>JAVKLA010000042.1:10655942-10669940 GCA_034782735.1 Sagittarius serpentarius | reverse complement strand
CCTTGTCACGGAAGGAGACGAGGTTAAACAAGCAGGACCTGCCTTTCATAAACCCTTGCTGACTGGGCCTGATGACCTGGTTGCCCTTTACATGCCGCGTGATGGCACTCAAGATGAGCTGCTCCATAACCTTCCCCAGCACCAAGGTCAGGATGACAGGCCTGTAGTTCCCCAGATCCTCCTTACGGCCCTTCTTGCAGTGTGACAAGATGACAGAGGACAAACACAAAACCGAAAACCTGTAGTGTGGGGGTAGCGTTCAATATTGTGGCCGTAACAGTAAAAATGCAAATTTGTTGAGGGCATGGGTTGCATATTTAGAAGAAAAGAGCTACCTCCTGTTCAGTCCCCTACAGGCTAAATAAATAAAACTGAACATGGATCCCACTTTTGCAGCAACGTTCACCCCCTCTCCATCCAACAAGCTGCCATCAGGGCACCCACGCAAAGGCTTCTGGAAATTGAGTTGTCTTCATCACACTCCCTGAGCCTCCTGCACCAGTGAGACCACCCCAGTCAGGGCTACCTTAGCAGTATCCAGAGACAGGAGGGAACACTGTCGGATGATAACACACAGATAAATACACACACCCCCCCCACACACAGTTTTTGGTGAGCATTTGCTATGCTGACAGTCTCCCATGCATGTGTCAGTTGTGAGGATCTCCAAAACAAGTTTAAATGAGAGCTGGTCAAAACCCAAATTAACCTTTCTAAAGCATAAAGTATTAAGTGGAAATTTAGAAACGGAATAATTAATCTTACAAGGAAATTTTTCTATATTTTTAGCATTATTGGGGTTTTGCTATTTTGGTTGGTTGTTTTTTCTGTTTTCTATTTTCCAGTTTTCTGATTTGGGCTGGGTGGGAAAGAAGATTTGCCTTTCCCCTGTTTCCTGCCATCACTCCTTTTTCACCTTTTCTTTCCATTTTGTCACCGAGAAAAAATTCCTGGCAGTAAAGTCTTCCAGAAATTCTAACCAAATTGCTGTTGGATGTACAGTAATAAAAACCCCACTGACTCCACAGTCAGTGCAATGATCAGCGTTCATTTATCACCGGCTGCCCCACAGCAGTTCCATCAGAGCCCAGGATCCCACTGTTTCAATGCAAACAAGGTACATTCATCGCACACCATGACAGGTTTCCTGGGAGAGCTACTAGCATTTATTACAAACCACAGCAAACAGAATGATCCCCATTCCCTCTTCTTGTCCGTTTTGCAGCTTTGCTGACTTCAGTAGAGTTATTCTTGATTGAAACTGTCAAAAGGGAATATAAAATTGGGGTCCTGTGTAGGTTGCAATTCAAAGCAAACTGAAGTGAAAGAAACGCCCATCTCATTCCCTTCTCTGCAATGCTGTTACAGTGGAAATGAACTGCTCTAACAGGTTAAGTTCCAGAGCTGGCAGAAATTCTTGGCTGTGCTCTGGCCTCCTGAGTGCAGACAATAAATGCAAACAATCGAACCAGTCCTTAAATGGACAAGTAGTCTCTTGAATACTCCAAAAAAAGACAATTAGCCCCCTCTCCATCCCCAATGCAGAAACACCATTCTGCCCATTCTCTTCACTTGCCTCATTGGGCTCTCACCTCCTCCTGCATGCTCCCTAAGGCTTGTCTTAACTCATAGTCTTCATGGTGAGAAGGGTCTGGCTGTTTTAGGCTGGCATCCCTAACCGTGAGCTTACTGGGGCAGGGAATTATTGTTATTATTATTTTTATTCATCTCATGAAGCAACTTGCACACTTGCAAATGAATACTAGAAAGCAAGAACAGTCCCATTAGCTTTTGGATTGCCTGAGCCTTTGCAATTGCTGGATAAATACCCTTTGAACTTTTTTGGACACTTGTCAGTCTTTGTGTTTCGTTATCTAGGCCCTGATCCAGCACCAGCTTATGCCTGTGCCCCACTTTTTGTGCTGTGATCATCCACCAAAGAGAGCAGCCTCCCTGCCAGCTTAGTCCAGCCCAATTGTAGTCCTTTAATGTCTGTACTGTGGATGGAGCCTAGATGAATACCAGCTCAGGGCACCTCCCTGCAAATTATGTTGCTGCCATGACCTGTTCTTAAAGTTTTCACACTATTTCCCAGGGACTTTCCACCTTTACATTGTAGAAAGACTGTGCTGTTTATGGCAGATGCAATAAAGGAGACACAAATAAATTACCTGAGACTTTCTTCATTTTACATCCAAAATAAAACTGTTCTTTGAAAGCTGCTTCCCAGATGAAGTTTGCAGACTGATTGTAAGAATACAGGAAGAGAGAAAAGGGCTTCCATGGATCAGCAAAAAGACACATCTAATTACAGGAATCCACACTGCAGTTCTTGCAGCTTCCTCCATAACCAAGTTTATCTAGCTTTTGAACTCATTAACTTCCAATTCAGCAAAGCACTTAAGCATGCAAGTAGTCCTATTAACATCAGCAGGATTAGTCAGATATTTAAAGTTAAGTGTGCATTTAAGTGCTTTGGCCAGATCAGAGCTTAAGCTGGCTTCAGTTACCTTTCCACAGCCAGTTATAATACTGATGCTTAGGGCATGCTTCGGCAAGATCACTCACAGTGCTTTACATACCAGCATGACCCCACTATCCCCATATTACTGATGGAGGAGTAGGAAAAAAAAGAAAAAAAAGAAAAGATGCATCCCAACAAAGAGGAAGTCAGGCAAAAACACCAGGAGGCCTGCACGGATGAACAAGAGGCTGCTGGACAAACTCAAACACAAAAGGAAGCCTACAGAGGGAGCAAGCAAGGACAGGTAGCCTGGGAGGAATACAGAGAAATTGTCCAGGCAGCTAGGAAAGGAAGGTTAGGAAAGCTAAAGCCCTGACAAAATTAAATCTGGCCAGGGATGTCAAGGGCAACAAGAAAAGCTTCTATAGGTACGTCAGTGATAAAAGGAAGGCTAGGGAAAATGTGGGCCCTCTCCAGAAGGAAACAGGAGACCTGGCTACCTGGGACATGGAGAAGGCTGAGGTACTCAACGACTTTTTTGCCTCAGTCTTCACCAGCAAGTGCTCCAGCCACACCACCCAAGGCACAGAAGGCAAAGGCAGGGACTGGGAGAATGAAGAACTGCCCACCGTAGGAGAAGATCATGTTCAAGACCATCTAATGAGCCTGAAGGTACGCAAGTCCATGGGACCTGATGAGATGCATCTGCAGGTCCTGAGGGAACTGGTTGGTGAAGTGGCTAAGCCACTCTCCATCATATTTGAGAAGTTGTGGCAGTCCGGGGAAGTTCCCACTGAGTGGAAAAGTGGAAAGGAAGACCCAGGGAACTACAGGCCAGTCAGTCTCACTTCTGTGCTCGGCAAGATCATGGAGCGGATCCTCGTGGAAAATAAGGAGGTAATTGGTGACAGCCAACATGGCTTCACTAAGGGCAAATCTTGTCTGACAAATCTGGTGGCCTTTATGATGGAGTTACAGCATTGGTGGATAAGGGAAGAGCAAATGATGTTATCTACCTGGACTTGTAGAAAGTATTTTACGCTGTCCCGCACAACATCCTTGTCTCTAAATTGTAGAGACATGGATTTGATGGATGGACCACTTGGTGGATAAGGAATTGGCTGGATGGCTGCACTCAAAGAGTTGCGGTCAACAGCGTGATGTCCAAGTGGACAGCAGTGACGAGTGGCATTCCTCAGGGGTTGGTACTGGGTCCGGCGAAACGGACAGTGGGATTGAGTGCACCCTCAGCAAGTTTGCCAGCGACACCAAGCTGCATGGTGTGGTCGACACACTGGAGGGAAGGGATGCCATCCAGAGGGACCTTGACAGGCTTGAGAGATGGGTCTGTGCGAACCTCATGAAGTTCAACAAGGCCAAGTGCCAGGTCCCACACATGGGTCAGGGCAATCCTAAGCACAAATACAGGCTGGGCAACGAGTGGACTGACAGCAGCCCTGCGGAGAAGGACTTGGGGGTGTTGGTTGGTAAGAAGCTCAACATGGCCCTGCAATGTGCGCTTGCAGCCCAGAAAGCCAGCCGTACCCGGGGCTGCATCAACAGAAGTGTAACCAGCAGGTTAAGGGAGGCGATTCTCTCCATCTACTCCACTCTTGTGAGAGCCCACCTGAAGTACTGCGTTCAGCTCTGGGGCCCCCGACATAAGAAGGACATGGACCTGTTGGAGCAAGTCCAGAGGAGGGCCACGAAGATGATCAGAGGGCTGGAGCACCTCTCCTATGAGGACAGGCTGAGAGAGTTGGGGCTGTTCAGCCTGGAGAAGAGAAGGCTCCGGGGAGACCTTATAGCGACCTTCCAGTACTCAAAGCGGGGCCTACAAGAAAGCTAGAGAGGGACTTTTTACAAGGGCATGTAGTGATAGGACAATGGGTAACGGTTTTAAACTGAAAGAGGGTAGATTTACATTAGATATAAGGAAGAAATTCTTCAGTGTGAGGGTGGTGAGACACTGGACTAGGTTGCCCAGAGAGGTTGTGGATGCCCCATCCCTGGAAGTGTTGAAGGCCAGGTTGGATGGGGCTTTGAGCAACCTGGTCTGGCGGAAGGTGTCCCTACCCATGGCAGGGGGGTTGGAACTAGATGGTCTTTAAGGTTCCTTCCAACCCAAACCATTCTATGATTCTATGAAGCTTAGTCATGTGCTGAGTCACACCAGCAATTGGTGGTTGAGCCAGGAAGACAGACCATGGCTTGCTGCTACTTACAGTGCACCGCGTTTTCTCACGTTTTCATTAACTGAGTGATAATAGTAGCTCCAGCACATTCTGCATATAAATATAACATTTTTGGGATCAGGGGCTAGCAAGATATGGCTGGGGTGGGTGGGAAATCAGATGCTCCATGGAAAATGGCAGCTCTCTGCAGAATTGTTGTCCTCAATCATCCTAGGTTAGCAGATGTAATAACACTCTCCGTGTCTTGAAAGGTTTTTACTTTCTGTTCTCTTTCTTGCATCTTCTGGTTCCTCATTCCAATCCCTCAAACACTTTTCTGCAAGAGGTCAGTAGCAGTCTATAAAGAATAGCCTGTAAAAGTTATAAAAACCGAAACATGACAGGACAACAAGCCATATCTATCATGCTGCTCCACACAAACAAGATTTTTCTAATGATGCTGTTTGCTAATATATTTACCGAGTCCTAAACCTAAATGCACTTATTATTCTAGGTGTAATGCTAGTGACACCACTGGAATCAATAGGAAGCCTTTCCACGGCTTTAAGGAATGCAGGACCAGGCACCTTCTCTATAGTGTTGCTTTGGAAAATTATAGGTGTGCTGAGGTGAGAAACAACAGCTGAGAGTCTGCGTACACCAGCAGGAAATCCATCATTGACAACCTTAAGAAAGTAAACAGTAGGAGAGTGCTGGGAAATCTAGAGATTTAGGATGCTGAAAGAAAAACGAAAGCAAGCTTCTAACCAAGTGGACTATATTAAAAGCATTTGCTTTGAGGAGGAAGGAGCAGAGTAGACATGAAATGTGACAAATGGGGAAATATCACATTAAGCATGGAACCTTAAAAAGGATTTTCCTGCAATGGCATGAAGTGTTTCAGAAAATGAACTGATATGAATTCTGAGTCTTGTCTCAGACTGGCTAAATGTAACATCATTTATTGCCACTTTATATTTGCGTTTGAGCTCTATGGTTTTCCCTGAAGAAATGAGTAATAATATTTAACATAACTAGCATTGTGAAAACTTTAAATTATTCATTTGGAAAAGGACATGCAGCCCTGCTGTAATTCCCACTTCACTGCCACGGTGCATGTAATATATTGTGGTTCAGGTGCTGCAAAGTGCAAACCATAAAAATTTAAAATACTACTTCCTGGGATTATTAATAATGAAGAGTCTCTCACTCAGAGTGGCTTTCACATTGACAGAAGAGAGAAACAAAATGTGTTTCTCCTACCAAGGAGAAAGGTTTCTTCCAAGTTCAAAGCTGGACTTTGTAGTCCCACAAAATGATTGTAACACCCCCATCAGTTTCCATATAGATTAGTCATGCTCACTTTTAAATGAAAATGAGACTCTTGGCTTCATTCCTTTCCATGCCTTTCTTCATTCCTTGCAGAGAGAGAACACAAAATATAAACTTATCCCTGGCACTGACATTGTGGTTCCCTTTGCCTTCATTACCCAACTGAGCATCAACAGCTGAGAAAGACCTTAGACCAAGTCCCAGCTGTAGCATGCTGTCCAGGTTACTGACGATAGCAAAATGGTGACTCCCAGTCTTGACACTAAACCTGCTGTGATGGAGTCGGTTTCTATGCTTACGTGCTACAAGCCAAGGGACGGCTAAAATTCACCACCTGCTCACACACAAAATTCTCTGGTAACCTACAAGCTCTAATCCTCACACAGAGCCAGCTTCAAAGAGCAAATGAGATGTGCACATTGCCAACAGTACCTGAAGTTAAAATACTTAGCAGTAAAAGAGTATAGGAAAAGAGATGGAAAAATCATGTTTCAGAGCTTAAAATAATCTCTTTCTTTGCAGGCTTAGATGAAACATTGATAGACGTGAGCAGTTCCACGCCTACTGCAGCATCTCCTGTACCTCCTTCTGACCCTTGCACTGGCTACTGCTAGAAACAGGACACACTGGACTGGGTGGACCAGTAATCTCAGACTACCTGGCAGGCACCCTGCTGCAGATTTCCAGATTTTTAGACAATGAGGTCTTTAAAAACTTTCCCAAATAATTATGACTATGTCCCATCCCATGGGAGAGGCAGCTAGCTTCCAAATCTACAGGATGAACACATCTCAGCAGGCAGACTTCCCAGAGGTTAGTATTAAGATTGGCGTTTGAGATGTATGTAATGGTAGTCCCCATGGCATCCCAGTCACTATTTGAATACATAAAATGCCTGAAATATCAAGCAGCAAATAGGAGAAAAAAAAAGGAAAATTTAAGAAAAAGATGCCCTGGAATCAAATCCATAGCCAATGGAGAAAGCCACAGTCAGTAGAAACGCTCTGCTTTTTTTTCCCCATATCAGCTCATCTAATGGGTGTTGTGCTGGAAATGGGTTTCACAGAGGGTGGTAGGAAAAAGTGGTCTCCTGAATCAGTGCCAGGAGGATATTCCAGGCGTAAGGAACATCACAAAAGGACAAAGACAGCAAATGTAATCAGCCCTGGCATCACCGATGAAAGGCAACACAGAATGCAAAGGCTGCTTTGGGAGCTGAAAGCAGCTGAGAAGGGAAAGGCATAGCTCACAAGCACAAAGGGAGCTTGGAAATTATTCAGCTAAGTCTCCCTACAAATCCCTATGTGACCATAACCATCAGGAATCCGCAGGAGGCTGCGAAGGGATGATGAAAATTGATTTCAGTAGGTTCAGCCAGGAGAGGGTATACCAAGGCAGACAAAAGAATCAATCACTCAGCTGTAGTGATGGTAAACTGGCCAGGGTAAATAGCAGAGCTCCATTGATTTCATCTAAACTACACTGATTTACACTAGTCTAAAATCCTGCCCAGTCTTACTTTCTAGACCAGTAAGTAACTGGTATATGGGGTACACTTCATGGTCTTGCAGAAATAACCTCCGCCTGAAGCAATGGGCTTTCACGTTAGAAAAAAGAATAGATTGCAACAGGCTTAGCCAAACATCCATACCCTAACACACTTTTCCTGTGTCCATTTCTGCTGTTTCTGCAGAAGGCAGCTCTAGGAATTGCAGTGCGGACATAGCTACGTTTAAGAGAGGCAATGGAGCTCACAAAAACAGGCACAAGCTAGCTTTAAACCACCTAATCCAATCACTGATAGCAGTGCACTTAAGGCTACACAAATCCTGAGATTTTCTGTAGTGAAGATCTGCAATAGCAACACGTTATCTGCATGCAAGTGAGGCAGCTGAATGCTACCCCAGGTGTCTGCAAAGGCTGCGAGCACATGCTTGGATTGCAGTGCAGTCCTGCCACGAGTGGATTGCCTGCCAGCAGAGGTATTCGGTGTGCTAGGGGAAGTCTAGCCTGACCGCAGCTGCCTCCAATGAAGAAGAGCAGGAACTGCCAAGAACCTCAAGCAGGGCTGTCCAAAACATGCAAACCAAATCAAAATGGTTACCCCAGAAACCCTGCGCTGCCAGAGTGTGCGTTGCTGCAAATATTTATTACGGCTTAATGAGCAGAGGTGGTGTTTACGTTCAAATACACATTTAGAGGAGAAATGGATTTGCACAGTGCAGGAGGGGTACAAATGTCACAGGAGAGGAAGGCTCAGACTTTGGTATTTGTGGGGATTAGGCAGAGTATCCCAAGTGGAGAAAGGAAAAGATGGGGAAAGGCAAGACAGCCTTTGTAATGCTCTCTTTTTATTCCCTTCCTTTCCTTTATTCACGCTTTCTTTCCCTTCACATCCTCCTCCTCCCTCTTACTCTTCCTTCCTTCAACTGCCACAATTACTAGCCCTGCCCCATCTCTCCTTTTGCCATTTGCTCCATCCCACCAAACTCAGGAGCACAGACGCCTGCCCCCGGCTGCATCAAGAGCCCCCCCCAGACAGCGGCAGGGAAGGCTGAGCTGCTTCTGGCCCCACCACATGTAGCAGCACCCCAAAACCAGCTCCATGCTGCCCTGACAGCGTGTGCCTTCAGGCTGCCTAGAGCCGCGGCGCGCTGCTAGGCTTCGCAGAGGCCAGACTGACATCAGTATTTCAGGACAGAGCTGCAAGTAGTCCCCTAGGTACAAAAGCACTCATCCAGCGTACTATTAATTATGCCTGCTCAGCTGGCCAGGACAAAACATTATTTTCTGTTAAACCAGTAGGGACAGGCTGTGAACACAAGGGACCCTCCTGATTTTCAGGAACTCTTGATTACTCTGTGTAAGCGCATGGTCTCAGCCACTCAGAGAGGGGTGCGGCCAGGGAGGGCAAGAGGCAGGAGCATGGGATGGGAAAAGCATTTGAAGAGAGCAGTTACATCTATTTTTTTCTTTCATGGGTTGGATGGCAGGAATTTGTCACTGGAGAAATTATTTCTCAAGCCTCCAGATGCATTCAAAATAAAGAACAATGGACCACATGATAAGCCTTCTGCAGCCTTCGCCACAAAAGAGACGCCGGATGTTTTTTTCAGCCCTGACAATAGCCTTCATGCATTTTTGTGTTATGTAAAATTAGGATTTTTACTGCCAGAACAGAGGCATTTCCTGCTGGATTATACTGAAGTGAGCCTACGAGACCAAGGGGTCCCCAGTTGTTGGTCTTATAAAATTTCAGTGAAGCAGTATGGTCCCTGAAAAGCTGCATATCTTTTAGCATTATCATTGCAGAGACGCGTAACAGTTGCAGCCGAAGCACTTTGTCTACGCCTAAGAAAACAAGTGAACAGCTAGCCTTTTCCCCTTTGGTCCTAAAAGAAAAAAAAGACTTCTTTTTTTTTGCTTTTTGAATAAAAAGAAATGAAATTCAGAGACATAAATAGCCAGGTCAATGGCTTGTCACTGGTGATGGCTATTATTCCCATTACATGGATGGATTTAAGCAAAAAGGCCACCAAAAATTATTTAAGAGGATCTGTCTCTGCCTTCTGCAAATGCCACCCCAGCAAGAGAACAGGGAGCAAGGAAAATGCTTGAAGACAGCCAGTAAATATAAATACACAGCAGGCTTAGCACCCTAGGGGAGAAATTACTGTCCTGGGTACATTTCTCCCCTTGCAGCCACACAACTGCTGACAAACCAACAAGAATGCTGATGCTACAGGAGGAACAGCACAAGCCTTGTGAAGATATATCCTCATTCAGTGGAAAAAGAAATAGTCCAGTGGCCAATAATTTTAAAAAAAAGTTGCCAAATTCAAGCCTCCTGAATTCCTGCTTCGATTTTTCCAACAGCATCAAGGTGGAAGTCAGAGGGAGCTGCAAAGCTCACAGCACTTCAAAAAATAAGCCTGTTTGTTAGGAAAGATCCCCAAAACGACAGCCAGTAGTTTAAGCATACCTTTAAGAAGGTGTTTCCCCCTATCACCCCCCACATGATTTCTTATAATCACGGAACTATCTGAAAAGACATTGCCTTCAGGGATTATATCACAAGAGCAAAAGCCTCTTTTTTATATTCTTTCTCTGTATCCTTTCTCTGAAGGAGGAGCCAGACACAGAAAACACTTTTTGAAAGAGATGAAGCTATGGTGAAACACCTACAGAGGTTAACACTTTGAGTGACTCTCAAGTGATCCAGTTAAAAAAAAATATTAAGATGAAGAAAAATCAGGTATTTAAAACCCTTAAAACACAATTTTCACTCTGTAGATTCCATAGGCTTTGTGGGATACTTTTAAGGATCTGCAAAGGTAAGTATACTGGCAAACAACAGGTTTGTTTTTCTTCAACTTGCATGCAGGTGTCTAAGACTCAACTGGAAAAAGTCTATAAATTAACAGAGCTTGCAAACCTTTGCCACACAATATACGTACAGCAGGTGAAGGCATTATTGCACACTGGTAGGAAGAGCAGTTGGGTTGCCCAGCACAGACCTAGTATGCTCTTGGATCACTCGCCAAAGCTGGTGCTACTCCTCCTTTACCAGACAGACTGAAGCTAGAGCAAGTACACAGCCCCAAGCTGCAGTCAAACCTCCTTGCTCTGGTTTTGACGCACCCTGGATTGCCCTGGACCCAAGGCTAGATCCAGGTTGAGAGCTCACTGTTTCTTAAATGAATATACCCTCTAATGGTGAAAAGAAGCCCAGAAAGGGGAGTATTTAGCAGGGTTTTCTTTCTTTCTTTCTTTCTTTCTTTCTTTTTTTTTTTTACCCCTAGATTTCACTTACAGGAGAATGCCAGGGCACGCCAGCTCTAGTTGCAGTGGCAAAGGCGATTGGATTGGCAGCAGCTGGCTGGCAGGCAGGGAGCAGGGCCGGGAGCATTGCCTCCTTGTGGTTAAAAGTCAGCAGCAAGGGGTTTGCATTGAAGAAAACGAGCGAGCAAGCCCTTCTGAGCTCTTGCACGCAGACCCCAACACCAAAGCTGTTTTGGCTCTGGTCATTTATGCAGCATCCCACACAAAAGGCACCGAAAGTGTCTTGGCTTATGTTCTCACTCTCCCAAGCTAAAAATCAGCTGCTGGCAGGTTTTAGGAATAGATGGGAAAAAGTCAAGTCCATTTTAGTTTTTTTTTTTTTAACCCTGCCTCCTGACTGCCAGGCAAGTCCAAATAAGAATACACTCTGAAAGACTTGAAATCCCTGTCTACTCTTCCTCGGGCTCACAGTCTGACTGAATTCAGTAGCAGCTTGCTTTCCTAAGTACAAAGCAGGAATTTCCCCCTGTCACTTAACCTTTGCCCAAGCTTTTCACCTGAGGCTCAACTCCTTATTAGCAGGTCTTTAAACAGACTCTCTGCCCTAGGGTGAACTCACCCCAACAGAATCTGTTCTACAATGAGCAAAGGAAACAGATTGTGAATTATTTTGCTTTTATCATAAACAACCTCTCCTTTTTGTGAACGGATCTCCAGTCGCCATTAACTCGAGGCCTACTGCACACAGGAGCTGAACCACAGCCTGCAGAAATCAATACCATTGACTCTAATGAGTTCTGAATCATGCTTAGCACTCCTGGAGATACCTCCCACTCTTCCCGCAAAGAAAAACACAGATGTCAGTAGATGCATTGACAGAAATGTATGCTAATGAAGGTAATGTAACCTAACAACATGTGAATTATTGATGTAGGCATGTTTAAACAGAAAAATCAGCAAGGAATCACACCAGACCAATACACTCCGGTGTTTGTTCACCAACAGGCAATTGGAACGTGGTGGTCGTGAGAACACTCATTACCACTCTATTACCTTGAAAGGATTTTTGTTAGGTTATCCATGTCTCACCTGATACACGAGTCATTTAAATTTCACGTTGTGTGACACTGCGTGATCTCAGTAAGCCATTTGTACGAGCATCAAATGAGCTACTTTTACCCAGCTATAGTTTCCTCTGAGCTTTTCAGACATTTATGGTAAATCATACTGCTTTGCCTGAATTATTTTGCTTAATCTTATTTGTCAGAGTCATAGATAAGGGCTGGTTTAGCCTCTCATTCACAACAATTCATGGAAGCGTAACTCTCCTGAATGCAGCAAAGTTGCTCCTGACTGCCATGAGGCACATTGAGAATGAAGCTAGCTCCTTTGTCTGGCACGGCTCTGGTTCCCAGGATGTCAAAGCAGTTGACTCAGCTCTATCATAAAATAAACATAGTTTGTCTATCTAGACAGTTTTATCACATCCATCATCATGTCCTCCTAATGTATTTAGAGAAAATTCATTTTGTACCACAGTAAAAACAGGATATATGTTCAATAATCATCAGTGTTAATTTTACTATTATTCCATTATCCTGTGAGACCTAATCATTCTGTCTGTACTTTTGGGTGAGTTGGCTCCATCTCTGTGGTATCTGGGAACTACACTGCAGACAGGCTTTGTTTTTGTAAGGACTGTTGGGGCATACAGATTTTTATGGTCTCATCATGTCCTCACCAGATTATACTGACAGGCATCATCACTGCATCGATACAGACAAAAGATTTCCTAGCACATACTGCATCTAAAAAATCCCAACCACCAAACCGCAGCCAATCGCCGATGCACGTTTCTGGACATTTTAGTGCTGCATTCAGTTCTGAGAGTGTTGAGTGGGCAGGGGAGAAAGCTGTTCCCCGGCTGGAGCCAATCCAGGAAACGAATCCCTGGATTGCTCCACCACCACCCCGTGCATGGGGGAACTCAGCCGCTCTCTTCAGAGAAATCAGCATTGCCAATGCTTTGCAAAGCCACGGAGAAGAAAACAAACCTTGACTGAGATAATTAAAATAGCTGCTTATTTCGGAAGAGTTATCACATTACTCTCAATGCAGGCAATTAATCTTACTGATAATAACACATTGCAAACTGCTCCTCAGTTTCTCCAGCGCTCGCAAGAGAAACACACTAAGCTTTTTCCAGTTGTGTTTATGAAGGAATATTTGGGGGGTTTTTTGAGGGGGGGAAGGAGTTGGGGGACAGTTGCGTGCTTACTTTCCATTTTAAAACAGATAAACGCTCTATGAAAGATAACCCCTTTTTATTTATTGAATAAACACTATGCCACAGTTCCTATCACGAGAGACCAGTAAGTCACCAAGGCAGTGAAAACCAAGGGGCACGTATGTGTGTGTAATCATGCAGAAGTGCCATTCGATTTTGTTTTACCTTTTCCGGAGCCGGGAACTGCAGGTGATTTACTTCCAAAGGTGTGATCAAAGGAACTGTCTGAAAACCATCTTCGTTGGATGGTTGTTTGCTGTTCTTGTCGTTCAAATTACTCCCCAGCTTCACCATTCTTGGACCTTGCTTTCCAGACCTAAAACCAGCAAGATGATCAATGTCACAAGGGTAGCGGGAAGGGGAGGATTTCTGCCTTACCCTGCCCGGTTTGACTTAGCATACCGGTTACCCGGACTTTTACACCTGGGTTTCCAGACACACGGCACACCACACCACGACTCGACTTCACACACGCATTTTGCTGTGCCTCGCCCAGACACCCCACAAATACCCCTTAAAAACCCCCACCATGAGCCCAAGCGCGGCCGCTCCCAACGCACCGCCACCGTGAGCGGCATTACCGACTGGCAGTGCCGCCAGCACCGAAGCACCGAAACAACCGTAAACATTCACGGGGATGGGGCGCATCTCCCGCTGGCCCCAGGGGTGCTTCTGACCCCCCCTTTTTGGTTTTTTTGCAGCCCCCCCCCCCCGGGGGGGACCGAAACCCTCCCGTGGCAACCCCACACCCTGGGGGAGTTGGGGGGGTCCCCTCTTCCCAGCTCCCCCGGGGGGCGGCGGGGCTGGGGGTCGCGCCGGAGGGGAGAGGGGGATGCTGGGGGGGGGGCTGCGGGCACCCCCCCGCGCCCCTCCCGCCGCCCCCGAGCCCCTACTTACTGCAAACCACGCGGTCACTGGCGGCGGTTCGGCCCGGGCGCTGCGGCGGGGGGGGGGGGACG
>JAVKLA010000042.1:10584135-10651578 GCA_034782735.1 Sagittarius serpentarius | reverse complement strand
CACCTGCAGCCCGGGGAGGACCCCACGCCGGAGCGGGTGGGTGCCCGAAGGAGGCTGTGACCCCGTGGGAAGCCCGCACCGGAGCAGGCTCCTGGCAGGACCCGTGGCCCCGTGGAGAGAGGAGCCCAGGCTGGAGCAGGTTTGCTGGCAGGACTTGCGACCCCAGTGGAGACCCACGCTGGAGCCGTCTGTGCCTGAAGGACTGCTTGCCGTGGGAGGGACACACATTGGAGCAGTTTGTGGAGGACAGTCTCCCTTGGGAGGGACCCCACACTGCAGCAGGAGCAGAGTGAGGAGGAAGGAGCGGGAGAGACAAGCTGTGATGAACTGACCGCAACCCTCATTCCCTGTCCCCCTGTGCCACTGGCAGGGAGGAGGTAGAGAAAATCGGGAGTAAAGTTCAGCCCGGGAATAAAGGAGGGGTGAGGGGAAGGTATTCTTTAAGATTTGGGTTTATTTCTCATTATCCTACTCTGATGTGATTGGTAATAAATTAAACTAATTTCCCCAAGTCAAGTCTGTTTTGCCTGTGACAGTAACTGGTGAGTGATCTCTCCCTGTCCTTGTCGCAACCCACGAGCCTTTCGTTATATTTTCTCTTCCCTGTCCAGGTGAGGAGGGGAGTGACAGAGCGGCTTTGGTGGGCACCTGATGTCCAACCAGGGTCAACCCACCACAATTATTTTCTATTTCCAGTTAAATCAGTGCAGAATTACTGTTTTCATTATCAGTTTACACTGAAGATTATTGGCTGTCATTAAGAGGCATAATATTTGTAATAGGGCTTGGGTATAACATTTCACTGTATTGCAAATTCTGCAACTTGTAAACAAAATGTCAGTCACACAGTAGTTCAACCTCTACCCACTTCAAGCCTGAACATACAAATCAACTTCTCTTCAATGTTAATGAATATTATTTTACTTACTTGCTTCTTGATCTAGGAAATTCTTATGCTCATTGTCTCTCTTCATAAAACATACTTCCTGCACACCATGCATTTTTCCCTATAGTGTTCTTCATTATTATAATTGAAAAACTGGGATCAGGCTTTTAATGCAAGTATTTGAAAACATGTGAACAGGCAGTAGGAATTACTAAGAAGAGAAACTATAAAACTTCAAGGCACAACGTGAGGACAAAGTCTCAGGAAGTCAGACCAGTCACGGTAGTTGAGGGAGGGCAGTCCTAGGAGTAACATCATCCACCTCAGACTCTTCTACCAAAAAATCATGTTTGTTTCTCAAACATTCACATTAATTCATTACAAAATTAGTCTAATACAACAATGAAAACCAGTACAGAATTTCAGGAGGCAGTTTAAGCCAAACCTAGCCCTGTTCTGAGTCCTGTGACTTAACAAATACATATACAGTCAGAATTCAGATCTGTGTTTTCCTGGGGTAAACACCACTTTGTGGATGGAAAGTAACATTTAGACATAGCACATCAACATGGGAAGGAATCTCACCACAACCTCAACCTAAACCCAAAATATGGGACTATTGCCACTAAAATGCTTGCCTGAGGGAACTGCAGACCTGTAGAGGTTCCCTGCCTATGCTCCAAACTGCTCCTCACTGCTCATCCCTCGTTGTTCTGCTCAGTCTAGAACAGCAGCGTCAAGCAAGGAGGGCATTTATGTTCTTTTCCTTGGGAGATCACTCCACAGACAAATTAGCACAATAGTCAGAATTTTTACTCTCTGTGTAGTTGAAGGAATTTAAAATAGCAAGTGGTGTAAAAAGCGATCGTGTACATTTTAAGTTGGGGTTAACTACTTGCAGTCATTGCTGTGGAGGAGCTCATCCATTATACAGAATTAGATCAGTGCGGCTGACTTCCTGTCACACACGCATTAGGAACAAGAAAATAAGCATACAGCAGAACAGGAAAAAAAAGCCATGTTAATTTGTTATTCTTTTCAGAATACAAGAGATTACAAACGTTCTGGAAGAGAAGGAGCATTTGTCAGTGCCTTAGTGAACCTTCCTGCACAGGTCTTTTCAACTGCCTCCATTCCTCGTCTATGCAGGAATACCAGGCGTGCAATAAATTTCACAGACTCACAGCATGAATATATTCTTGTCATGATCTCTGGGAGACTACGCAAATCAGACATGTCCACAAACAGCCCAGCAACATCTGCAGTTCAGCTGAACCACTCAGATGAGACACACATGTGGGTTCACAATTCAAAGAAGAGATCCTCTCATTAATCTGCTCCATACATACAGCACAGAAGATGCAATCTAGCCCATTCTAAGAGGTGCCACAGTCAATGGGAGGTGAAAGTACTCAGCATCTTCCAGGAGGTATTCAGCCTCTATCTGGATCAAGGCACTCTCCCTTTTTCCTTAGGGTCCTCCATACCTTTTGCTTCTAGCAAAATGAAGCTGCAGCTACACACGTTGATTTTCACTAGCTACAAGGCAGACAGAAACTTTCAAATGTGAATTTTTCTGCATCAGATCAGATGGCCATAACGCTGTCACTAACAAGTGAGCAACTTCCTGTGAATATTTATTAAAAATTCACTGGTCTTAAAATGCTTCAATAAATTTTGCTCTTTTCCTCATAAAGTAAGCTAGGTTGCCCTGCTACTTCAATTTGCTGGAAAGCCTGTAATGTTAAACTCATTAAAGTACGGCTGCTTTGTTTTTTATGCAAATTCCTATCTTCATCGTTATATAACTGCTTATGCAATGAAAATATAGATAATACACAAACATGCCCATGTCAGTGAGAATTATTTATAAGAGCTATAAATATAAAACAAAGCAGGATGCAACTTTAAGGACCTACTGCGCACATAAAATGTCACATAAGCCCAAAATTTGCTTTCAGTCACTTCCCCCCCTAAAAAAACCCAGAACTGAACTGCCTGCTGAAGGCTATTCTTTAGTCAGAGGCCATGCAAAATTGTATCAGAAGCTTTGAAGTTAAAACACGAACATCAACTACCGGAGAGGGCCCTAAAGACAAAGACATTTACTGGCTGTAAATGTTCAGTGAAAACAAAGGTCACCCTATACTTTCCCCAAATGCGACCATCTTGGAAACTCCACATCCTGTTCTCAAGTTTTGCTTAAGAGTTGAAATCTTTTCACGGAAGGAATCAGCAATGAAATATTATTAACCTTGGTGATTGATTACATTGTAATGGCCAAGTTATGCTAACCTCACAGGCCATGGGACTGCAGAACCTCTGCTGTCTGGGCAGAGGACTCTGATTCATCACAACACCAGAGCAGATGGGGCACAAGCAGAAGAGCTGCCTGGCAAGCCAAGGCAAACCTCCAGTTTGCAGGAAATGAGGTTGTATCCAAATTGGTGGCTTTGGTCCAAATCAAACAGGAAAGAAACTCTTTTGAAAATGCCCACAAACTGGAAATTCCCAGAAAGGTCACTTCAGAAACATCAAAACACTTCCAAAACACAGTTCCCAAGTTCCCAAGTCTGCGGCTGATCAGTGACATAGTCTCTGGCAATAGCAGCAGCATCTGCAAATGCCAGCTCCACACAGTAGCCGAGGGAGCTCCCAAGACCCTCTGGCTCCAGCGCAGCCTTGATGCTGAGGACTACCCCGGGAAGCCTGCCCAAAGTCACAGCTCCACGTCAGGGAGTGCAGGAGCTCCAGCAGTCCTGCTTCGGCCAAGCCTCTTAGCGCTTCCAGACATGGAAATCAAAGTGGAGTTCAAGCTCCCAGGATTTTCTTGCTTTTAGCTTTACAGCAGGTTGGAAGTGGTAGCCCAAGACCACCGGCTGGAGTTTCAAGCCGCCAAGCCCTGGACAGTCCTTGGTGCCATTGGACAGACTACTCCAAGGCAGAGGAGGCTGCATTGCCTGGGCTGACCTGCCAGGAAGTGCTCCAGGAACCAGCGGAGCTCAGTTGAGCAAGAACTCACTGACTGGGAGAACTTCAATCAAAACATTTCAGGCCCAGCAGATGTGCTATTTCCAGCTAAACTTTGTTTTACCAATAAATCTCTAACTAGCATGGAAGAGCAATATAAAAACGAAAGGCCTTGCTCTCCATTGCTTACCTTCATATAGAGTCATTTGTATTTATGAAACACGGTACAAAAGAACACTTATTCAGACCAACTTTAAGATCTTGAGACAGGTGGCTGACACTTTTATTTACAGATAACAAGAATCCAGCAGCAATGCCTTCAGCTACTCTGTGTGCTCTGGTTATTCCCTCCCACCTGTATACCACAAGGTGCCTCCTCAGATCTCTTGGCAACTGTTCACAGGGTTGAGATGAAAAATTTTCAAACTTTTAGAATAAGCTAGAGTTTTGTTCTGTGTAGAAAGGGAAATTACTGAGAACAAGGCAAAGCAAAGACAAAGCGTGACCTCTGTATTTGCACATCTGCTTTGGTTCACACTCCAAGTGAGATTTGTTATTAAAAACTTCAGGTAACTGATATGCATTTTGAAGAATGTGAAAGAACAACACTGCTTCCCAGGAACCACAGCAGGACAGTACGACACTTGCTTTTGGTTCTGCAGTGATGATTAAGGAGTTCAGAGGAGGATCAGTTGTTTTCTGAATCTGAAGTATATGATCTAGTGCCCTGAGGTTCCCTTATTTATTTCTAACTCCTTTTAACAAAGAGGGTTTAAATAAAGTTTTTCCTGTATAAACCAACCTTTTTTTCCCCCCTTGTTGAATGTGTTACTTACTTGGATCATTTAAGCATATTTTAATGCAACACTACAATTACTTTTTCTTCTGTAGTTTACACTTAAATGGTCATATGAATTAACAGAAAGACTGCATTACTACAGGGGTCTGAGCGGATGGTGATGGTGTATGTGTCAGCTGGTCTGGTTTGTATATCTTGAGCTAGGTTCTTCTCCAGACTCTTTTTTCAGCGGTTTAACTGCTCTGAGTACCCTTGTTCACAACAGTACCTTTGATATCTGGTCACTACAGTAGAAAGCTAGACTTCATCACCCAAAGAGCTGGAAATTGAACCTGAATCAGCACATGTCTTTTTACCCCACAGCATTAGCTGTTTTGGCCCAAAGTGATCTGAAATGTAAGAGCCCTTTCAAAGTACTGCCAACTGAAAGTTCTTTTCTATTAGTAGATCCCAACCAATTAATTATATCATCACCACCACAGGGTTTCTGGGGAAGGGACTGCTGGCTCATTCTTGCAGTTTCACACACGTTGCAGGCTGAGAAAGCACTGCTGCTCACCAGCCTCCGCTCTGGACAGGAACTGCCTTCTGGAGTGAGCTGGAAGTGAGGTGAAAGAACAGAGGCATGTTGGACAAGGGCTAAGACAAGTAGGCAAGAAGACAAGACAGATTTGATGGGATTACTAAGGCAGGCAGTAGTTACTTCTTTCTCTTGGTTAGCAGGATGTTAACAGGTATGAAACCATATGGCAAGGCTGATGCTGCATAAGCCCTCCCCTCAAATCACACCTGGATGGAAACAGAGGAGCACAGCACGTAAGTCCAGGCTACTCTGAATCCCCACAAAATCTAGCAAAGCCACTGAGGCTGGGCAGTGCTGAGGCTAGACTATTGCATCTCACTGGTCCCTGAACACACAAAGGGGAAGCTGGCATGCCTCCATTCCCACATGTGTGCCAATAATAGATCAAATCTGTTTTATAGAGCCTGAGCCTTCCCTTGCACCTTCTGTTAGTTTACACGCATGAAGTGACGGCAGCAAGCAGGTAAAACGCTATCAGATAGCCCTGACAGCTACTGACAGCTACTGTACAGCTACCTGTACAGACTTTGCAGACTGTAAGAGGTATATGGGTAGGGATGATCTAGGGCCATACTTATCTTTTAGAATGTCTTCCTTTTAAAATTATTTAGCATGGTCCCACAGACAAAGGTCTACATTTAGCCAAAGAATGTAAATATTTTGCTGAATTTCATTCGGTGATTTAGGTTAACACATCTCATCTATCCTGTAAAAGTAGCAATTACGCATCTGGAAGAAAAGCTTCATTTCCAGGGCCCCTTAAGTCTGTGCCAGTAAAGGTACCAACTGCAGCTATAGTTTACAGGAAAAGAAACAATAGAGCAATAATTCTACAATTTACAATCCAGGAGTATAAACTTAATACTCCCCATGCAAACATTTCATTGATAGAACTGGGGGAACAGGGAGATAAGCTCATTTAGTACAAAAAAAAAAAAAGTGACTCCAAACATGTATTTTGAAAATACCAAAGAACTGACATTTTTGCTCTGCCAGAAAAATTATCACATCTTGATTGAATACTTTGCTTTCTCACTTCCTTTTCCAAGCTGAAATGTCAACTATTTTAAGTAAAATCAGAATATTACTCAACCACAAATCAGAAAAGAACCTTGATGCCAGAGCTGTCATCAAAAAGGCACATTCCAGTTATATACTTGCAGTTTTACTATTAAGAGAGATTAAACCTTTCCAAATGCTTTGTTGCTTAATGACACAATCACTAGCATGTTATTAAAGCTCAACACTCTGACGTTCTAGTCATTATATCTGCAAACAGTAAGACATTATGCAATGAGAAAACATTCCTTTTATTGAAACCAAGGACGTCTAATTGTGACAGGTGAATGTTTTATCTACAGAGATGAAATCCATATACATACTATTTTTATGCAGTCTTCATGTTCCATTTACACAATTTGCTAGTTTAAAAGGGTTTAACAGTCAATCAAGAGTTCAAGTATGAAACTCCATAACAGAAGAAAATCATATCATGTTACTGAAATCAGCGAGATAAACAATACCTTCTGATTATGATGATATAATTATGTGCTTCACAATGAACAGTAAGACAGAAAACATTCACCTGGTTTCATATTCAAAATACTTGCTGAGATTCATGTATAAATGGATGAATGAACAGAAGGGTAATTGTGTATTATTTTAATATAATAAAGTCAAATTTATTCAAATCAGTAAGAAAAAAAGTGTTTCTTGATATCTTGTGTGGAGTTCTGCCTTACTGAGTTTGTGTTTGTTTATGATTCTGACAAGCTACAAAAAAAAAAGATATAAATACAGAGTCAACACTAAATGTGTATCTCTATTCTTTTGCAAGCAAACTGTCACAATATTACGCTCATTAAAAAGCTTTGGAAAACTAATAGCTAAGTGAAACACTAGGCTTAATGACTTGAAATACGTATCTCGCAACAGAGCTGTTTAAGCCACTGCAAAAACAAACCTCTTAAAACAGTAGGAGCACATATGCCAAACAAACAACAGAGAACCTGTGTTCACTGAAATCACTTGCAGTCTTGCCACCGACTTCAGTAAGAACTAGATCAAAATAAAACTTTCACTACTTCTATACTTCCTTTTGGATTGAATCTGCCTTTATTTTCTTGCTATACCCAGCCAAAGATGGACTCCTCCTAGAGAAAAAAAAAAATGACAAAAGTGGTACATTCCCTTTAATGTAAAAAAATCAGATATAAAGTGTGACAAATAAAGACTCTATTCAGATTCTTCAGACTTTACTTTAGACCATCACAGAAGGATTTAGCTCAATAAAAAGGCAAAATCTACCTCCCAGCCTTGGCAATGCACACAGCCCTTCCTGCTCAGGACAGAGCTATTCTGCTTCCCAAACATGACTGGAATCTTGAAAAACATTTGAGGCCAATGCTAGTAATACTGAAGTATACAACCAGTACTTAGTAATAACATTAAACAATATCAGTGCATCTTTTTAATACGATCATTTTGTTGTGTTTTAGCATCTAAGCTTCTCTGGCAATTAACGGACTAGATACATACCCTGTCCAGGTAGGATGCCTCATTCTGTGAACATTGGTTCATACCACTGCCTGTGGAAGAATATTATGTGGAGGCTCATCATCATTTTCAGTCACACCAAATCTAATCTTAATTGCAACATTCCAAGGAGTAAATAGGTAACTTTAGAATTC
Organism: Sagittarius serpentarius; assembly: GCA_034782735.1. Classification (NCBI taxonomy): domain Eukaryota; kingdom Metazoa; phylum Chordata; class Aves; order Accipitriformes; family Sagittariidae; genus Sagittarius; species Sagittarius serpentarius. The sequence goes on along the minus strand of JAVKLA010000042.1, from coordinate 10,643,650 downwards.
AAGCAGATTTTTGTTGTCTCAAGAAAACTATTTGTAGAGGCAATAAAATGCAGCGTTGATTTTCTAGCTTTATTAATCTAGTTAAAAAAAGATAAAAATGAACCCAGTTTATTCAGATTTGTTGATCCATATCTAAATAAATGTCTGCTAGAATTATTCCATTTGCTTCCTGTTTAATGAAAAGTTCAGATCAATAGGAGACTTATCTCCTTGATCTGATGTTGTGTAAAATCTGGTAATTAGAAAGAAGGTACTAGAATTGATGGTTTTCACCTAAATAGAGCTTAATAGTAGATTCTCAATTAAAGCTCCTGAAAAATGAGGTACAATTACAATTAAGGATAGGGTAAGTGTTGGGCAGCGGGGCAGGAGGGTGGTTTGGTTGGCTGGTTGGTTTGGCTTGGGTTGTTTTTTTAAGTCACTGGAAATTATATATAAAGATAATGCTCTCCCTCCAGATGACAAAAAGAAATTAATATCTGAAAAAGGAGTGGGCCCTGTCCATAAATACAAGCTTGACAAAGCAGCTCATTGCATATCCGTAACAAACAGAAAAGCAGATTTGCAGCCATTATGTCAAGATGGTAAATCCACCTAGGAGATCATATATCAGCAGAATTTTGTTTTTTTTTTTTCAATAACTTGAAATTTTGGAGGCAATCACCTATTAAAGATTTCTACTCCTTTTTCCTTGTCTCTTGTTCTCCTCTCTCTTGAAAGCAAGCACATAAAAATCCTGGAAGCCTTTTTTTTTTCCTTCAGTGTCCTACATATATGTAGATGTATATGACCTACATATACGTACATGTCCAACATACACATTAATAGCTCTGCACAAAAACTTCTGCAATGATCTAAGCTGTAGGAGAAAGTATGTGGAGGCTGTTAGATCAAAACTTCTAGATCAGGTAGAGAAGCACAGTGTTACAATGGCTCCTGCAACAGGTTTTAGAGCAGCAGAAGTCCTAAGTCACTACTGGTCCGAAAGACACACGCACCACCTCCACCAAACCCCTCCTGGCTAGCAGGAACAGATGAGTTCAGGAGGAAAGGTACCCATGCCCAACCCTGTGGAGTCCTTATATATCACAGGTACTCACTTATACAAGCATGAGTTAGATACAGTGTTACATTTGCAAATAATTGCTCTCTCTCATTACTGAAAAAAAAAGGAGCAATAATATGGATGGACGATGCACCATTTAGAGAAGCAGTTAGCATTTTAGTTGATGGCAAAGATAAGAGAATAAGGATTATCAGAGCCAGGAAAGAGTTTCCATATGAGGAGAGGTTTAGTAGACTGGAACGTCTCAGCACAGAAATATGACAGGCCAATGGAATCTTAATTGGTATAAAGAATATGAATAGCACATAATTAATACACAGCATCTCATAGTACCAGAATTAATCAGGAATTGGTTTTAAACCAAACAGAAGAAGTGCTTTTCCACATAATGCAGAATATTTGCAGAACAATTGTGAAATATGTTGTTGCAGCATATTGTGGACTTTCTTCTACTATTCCAATAACATCCACTTAGGTCGCTGGGGACATTCATTGGGGTAGACAGATTTCTGTTTTGAACCGGAATTGCACTGCTTTTGTTCTCATGAAGAAAATTTTTGAGGGAGTATTTTATTGCCACGTATATGGAAATCTAATCAGTATGCAACATAAAACATTTTACAAAAATAAGATACTGGCAACAATGGGCATACATTTTAGTATATACCCTAACATTCCTACATGTGGAAAACTGCCATCAACACAGATATATAGCTATGCAGAAGTGCTGTGGGTGAATATGCCATTTTTTAACTTGCCTGGTAACTTTTCATGGATTAGTATATTCTTTTTCCTAAAAACTCATCAGACTGTGAGGCCGGAAATTCCAATTACATTTGTAAGCATGCACTGTATTATCTTAAATTGTGCAGCAACTACAATGTCTCTAATTGAAGTTGGCTCAATGCAGAGCACCAGTTTTAATTCCTGAGTCATTTTCCAGTAATGAAATAGCTGTATTCAGGGCACAGTGTGAGAACATGTTTGATGGTTATGTTAAATTGTGTTACAGCTACCTTTGGGGAGCATCTAATTTATTTATTGTCTGTATGAAACCAACCACTATTTTCCTATGTGAAAAAATAAATTATTCATACAAGTACTGCCTTAGACTGATCTGTGAATAATAGTTTAATTACATATTTCATGTGTTCAGAAAAACTTGCAGATATTTTATGTTCATGTCTTTAATGTTAGACTGCAGCAAACACTTCTGCCATTCTTCCTCCAAATTAATACGTAGATCCTCAGTGAAACACAAGGGTTTTTCAAATATGGCTAAAAGTGTCTAAAGTATGCAATGAATTCCATAATTCGTGAGTTGTAAAATCTACTACCCAAACCAAACGGCTGAATGGACCTTAAACCTAGGGACCTTAAGTCAAAGCACTTGCATTAATAATTCGTTTTCTCTAGTAAAATAAAACATTATCAGTTCATTGCCTACCATCTCCATTAAAGAGACTGCATGTCACGAGCCGACTTCTGAACTTTTCATTTTCTTCAAGCATTTTTGAAATTACTTTCCAGACCTTAAGCCAGACTTTGGACTAAAAGATAAAACAGAACTTTCTCAGTGAAGCATACAAAAAGTTTGCATTAAAGTACCTATAGGGCAGAACTTTGAATTCTCTAGCATGACTATGAAGTCCAACCGGTCTTTTGTTGAGGACTGGGAAGGGGAAGATGTGGGGGATATGTGAGATATATATATGTGAGATATATGTGAGATATACTGGAAGATTCACCTCTATTTAAACATCAAAACCCATAAATTACTCCACAGTTTTCCACATGAGATATCCTCCTCCTTTCTTGCCTAGAACTTTTGTTTATCCAGGACTTGTGAAGTGTCCTTCTAGATAAGAAGAGCTTATGCAAATCTGTGTAGAGCCCTCGAATTCTCTTCAGAGTCATCCAAAATGGGGGGAAAAAAGAAGATTGCTTGTTTTTCCAGGAGCATAAACTTTCCCATGTAATCCCTCAACAGCAGCATAATTCAGACCCCATGCTCAGATTCCAGAATAGCAACGGCCTTGCCAATTTCATATCAAATCCATATTAATCTGTTTTATAGACATTGATGACCTTTATTTTAGAATCATAACGCTCCATCTGTAATGGGCACATTTCAAACTTGTGCATTGAAAATATGAAATTGGAACTGTTGACAAAGGCATTCAGACAGAGAGGCAGCCTAACAAATATAAATGGCTGTTAACATGCTAACGTTATGACTTTTGCTGGACCCCATCCGTGAAACTAGTTTAAATCTAAAGGTAATTCCTTTCTCATAGACATTTATTGCTAAAACGTAATACATATTCCTCATTCTTTTTGAAGACTATTTAATGTACTAGAAGAGCAATATTATAGTATGTTATTAGCTGTTCCTCTGAAGTCAGTAGTATTTTGCTGGTCTTAAATCAAGTATCTGTGACATTACTATTTTATAGTCTAGCTGATTACTTGTACTTCACACATTACAAAATCTCATAATGAGTTACTGTTTTAATAAATGTGCCGTTTAAAATTTCAAGCATTTGTTGAACTACTGAACAGGAACAGAAATACATTTGTGAAACAGAAAGTAATTTCATATTGCTACTAGTATGGTGTTAATACCTCTGATTCTTGCCTTTGCTTATTTGTAATCTGTGGGATTTCTGTGCTTAAAACATAAGAGGAAAAGGAGCTGCAGAGCTTTTCCTGGCTGGGTTTCACCCAGCAAGGTGTGCAGCACCCTGGCCCCAATCCAGGGAAGCATTTCAGTACGGCTTTAAGTCAACAGCATACTCCCATTTTTCAAGGTAAGCACACACTTAAGTGCTTTGTTGAACGACAGCCAGAATTTTAAAGCCTCCAGAGAGGGAAAATAATACCATTTTTCTTTTCTGTAAGTAAGGTTTTCAGTAACAGACAACCAATTCAATCTTTTAATCTCCCTCATGCTCTCACATAGATGTAGGCAGGACAAGCAAGAGGCAATTTTCTCAAATGCAAAGACAGCTAATGCAGCTCCCACTTTTTATACCTTTTGCTTCTTTCTTTGAATTACTTTATCAACATTTCTTGAAGGGAAGGGAAAGTCAAAGGTGTCAGCCTTAGCCTCTTGAAGGTCACCTAGGAAGACAGTTTAGAAAGCATATTCCAAGTGTTTACAACATATTCCTGAGGAAGCTGTAGATCTTCCAGAGGGATACTTATTTCTGGTTCCAGCAGGTTACAGCATATAAAACCTTACATCGTGCTGACTATCGTCTTGCTTATTTTCTCCATTACAACCAATGGGCAAGTGGGTGTCTCAAACTCCACAAAACAGATTTCAAAACTGTACAGCGCCAAAAATGAAGGCAGCAGTCTTCTGGGCAATACAATCTAGCTTTTGATAACTTTTCCCCTTGCTATGGCAGCTACTAAAATTCTGCCTGAGCTCAAAAAGGAGGTGAGTAGACTGAGACAAGAAACCAGACAAATCACCTCTGCTAGCACTAAAAAACAGAAGCAAGAAGGGCAGGTTTATCTTGCGGACTCAAGACACACATAGCCACAAGGAGGAAGGACTCGGTTCAGTTCCCAGTGGGGTAAGGATGGTGGCTTTCCAAGGAGTTGCTGGACAGGCAGGGCATGGCATAAGCTGAGCAAAAAGGTGACCCATGGGGGATGCTGAACGTGGTCACAGCCGCGGGCTCATCCCTTGCCGCAGCAGGGCTTCAGGCAAACCAGCATCCTCCAGGCCACCACAGCCCCACCACCAGATACCCAAGGCAGCCACATCGCGGGAGCAAGGCTTTCAGCTACCGATAGTCACAGGCTGCCTCCGAGCCACAGGTTGGCATCACTTTAGGTAATAACCCAGCAGAACTGGTGCTTTTTATTAGACTAATGTAACACTTCACTTTGTCATCTTTGGAAAAAATGGCTTTGAGGAGGAGGAAAAAAAATACAAGAAAAGGAAAACATCTCAAGAGCAACCAGTTAGTAAAATTCAGGACTACCCTATCTGTGTCACCCATCATTTTCAGCTCACACCCCAGCTTCTTCTCCAGAAGGCAGGTCATGTTCCCCATTTTCACTCCATCTTGTGCAGTAGAGCTGTGTTTCATAACAGATCACAACCAGTGGAAAACTGCCTCATCTTTTCTGTTTGCTTTTATAAAAAAAGGCACCCACGCCTATGCCCATCCCAACTTTCTTTGGTCCCAGCCACAAAGAAAGAAAATTAAGAAATATCTTCGAGCTGGAGTGACAACGAAGGAGCCAGCAGCACAGTGGCTTTCTGGTTAGGCAGGAACCTCCTGAGAAGAGTAAGGAAGGACCCAGAAGTTCAGCGTGTGACAGAGCAGCCCTGTTGGACGTAGCTTATTTTTGGCCTTATCGCTATCACAGGAAAGGACAGGGAAGGCTGCACTGCAGGCAACCACCTCACCTTACAGAATGGCGATGCTGTAGCTCAACAGCGTAAGAGTTTGGGGCAAAAATACTAAATTTTTCTTTCACTCATGTAAGTTTAACACCATCTTCCACCTCCTGCCTAAATACCCGACTGTACTGGCCACATTAAAAAAAAAAAAGCAATTGTGCCACCTTCACCCCTCAGTGTGCACAGCCTGATTGAGAGGGAAGACCCCGGTGGGACAGTATCAACAACGCACTGCAGGGAAACAGTTTCCCGCCAGAAAAGGGGGACGTGGCGGGGGCTCAGCCCTGTGCTTTCCCGTGCCCAGGGGCACAGAGGTCCTGGGGCTCAGCCATACTTACCACGACGGCACCTGACAGGCTTCACCACACCACAGCTCCTCACTGCCTGTGCCCTGCCACCGGCGGCGGGCAGCCCAGGACTGGCCTTATCCCCCGGCGCCGGGGTGGCCCTCCGCCTCCCAGCCTCCCCCATGGGGCTCGGCTGGGAAAGCAGGGGCCCAGCCCGGCCCGCCTCAGCCTGTCGGCAGCCCCTGCCATAGCGGATGATGGAGCCGCAGCGGTGGGAGCCGAAGCTGTTGACATAAACGAGCTGCACGCGCGGCCTCCCCTGGCTGCGGGGAGGCTCCATGTGTGGCGGGGCAGGATGGCGGCGAGGCCCCGCCGAGGCAGGGCGCTGAGGAGAGACAGGGCCTCGGGGAGGGGGCACCCTGGCCGCTGCGCTGTGGGGTGCGCAGCACCAGCGGCCCCTTCCTCTGGGCAGGCCTGGCATGGGGAGACCTGCAGAGCACCCCTCCTGCCTCGTCCTCTCTGATCGCCATCGTCCCACTTCGGTCTCCCGGCTGGACAGTGAAAAAGGGAGAAATAACATTTCTGAGCAGGAAAGAACAACCAGCTTAGTGCAGAATAGGAGCAGGCCTTGTACCATCTCAGTCTCTCTCTGTCTCTCACTCTCAGTAGTAACCTGCCCCATGGGGTTGCTTTTGGCCAGCATTACTTAGGGTTTAGCACAAAGCATGCTGCCTGAAGTCATATATTGATATGTTTCATGCAAGTTATTAATAAAATGATATAAGGGACTCCAGGCTGAAGGCCGTGATGTATTGTTTGTCTCTGCTGCAATTTACAGAAAAGGAAGAAGCGCCGTCTCTTTCCTGTGAGTGCTTCTGCAGTTCCCGCATTGATATAATGAATATTCACACCGGTGTACTCCAAACATCTTACGTGCTAGTGCATGGGTGGGTGGCTGCAGCCACCCGCTGAACAACATTTATGAAACATTAAATACCTGTTGTCATTTTGTCCTTCAAGCAACAGCAGGAGTACGTGCGCCATTGTGTGACACCGAGAGGACACCCCCTGCAGTCGGGAGTCCTTCCCACGAAGGTGCTCTAAGGAGATGTGCCCCGCTGCAGCAGCGGGTTTGTGAGATACGGCCAGTGACAAGTGGGACTTCTCAAACCACTTAAGTGCACAAGTCCCATTGATTTTTGCTTTGGCACTGAAATGCTGCTCCGTATTATTTCCCAGAGTTTCAGCACACTTAGCTGCTCAGAGGAGGGAAAGCATTATGAATTAGAAAGAATAAATTCTGTTTTAGCAGCTCCAGCAATACGAGTGGCCCTGACAATTTGTCGCCCTTGCGAATGGATCCGAAAAGACCACGAAGCAAACCGGAGTCTCTCCCCAGCCCTTGAGGGAGCCGAGAGCCCTTGAGGTCTGCAGGGCTGCTGTCACCCTGTCCCCTCGGCAGGGCAGGGTGCTGTGCGGAGGGACCCCACGAGGTGGCAGCCTTACCTACCGAACGAGCCTGCGCCCCGGCTCCTGCAGCCACCTGCAGCCGGGAAGCCGGGGAGCTCGGGGCGGGGTGGGGGGGGGGGGGAAGCCCCGCGGCTCGCTTCGGGGAAGTATCCCAGGATTCTGTCAGGAAAAGGCATTTTGTGTATGCTGTTGAGAAAGCGGAAAACAACTTCCAGAGGCACAGCCTGGCAGTTTGCCGGAGTGATTTGTTATTTCCCAATGATAAAAGAGCATCTACTGCAGGCTCCGAAGCGTACGGACTAAAAAGGAGGTCACAGATAGGGTACAACCACCGAGTCAGTGGCCTTAAGATAACTGTGATCTCAAAGAAACCAAACCAAACCAAAAAAACAGACACCAGACTCCCTCCTCTGCAAAGATCTGAACTAACAAATTGGCCTAGTGAGGTTGCAGCCAGCGAGTTCAATTTGGGGGTATTAAGCCCAGAGAGAGGCAACGAAATAGCTTCATTAAAAACTTATCCTGGAGTGCAAACTTCATCACATCCATTAATCACAAAGTGTTGCTAAAGAAAGCACTCCTTTTGCTGAAACACACAAGCCTCAGTTCACACCACAAAAAACCACTGAACGCATGCACATAAACCTAAAAAGCACCGTTTTCATTCCACAACTGTCTTCGCACTGTGCGTGAACACTTGCTGCTGTATCTTCCCGACCAGGAGTTCCCTTTGCCAACTGGCAGGCTGCTTCCTTCCTATGGCCCCGTCAGGGCCTCGGAGCTGCCAAATCAGTGGTTTTCTCAGTATCTATGTTTATGGAATATGCTTCGACCCTACTAATACAAATACATTTTGTCCACTTCACCCAACAGCACATTGCCAGGACTTTGATTTCAAATGCAAATTCAGCTCAGATCCCTTTTAGGATCTATTGATACTGACAAAAATCAATGCCACCTAAAATCTATAAGCTATCTCCAGAACTGGAAAATTCAGCTATTTTAGCTGCACACTGTTCTTCATCCTCCTTTCTACATGTGTGAACCAACTACCAGCTAGCCACTATCTTTTTATTTATCACTTTGAACAAATATCTCAGCTTTTCACCACATCTTCAACCGTCTAGTTAAAAATAGACGAGATTCTAGCTTCCAGTCTGCACCTCATCATGCTGCTTGTTTTGTATTCAAATGTCAGCTTCTCCAGCTCAGAGCTTGCATTGTTTCCTGAATTCTATTTTTTCAGTTTTACTTTCGCCAAGTATGCATCATCTATTAACCCTGACTACCATTTTAAAATAAGGTAGGTTTAGGTGGTAGCAAGCCTACAGCTTATGCCCAGCAAAAGGAAGGAAGGAACCCAGAGGACATTGCTGCATGCACATTTAGCGATTCCCTAGTGATTCCCTGCAAAAAGGAAACTCCTTCTGCTGTTGGAGATTTGTTTTTCTGTGAGGATTCTTTGCAATGGAGTTAAACAAAGTACTCACATGATTCAACATAATTCAGGCAAGGCAGATTGCTTATTAAGTATTACATTATCTTGATCAACTGCAAATTGTGAATACATCTTAAATACGAACCTTAACACTGTTAACAGGGATTTTTACGTTGAAAGTATGCTAATTCTGACAACAGCTACTGTCAAACCTTGTTAATTATACTCTCAGCAGTAGCACAAACAATTACTGTATCTCCTTCATTTTCACAGAAGATTTAATAAGAGTCACTGGAGTGAGGTATTTTATTAGAATGTGGTTACTTTACAGAATACACTGGGGACCATTTATTAGTATAACTAGGAATCATTATAAAAACAAAACTCACCACTTCTGGTAAATCGGAGCAATGCACTATGCCTTCAGCTTTTGCTTACTTGTGAAATTTTGTAATTTACAATGGATCTCATTTAATTATGTAAGCAATAACACTGCAGCAGAAAGATAAAATGGCCAGCTGCCATTTTAACACACCTGCATTTCATAATAATGAACCTGCATATCTCTGATTGCTTTACAAACCATACATGTGGGAATCGCTTCATCCACACCAGTCATAAGGAGAGGCATATTTTCCCATTTCAACATGCTGCGCATAAAAATATTCAGCAGACTATAAACTAAGTTTGTTACATAAAAGCCTGAGCCCCCCTCGAGAGATTTTCAAATCACCAAGAAGATCCATAGACTTAATAATCAACACCTAAGTCAATGAGACCGAAACCCTTGGCTTAGAAGAATTTTGTGTTACAGTATTTAAATAGAAATTTCCAATCTGAAATAAAACTATGGGGGAAACTCAAAAAGGCAAAATGAGCACTGAAGGTAACACAGAATTCAACAGACGTATTTCCAGGAAAGACTTGTAGTCAAGCGGATACAGCAAAAGGCAGGCAAAGACTTCAGTTTCTCCGATTTCATTTTTCCACACGAATGTGCAAGTTATTGGTATTTAATGATGACATCCTTTGTTTCCAAATCAGAGATAGTAAAACTTAACCACATTTTAGGCTGCAGGGACTACGATATTAAATGTTACTACTGCTGTTCTGGGGAATGTGCAGTTAAGACCCTACGTGAACACACAGGTGAGTTTAGTCCTACCTACAATAAACCTCCAGATACTGTTCCCTCACATCCTGGAAGAATACTGACTCAGTACAGGATGTAAAAAGCAAAAATCACTAAATCATCCTCAGATTCAGTGGCAATGTAGGTCTTCCAAGACCAGCACAGAAAGCTCTCGTTTTCTTAGCCTCTCTTCTGAAATCTAACATGATCTCGGGCCAGTGTGCCTGCAGGCTAATGTAATCACCAATACATCTGTCTGCATATATGACAGTCCTACTTAACTACAGTATAAATACCACTGAACATACTCATTTCTCAGCAGTATGTCCACTTTGTAATGGTACTAGGGTCTTTGCAGAACCGTTCCAGATACTGAACATTCACTCCCTCCGTACGCGCAGAGACATAAGGATGCTGCCAGAAACGGAACAGAGCAGGGCTTCTGTCTCCAAGGATTGCTAGCTCTGCAGAGAAAATTGAAGCAGTCACTGCTTTGTTCTGCCATTACATTCCTTCGAAGACATCCCCCTGTAAAAGCAATGCTTGAGCAAATTTTCTTGCCACTGACTGAAGAGCTGAGTTGATTTTGCCAGTGTGTACAGAGCAACATCTGCCTATGAACAGCTGGCCTGCTGAAGCAAAGCTGGGGGCTACTGTCTGCTGCTTACAATGAGAATGTTCCTCAAAAACCTAAGAAACCCCATTTAACTCACCGAAAGAAAATTCAGAAACACTTGGCATGAATGTACTCCATACACAAACCAATAGTGGGCATGTGCTTAAAGCGACAAGCACTGTCTTGAAAAATGACACTTTGCTTTGCTAAATTGACAACTTAATGCTTTCACATGCATAGCAAGGCATAAACAATCACTCAGGAAACTGATCCCAATTCATCAGTCAGCAGCAGTGCAAGATGGCGATTTAGATTGAGCAAACATTTTCTCAAATGTTGGGTTGGAGAAGGTTGGCAGAGACTTTTTTTTTTTTTAATAAATTGCTCTAACGTGTGAACTGCTACCCTTCCACAGATTACAAAACTGTGTTAAGAGTTACTAAGGCACACAGCGTGTGTCACCTGCAGCTATACTATCAGTCTGCCATTTAAGTAAAATCAATGTTCTTCATTCACATGAAAAGCACAGCAACTCACCCTGCCATACAGTTTTGGAATAAAAAAAAGCCACATAGTTGAGCACGATGAAACTAAGTCCATTTTAAACTTTAAGATTAATGCAAGACCAAAAATGCCGTCTCACAGTTACCCTTTACCTGCTTTGTGTTCAGAGGATTTAATCTCAGCTTTCATGACTCACCAAAATTAAATTTCGGAAAGAAAAACACCATCAAACACAAACCTTATATATTTCCATATTTTTTATATATACAAGGAGGACAGAGAACTTTTGACTAGCAAATTTTGTGAAGGAACCTTAACAGAATAGTACCGCACTATGGTCTCCCACGCTCCATAAACAAGGTGACTGAGGGAGCTTCCCTTAGTGATAGACACATTCAAATAAATTAACATTTCATATCAGATTGTCTGACAAGCCCTACAAAAAGTCAGCAAATTATAGTTCATGTGTCATGAAAACAGGTGATATCTGATAGCATTAATCAGAGCATCAAGTTTCCAAAAGACTTTGTCCCCATCTTAAATGCATAGTTCAGTAATGTATTTAGAGCACCAATTTACACACACACCCCCCCGCCCCCTTCAATTTCTATGACTGCAAAGACAGCTGCAAGTTATATTCGTATCCCAGAGGCTGTTTTTCATACTGACAGACTGAATCAGCTTATTTTACACAGAGGAAGAGATGTCAGTGTTTTTTCCTCATCTATCCTTCTGAGGTTATTATTTGTCTTAGATTTCCTGCAGGCAAGCAATGTGCATTTAGGACTGTGGCTGAGCGGGCTTTCATAGCACTGAATAAACAGCAGCTGGAGAATCGGGACAGACAGTTGAAACTGTCCAACAATGACTTGACAGCTAAGAGACTCTCTTTAAAATATACTACAGCCTTTAAATCTGTACTAGATGGGTTATATCCATCTCCACCCAAATGGAGTTTCTTCACTGACGTGGAATGTAGCAGTTCATTTAGTGAAAGTAGCACCCAAGAGAAAGCTGGTGGCTGACTGTGCTCGACAAGCAGTTTGTGCTGAAAGAAAATAGTTGAGATTCATGTACTGTGGAAATTCTGAAATTCCGCCCAGCAGGCATACCTCCATCTTCTGGACTCTGCCTGTAGCATTTATTTAGAGTTTCAGGACAAACTGAAACCCAAAAGGGATTTGTTATATCATCTTTCCTAGAAAGTTACTTCTCAGCAATTCAGAATCAGCCAAGGCCATCACTACCAAGAGTGATTCATTTTAGTTTTGAATGCTCCAGACTTTTGACGTTTCACCTTATTGAGTTGAACTTTTTAGCCTCTGCCTACGTAATAAAATTCCATTCAACATTTTGCAATCTTCATATAGGAAATTTTAGAATGAATACACATATCCCCAATTGTAAATCAGATGGTATATCCTGATAAACACCTCTAAGTTTATAGCATTTTGAACTGAAATCAGTCAGGGAGCGCCTTGTTTCTGAAGGACATCACTAATTCCACCACCATGGCATCAAAAGACTTAAACCCCCTGTATTCCAGGACCAAATTTCAAGTCTATCCTATTTGTTAAAAAACATTATCAGATAAACCACTGACAAGCACAGGCTTTCTAAAAGACCATTTGCACTTGAAAACAATGTCAAGAACTTACCACACTGGGAGAGGCTGAACTATGACTATTTCCTAACAATACCAATGCAGAGAATGGAGAGATAACGCTTCCGTTAAGAGCCAAGTCACACACTAAAACCTGGTCAATACTGTCTGGTGCTGCTTGGCTGGCACAAAACGCAGCACTGAGGAATTCATTATTCACTGGGCAGACAATGCATCTCTAGCCTCTGTATTTCCGATCCAAAGCACACCAGCATTTTCTGTTTATTTTTAAATAGCCATTTTAAGGGATTGGAAGTATCTGCAGACTCACCAGCGAAACTTATCACTCTTGTTAAAAACTAGTTTCTAAAGGCATTAGCTTCTAAGTTTGCATCATCTGAAGCAGTGGGAATTGAAGTGATTAGCATCTTGCAGAGCTAATCCCATTATAGCTCAATTCTGCAAGATCTGCATTTCCTGAAGCACCCACAGAAAAGAACGATACTTGACATCTATTTAACATTTACAACACCACTCCTTAGATGATGGCACAAGAGATTAGCGGCTCAGACACCAACACCAAAGCGGTGGTCAGTGCAGTGGGCACAGTTTGATTCCTACTACAGTACTGCATTTTGGGCAGCAGTTTTTTTCTCACAAGGTACATGTGCGTATTCCAACTCAAGTTTCCACTTAGCAGAGCTACTTCCAGACCAATCAGAATTACACTTCATTGAAGCTTAGCTCTTTGCAACAAAGCAAGAAAACCAACCAAGTCTGGGGAATTACTGCCTACTGAAGATGCAAAACTTCTGAACCCTTTATGCGTAGTTCCCGTTGAATAGTCCTTGAAGGGCAGATATGTAAGGTTGTAACACTTCATGTGACTTTTTAGACATTTCAAGTTTAGATGTTTTAAATTAAAGGCTGACACCAGCAAGCTCTTTAAAATGACAGACTTTCCTTCTGTTAGTATCAGATCACAACCATGAGACAATTAAAAAAGAATCCTTGTCTGTCCATGCCTTGCTTGGCTCTACTCCAGCCCTAGTCTGGTTCTCTTTTTGTCCCAGCCACGCAGTGGTTTCTGACTTACATGATGCATCACATGTGCCTCAGCGGTATTCTTCTCATTGAACCTCTCACCTGCCCAGTTAGCTTGATTTCACAGCTGTCTATGGGTTTTCATCTTTGTCCCTGTGAATTAGCTGCAGAGCACTAAGTAGGAACAAGTGATCCAACTACAACTCTTTGGTTAGGTTGATATGCTTAAGGCTGTGCAAAAAACAGAAACAGCAGTGCTGAAGCTGCTGAAAGGCTTCTCCAAAGCTACAGATGATTTCTAACGAATACTCAACAAACACCAAATACACAAAATTAATTAGTTAGCATTCAACATTCCCTAAAGACAACATCTGGACACAAGCAGTAAAAAGGGTTCTTCTTACAGCCTGATGCAACATAGAGCAGTTCTACAGTCCTCTAGACATCGCCCTTTCCATTTCTGCAGCATTGCACATTGATTTTGTACCAATTTAATGCGGCGTTCAGGGTACTCGGCATCTCTCAAGTGGTTATACCGTCCCTCACACCCCCCCTGCAAGACCATGCTCCACGTTCTGGCCAGAACAGAATTGCAGAACTTAGCCTAAAGCACTTTACACATCATATAGCCAGACGCGCACTGTGCACTTCATCAAAATCACTTCCCCAATCCCCACAAGCTTCAGCCACAAAGGAACATGTTTCTATAGGAAGCTTAAAATAAAAAAGTTAAGAAGGAACACTGAGTTAAAAGTTTTATTCATTCAACATCTCACATTACAAATATTTAAAAATTATATGCATACTGGTATAAATAGTCATTTGCAAACTATTTAATAACATTAATTTTCACTAGCACTTCAACAAATGAACTCTTTAAAAAAAGTAACTTGTGTTATATAACTTAGAGTAGAACATACAAAAATATGAACTTAAACGTGAAAATGACTTTAATAAAAAATGAATTACCCTTATTTAAAATGCTATAATAAATACTACAACCTCCCCATACACAGTAAAAACTATATGGAAATTCAGCCAAGTAGTACAATTAACTGACATACTTAAATAACTTTTCCTTCTGATAATATGAGCAATACATTGGGGGAAAAACATATTAGGGATTAGTAAAAACTAGACACCCACTTGCTAAAAGTTTCACTTCCAAAAAATATAACAAAAAAATCTGATGAAAATTATAAAAACTAATTATACTTTAAAATTTAAAAATATAAAAAATAAAACAGTTGAATACAATATTGTCCCAATTCTTACAATGCTATCACAGTAGCTTTAAAATAAGATAATAAAATAAAGCAAATGACCAAAACCTTTTATTCCATTTTTTTAAAAATAATCTCAAATTTACATTAGTAGAAAGATTGATTTCTGATTCTTTTCTTTAGAAACACCAGCAAGAAAGAGGATTTACTAGAACAGTAGAAAATGACATTTTTAAATGTCTGCAATTAAAAACAAAGAATTACACTGCAAAGATCTTCCAGAAGTCTGAAATAGGTATTGCACATAACTTGAAGTTAACTTGCCACAATTCATCACATTCAAGTTTTAAATCACCTTTTAACAGAAGGTTTTAACTCTTCAAAAACAAAAGGGGTGAATTATCAAGTCTTTCCAACAGCATCCTTATAAAACGCTAAATTGATTCACTGCAAGTTTTAAATTTGCATTCTGCAGAGGTCTGTGTATGGAGAAGTATATACTATACCAAAAAGCACGGGGCAGTGGGGTTCCTTTACATACAAAATAATCAGAAACACTTTTATTTTACATTGCAAAAATAACCATGTAATTACTCTGTAACTACATTGTAAATACATGGCCAGTGCCATGCTAGTGTGATAAAACTACATGCTTATTAACCCCTTTGCAAATTGAAGTGATACCCTAAGACCGGTAACCCAATTACATGTTAATTATGTTTGGAGCTACACGGTAACCCCAACTACAAATCCCATGTAATCAGAAGGACACGTAATCACTATTTAAGTACAGAGTAATGTATATAATTGTTTATGCCCTGTAAATCGAAGTGTAACCAAATAATCTGTAAACACGCTTGTCACACAATCACAAGTGAATATTAGTAGAATAACAATTTCTTACATTAGTCATGCATACTAACATTACATGCCTGCCACCTAGCAGGCTCTCTTTTATTCTTTAAATATAATTTAAAAGAGCAGACACATTTCTGCATCAAACACCTAACATCAACTTTTTATTAATATTAAAAATGGCTAAACATTCACCAAAAACGTCTGCATTTGTGTATAATTTTTTAAAAACTTAGTAAGAAGCGGTAGACAATTTTGATGTTTCTTTACTTTTAAATTTCTACACTATATTTATGCATTTAAATTTCATGGGTCTAAAGACTGTGTCATTTGTCACTTTCATGCTTTTCTTCTTTAATTCTCAACTTTACATATACTATTTCTTAAATTATATGTACACCAAATACCTGGTGCTGGGCTAAGATGTTTAAGCAACATGCTTTCTTTTCTCTGCAGATTCTAAAATAGCATTGCCAGTGCACAACATCCATAATTCAAAATGTATGCAGAGCACTGAAATGTATAAAAAGCAGAATATAAGAAAATAAAATTTATTAAAATTATTTATATTAAAAAATGAAGTATATGAAGATCTCTCAGTAATAAAAGTACAAAAAGCTACTCTTTGCAATATGAAAAATTGAGGTATTGCATAAAGAGATATCCCGTCAGTGAAAAGTGTGCCTAAAAATGCTCACTGTTGGAAAAACAAGATATACAAAAGTAGTGCATAACAAATATACATTATGTGCATGACAAAATAAGTTAGCTACAAAAACACTGTACCGAAATTCAGCAGGTCATGTACAAAGGGAAAATTATTATTCAAAGCTAGTTCTCAAACAGTGTTATTTCTTGTAATGGTAACCCATCTCACCTGTTTACTGGGTAGGATCGGCACAATAGCACACCCCAAGCCACCTACAAGCATTAAAAAAATTAAAGGAACATTCCAACTATAATTATGTACTTCAGAGAAAAAAAAGTCCCTGACAATCTACACAAGAGCACTCTGCATTTGCATTACTGTTGTCAATATTTTCAGGGATTTCATTAAAAGCAGCTCCCTTTCTATACTTGACTAGTAGACAGCAAATGTCTCCATTTTGACCTTTGGAACTTGGTAAGGTATAGTTCATTAAAGCCTGTATTGAAAATAAAAACTGCTTCTCATAAAGATAATTTGGGCTAGGGGAACGGGATGAGGGGGTACGACAAAGGCTTTTAATGGAGCAGATGTTTTCCAAGCAGTGCTGAGGCAAGTCTTTGGTTTGAGAGAATCTAAGATGGTACCACGCCACTCAGGCAGTTCAGAAGATTGCCACTACATTTGTTTGTTTGCACACTGCTAAATAATCCTTTGAGAAGTTGGCCAGGGCATTAGTTCAAAAGTAATAAAAATAATTTTCAGAACTACTCCTTCATTCAACTATTTCAAACTAAACCCCTGCACCCACTCTTCATCATTCAATTAACATGTACTCTGTTAATGCTTCTCAAGGTAGAACTTATTTATAATAAAGCAGGCATTAACTTAGCAATGTTGGCACTTCAAATACCTGTGTTTCTTTATTTCCCCATATTAAGTTCTGAAGAGGTGGAATCTTAGTTGGTATTCTTTCTACAGGAAGAGTAAGAAAGGCATATGCACACTTGCACCATTTCATGCACAAATTCAGAAAATAGTGCAAAACAAGACTTGGAAACTACTTAGGTTGATGCCTTCTGTTACAACTAAGTTAGAGTGTATTTAAAACTAACTTTACATCCAAGATGGGAAACGAATAAGCAGTCAATTTTAGTTTGTGTGACACAATGGAATATCAAAACTTCAGTAAAAATCAGTGATATCCTTGAGGTATCTTTAGGTTTTCTACTTTTTCACGTCAAAATGGAGAACAAAGGCTGGCCCCTGATGAATGTTAGTACATTAGGATATAGAGTTATATATAGCCATCAAAAATAAAATCTATATATTTATCCTTCAAGAGAGGAAATGCCAGTTAACTAGTTGTCATTACTCTAGCTTTGGTAGGATTTCTAGGGCTGTAACCAGACAATTGAGTTCTCTTAAAGAAAAAACAAAAAGGTGCACTCCCCCCTCAGTAGTAACTTTACTCAATTTTTACATTCAGGAATTCTCAAAATGTAATAGTTTTGATGAAAATATAGTAAGCTCTGCCTATTTCATAAATAATTTGGATGTGGGTGGTAGTCAGAGGCACAGTCAGATATATACCGAGCTAAAATTTCAGCCTCAAAACCCTTCACAGATTTTTTAAAAAGATCATTATTATAATGCTGCTTCAACTTTGCTCATGCATTTTTGTTGCTTTAAACATGCTCTTTCCTGTTGGTAGGTAAATGCTAACTTCATCTGTTGCTGGAAAAATCCGAAGTCGAAACAGAAAGAGAGGCAAAAACAGGCTTCCCTGGGGGAAAAGTGTCGGAACAGACTGATAGTGTTATTGTTACACAGTTATTTTAATAAAAGTATTCTTATGTTCTTTATTAACAATAATTTAATTAAAAAATGAAAATACTCTATTGTTTCAATTCTCTTTTCTTAATATTTTTCTCTCCTCTAAGAAAATGTTGCATGAAATTAAGTGTTCTCTCGGTAGTAAAGACAAGAGAATGCAACTCACTTGCAACGTGTTATCAATACGAAAAGGAGTTCCCAATACAGTTTTCAATGACAAGATTCTACAAAATACCCATATTATAGGTCATTCTTTCATTATACTATTGTTAAATTACAGACTACTACAAAAGGACATGCTATCTTGAATAAGAGAAAGGGTAGGGTGGGGTAGGGACAATCAGGGTAACAGAAGAGTGCACTTAATTTGAGGCCTGCATATGAGCACTGCAGTGAGCATTTAGTTCCAGCGGAATGAAATATGTCTTGGGCGATCTCCTCCCTCCTTCACCAGGGGCTTGTGGAATTCCCTGCCAGCACGTGAATGGATAGCAGCCCAGCAATATTCACAGTAATACTGCAGACAGGTAACATTAGCACAGAAAAATGGAGCAAATTTTCCACCGCAACGGGCCCCCTGACATTCATCACAAAGCTGATCATCCAAGACATATGGCTTAACTTCCACCTGTATTCAGAAAATGAGAAGAAAGTTTACAATTCTTAATAACAATGTAGATAATGACAATTCCACACTATTTACTACCTGTGTTCTAGCAGGACTGCGATCACAGTTCTGTAGTAGGGAACACTACACTCAAGGATTTTCCCCCTCATTAGACTTGATCATAGCCATTAAACACCCAAAACTATGGGCACTTAACTTGAGGACTGCTCCCACTCTCCTCCTTGATCCTTAAAAAAAAACCATAAACCAATGCTGACCATCAGTATCACACATGCTGTCACTCATTTACAGAAAGGACCAATCAACCCATTGCTGCAGAACCGACACACAGATTCACATTAAAACCGTGGAGAATTCTGGGTGTTTATTTTTAAGTATGGTGATGCACAATTAAGCTCCTACCCTTTCAGGTAGGAATGTAAACTGTTTACACAACACTAACTGCAGATTAAACATGCACATGGTCTGCAAATTTCAATGTCTGAATTTCCAGCTTTAAAAAATTTCATTTATTATCTTCAATAAACAGCATATTTCTGCTTTCTTTTTCTGTGGCCTAATCTTGTTGAGATCAAAGGAGAAGCTTAAAATGAGGCTGATAGCCACCTACGCTGCTGGCATTAAGGGCCAGATGATGAGCAGTAATTCAGTACAGCAGACAAGAAAGGAGAAGAAAAATTTCTTCAAGTTCTTAACTGATAAGGACTCACAGGAACTTACTAGCTGGTGCTCCAAGGATACATCTACAGGCTACTAGCTTTTAATCTAGGCATTTGCACACTAAAACCAAGCCTGCTGTACTATGGGCTACAAAACCCTGCTCACAGCACTCCAGACCACTTTCTCTGTGACAGCAAGGCAAAGCTTGCTGCTCGCAGTATCCGAGCTGGCTACAGCACAGCTCGTTTAGACATGCCTACATGTTTAAATCACAACTGCAGCACTGCTATCCCCTAAAGGCTCAGATTCACCTCAAAACCAGTAATCACCTCCATCCCTTAGCTCCACAGAACTGTGAAAGGTCCATGTGACATATCAGAAGCACAACACAGAACTCCGCATTAAAAAAGTATAGGTAAAAGTTCCTGTTTGTGAGCATTTTCTGAAGCTCATTTAATTACATGTTTTCACAAACATTTCCAAATACCCAGACTGCGACTGGTGTCTCTACTGTTAACCTGTTATCTCTGCATCTGGCTTAGGGATGCTCCCTTCTGCATCTCACAAGCCTCAGAGGTATGCCAGCTCATTCAAATAAGAACATTCAGAAGTTCCTGTGTTTTTAAACTTACCCAATTTTACCACAGTCCAGACAGAGCACTACAGCAGTTTGATGTCATCTGTGCTTACAGTACATATAAACTACCTGGAGATAGTACAGCAGCCTTTTTTTTTGACCTCAGTTTTTCTCTTCTGCTGCTAGAGTTGTGTTTCTCAAACACCCCTCCATGCCAACTCAGAAGAATGAATTTGTAAAACAGCAGAGGCAGACAAATATTCCTAACACCACATTCTCCCTTCATCACCTAGTTTGCTATGTGGTTTGAGGTTGGGTATTCATTAATGAGTGTTGTCTTCTACAAGTGCTAAGAGGAGAGCCAACAAATATGCTATGCAGGCCTTAATGTGGCAATTCTGCTGCTTTATTATGTCTACTCAGACATACTCAGAGGCCAAACCACAGCACAGGTAATTATACCTCTGCTTGCTTTAGCCTGTTACTGCAGCACTAGTTTTTGTGCAAATTTGCACCCCACAGATATTAGTCAAGAGCCCTCACTGCATTTATTCATTGTGTGCTGACGTGCATGTGCCAAATACGGCCTGCAACTGTTACTTGTGCTAGGTATAGAGAGATTTCCCAGCTACAGAGACAAAGCTTAAATTACAGCAACTTCATCAGGCACACTTAGGGTGGCAGCACTCATCAGCAGCTCTGCAGAGATGGGTGCTTGCAGACCACTGAGCATTTAATTCGCATTATCTCTTTGAAGGGCACACCCTTTAGCAGCACCTCCTTGCCTAATTTTACAGGAAACCCCTCCCTGTTACTAATTTTATTTTTACAGAAAAACTTTATTAGAAAAATTATTAATAAATAGTACCTTACTAATAAAAGGTAGTATTGCCACTGTTGTACTTTTATCTCTCTCATGCACTCAATCCCCCCTATAATGAATCCTCTGAGCCCCTATCTCGCCACATTTCATCTGAACTACATACAAAATGGGGAAATACGGAGGAGTGGCAGGAAAGAAGGAAGGGGGAAATAGATTGCAAAATCTTTGCTAGAGTTCACAAGTACTTACTTAAATTTGTAGTCCCACCAGCTTCAATGGACCTATTCACCCAAGTGTCTGCTTATGCAAGCAGAAGTTGCACAAGGGCGGCCCAAATTATTTGTTCAAAGCCGTACAGAACTTATTTCAGAGCCAAGATTAGAACAAAGACATTCCAATTCGCAGGCCCACAGTCAAATTGTTGTTACAATTCTTCTACCCAAGCTTTATTGCTAAAGTAGAAGTGAAATGATCATCAGCTAATCAGCCAAGTTTGGGGGTTTTCCTCTGTAGTAATTATAAAATTAAGACCAATAATGACAGTCATGTAAAAAAAATCCAGAGACAAAGCATGAATTAGACATAACGGTAGATATAAAGATACGAGTTTCTCAAAGTTGTGGCCTGAAGATCACTGTAATTGGCAAAGACACATTTTATATAGGTGGAGAGGGCAGAAGCAAACAAACTGCAGATACATTTGGCATATTCCTTTAATTTATAATAATACAGGAATAAAATAACTGGACACACCCTTTACGTAAGCTGTGGAGGATGACTGTGAGGCCATAATGCACACTAACGAGTTTACAATGCATTACTATGATGCGCTTTAGGAACACCCAGCACACAATGTGTAACACTAGAGCCAGATTCTGCCCACTCTCTCAAAAGATGCAGAACAGGAGTAAGAACTGCTCCATCCCTGGCAGATACCTTACTCCCTGACATTATACAAACACCACAAGTGCAAATACTTGCAGTGGGAGTATATGATGAGTGCAATATTCTTATAAAAGGGCAAGGCAGCTGACATGCTTCCCATTATGCTAAGCAATTTGAGAAAGTCTGCTTCACAGTTGCCTCCCACGTTCCAGAAGCAACAGCTCTGTACCGCTCCTTCATTTTTATTCTGTGTTGTATCTAAGTGGCACAATCTAGCCCTGAATATGCAATTAATCTGATATAACATTTACAGTGTTCACAATGACACACATTTACATGGAAAAGCATTTCTAGAGAAACCACTGAACAAAAATAGAATATGCTTGAAGACCTTACCCGTTTATCTATCTCTCCATGCTGCAGCTGAACAAAGCGAGCACTGATAGCAGCTATGTAACTCTGTTGATTAGAAAATGCAACCCGCCCAGCTCCTTTTGGGTACTTCAGCTCAGGGTCTGTGTCAATTCCAGCATAGCACACCCCTCCATACAGCCGATCCATTATCATTGCAAGTTCCACTAAACCAGAAAGGAAAATGAAACACTGGTGTAGACTTGGTAATTTTTTCTAAAAGCGTCAAATGAAACAGTCAATTTGTATTCATGTCCCCCACTGTAAGTGTCAAGAACACTTAATATTTCCCTTGCTGAAATAACTTGTTTCCCCCATTGCTCCCCAAATCAGACTGCATATTCAACATGCCCAGTGCTGCGGAACACGCAGTGTACCTGCTCGTAAAGGCCGAGGAACACCACCAACAAAAATGGTTTTTCGTGGGTCAAGAGGCTGTGAACCATCCATAACAAAATCACTATCACTAAGGTTCCAAGGCCGGATCTGAACCTATGGACAAAAAGCCTTTTTTTTTAACCATTCACAATTCAAAGTATCTCAGTAATATAAATTAAAACAGTATCCTACAAAGAAGAAAACCTCTTCAATGGCTGTACTTTCTAAACTCGTTTTCTACTCGTTCAGCAATCATTTCTCAAAATAAGCTCTGTTAAGACAGACCACTTGATCATACTAAATTTCACCACTTCCTTGTTACCCAAATTTCTGGGAAAAAACTCACCCTCTACTTACACATTTACTTAATCGTGACTGAACTGTGCTGTATGAACCACACTGGTGCGTACGTATCTACACTATTCGAGTTGTTCTAGCCAAGTGTAAGCACTAGACTAGCATTATCTCAATGCAACAGGCTCCAGTACGCAAAGCTGCGTGTTTATTTACTATGCAAAACTAGCTGCTTTGTATTTGTCTACAGCTGGCCAAATTTGAAGTACAGGAACATAGCAAAAGTCCCTCCAACTATTAACAGACTCGCATTAGCCCCAAAGCCATTTGTACTAATCATTTACAGTTCAATGCCACGTTACATTTTTTGAATTTAATTTGCCTCTCTCAAAACGTGTTATATGCAACAGTCAGACAATACGAATTCTACATTTTAATCAATAATAAGCAATGGTGAAATTTAGCAAACCTTTTTCTAACCAAAACATGAATTGTAATTACACTAAAAAACTTCACAATGTCTAGTTTAAAAATAAGTTGGTCTTCTCTTTGAGACCTTAATTTGACACCTTGAAGAAATTTAAAAATTAGCACTCTGAAGACAGAAAAAAGGAAAAAAGGCATCTGAAGTGAACAATTTCTGGTTATCATACAGGAATTGTGCAGGCCCAGACAATTCTACCTACCGGTTTGTCTTTGATAGTGGGGCTGGAAACACAAAGATAGAGCTTTCCATCTTCTTCAATACATGCATCAATCAGTGCCTGTACAGAGCTTTCATCTTGGAACAGCAAAAATGCATACCCTACAAAAGGGAAAACAAACACATAACTACTTTTGTCTGTTTGCCTATAGCAAAACAACCCAGAATTATCCTTGGCACCATGTCATCATGCTACCATACAGTAAGGGATGAACTTTAAGATGCTCTCACACATTTCCAACCCAGTCTCCTGCAAGTCTTCTGCAGATACATGAAGTAAAGCAGGGAGCTTGCTAATCAGCACACTCTCTCCCCACTTCCTTTGAAAAGGGTAGGCCAGCAGTATGAACTGAACAAAAGCCACAGCTGTAGAGGCAAACCTGCCAGGACAGTTGTTAATATAAGGTACAAATCCTTCTCAGCTTCTGTGGAAGGCATTTAGTCACTTTAAAAGAGGACTAGTCTTGACTATTATTACAAAAATGAAGAACAACAGGGAGAAAAAGGAAAATGGAATAAAGACAGGAAGTTAAGAATTCTTTTAGCGCAGAATAATTGCAAAGCCACATTCTAAATTCCACTAGTTTGTAACAATTCCAAGGATTCAACATTTTTCCCCTCAAACATTGGGTCATTGTCACAAAAATCTTGTCTAAAATGGAGTCTTATCAAGAAAAATGGTTCTAAAATGCTCATATGTTATTGGTTACCAGACATTTACCTTTAGGAGGAAAGTAAGATTTGCTTTCTGCCTTGTGGGGCCAGTCTACAATCAAAGGTCCAAAGCGACGAAAACTAGCAGTGATCTCATCTGTAAAGAGAGAAAGGAAAAGGCATGAATTGAAATTAAAATAAATTGAATGAAAGACATTTGAAGAACACTGATTTCAGGCAGCTTCATCCTATAAATAAACATTCTGTGACCCTAAAGGTTCAGCAGCTCATAGCAATGCTTACTAGCTGATGGGGAATCTTTATGACAAGTCAGAACACACATTAGAAAACAAGACAGGTCAAAGATCAAGCTTTTCTTTCTACTGATGATTATCAATAAAAGCTCATAACCCACTAATTCACAGAAATGGAGTCACTGCATCTATACAGCTATCATAACCCAGCTTCAACTATTCTCCCAGAAACAGTTTAGAGATAATTTGCTGACTTGCTAGTAAGCAATCAACTCTGCCAATACGCCTTGTAATTGCAGAAAGACTGGAAAAAAATGAAGGGACTATCACAAGACCCAGCCGTGCCTGTTCATACCACACGCCAGTGCCACATGTGCAAACACTATCTGAGCTTGACCTCAAACTAACAGAGTAAACTTGCAGGACACAGTTATGTAATTTTATAGGAGAGATGGCAAGAGCATATTACTGTATCAATAAACAATTCTTGCATCCATTTCAATTCTGCCTTTGACCTCAAATTACTGGTATAAATTAGCATATGCTAGTCCCGTAGAAGTCTTCTAGTTGTAATTCTGTTCTTGAAACTGAGTGATTATTCCTTTTTCCTTCTCCACAAACACACTTGAACCATGGCTAGTTGAAAGTTCTCTGGACAAGAAATTTTCATTAAAAACTGGAAAAAAAAAAAAAAGAAAAACTTCACACTGCTGGAGCGTCATCTAAATTGGCACAATGCTCAGCTGTATTCTGTTTAGAGTATCACAGGGCTTTCCATACTAGCACGCTGTTGTGGGTTCCTAATACACAATTTGGAGGATTCTCCCCATCCTCAAATTCAGTTAGAAATCTGAAAAGGTGTTACTAATTATGCCTTTTTCAGTTTGTTTACAGTCTTTGATGACACTGCTAATGAAATAGCAACTGACAATCCACTGTACTGACAGCCCGTCTATTCTTAAAATAGATCTCCGTTCAGAATGGCACTGAACACAAATTTAATGTTAAAGCACATACCTAAAATACTTTCTAGAAAACAGGATCAGAAAAACCTCAAAAATTCAGTTCTGATGTAGATTTTAAATCATATTCTCCTTATTCTAATCCACACTTGTGCATTTAACAGAAAGAGTGCTGACAGAAGCAACGCTGAAAAATTCAAGCTACTCTCTTAGCACAGGTTTAGGAAAGGTCCTATTCTTCAGTAACTAGGGTTCACGGCGACCAAACTATTCATGTGCTCATCTGTTTTTAAAACCATAAAGGTGACAAAGTTAAAAACCAGACAAAACCCCAACAAAGACAGACCATAAAATCATTTTTCCTCTTGTAAACATCATGTTATATTTGACCTTTTAATAATAAAGTAGCTGTTGTGTTTGACATGCAAGTCAGGTTGTCACGTCACAGGAGTACACACTGCAGTGCATTACAATCGCTCTCCCTGACACAAAAAGTGGGTATTAAAATAATTCTGTGATTAAGAGAAAGCAACTTTTCAGATTTACAGTTACTGTAGTTCTTTTAACCACTATCCCAGCACACTCATACATACAGAATACAGAACTCTGGTGCAATGAAACTTCACAACATTTGTGCATGTTATAAACATGTTTTTGGTTTTTTTTAAATAACAACTGCAGTGTTCTGTCACCTCTGTATGATGGACCCACCACAAATTCCTGGTTCCTCACTGTATGCAACTGCCTCTGCACAGGTTCCTGCCTGTCCGAGTCCTCACCATGCACACATCAGAAGCTTCCACAGGACAACCATTGCTGAAGACCACCTCTGACAACTACACATAAGCATCCAAATAAAGAGCTAGGACTTACTATACTATACAAACTTAATAAAACTACCAGCTATACTTTTCCTACTACTGGGTTCTGGTGCTTATAAAATTATTCCAATATATTTATGAGTTTCAACAGGTGATATTTACTTGTTTATTTTTGCACCACTATCCCTTTTTTATAATTTTTATACTGTAGAAGTCAGTTAAATGCGTGGTAACATATGATTTTTTTCTTTAATGGCGGAACAATGTCATAGCCTAAACTAGTTTGAATTATCTCAGGTCTGCCATGGACTGAAAGTGGTAATATGCAAGGATCCATTTACATATCAAAGCCTTTCCACAGAGTTTGGAAAACAAACATTCATTAGCTAACAGACAAAGGTTTCACACCACAGTTTTGTCATTAAGCCAGAAGGAGCTTTTCTGGATAAGATTTTCTGGGTGTACCTTCATCAATATCCGGTGGCAGTCCGCCGACAAAGACTTTACGGGAATACCGTTCCACTCTTTCTCCATTCTGATGGGAGAAGCAGTGAGGTGATCCTAAACCACTGTGAAGAGTCTGATCCCCGCGTCCATCATCCAAGAATCCGTCTTCCATCGGAAACAGTGAAGACTGACCTGAAGAGGGGGTTAAAAAAAAAAAAAAAAAGGGAAAAAACCATACTAACAGAACAAAGCACACACTGTTTAAATAATTTTTAAAAATGCACTAGTTTGTTGCATTAGCAGTAGAGCTGTTTGCAATCTTCCCTTTTAATGAGCAGTTACATTCTCAATTTCATATGACCCTTATAGTTTTCAATATCATTCAGTAACTCAAATGCCTTTTTTCAGAGAAAAGGTTGCTACCTTCTTCATAACTGCACTACAACTAATGAAAATTTGAAATAAACCAGTACTTCTAATGGATGCTCAAGTTGACCATTTTTCATAATACTTAGCATTTCCAATTAGATTTCTTTTAAATAGGTGTAAAGTCAGAAAGGAATATAAGCCAAATTTTTTTTCTGGAACTCTCTCAATAGCAGACATGACTAAAACCTAAGCTGTATATATCATTTTCCAGTGAACAGCTTCTTACAATGAGTAGATACAATTTCATGGTGCAGATGGGAAAACAAGAATTCTACCAGCTAAATATATTACACATTTAAATTACCTGATATCAAAACGTATCATAAACCACCCACTTGTAAATAACAAAAATAAAAACAGATAAAAAAACTGATAAACTGACAAAAACAGGAAGACCCACTGTAATTTACTGCAAATGAAGACTGAAAACTAGGCAATACTGTGTCATTCCTAGAAGCAAGTTTACTTAGATGTTACAACAGAGTTTCGTTAATGGACTCACTCTAAGAGAAAATGTTGTAAGCATGCTTCCCCTCACAGCCCAGTATTCTTCTATGATAACCCTTATCATAGATTTCCTTAATAATATTTACTATTAAATAAGATTATTTTATTTATAAATGCAACTGTATAATATCACAAATACAGCACACAAGCTGATCTCTTTCATGAACTCACCCTTTAGTTATGGTATTCAATATCTAGACAACAAACTGAATAGACTTCTACTCATTTAAGGAACATTTTAGGAATAAATAAATATATATATAGGGACAGTAAGCAAATAAATGAAGTGTGCTACAAGTTTTAGGATACATTTCCTTTTGCCTATGATGTGATACACTACATCTGCTTTTTCAGATTTCATTACAATCTGTAATTACAAAACCACAGTAATGTACTGGTAAGGTTAATTTATCCTGCTCTTGCTTCCCTCCTTTGAAATAAACTGATTTTAAAAAAGAAAACATCTTGAAAACAGAAAATTTGACCAGTTCCAATATCCAGACATTTTCCATGCAAAAATCAAAATAGCTAACAAGTTGAAAGAAAAAAAACTACAATAAAATCTACAGTCCACAGAATTTATACAAATAAAAAATGGAAGGCTTGGTCATCTTTATTTGACATTTCAAGAATCTTTGTACACCTTTAATTAAAAGTCAACTATAATCAGGCCTATTTCTGTAACTAGGCAAACCTGTTTTCTACTATGATAAAAACATTGTAATATAGACTTAAATGTTATTTTGTTTTCCCCTAATGAACTGATGCACATGTCATTTGTTTCATCTAAGACCCCAATCCTGCAGGTGGTGTTGGAAGGGAGCAATTCTCCATGCCTATACAACCTTTTCAGGTTCATCAGCATTACCACTGCTGTTAGATAATTCAGCATGCATGCTTGCAGGATCTGTTTCTTTAACCTAGCAGGCCAGGACATAAATTCACTATAGTCTATGCTGCATCAAGAAAACCATCAGCACCCAAAAGAACTAAAATAAACTTCTCCAGCATTGGCATTCATGACATACACACAAACACAGCAACGTAGCCCTCCAGCGTAACAAATACAGATCATGTCCACTGTAAGGATTGTGATCATCTCAGCCTCAATAGTTCTACTGTGGAGTACTACCTAATTCAGTTAAAAGGTTTATTTATGGCATGCAGACTACGTAAACTTATGTGAAACTGATCCTTTATAATCTTAAATTTTGGAGTTTGCCCTCTAGTAACAACTTGATGTTATTCCTCCCATGAGACATTGTCAACATTAGAAAATTAAATAGGAATATTGTTACCTCGCCTTCTCCCATATGTCCTTGCTGCATGTTAAATGAGAAAGAAAACAGCCTTTCAATCATTGTTATAAGGACCAAAAGACCTTGTTTTATCGCCTTTATACTAACTCAGTGATTCTCAAGCCTTTTCATACTCCAGGTCATTTAAAATGGTGTTCACAAGCTGACCTCCCCCACCGCCCACAATACCATGCCTTCCTTGCACCATCTCTGTTACTTATTGATAAAACATGTTGATATGAGGCTGACAAAATATATATGGATACTCAAAGAGACTTTTTGAAAACAATTTTAGTTCTTAATTTGCACATTTATTTTCGAATCTATTCCTTAATCCTCTGCTGGGTGTATGCCTATAAGTAAATGTACCTTTTCTCATGCACCAGGTCTCCTGACACATTCTGCAACACACCATGCCCTCTACCTTGTTCAAGCATACTCTTAACACTGATACTCATCTGAACCGTAGGAAAAGCCTTGACACAAGGGACGTGGAGGACTACTGTGTTAATTTCTGTTTTGAAATTAGGTTGCTATAAAAGCTTTGCACAAACCACAAAATTCTTGGTTAAATTATTAGTGGCAAATAAGCAGCTGAAAAACTTTAAGTCAAGGAGAAAATGTCTGGGCCACTAAAATTGCCTTTCAGACCTCCGGCAGTCCGTGTAAAACAGTATAGATTCTCTCATACTAACTTAGTACACTTCGCTGTAATTATTCGACAGTTACCCACTGCTTCCTACTTTTCATTTTCCAAAACAAATCAATTCTGCCACTAAAAAATACACATTTTCCTGTGCTGGCTTCCAGGACCCATTGTCAGAATATGGCCAAATTTTCTAATCAAACTTGTGCATTCTTTTTCTTTTATTCTCATTAAATTCTGTATCTGAAAGCAGACCAACTGTTTTCAAAACTTGGATTCTCCTGGCAAGCACAATGAGAAACTCTGAGCACACCATGCACTTTATTTTGCTTCCTCATTCAAAATTGAGGCTGACAATTACTTTAAGCATGTAAATATTTGTAAACCACAACAAAACAGGAGTTGTTTCCTCTTTCAAAATAAAAATCGTTATCAATCCAATTTACTTCATGATTATTTAATATCTGTAAGATCATTTTACTTCTCTGATCTTTTGCTGATAGAGATACTCACATTTAACACCAAGAATACGAAATAACAAAGCCCTAGTTTTCACACTGGAGCATATTCTCGGGTGTTCACACAGGTACTGGCTTTATGGGAGAATTTTAAAAGCTGAGGGCCTTTACAAGTATAATTTTTCCATGGTAATTTTGAATTTAGAAATGCAAGATACTCATATAGTCCTCAAAGTAGAAAGTTTTAAGGAACTTGTCTTTCATGGAAAGCAATCAGCAATCTTACTGCATTTCTGACAAAGCTCAGAAGCCTTTGCATGTTTTAGAAAACATAAAGCACTTTCAAAAACAGCTCTGCCTACAAAGCCATAAAAATCTTGTGTGTGGTTTCTAAATTACTAACAAAACCACACAAACCCCTTCACTTGGTACACCTATTCTTGGCAACAAAGCATGCAGCACAGATATGATTCCCACTGCGGATCTGTGACCACAATTTAGGTCAGCAGACTCCTCACTGCTTTGCCACCTGTGTTACTGAAGGCAATAGGATTTTTCTCCTTTACCAGTTACGGAAAACAACAAAAAAAGCTCAGCCACCAGCTAGGAAGTATTTCCGGTGCCAAATACCACTGAGTAAGTTTTGAGAACCAAATACTAAGATTTTTTTTTTCTTCTTAATTTGCTTCTTATTTTCTGCATTTGCTTCATCTAACCCACAAAATACAAACATTTGACATTTCAAAACATTTCTCAGGAGCCACAGTTTATGACTACCCCAGTACAGCACAGATACAAACTTTCTCCGCTCATTGAATTCAGAGCTCATCACACGCCATTAATTTCACACAATGTAATACACAACATTGAAACTAAAGAATGCTCTTTTGGCAGGCCAGGAAGACAGCTAACTGTGATTTACCAATTCTGTCTCTGGCTTTCGTAATTTTGTATTAGGAGAAATCTTTGCTATGGGAGTAGCCTAGCTAAGCTGCAACATAAATGAAGCCTTAAGGTAGCTGTTACCAACCAGAGAAAAAGGTTTAATTCTGAAGATCAGGATGCTTGCCTATCCCCTGCTGAGAAATGAGACAACTACAGCATTGGTTTGGATTCCTCAAATCTATTTTCCCTTTCCCCATTTCTTCAGCATTTCAGGTAATTGCATAGAGGGCCTAGGACAGATTTACTAATCTCACAAGATATTTGAGCAAGAATTATGTTACAAAACCTAAAAAATACAAAGTGTTTATGCAATCAGTTCAACGGTTTATTAATAACCTACGCAGAGATATTTTTCCAATAAAATCAGCCTGAAATTTAAAATGCTATTAGCAGCTGCTTTGATTATTTTGCCACCTCCGTCCTTCCTGCAACACTCCTTTCTATGTAAGAAGTAAAGCCATACAGAAAGCCAATGATCTTTTGCAAAAATCTGCTGCTTTTACTGTCTTTAATTTTAAGGAACTTAATGAATAAGCAACCCACTCAAACTTCTGTGTCTTCACTTCACTTGAGACATTTAAGGGGCTCCTGCCTATCTCCCTCTCCTTTTTTTAATCACATCTTTTGTGTCTAACATACCTCCAATTAAATGTGTTGAGCTTTCTTCTCTCTACAGGAAGCACCTAAAAGACTGTCAGCATGTTGTGTATAATCACATACGCAATTCTGTATAAAATCCACAGTTCCCAGTGACAATGATACTCTGCTGAAGCAGCATGAAAAATGTACGCAGGAGTCCTAAATCACTCAAACCCCAATCTTACTACAAGCTTGTCCTGCAAAAAGTACACCCAGGCTGAGCACTTGGTGCTCTTTAATGGTTCTTGCTGCCTTCCAATCTGCAGGATGGTAGCAATTTCAGGTGTATTTTGTGCCATTAACTGCGGAAGATTTACATAAAAAGGTCAGCTCAAGAGCAAACTGTTTAAAGCAAAGGGACGAGCAAGCAAGAAGATCTGTATCTCCTGTGAACATCATCCCAGCTTTCTAAGGCCACGTTACAACTAGGAGAATTATACAAGCATCCATAGTTAATATTAATATAAACATCATAAAACTTTGGAATGGACAGAGCAACTGAATGCTCCAAGTTAAATTACGGTTGTACCTTCCTTCTCACTACCTTGCTATAGTTGCTTTAAGGCATGCAAAGTCTAGGTTGATGTAGTACCTGTCCAGTTCTGTACCTAATTCATATCTTTAGTCCAAGAGCTCCTCAAGGCAGGGATTCTGTTCTTTACCTTGGCACAGCAGCCAATACAGTAACACAATGCAATTTTTTACATTAGGAATTGATATGCTCTCATTTCTTTCCTCTCAAAGATCAAACCAGACTAGCTTCATTAGTGAGTTCCAAGGAATTTAAGGTTTCTACGCACATTAATTACTGAAGTTACAAGAGAAATATTTTTTAATTTTAAAAGGGACAAATATTCACGTTGACTTTTTACATAATCTGACTGTGAGAACAAGTAAGACCCAATCACACCCTTCCACAAGGCATTAGCTCTACCACTGAAACAGCTTCCCACCATTCAGCTCCAGGCAAGCTAGGAAACTTAGGTCAATTTGCATAAATTCTTTCATATTCTACACCATTTATACAGGCTCTAGGAAAAATATTCAAGCTGAGTAAGATTTTGCTGAAGTGATCCCAATTTCGTAAGCTTTCAGGAATGAGGTAAAGATTTTAACTGCTGATTTTTAAGGACAAAAAGTGACAAAGAAGAACCTGCGGTACAAACGACGGAACTACTACAGGGGAAACGGGCTACAATGAAAATTCTTGCAAATTCATTCTTGCAAATGAAAGCAGTAGAGAGTAGAAGGGAAAACAAACCCTCTATACCATCATCAGCTACTTGTTAAATATTATATCAATGGAAAAAAGTGTAAGAGTCCAGATTTTTTAAAAAAGGGGGATAATAAGGTTTTCTCTAAGACTGTATTGAAACCTTTCCATATCATTTAAAAACCATTTAACCGTAGATGGTCATAGCTGGCCAGTTTCTTATGTTGGAAGGCAAATATGATCAATACACAAACACAGAGTTTCAAGCTTTCACTGAAACTGTTTACTCTGCTAATTGTTTTCTTCCCCTAAACAGAAGGTAGGGAGGTAATTTAGTGCTGGTCTGTCTTCTGTTTCACTTAGGACTTAACTTTTAGAAAAACAGAAGTATCAGAGTTTCATAGGATAATTTCTAAATGTGAGCTAGACATCCTTCAATCTATTATAGAAAATATTTATGCTTTCATGAGTTTTATTTTTAAATTATAGAAAAATAACTGAAGTACAATCTGGTTTTGCCATTCCAACAGCAAAGCCTTATTTCTAAATTACTTACTCTACACTAAACTATGTTTTGTAACTGCAGCAAGATTGACAATGCTGTGCACAAGGCCATTAAAACATGAACTAGTATTTTATTACCTCCCCCCACTACTCCCTGAGGGCAGGTAGGGTTGATTGTAACTTAAAGAGTTAGATTTTATCATCACTTCATGTTTTATACGTAATGCATGGACCACGTTTCTACCACAGGTAACAACAGTACATTTCACAGGAAGTTCTGTAAGGTCATCTCAAGCCCTATTTCACTAGTGAAGAATCTAATCATATCCTTAACCAAACCAAAAGCAGAAAAATGAAAATTATAAAGAACATCTGTATTAACCTACCTTTGGTTAAATTATCTCTATATATGAAGGAGCAATTCAGAGACTAAGGCAGGTATTTTCAGAGAGGTATATATACTTTCTCAAATTAGAACATAAAAATCATATCTACCTATATGTATTATACACAAAGGTATTTCTTCCTTACAATTTAGGTCTTAGATGACATTTTAAATAGGAAAGCAGATAATGTCATCAAGTGTTGCATGGCAGGCAAAAAAGAACTGGGTTTTATGCATTCCTTGATTTTAGTTCTAAAATATTAAGGACAAAAGGATTAGGCTACAGTTCCATGATTGTTAACCTAAGGCATGTGCGTACGTGCAAGAACTTTGCCCAGTTCAAGCACATAATCTCATTTCTGTCAAATTACCCCGAGCACATGATATGTTGACTGTGGAACAACAGCCAATGCATGGTAGAGTGTCACAGACATGTGATACCTGATCCAGGATAAATTCTGTCACTATAGGATAAATTGATCAAAACTTTTAACAGCTCTACACTGACAGTGAACATATTCCATGTCAGAACTTTGCAGCTTACAGTCACAGTCATCTTTATGATATTGTCAAATGAGAACCCTGTTTTAAAAATTGTTTTCAAAAATAAGCTACTAAAAAGGGATATGAGAGAATCTCTATTTTGTGGATTTCAAACACTACCGAACATCAAAGAATGAAAACCATTTAAATAGTATTTTCTTAATCTAAGACAATCTTACAAAAATTAAATACCTCCCTATATACATTTGGAGAATGTGTATTTGTCACACTTTTAGCAATGTCAAAGTCAGCACAAAACCAGAAAAGTAGACTACATTTGGCTGCACAGTAAAATGAAGGATTAACATCTTTGGAAATACTGATTCTGCAAAATTAAGTCACAGAGATGCCAAAACCTGTATTTTTTCCTCCTAATTTATTTTGAAAGAAGCACAATGTAAAAAAAAAAAAAAAGTGATGAGAAATATAGCACTAGTTTATGTCCAAAATGTCCAAACAAATGCTGAAAAACAAGAGTACTATTGTAGATGCAAGTATTATGCTTTATTTCAAGTAAAGCCAGATGCCTGAAGACAATTATTTAGCCATTCCTTCTGTTGAGAACACTAACAAAATGAAGTTTCTGGTATTCTGTAGCATTCGAGTACAGGTCTGACTAGAATCTTTCATTTTAAATTCCAGGTCACTGTCACAAAACACAATCGACATACGCAAAGCAAACAGGTTTCTTTTCTTCTAAAATCCTGAAGAGAATCTACCTGTAAAAGCCTTTTAGCACGGGCTCTTCTGATGGTAACACTCTTTTACCTGTGATTATGTTGGAATTAATTGGGTTCACATGGTAAAAAGGTAGAATCTGACTGTATGGCACAAGGCAGATTATCAGCATAGTAACTTCTAGCAGTTCGATTGTTGGCAACTTTATACATCAAACAACCGAGGGGGTGGACTGGGAGAGAAGCTGAGAAACTGTGAAAGTGAAAGCTACAGTTTCTAAGGCTTGTGCAATGAGCTCCAAGTTTTTAGGGCTTTAATCTCCCTAAAGCAAAACTGCCTCACTGAAGAGACTGTGCAGTTATATCCAGAAAAGAATAATCTTTGGGGGGGTGAGGTGTGGGGAACACAAACTAATGGCTCTCATTCCCATGCACTACCCAAACCCAGTAGTAGCGGTACCCAGAGATGCTGCCACTGCACGACCCAGGGCAGAAAGGCACTCGTGCTTCCAACTCAGCCAGTCCAGTCCAGCCATTTGTTTAAATCCACCTTTGTGAGTAGCTCAAGCTAACTCCCAGATTCGGCAACTGAGACAAAGAGTCCTAGACATGCTTCCAGCATGCTATACGAGCATAAGTCTGAAGGGGAAATAAAAAGAGGGAAAAAGGGGGGGGGGGGGGCGGTTAACTATGAAAACACTGCAGTTCAGTTTGTATGAGAGCTTTAAAAATCACCACCATTATTATTCCTTTACTGCTGATGCTCTCACGTAGTCTGCCAGACTAACACAGTGCCATGCACGCTGAACGTCAAGAGATGGTCTTTCACACATTTTAACAACCACTGAACTACTCATGAAAGGTGGCAAACCAAATCCAGTCTCACTCCTCTCAGAAATACAGAAGCTTCAAAGCTAACTGCAGTTTTCTTCGCTATCAAACAGAAGAATACAGAGAAATCTCCTAAACAAACCTGCTATAAATCCTAAACACAGCTACAGCTTTGTCTACAAGGTATTAGTATTTTTTCCGTAATTCCAATTACATTACACTGGGTTGCTGCAAATCAATTTAAGTGGAACCTTTAAATATCATACATATTTGAACATAACTCTTCCCTCTCCTCCAGGAACCACCACAGGGTCAGAGATAAGAAACCAAAAGCAGAAAAGCAAATCATGGAGCACAACCCTCTGCTGGATACTGGATGTTAGCTGGAATTACACCTGTATTTCAGAAAAGCAGGCACCCTACTGCTGGTGGCACTGAGCTTTATTATATTAATGTATGAATTCTGGAGAATAGACAAGAAGTTATAAAAACATCCAATCTTCTCCCTCAATACATCTTCCAGTTTATAATATGGAATAATTGGCAGCATTCATCTTTTGAACACTTAAACTATTACTACATTCACTTCAAAAATAAAAAAAGAAAGGCAGAGTTTGCAACTGGGAGAAGGAAAAGTATTACACAGCTTTGCCAGCAAAGAGCAAATCAGGTTCTCAGCCACAGAACTACTTCAAACGTGGTAACTTCATTAAATTCCAAAATACATAGTAATGATGGACTTTGACAGGAAGAAAGGAAAGAATGTGATGTCATATGCTAAAAATCACTAGACAATTTATTTTGTAAGTGACAAGAACAATTTATTGAACCTATTACAGAATTTATTGAACAACTTATGAAAACATACGGGAAAGGTGCAAAAGCTTCACAAACCCCCCATTCACAGTCATGGTTCACATGCACTGTGTTCCTGGATTCTTTACACGTAGCATTTCGCCTCAAGAGATGCTGGTGTCCGCCTATACCATCATACCTATACCATGAATTCTGCCCATGCTTTAAGGAATAACCTGAAATGCAGTT
The DNA here is from genome assembly GCA_034782735.1 of Sagittarius serpentarius. Taxonomy (NCBI): domain Eukaryota; kingdom Metazoa; phylum Chordata; class Aves; order Accipitriformes; family Sagittariidae; genus Sagittarius; species Sagittarius serpentarius. The sequence continues at coordinate 10,606,891 of JAVKLA010000042.1, read as the reverse complement.
CCTGCATGTAACTGGGAAGAGCTGGATTTACACTGGCATATACTTACATGCTGCAAGATTTAAAACCAGAGTTCCTTAAGTACACTAATAGGTTCAAGGCAACTTATTTTTGTCTGTGGAAGGAATGATCACAAGACAGCCTGGAATACAACATGAGGGCTTTGTTCCTTTTTTAAGCATCCTCTTACTTCACTCCCAAACAATAAGGAAATAGTAACACAAGCAAGTCAACACCAAGCACGCTCAAGCCTCTGCAGTGTAACATTTTCCCATTTTTCATTTTTACAGTAAACAGCGTAAAACACTAGTTTTTCCAGTAATATATGTGAAAAAACTGTACTATACACTTCCCCACACCCAATCCAAATGGGAAGAGAAACAGAGAACTGTATTTTAAAAGAATCAGCACTTCATCTCCTCTGCCTAGATTCAAAATGATATACAGGATCAGACACCAACACTATTTATTGTAAGAATTTAAAATGACATATGAACAACCAAGACATTCTTTAGAATGCCTTCAGAAAGCTACCCCATCTCCCTCATCATTTGTGCACTAACACTAATGACAATATGAAGATTTGTATGTAACATTACTATACATTACCAGGAATTTATTAATGTATGATAAATTGGTTTATATATTTGATTTTATCTATCGCAAGTACCCCCACATGCCATACACAGAATTTATCCTTTTCTCATACCTATCCACTCTGACTGCTGAGCTGGGATTCTTGTTAATAGGATTTCTAAGTAAAGCTAAAAGAACACTGCTCCCTGCACCTCTAAATTAGACACTTGACATTAGCATATCTAGAGACAGCACACAACTGCTCCGCTTGCCTGAAAGTCCACCAACATTATAGTGAAGAAAAAAAAACAAAAACAACCTAACATCACAGCCAACCAATCTGCATTCCAACAAACAATACATTAAGCCAAGTATGGATATATCTACTGTAAGATGTATGTTCAGATTCATCTCATCAATAGTTCTCACCATTCTACCTAATGCTGAATTAAAATAAGTAGATACTGAATACACAAATTCTATACACATCACAATTCTTTCTCAAAACATCGTAAGTAACTGATGCAAAAATCAGATTTCAGGCTGCCACACATACACTCTTGGGTATATACAAAGACTGCCCACTACTAAAAAGTACTTCTGTGTGACATGGCTAGGACCTTGTTCCCCTTTATACTTACACCTCATCTGTCACCTTTTCTCAAAACTCATCCCCATTCTTATTATACCTCCCATTTCTTCTTTATCTCCAGGTTTATGAAAAGCACTTCAGGCTTTTCTTTCTGCCCCTTTCATGGCATTTCTAGCCTGATAAACCTGATCGTAGAGAGTATGCAAAACATGGCTAATAAAAGTCTCAAAAGAGCTAACAATTCAACTTCAAGGAAAAAAGTGAACAAAGTGAGCAGAAAGACAAACGACAGGTAGTTTCAGCAGTTGGGAAAGAGAGGCAGGCGAGCTCTGTTTTCTAAAACAAGGAACAGACACTACTCATAGAACACAGCTCCAAATTAAAGGCTGCTTTGAAGATAATCCAGAATGGTCAGAGATTATCAAAGCAAGAATTGAAAAAAGAGGAAAGAGGAGGAAAGAAAGAGGAGGAAAGAAAGAGGAGGAAAGAAAGAGGAGGAAAGAAAGAGGAGGAAAGAAAGAGGAGGAAAGAAAGAAAGACGAAGAAAAAACACTTGGTGGACAGTGATATTAAACAAAGCATAAGATTAAACATGCTTCCAAAAAAACGGATGGAATTAATTTAACAAAAACACTGAAAAGAAAGCAAGAAAATCTTAGAAAGGTTTTAATCAGATTAGCAAAACCGCTGTCACGGAATTCAGCACAATTTTGTTGGCTGTAACACTTTTGAAGATCAAATCACTGATTTAGACATGAAAATTTTTAGCAGTATTTCAATGTTTTGTTGCGTTTTAAACATCTCTTAACTGCCACATCATTTGCAGCACATACATTCCTAGGAAACATCTTGTCTAAGGAGTATGGAAGGCATTTCATTTTCCATACAGAGTCTGGAGATGGGATTCCATGGCAAGGGGCCTATGAGAAATGTTCAAGATCTGACAAAAAAAAAGGCAGACCTCATACTCCAATGAAGTTAACAAGAATCCTAACACTGATTTCAAAGCTGGACCAGGATCAGAAAACCGTGGGATATTTGTACTGCTCTGTGGTGGCAGGGGAAGGAATTTCCTGGCCTCAAAGGGTGATTACATTAATACTCTCTAGCTTATTGCTCAGTGGCTCCATTTTAGACAGATAGCATAAATCAAGGTGTTGCTCTCCCTCAGCTGAATTAATATCCTACCTCAAAATACTGCAGCAGTGAAGTATCAATAAACATCTAGTTGTTTGACATGTGCATTATCAAGACCTGTATTTCTATAAAAACACAGGTATTATCAGAAAGTTTAAACTACTCAGTAATTCTGGTGTAAAAGTAGCACCAGCATAGGTAACCAACAGTATCTGTTTCCTTACCTTATTTTATTCCAGTACTACATTTCACATTATATATATTTAACAAAAGTCAGACTCAAGTTCTGAATGCAGTTCCAAAGGCACATAAATGTCAACATTTTGAAAAATTCCCCAAACTCTGATCAGCACCATAACCTACAAACTACTTCCCACACACTTAAACGGAATTCATTTAATGTCGACAGTAATTCACCTCTTCCAACTGATGTTTTCCACTACTGAAAACAAATACTAAACTACTACATTTCAGTACATAATTTGGATTGTGTTATAATTTCCCAAATTATTCCAGGTGATTGCAAAAATGTTTATTATACCATCTTAAATGTTGCATCCCTATCCTGAGATTTTTGCAGTTTTTATCATAATAACCGAATCTGCAGCAAACAGTACAATGAACAGCAGTAACTTAACTACTGCTTTATGTTTTAAATCACATGCATCAGTGTACATGGATACAAATGGTTTATATTATGTAATGCATAATGTTTTCTGAGATAGTATGAACAGGTCTTGGCTTTTCGCAGTTGATAACAGAAAATTAAAGTGCCAAAGTCAAGGAATAACCAGGAAAAAAAATTCTCAAAAGTCTTAATTTAAATTACACTCTACCTTTGCCTCAGGGCAACCTATGTTCCAGTCCACATATCCTCCACAGAACCGGCAAATTCTTGTTTCATTTACATGTGCCTACATGCTGTCAATTCCAGACTGCTATAAATTTAAAACCTTTTTTTAAATTGACCGCTTTTTCTTATGGCATACAGTGCCACAAAACCAAACAATCGTTTGATAACTTAGCAATCAGTCTAGTTTCAAGGCTTTAACTGTCAAAAATATCCTGTATATACCCATGTTCTTTCTCTCACTACACAAATAATACACACCCAGTGCACTCCCGCTGCTGATGGGCCTGTGGGTTTTGTAGGTGGAGAATCAGAAGCCTCAATTGTGTGTGTGTGTGTGGGGGGGAGCGCCTGCCTATGACTTTTAAGAATACAGCCTTATTAAAAGTCTCCATTGTTGTTTAATACCGATACTACACAAACTGAGAAGAGCGCGCAGGCTTCAAATTGCCTTCAGGAAGAACACCACAAACGGTGACCTTTAAATAAGAGCTCAAAGAGCACGCTCCAAACAAAGTTACTGGAACCTGCCACTGAAGGTAATGCTCTACAGTATTTTCCTCTCCCCCCTCCTAACTACAACACAAGTCTTGTCAACTTGCACCAGCTTGAAAATACCGCAAAGGTTCGGCTACAATTACGAAGCAATGCATGCGGTCGCCTACCGCTGAGCACAGCCCTAACACGAGCAACCCCACCAGCAGGAGAGCAAAGATACCTTGCGGTGTGAAATCTTCGTATGCCAGCGCAGATTGCTCAGGGACAGCCGCTCCCGAGGGAAGCAGCGGCGGCGGCGGCGGCTGAACCGCGGCCCAAGGGGCACAGAGACAGCGTTCGGGATAGTCCACGCAGGCAAGCACTGCAGGGGGGTTTCTACCCCCCTCCTGTCTGAGGGCCCCCTCTGAACCAGAGAGCGGCCGTGCAGAGGTGGGCTGGCTTTTAAACTGGAGTGTTTTCATCTGTGTTTCAGTGGACTGTCACTTAAAAAAAATTCTCTTCCCTCCCTTGTCTGGAATTAAAAAGGCGCTCACCTCCACTTTGGAGTACTTGGTAGTGCCAGGTGAGCCCGCTGACGGCGGGCCGGCAACCGCGGAAGGGACCGTCAATAAAACTCACAAGAAAAGTTGGTGCGGTGGGTTTCGATTTTGATGTCTCACTGCATATCAGCTGTGTCCCAATCCTCGTATTTTTTCCAAGTTTGAGGCATGATTTTTTTTCTTCCAAATCAAGTTTTGCCTTTCTAAGCCTCGTCAAATTAAGCATCTCTTACAAAGAAGCATTTTGTTCAAGCCACAAAACCAAATGTCAATTTAAATGAGAAAGCTGGAAGTTTATTAGATAATGGCCAATGAACGTAAAATCATACATTATGTAAGGTTGTGATTACTTCTATGTTAGGTTAGAATCCAATCTATGGTCTGATCTCAGCATGTATATTATTTCTGTTCCTTCGTTTGCCCAGGTGATGTCATTTTCTTACTAGATTGTTGGCTGTTTCTAAACAAAGGATCTGATAAACCTCAAATATCGGAAAGGTAAGGATAAACAAACAAACACTTCAATTGCCAAGAGAGGAACTGGGGGAAAACACATACCAAAAGACTAAAAAATTAAAATACTCAATATTGCCCGCAAATTTTGAGTATTAGCTGCCTTTGGAAAGAAAGCATGCCCTTACTTGTTAATAGCAGTTACAGTATTTGTACTCTAACCCACAGGAACGGGAGCTCCTAATTTCAAATAAAATTCACGCAGTGTTTCCCTCATCACAGCTCCATCAGCATGGGTTGTAGTTTATTGCTGTTAGACCCAGTTCAGCAATATTTTGAGACAGTAAAACAACTCATTTTCCTCTTAATTAATATGCACACAAGTCTGCAAATCCCATTAGCCTTTCCTGGTTACTGCACAGGAGGTAAAAGTCAAGAAGATACTGAGTAGGAAACATTCAACACAGTAATTCATCAACAGTTTCCAAAGACAATTATGGCAAACCTTAATTGTCTACAAAAAATTGTCTACAGCCTGGTGCAGCAGAAGCAAAATTTCTGTGCATTTTATCCTAAGTTGGATACGTTAAAAAGTTGCAAATGAGTAATCCTTAGATAGGATTGTTCTGAGACAAGGGACACACATGAGATTGATCACTGATGCTACTCCCAGAAGTCTGAAGTACGACCACCACGGTTCCCCTGCAGAAGCTTGCTCACATACAAGAAGCAGCGGAGGCATGAAGAGGACTGCAGCATCACTACAGACATATGCATTTGCCAGAGACCTTTGACTTTCAGAATTCAGTAACTAGGTCATGTAACTCTTCACACAGACCAGGAGTAGGGAAGAAAGGTTGATCTTAGCCACCAACCTCAAGCATTCCTCACTGCTATGAAAACAAAGATGGTTTTAAAATTTAAGAAAAACTTCAAAATCTATTATTTTACATTTTAAAATAGCTCAGATTTTGTCCTGTGCATATATAAAAGACCACTTCCCTAAAAAGAATCGTGGCCTTTGTTATTCAGCCCTTGGCAAAAGTTGAGACTGATTCTCACCAGATTCTCGTTAATTTTCTGGATCATATAGGAAACCAAATGGCCTATTCTAGTTAATTAATAGGAATGTGTTGCATAATCCATACAGCTAAAAAAGAAACAACTAGTTCAGTTTCTTATCGGATATTCAGAAAATGCTGTCAAAACTATTTTGATCCCTTTCATCAAAGAACACTTCATAAGGCTTACCTACTTTCTTCACATCTGAAATAGTTTTTCAGATCACTATTAAGGGGCTGATGATTGCTTTAAAAATACAGATAGGTATGTCCACTTGCTCACAGAAATCCTGAATGGTGCCAGTTCTCATCATTCGGGCTTTCCATCTCTAAAATTTAGAGCTGCCATTTGACTCTGTCTCCCAGTATCTGTATGTATACTCTGACCTTACACTATTTCTAAAACCTTCCTTTTTGTGCATAAGTATGTTTAGTCTTTCACACTCATAGCATTCATGCAGATACCGAGCTATTCACACCCAAATTTTACAGGAGTGCTTTGCACTGCTAGAAGCAGATGTACTGGCCTGCTTCTTTAATCCATTTCACCTTGCATAATTTCCAGGCAATAACCTCATATTCTGAACTGAACCATGGGATATTTCAGTAATAAAATAGTCTGTGGTTATAAAGTATTTAAAGACATTTCAGTGTCACTTAACAAGGAAATATTTAGTCAATCTACTACTATTACAGTAATGCTTAAATTGCCATCTGGAAGACCCAGATTCAAAAATCAGTCTCTGGATCCCAGGCTCAGCTCATGAAGGCCGAACACATTGCAAAGAAGATGCGATTAGTCTCCAGGGAAAGGCTTCTGCAGGCTGTCATTGGCTATGCAGCATGCAGCACACTCACTCGTGTGGATAAAAATAACATATTGAAATGGCAGCTGCTCAGCAAAGGAAGAGGACTTAAGCAGGGATAAAAATATACCTTAAAAAGAAGAAAAAAAAAAAGGTAAAATGCGTATCAAAAGCATTGAATGGTAATATTGAATGTACTGAATCAATGATACTTAAGATTCACCTTCGAACCTCAAGCAGGAAACACTATTTATTCCATATAGCAAGACAACACAGGAACATAATTATTACTGCTCTAAAAAAATACAAGGCAGCACAGCCTAATCACCTCAGTCAAGAAGTACATACAGTGAATGGATTTTGTTAAGTTTTGAAGAATTCCTACTTACAATTTTATTACAGGATCCAAAACCTGCTGCTCTAAACATACCATTTAAAGACAGAAATTATTTCCAAGAGACAGCGGATTCCAAACTGTGACTGGTATCTATTATCATGTCCATACTCTTTAAGTTGTTTTGAAGCTATGTTTTAACATAGTACCTCTTTCTCTTGAAGTCCATTACAATATGAAAGGGGGTGGTGTGAGTGTTACATACTGAACTCATGTTGAGTCAATATTAAACTCTCAAAGACTCACAAGATAGACGTGAGACCTATTAGATCATCTAAATTATTTCCACGCCATTCTGAGATTGCTCTCTACAGTATGTTTTATTAGTGTCTTGCCCAGGCTATTTTTAAAGTCTCAAATCCAGAAGCTTTTCCTTTCTGAGAGTATCCAACTTTAGTTTAAAAGCACTGTATGCACTCATTAACCCACTTAAAATGCAAAACGAGAAACTTCTTACGGATCTGCTTATCGAACTGCAGGTGTTTGAAACTGCACAGAAGATCTGAACTGATTAACATAATTTGTCAAATTTTAGCATTTCTAGATCCAGAGTTTTTAAAGATTCCTTTCAAATGGTTTAAATAAAGATGAAGCAAGAACAGAAAAGTGAAAACGAGAGACAGACTCTGTGTTAAGACATAATCATACACCAACTGATACAGATGGAAAAAAACCCACAAAAGGCTTGTGATCACGAGCCCTTCTTCAGACTTGACTTGAAATATGTTTTGTAGCAGCAAGTTACAATTTTTTTCCAGCTGTATCAGTTGGTTTAACTGAAGATATTTCCTCTCAAGTCCCACCCTCCTTACAGACTATCACTGCAGCATTACCACAACACATTAGATGCTAGTTTGAATAAAGATCCATTCCTGATTATATTACAGCAACTAAGTTACTGTATGCTATGACAGACAAGCAGCAGTCAAATTCAGTGTACTGCATATTTTACTATAAGCAAACAATGGTTTTGCTGAGGAAATCCTTGAAAAATGAGACTTCATAACAAAGTATTTCACAAAGGATCACTTAAATTTTTCATCTGTTTTGAGGCTTTCTGTTTATAGTTTTATAACTATTAACCATGAAATAGAACAGTTTATAAAGAACTGAAGTAATTCCCAGAACACCACCTGATTGATATTACTGTGTTTTGATCAGTATGATACAACACACAAAAAACTTTAGACAAACCATAGATGACTGCAGAGAAGGGATTAACAGTCAAGCTCAAGCAGGAATTAATGTGTATCAGAACTGTACATATTCTTTGCTGACACACTTATTCTATCATTCTTAAAACATGGTAAGCACTAAAAAAAAAATATTTCAATCGCAAAGATTCTTTTCAAAGCATTTAAACTAAAAATCATACCACTGTTACAGAACTACCCTTGTTTAGTTGCCAACGATAAATATATATGAACCTGACTTCGTTACATTCAAATATAAAGGGAAATTTTACTTGTTCTACAGCCATGTCACCTTGGATTGTTATTTTGCCAAATTTCAGCAGCTAAAACCTCGCTTGGGCCTGCCTGAGAGTTGAATAGAAGATCTCAGGGCAAATCCCAGGTGCTGCAATTAAGGAAGGGCACCTGATTCTTGGTTCAGCATACAATGCTGGGGGCAAAGGATGTTGCCAGACAGAGTATAAAACAAATGAAAGCTATCACTACTTGTCATTAGTAAAAGCCTGGTCCCCACTACATAAGGGGGGAATACACTTTGTTTTTTTAATTCATTTGGCATTACTTTTATCTACATCAAGCTCTCCTTGTCATTTCAACAGGAAAGTGTGTTTCTTGGTGTTTCTCATCACCCTGAATTGCTGCACAGTACTGCAGATGTGATGTGAAACACAAGCTGCATTTCAGACCACGGTGAATGCAACAAATGCAAGTTCTTGCCAGTTTATCAGACTGGTCTTCTGAGCAAGAATCACTATGAAAACAAGCCAAATTTCATTAACACAACAAGCCTTGATACGGAAAGAAATTTACTTTCAGAAACCACAAATGCAGGTTTGGTTTTTTAGCAGTTTCATGACTGGTAACAAAACTGAATGCTTAGATAATGAGCATAAGTAAGACTTTTTTTCTTATACAAGTAACTATCAAACTGAAATAGATTACTCATTATACATAACAATAAGAAGAAACTAGACTTCCGAATTGTATACTGTAAGCAGTTTCTATTCAGGAATGCTTTGAAGATTTTGTAAGTTGAGGTATTTGAAAAAAAAAGATTACCTTTTCAAAAAAAAAAAAAAAAGATAAATCCTAACTGAAAGTCAGTTCAACCCTCTTTTCCTTTCCTAACGTTACAAAGAATTTTGCAGTTCAAGGCAGCAACAAAAAGAGAGGTAAAGAACTGAAAAAAATTGTGATGAAATACTCAGTGTTCTTCTCAAAATGACATAGTTAAAACCTCATTCTTCCCCAAGACAGAATGAACTATGACTTCAGCAGGGAAACACTACTAAGAAAAAAGTTATGTCTCACTGAGCTGCACAAGATTCCTGAAGTTGGTCATTTTTACAGGCTGCACACATTGTATCTATTAAAAACAACACTGGCAACTTACACAAAAGATCAGCTTATGTTTGTTTCACATTGTTTTGTATAAAGACAAAACACACTCAAGTGCTCATGTGTTGCAAAAGTCTCCTCTAGAGACAGCTGAAAAAAAGGAGGCCTACCCCAGCTGATCGACATGCATTAGGTGCCCAATGTAACTTTATTTTTCCTAACCAAAACTGAAGTTTCGTATTCTACGTAAGCACGTCTTCCCAATTATTTACTGCAGGAAATACTCTCTTTCTAAATTTACCTTTCAGTGAATCATTTTCAGCTCTCATTATGTCAATTAGCGAGTTCTCCAGTGAATGCATGTCAAAAGTCCTTGTACGATCCTGCAAGCAAATACAAACAAAACCAGTTTAGGCAATGCACAGTGTTAAACAAGACCATCTGAAACATAAAAACTTCAGTTTTGTTCTACATTACTACAGCAGAATTAAGCAAAACCACATACAACACTAAAGTCAGTCTGATATGGGAATATTAAAAATCAGAATATTCTTAAACATGAATCTCATTTATAGTTACCATAACTGATCATTTAAGAATCCCAATTCAATATTTAGTTTGTATTCCATGCTAAACAGTTAAACTTTGTTAAAAATAATTTCACAGTTAGGAAATAAAGATCATATCATAGGAGACAGAAGTGCAAGCAGAAATCATAAAATAGGTATTTCAGCCCAAATTTAAGACAATCTAATTCCAGAAACACATAGAATTTCCTTCACCTAAACTACCGCCCCAACAACTTAAATAATCTAATTCTGCACGAATTCTGCATGATTATAAAGTCTTCCATACAAGTGGTAGCGTTCGAAATAGCGTGGTTTACTAGGTGACAATCTAGCTCTGATTTTTAATTCTCTGACTTCACAAAATTGGTATTCCAGGCATTACTAAAACTGAAGGAGGACTCAACAAATGGGAGGCAAGATGTCTCATGTACCTTACTGTTTCATTATCTCAAGCCATTTGAAGTATACTTACCAAATATTTCTCCTTCATATTAACCAAAGCCATTATTTAACACACGTATGGTTCAGACTGTCCCAACTAAAACAATAAATTCCACATCGTACAAATCTGATGCTACATTAGCGTAAGACAACATAAAATATCCTGGCAGTGCATTATTTTAATTAGCAAATTCAGAATAACTGAAATTATATATAAACTTTTAAATCTTTACAGAATCATAAAAGGTCACTAATGGAGGCAAAAGATCACTCTCATTCCCAAAATTATTCACCTATCCATGCAATCAATGTATGTATACATTTGGACATTTGTAGAAACACCTGGACAGAATTTTATACAATTATATTAATCCACCTTGAATTTAATTTTTCTGTGTCCAAGTAGAACTTTAACATCAGTTCTAAAGATTTTTTCATTCGTGTTCTAAGAGATTCACCTCTGAACTAAGATCAAGCATGGAAAGCATCTGTTCAAATAAGAAAGCAAAATGTGAGCAATTCAAGACAGACATTTGTTCTAAACTGCTTCTCTACAACTTTTGTTATTACAGCAGTGAATATATATTTTTTTGTCCCTAACTCCAGCTGTGAAGCTGAAATTTCTCCAAAGCACACAGATCCAGCTTTGATAATTTTTAAAACCAGTGGTGAAGTAAAAAACTGTATTGCACAAAGAACTGTTGTGTATCGAGTTATAATGTCCTTTACTTCCAGTGATGAAGTGCTAAAGCAGTATTGATTGCAGTGTTGCAAGAGGCATTCTTTGTATTAGACAATGATCAGTCATCTTGGACTTTAAACACCTACTACTGTTTTAAGAGCAGGAATCCACTAGCTCCTAGAGTCGTGATCCATTTCCAAGTTCCTAAGTTACATTCTGACCGCTACAAAATAGTATTTTTCAAGGAAATTTTCTGGTATTTTTCCTCTCTTCAGAACAGTTTATTACTGTCACAAAACAGATTAAGTGTTTCTACCCGGATGTGCTGCATTTCAAACAGCATTAGAAAGATCAGAGTTTGGAACCATTTACTTTCTTAGTCTAGCCCAATATCAAATATGCTATAAAAAGCATACCGCTGCCCTGTCTCTCCACAGTATTTACTTCCTTGGTTATTTATATTACAAGGTAATTGAGGCACCTTAGAGAAACTATGACGAGCATTTAGATTTTTAAATTCTTCTTTGTTTTACTTTCACACACTTCTTGCTGGTTTCTTCCTTTCCTAGTAGAATTTAGTTTATTGTTTTAGTTTATACATTACTATTTCATAACTATTCCAAACTCTAGTTACACTAAAATACCTTAGCAGGATTGAGTAAAAGTCCTTGGGTCTGCATCCTGGACCCATTAGGATCCAACAGCTGTGTAACTCAGGAATGGATGCTAGAAGACAATCTCTACATTTTCAGCAGTCCTCACAACACGACAAAAATAGCCTAAAACACAGGTGGGAACATTTTCTGAAAACCTGACATCTCTCAGTAGCTACTCCTTCTTTCATTCTGGCTTTCATAGTGTATTGTGTTTCTCCATGTGGAATTAACCTCAAGTCCAACCCACGAACAGCTACAAAATTCTTATTTCACAAAGTGCAGAACCTCAGTAGTTCCAAGTCTTTGTTGAATTTGTGGCACTTAAGATTTCAGTTGTCCAAGAGACACGAAGGAAGAAACCCAGGCCGAGTTATTTCTAGTTTACTGTGCTGTGTATGTGCTGCAGTACCCGAGCCCAAAGATAGTCACTTGTGTCTAAAACATCTTTGTTATGTTGGGTCGAGCAATAGTAATGAACAGAGTGGCTACAATGGTAGCTCTGAGAACAGAGAGTTTAAACATTTGAGAAAAAAATGGAATTGAACTGGTTATCTGATAGGGACACCACATTCTCCAATGGAAGCTTTTTTTGGTGAGGAGTTTATAGTTTTCCCCTTCTGAGTGAACCAGCTAGCTGTCACTTTTGTAGTGTAAGGTCCATAAGCTTCTAATCGTACTGCAAACATTTTAAAACACAACCTTGCGTACCGATACAAAAGATTAACTGGTCATATTCCTACCTGCAGCTATTAGCAATCACATAAAAAGAAGACGGGCTAAAATGTGGCCCACATTCATACTCACGCTCTCCAGTGGTTCCAGTAACGTGTCACAGCAATGGAGAAGACTGCCATAGGCTAGAACACCCTCAAAATGTATGTTACTATTTCTTGCCCATCTTTCCAACAAAAGGTCTCTGTGCTTAAAGCCTATCTAATCATCACTGTCAATTCATGGTGCTGAATTGCCCGAGCCTCAACACCCTTGGGAAGATCAGTCTTATTCCTGGGTTGTCTGAAACAGTTTGCTCCTCCATGTCTCTGCTTATCAATTAGAAGATAACAAACCATGTTAAGCACAACACTAAGAGCCACTACTACTGTTACACTGAATTTGGATATATTCCTGAAATTAATGCAGCAGTCCACCTCTCTGGAAATGCAGGGTAATTCAAGAACTTGGTATATAAGTAAACCTGTATACATCTATCCAATGAGAAGATGTCAGTCATGTAAGTCCTAAATAAAGACCAGCTCAACTAGTTCAGAGATTTGCACCGTGCTTATTATAAAAGAACTCCATTAATTTAGTTGACTACTTGCCCTGATACTGAAAGAGTCCGCATTACTACAGAAAGTCACCGTTAGTAGTGGTTTAGAATTTTTATACAATTTAAAGGCCTTTTATAGCGAAACTGCTTTGAAAACAGTAGCACAAATTTTGCCAGTCTTAACTTCCAAAATGGCTAACACATTTTATCAGAAACACATATCTGAAATATATGTGTATTATATGCCTAACACAGAAATAAAGACTGATGACAGGTTAGTGGTAATGGCCATATTGCTGAAGAAATATGTAACTATACAGCTTTTTTGATGTTATGGAATTAAACGTAACGGTCAAGATATTGATCATTAACTGGTAACTAAGTGTGAGTTATTCTCAGATATATATTAGTTATGAGTTTTAAAGCACATAAGCCACAACACACTAGGGAAAAAAAGTGATGTTTTCTTCAAAACACTTCATGTAGAGAGAATTAATAACAATGTGGTGTTTTTAATGGATCAATTCACAAAGTTACAGTGCTTTCCATGGAGCTGGATTCCTTACTGTATACTTATTTACTTATGAAGAAAAGATATAGGGGTAATGTCTACCCTGGAATAAAGCAGAGTATGTACACTTTAGTAACAAAATAAGTTAACTACAGCCTGATACTATTTACCCAGGTTGATCACAAGAACTTGGCTTTACACAAGTTTGTTTAGGGCTTCTAAAATTTTTCTTCATCAGAGGGCTCAAAGGGCACACACATTTATCCTTGGGGAACAGAACTTGAGGCAGAAAGACATCAGGTTGAACACAAGGCCACAAAAAAAAAAAAACAAAAAAAAGAAATCAACCTGCAGTCTTAATACATGACTATGTTTAAAATGTCAGCCAACATTTCAAAAGACATTCAATAAACATGATTTTGAATATGCAGTATTTTTTTCACAATACTATACAAGAGGTGACAGCCAGCAGATCTGTTAAGAGAGAGCTATCAAGACTGTAAATACTCTACAATAGCAAACAATAGTTTTGAACTATACACTGGCCAGCTGCCTACAGAAATATAAAATTATTCTGATTCTCGTACTGTCTAGAAATCATTTGTAAGTATGTAGAGGGCTCATAAATATGCAATCTCATTGTTAAAGCATACAGAGTAGAACTCAGGACTTCATGTCACAACTTTGTCATTGGATTCATACAGCATGGGCAAACCACTTCACCTCTGTGACTACAGTGGTTTCCCCACTAGAACCCAGACAGATTATTTTGTGTTTAGAGGTCTTGTAAAAAATTGAGCCATTTGTAAACAGGAAATCACTAAATTCTAATTCCTATTCCAATTTTATTTTTCAAAGTCCAAAGACATGTCATTCCAAAAAGAAAGTCACTTGGTACTAAGCATGTATGATATATACTGGGACATCCTCCTATGCAAAAGAAATTAAACATGAATTTTTCATGCACAGGAAGATCATACTTTGCACTTAAAAATCCCATACCTAAACTCTCTTGCATATCAGAAAAATGTACATCTAACTGAACTATTAAAATGCAAATTCATTATATTTAATCACAGCATTGTCATCACCTGAAAAATTAAGATTCCAGAACCTGACAGTTTCTGGTCAGTGCTTCCCAAGATGGGCCTCTCAATGCTGAAAACCTAAACTGTACAAAAAGTAAAGCCTAGCAAGGTACAAGCACTTGCTGGTAGCTAAGGCTATGCCTAATCTTACAAAATACGATTCTCTGAAGACGAAGGCATTAGTAATAATGCGAAGTATGCCATTGTGTTAAGCAATTTACCAAAGGCGATTAAGCAGTATTTATGAAGTAGGTGTAGTTGTAAAACTGGGGCTTATTTTACATATTTAAATCTTTGTCAAACCAGAATACTTGTGAAAATCAGAAAACTCAAAACTACATTTGCTACCCTCATTATAGCACGGGAAGCCTGCAACTTTCTGAAATCTTGTACGTATTTCCCACAAGACAAAAGCCTTACATCTCAGGCAAAGTAAGTGTGTAGGGAGAGGCAATACTGTAGGTACTAAAAGTTCCACATTTTTCTTTTAATTGCAAAGCATATTTGGACTTGATTATGCTTCTGGGTAAGCTTCTCCTCCTTCCCACCACCCTGCAAATGCTGTATTCCAGCTCCCAGTCCAGAATCCAGTGAATTAAAGGCTTTGAATAAACAGGTTTTTCCTGAAAGGATGTTGCTGTATGCTGCCCTGATCATCTTTTATAGCTTCACCAGGGAACAATAAGAAAAGGCTGGAAAAGTTAAGTGACGCGTAACATCAGAGCTTTTTTGGGAGGGAGCACTTCTGGCCTAGTCAAACATGAACTTTTTTTTTTGTTAAAGTGTTAGAAATTACAGACTTTTATAAAAATTCCCAGTAACATGTCTGATTCTATTTTAGCTACGTATTAACGTTTTTTATGTATCTTCTAGAAATTATTTTCCACAATATCTTGTGTTCTCAGTCTTTATGCTGGGCTGCTAAGTATGCAATTTTCAAAGCAAAATGCTTAGTAAGAGTACTCCTTTTAATCTTAGGAAAATACAAATATAATTCAAATAGCTTCTAACAAAAGCTGTCTTTAAAAAGAAACCCTGAGGTCAAAAACACACAGGAGGGCCAAAGCCAAAGTATTAACGTCAGTAGTAAGTTTATAAAATAAGAACAGTGTTAGCTTCCACAGCACTTAACTTGTGCATGTCATACCACATTAGAGTGCTTCTAATTCCACAGCTCAGTAGCTGTGGGGAACTGCATACAAAACATTAATTACTACACAGCTGATGTAGTTATAGAAAAATGGTTGAACAGACATTTGAAAATCCAACTTCAAAGTATTTATTCTATTTTAAAATGATAGCTTGAAATTTCTTGGAATAATTGCTGTTGCTAGAATAAAAATAAAAGTCTGCAAAACAAGTAGCCTCATTTTATGCAACCAGCCATCACGATTTATGAAAAGGTTCCTCAAAAACAAAGGACAAATGTGAAAATAAAGAGGCATGGTAAAGAAATTTATTTCCAAAATTCCTTCAAGAGGAAGGATTGGCATATGCATTCAAGAAGTTATTTTTTAATTCCAATTCTTCCATGAATTTGTTTAACGCACTTATCAACCCATTTCTGTCAGCAAACAAATCATGACGTATAGCGCAAAATTAAAACATATTCTGTAATCACGTATGTGTTTTCTCAAACATTCCATATCTGCCTGGGGGAAGAGAAAGTCTCTCTGGCACAGACCCTCAATGGATTTGGAAGGGGTTATATACCTGGAAACTAGCCACTGTAGAAGAAAGGAAAAAACATTTTGAACAAGTGGATATAATGAACTGCTCTCATGTACAAAATTCTTTGAAATGGGCAGTTATTTTCAAGCCTGATTCCAGGAAGAAACACAAATTATTTTTAAGCATTTTTACAGAAAGCTGAACACTACTGCTTAACTTGCTTGTGCCTTCAAAGACCAATTTAAAAAACATCACATATTTGAAGATGAGATCTGGAAACCTGGAAATGCCTATCAAAGCAAGATTTATGCATTGCATAACAGGCAGGATGTTCCACTCTCATGAGGAAGTGCAAGTACACAGCAAGAGGAAAGCCAAAACAATCTTGAGGGCAATGCTGCAGTAAAATGCAATTACTGAGAACTTAGTTTGTCAGTGCTGCTGGGAGAGAAGTAGAAAGAATTATTTAAAAAATCAGTAACTTTGTAAGATGCAATAGTCACAGTCAAAGCATCTTCATTTATTAATTCTTAGGGAAGGCTGTTAGATCCAAAAGACTCAATTTTATTTTTTTTTAAATTCAGGAACAATTTTTTCATTTGGAGACCATTTCCTTTTCAAATGAACACAAAAAGAACAATGGCTTTTCTCTTTTCAAAAGATCTTTGAAGGGGGAAGCCTGCCCAGTGGCTAAAGCACAATATCAAAACTTAATTTCATTAACAGATCTAGTAAGTCTTCTCCGACCTTGCTTCCAGTTCCATCCCTGCAACAAGAGGTTCCTACAGACATGCTACTTCTGAAATGTTATGAGACAGAATTCCAAATCAAAAACACTTAGCACAAAAAGCACATTGTTATGCATGCAGCTCTCAATACCAAGAAAGCAATCATCAAATTGCAAGATTATCAGACAGATCACCACAGTATTTTCCTTTCATCTGCGCCATTTGCAATGCCCACTTCATTGTAAACATCTCAGGGCCACGGGCAGAAATATTTGAAGTCAGCAGTAGTTCACGTTAGTGGCTTACAGGGACATTAACGCAATGTTGTCTTTTCTGAAGAGGAAATAGGCACTTACACTTGGTTACCCTAAGATTTCCATCAAAACATAGACTTCTGTGTTTCACCAACTTTGAAGTAGAGACAACCTTTGAGAAAAAAGAAAGTGATCCCCAAATATTTGCAATTGGTTGTTCACATCTTGCCTTCTAAAGAAGCTAATTTTCACTAGATTGCAACTCTTGTTAATGATTTAAGCAGCAAAACATAAATATTAAATGAAAGGGACAGTTGTATCAAATTACTCCATTATGTTGCTGCAGCAAAGACAGCTTTCAATTATTTCCTAAACAGGAATCTAAGAAGATTCCAGTAACAAAATAGCCTTGTCCAGTACCCAATTGCATCATCAAGGATACTTCATATATATATATATGCATGAACACAAATACACAATAAGCAAAACTCCTTATTTCTGCTGTGAGTCAGGCATACAATCAGCATAATCAAGAAGAAATAAAAAGACATCAAAGGTCAAATTTTACATCATTTGTTTCCAGGGATTCAAAAATTCAGTATGCTTTCCACACACAAATGACTAAGTGGCCAAAAGAGCTAAATATTTTATTTAAAAAAAAGTTTAAAAGAGCAGTTGTCCAAGATGGCTTCAAAATTAATCAGCATCTTTCTAGGTCTGCAGTGCTGAAGTCCTGTTTTGCTGCCCTGCCCTTTTCTTCACAGAAGTGATAGTAACAGGCTGGAAAGCACTTCACTCCAACACTTTCCTTTTCTTGGCATGAAGGAGTGTCAGACTTGGTCTTGACATGTACAGCTTCACCTTAGTGTTTATGTAAACAGATACCAACATGCTACACAAAAATTATTTCTTTACCATGATCAAAATACATGTGTCTGATTATTTTATGTTTGGAACACAACCCAGAAGTCAAGGTTGACTTTGCCAGTTTCCTGAAATTTCCTTGATTTCAAACCAAGCACATTTCTATCACTGTGTATATATTTGGGCCTTATACACAGCAGCAAGGACACACTTGATCTCATTCTGTCACTCTGAACATCAGCTATGTGTCAGGGTACAGAATGAATTAAACTGTGAGCCAAGTCTCGCTGCAGTGAGGCTGAAAAAAGACTTGACTCCAGCTGTGTCCCTTTTTCTAATGGTTTCAGTGTATAAATTTGGTATGCTGGACACAGGTTCATTATATTAATTACAAATCCTGACATTAAAATCAATTATTACTACACATTCTAAATTTACGAGGGCTCTACCTGATATTGAACCAGCTAGTAGCTCTGGAGCAGAAAAAAGGTCTCTAATGGAAAGTTATTGCCAGCAGCTGCTCTGTTGTCAGGCTACATAGGCAGGCCCGGCAAACCAAACAGAAACTGAACAGTTTACGAAGGAGAACTGAACTGTTCCTGTGTCTGAATCCACAAAGTCATTGTTAAATATATTTTGATTTCCTTAGGGTGGTTTATAACATGAGACATATTGCACATTTTTTACCTACATATCTTTCAAATTATTTTAAAGTAGGTCACCCTGGTTCTTACAGCAGGGCTAGAAATACTGCAATCATTTTTAAATTTTTACTTTTGCCCTCATTTGAAGATATTCAAGAACAACCCTCTACATGTAAAAGAACTTTTGCATTTTTGGATTCACCCTAGAGTTTATAAAAGTCACACACACACATCAAAGCTAGATTTAACTAGTGGTCAGGTGAAGAGTACTTTTGTTTTAATTTTTACTGCAAATTAGGTTCAACATTATACAGTTCTTTTCAAATCCATAAAAAGTCAGCCTAGAAGGAGAGCTGAACTGCCAGACAACCTGCCTCCTTCCAGGATAAGGCTATAGTAAAATACAGGAGACCACGAACTGACACTCATCCAGATCTGTTTTTGGTGATGATTCAATGGCCTGTAACCAAAATTTGCTGCCATTACTGAAGAAAGCAAACTGCGCTGATTATCATCACATAAAAAAATGAAAGTTTCCAACATATGCTACAAAAAATTATGTTGCACTACAAGTCCATGGGATACTGTAAAACAAAATACAATCCATATTTTTTCTCAGATGTGGTACATTCTTGAACACTTTAGAAGGTCTCAGGTCTTTCATACTTCATCAGGCAGCACTTTTTTTTCCCTACTCCTTTTTGTAGATATACTTGCTACTTGTAACTAAATTTGTTCATCCACTATTTCTGAATGTGTGTTAGTATTAAGCTGAAGGAAACTGGCCACGACAGATGTCTGGTGGGCAACAGGTATTTATACAACCACCACTATTAAAAAAAAACAAAACACGATTCACAGATCGGAGCATAATTCACACTATGACATTTCAAGTTAGCCATATATATTTTTTTTAGTTGCAAGCACACAAGTCATACAATCAGACTGTACTGTTCAAACACCCGACCCTTCCCTGAGCATTTTATTGCACTTGAGTGTTATTTTTCTTATGGATGTAACAGAGTATGCTCACCTGAAAAGGAAAAATGTTGTCAGCTCTATTCAAAGTGTCTTCCATCCACGATTTTGGAGCAAAGGCTGAGCTGGGTCGAGCATATTTCTGCAACTGGATATGATTACTTGCAAAATTCTTCTTTAAGGGCGAGATGGAGTTCAAGGGTGTTATCCCTCCATTCAGTCCCCTGCGGTGGTCTCGACCTTGGGACCCACCCCACCCACCATATCCACCGCCACCAGGGCTCCATGAAGATGGTGTAGGCGATGGACTTTGGTAGCTGCTCCATGGAGAAGGTGGCTTGTTGAGATTATTAGCCAAATGAGGCAATTGATTAAAAGCAGCATTTCTATGTGTGAATGGAGGTGGATGAGGACTTGCAGGAGACCTCCTCTGTTGCTGATGCTGATTGTGATGATGCTGAAAATGGGGGTGATGAGGGTGGTGTTGAGAGAGGGGTCCAATTTGGGGGGAAAAGCTACCACCAAAGCCAGGGCTGACATGATGTGGAAAATTCTGAAACAGCAGAGCACCATTATTAGCTGAGGCAGTAGGGACCCCTCCCTGGTGAAAAAAACTTGCATCTTCATTGATTATTGTAGAAGAAGAAGGAGCTATAGCTGCAGACCAGTTACTAAAACCAGTCAGAGAAGATGCAGTGGATGTCAAGGGCTGCGTCGAAGTACCTAGCCCCGAAGCCTCTTGATAATCAAATCCTGTTAACACCGGCGATTCTATTCTTATTTTCTCCTTTCCACTGCCGTTCTCTGAAGAATTATCGCCCTGATTTTCTTCAGTTTTAGCTTTCTCAGGTTCAGAGAGCATGCCTGCTTCCTGACTTTGACCAGGGGAAAGCTGCTGTTTTTCTAGGGACTCTTGCTTTTCCTGTTGCTGAGTTTTAGATTTTTCTGACCCCAGAATCTCATCCTGAATATTATGGGCAGCTGGAGCAGGAAAGAGCCAAGCTGACCCAGCACTACTGCCATTGGCAGCTGTGTTATTATTTATAAAAGCAGCAGGGCCAGGGGTTGCATTTTGATGATGGTGTGGAGGCTGCAGATGTGGATGAAATCTGACTGGAAAAGCTGACTTATTTCCAGTGTTGTTTTGCACTAACACTCCAAACCCGTAATCCCCCATTTATTATATTTAGGGTTTGAATCCTCCCTGTAAGAACAAGTTGATGTTTAGTGTTTACCTTGTCCTCTTCTGAGGCAAGATTAGCAAGTATCCTGGTTTTAGCTAGATATTCCAGTTTCTCCCTCAACGCTGTTTATTATTAGATTTGGATAAAGATGTTTGTTTTTTGCAAAAGATAGATCTCTTCAACTATTTAAATGTGTCAATTCGTGTCCGTTTCCTTCCTTTGGCCAGGAGGAAGGGAAAAATAAATCTTTGGTTCACAAAATAAGGTTTCCTTTTTCTAAAGGAAATGCACAGCAATGAGAAAAAAGCTTCTGGGGAATAAGGATAAAGAGATTCTAACTATCCTGTTTTTTTCCTCCTCAGCAGCCTTGACTCGCCCATAAATGAGTTAAGAGGGAAGAAAAAAAAAATATACAATGATGTCTGGTCCCCCAACCCCTTGGCAGCAAAAAATAGATTTAAATCTCAAATAATTTAATACATCTCTGTAATCTAATATATATTTGTGTCCTGTTCAAAAAAAGTCTTTGCTGTGGGTAAGGGAAAAATTTACCTCAGGATCTCAGCATTCAGAAGGGTGAAAAGGGGGAGTGAGTTGCAGAAGAGGCTTTTTCCCGTGCTGCTGGGTTTAACCTATTATATTTAGTAATAATATACACTCTGTGTGTGTGTGTGTATGCGTGTGTGTGGTTGTTTAAAGGGGTAAGATCTTATCTCAGGAAATTAGTATTCTATGTGTGTTGGGTGGGGAGTGAGTTGTGCAGGAGAAGGGTGGATTCTTGATGCTGCTCCTTTTTGGGCTGGGTTTCTGAGCTCGCCAGACTCGCTTCTTATTTATGATCCAATATTTGCGTGTCCTTCATACGAGTCCTGGCCGTCCGAAGAGGATGATTTTCATCTCAGAAATCAGCATTCAGCGTTCGGGAAAAGGGAAGGGAGGGGACAGCGAGCTGTGCAGGAGGAAGGGGAAGGAGATTTTGTTGCTCTCACTGCTGCTGGGAGGGTGGTTTCTGATGCGGGGCTCGCCTCCTTCCACCGAGATACGTGGGTTCCCTGCAGACGAGCGAGCCCCCGGCTGCAAGACCGGGTGGCTATGCGTGTATGTGTTTTTCCTCCTCAGGGACTCGGCATCCAGCGGGGCAGGGGCGGGCGGCGCAGGCAGGCTCGGCTCGCCAGGCCCCGGGTCTCTGTGGGGTGCCCCCCGCGGTGTCCCCCCTCCCTCGCAAGACTCCTGGTGTCGGGGAAGGCAGGCGGGATTTTTTTTACCTCAGGAGAGGAGCAGCCTCCGGCAGGGAGGGGAAGGTGCAGGCGGCGGGGGGCCGGGCTCCTCTCTCCCCCATGGAAGGTGTTTAACCGGTTCTCCCAAATCGCCCGGAGATCAGGGGACAGGCTCTCGGCCGCTGGGCGCAGCGGAGGCGGGGGCCGGCGGACTAACCGGGGCGCGGGGTCCGGCGGCGGCGGCTCCTCGGAGCAGTCCTTCCCCTGCTGCGCGTCTTCTCGGCTCCAGGCGGGCTTCCTTCCCCCTCATGTAAACCGGCCGGGCACCGGGAGGGTCGCCGCGGGGGACGCTGCTGCCGGGAGGTGGAACTGGGGGGAGACCCCGCGGGCGAGAGCGGCAGGAGAGGGGGGAGGGCTGCCGCGACACCAGCTCCGGGGAGTCGAGAGGCGCTTCGGTAGCCGGCGAGCCTGGCCGCGACGAGTCCTCCGCGCGGAGCCTCCGCTGCTACTGCCTTGTTTTGGCTCTTTTTCTTTTTTTTGACTGTGTCCGTGGGGTGGGGCGCG
>JAVKLA010000042.1:10494229-10584035 GCA_034782735.1 Sagittarius serpentarius | reverse complement strand
GCCTTCCAATCCGGCGCCCTGAACCCCCCCCCCCCCCCCCCGGGACGACGGGGCCGCTCCCCCGCAAAAAGTTATTCATGACCGACTTCTGGCTCTTACCGGGAGCGTGATTTAGTGCCGGCGGCTGCGGCCGGGCCCGGGATCGGCGGCGCGGGCGGCACGGCTCGGGTCGCGGGGAAAAGCTGCCGGGGCGGCGGCGGGCGCGCCCCCGCCCCGCCCCCGGACCCGGCTCCCCGGGGCGGACGCCCCGCCCCGCCCCTCCCACCGCCTGCCGCTTCGCGCCGCCATTTTTGGTAGGGGCAGGGAACACCCTGGCTGGGGCGGCCACCTTTGTTTTGGGCACGTCGCCCGCAGCTTGGTAGCCATCCTAAGTATGGGCAGAAGGTCAGAAGGATGCCGGCGGGACGACCATCTTGGACTGAAGAGCGCAGTTCCCGCCGCGGGCGGCCATCTTTGTGGAGGGCAGGTCATCCTCCTCGGCGCGGGAGCCGGGCCCTGACAGGGCGGGCGGGGTGTGGGCACCCCAAGACGGTGTCCATTGACAGTCATTCCCTGCTGTGACATCATGGCTAATATCTAAAAATCAAGTCCTACCCGAAACGCTGCCTGTTTTTAACACCCTTTGGCACTCAAGGGCTGAGGCCCCTCTAGTGAACGTTACCCTCCCTAAACGGCCCAGGCCTGGGCCACCACATTGGAGCCATCTCGCGAGTGAAACGGAAAGTCAGCAAAGTAATGTAACAAAAAGTTTGTAAGGGAACTTATGTGGAGAAAATACCACAATAACTGACTTCTGCTTGCTTTTTAGCTCTTGAAACGTGGAACTCTGATACAATGACAGAGGGTCATATTCAAAATCCGTGAAAAACTTTGGGAGTTTTCTGAGATTGTCAATCTGAAAGTCTTTTGGAACTCCAACTCACTTAGGTATTTTAAAGGCTTTCCCAAATAACTTGTGTTACGTTGGGTTTTAAAAAGGCAAAAAAACTAATTGGTGAAAGATACAAACAGATAGAAGCAAATAAATGGGCAGTAAATTTGGAGTTAGTCAGGGATGTTCTCTTACTGCAGGGCCCATGCTGCGCCAGCCAGGTCTTCCCCATCCAGCACGAGGGGTACTGGGCTGAAGGGAGGTCTTTCTGATTTTCAGACATATTTGTCAGTGAAGGGACAGGAGGTTTGAACTGTGACAGCCGGCAAGTCTCATCTTTCGGGATGATGAATGAGGCCATTACAACGCTTAAAGCACTATAAATAGAGGTGTTTATGGGGAGGGGGATTACAGACATGCGTTCTCACTGAAGTGCAGCTCTCAGAGCTGGAGTGGTGGTAGGAAGAGAGAACCTTTGATGCATTCTCTGATATCTTGAACTTTCTTGTGGCTCCTGTAGTGCCTCCTGGACCACCATACCTTCACCTCAGCCTAGGGTAAAACTGGCTCAAGTGCATCGTACCTTAGGACAGGATTACCCCAGCAAAAAATTCTGTCCCAGTAACCAATACAAAAGCCCTAGTTTCTAGTATACTTTAGGAAGTTCTGGATTGAAAGTGAATGCATATTACAGCAAGTTGTACAACATAAAATATTAATTCAGCATGTATTTTATCTAGCTCTGTTATTTATTAAACATTAAGTGATTATTACTTCATCACGCATAGCAAATCTATATAAAAGCAATGGGCTTGGTTGTCCCCAGCTGCCAGGCATACAAAGTGAAATTGCAGTTTTACTTCAACTGAGGTTACCAGATGGATAACATCACACATTGCACATCTGATTAGCTTTTTGTATATACATTTATGTGGCTTGTGGGCACAACCATGGGTCCAAAACTGATGTGCACTTTAAAATTTATTCTTGCACAGGAACATGGATTGTCAAGGGCAAGCAGCAAAACGTTTGTCTACTACAGGTCCATTTTGTAAAACAGTTCATTTCTGGGATGGGTGCCCTTTTTGCACATCCGCAAATTAAAATATGCAAATAAAAACATAGCTTGGAATTAAATAACAAAAAATAGTGAAATTAGAATAGCTATATGTAGATACACCAGTAGAAAAATCCAGTGGAAAAGGAAACATGCAGAAACATTTCCTGAATAATTTTCATTTAGTAGTGGGCAGTCCACTACTTCCTCCAAGACTCTTTCCAGCCATGTGATTGTAAATTTGGATGATACAAATAATTTTACCAAACCCAGTATTTCTCAACAATTCTATTAAATAAACTTTTTTCTTTGCAATCTTATATACCTTGTTTCCATGTGTGGAAATGGATTTGTTTACATATGGTGAAAACATCATTGCTTGTGAATGGGTAATTACTGAGTTATAATTTCCCCTTTTGTTTACTGTTTGCAACCTATGTGAGCCCATCTGATACTAAGTATTATTTTCTCTCTATTTTTCTAGTCATACTGTTATTATTATCATCATCATCATCAGATTCAGGGTTAACAGGCACTTCTGTCAAGAAGCTATGAACCTGGCTCCAGCAGTAGATTGCTATTACATGAATAGTTTGGGAAAAACTGAGTAGATGGCCTTAATTTAATTTCAGGCACACCCTTGCAGTGCATTAGGGTAGATGCAGATCAAGTAGAGTGATATGAGCAGAACTTCCAAAATCTGACTTTAATCACTTTGCTTGACAAACATGGTTTGCTGAAACCATGGGAGGTTTCTTAACGTCTGACATTTTGATGGTATCAGCTGCCCAGCAGGATTTGTGTGATTTTATTCAACCTTTTTGAGGAAAAATGCCTGAACAATATGCAGGGATTGCAGTCACTACATTAGCTGCAAAGAATAAATCACTGAAGAAAGTCAGTAGTGTCTATAAATAAGTGCATTTAACAACCTGTGAGGAAGTTGCCACTTTGATGGCTGGATGACGTAAAGAGAGTCTCAAATAATGTCTCTGAACTTTATTTGGAATGCATGAAAAACAACAGGACTTTTTTTATTTGCTACATAAGTTTTGTAGAAATCAACTACATGATTAGTTTAAAAATTTTTCCAACATTTTAAAATTAATTACTTTTAATAGCAATAGAATTTCATTTGCCACCTTCTTTTACAGGAGACAATCTTCCTTTCCCAGCTGTCTTAACACTGCAAAACCAAGCTAGCTTCTGTGGAGTGATGAAGGTATTATTGTTGTTGCTTTTCATTACAGACACACTAAAATAGTGACAAGCATTGCTAAAAACTTTCTTATTGCTCTAATTCAACAGATAGCTAATGGTATAAGAAAGATTTTTTAAATCACTCAAGCCATAAGCTCAAAACTTTCTACAATTAAATTAACCCTTTATCGTGTAGTAAGTGACACACTGATTTTCCTGTAGCTTATGCAATGACCTAACTTTTGGATGAAACTTGAAACATAAGATCCAAATAATTTAAAAAACTCAAACCCTTGGGCATCAAAGTAATGTGAATCTAACTAATTTAGAAGTTTAATTCTAAATTTCCCTTTACCTCAACAATAAATATCCAAGGATATTTTCAATGGGGAGGAAGGGGGAGAGTTTTCTCAGTAGCATTTACTCATACACAGTGGTGAGATTCAGTGCCCACATTTGCTGCCACAGCCACCAAAATAGGTACCTGCAGCTCAGTCGTGATGTATCTAACACCTTTCACCTGAAAGGGGTTTCAGACTGAATTACACTTGAAGTTCCTTTAGTCATCATGGTACCTTCCACTAATCACTATCAGCATCTAATGGATTCATTTCTGGAAGCAATTTAACTATTCTGGCTACCTTAGAGGAGAGGATTCCCCTGGCCACTCCGGCTGACATCATTAGGCAGCTTTAGCTGATGACTGCCAATGAGAATGTGCACTAAGTAGGCTCCCCCCAGAATCAATCTCCAGGATTGCAAACCCCTTGACAACCTCTTCACTGTGAGACTAAATCACAAGTGGGAACATACTGCTCTCCTTTGAGGATTAGATTTCTTACCCTGCTTTTATTCTGACAGTCTCACCGTAACACGTCACCCAATAAGTGTTTGACTGTGACTCAGGTCACAGGAAAAACTGAGGATGGCTGAACTGGTGTAGAAAAATCTGTTTGCTCACTTTTACTCAGTCAGAAACAATCTTGAGATCTGTGGTTCACTTGGGTCTGGTGTAGCACCCATTTAACCTTTCAGCGTTACATACACAATGAAACACAGCAAAGGGGAAAATCTTCAGGACAAAAAAGAACAGTTTTGTCAGGTGGACTGCATAGCCTTTGTAAGGTCATATGACCCTTAAGATGTGGGATTATTAACAACAGTTGAATAGAATTAGCTCACAGATAAACTAAACCTGAAAAAAATGGAGCCAAGAAGCCTCTCCAGCTCAGTCACACCCCTCATCCTGGGAGACTCTGGGAAAGCAGATGTGCGGTTTGTGATATATCCTGAGTGTTATCAAATCAAGGTCCTATTGAGCTAAGAAGTGAAGTGACTTAGAAAGAACTTATGGAAAATGCCTTGCCAGCAACCCTCTTTTTTTTTAAGTCAAAGGACTGTCAGCTCTCATGCATCTGCTGATTGCAGCTGTCATGGTGTCATCTGGAAAGAAAGGTGAACCCTCGGTGACTCAACACACGAGCCTCAAACATGAACGCTGCCCACATTGCCGACTACAGAAACATCAGACTGATGCACCTATTTAACACTGTTGGTGGGGAAAGTGAGAATTCAAGTCTCACTGCTGTACATTTAAAGTCATCTTCTGCCTTAAAAAAAAAGGAGCGGAAAGAGGATAAGAATCTGTTTTATAGGAGCAGAATTATCAACTGTATCTTATGTATCAAAAACCATAACAAGGCCTGATGTTTTCTTGAATATCAAAAGCCCTATTAGGATGTCCAGATCTCCAGTTTTATATTAATAATGGTTGTTATATCTTGCCCATACAACAGTCTACAGCTTATTAGCACTATTTAGTAAATTAAATTAAAAGTCAAAATTAACACTATACTTACAGCACAGGGACATTAGGAAGGGTGCACTGGGCTATACTAAAATTCACAGGGATCATTTATGGGATTGTTAGTCACCCAGGTGTTCCTCCACATTACTTTAGGTCTAATGTATCACGTAAGATGCAGGACTTGCTCACTTTCAACAGTAATAAAGGCAACCAACAGACCTGAAAAGCTGCATCAACATTTTATCCTAAACAATTGCTCCAGGAAGGCTGAGCTAAAAACTCTAGGCAAGCTGTCAGTAGCTAATATTAGCCTACATGTAGAGAATTTTTTTTTATTTCAGAGCAATTTTCAAAGACTGCAGAAAATGTTCTCTAGGCCGCAGAGAAAATCCAACAGTGCATTTTTGTGCTGATGCAGCTGCAACTGCTGTTTGCTAGATCATATCTCAGCTTGGTCACTGCAATATCAAAGTATGATTTTATAAACCCGGTAAACCATTTAACTCTTGTGTAAAACACATTATAGATGCTAATGGTTTCATTTGGCTAAGCTGGCTTTGTCATTTTTCTGCAACTGGATGAAGGTACTATATATTGATATACCCTCATATGTTAAGCAACCCCTTAATGGAATACATTGCCTTGGAGTCTTTAGTCTTTAGAAAAAAAACCCTTATCACTGCCCAGAGAACTATTTTGTGTGCAGTAATTATGTAATATTAATGAACTATATTACATACAACTGTATTTTCCAGCCCTATTCTTTGTATGGAATGTATTTTAGAATGACCTGACACTGCAAAAATGCCTCTAGCTTCCATGGCTCATGTAAAATACAATAAATACATAAATAATTTAGAAGAGGAAATAGGTAGTGTTGCAAAGGCAGCGGTGTTCTTACCACTGTACCTCAAAATCTGGTGATGTGGCCTTTGGAAATGTGTTTTTCTTTTTTCATTTAAGGATACCACTTCCTCAAGCTGGACAAAAAATTTCACACAGATACAAAGCTTTAAAATGCAAATTTGAAAGCTAACT
This sequence comes from Sagittarius serpentarius, assembly GCA_034782735.1. Taxonomy (NCBI): domain Eukaryota; kingdom Metazoa; phylum Chordata; class Aves; order Accipitriformes; family Sagittariidae; genus Sagittarius; species Sagittarius serpentarius. The sequence continues at coordinate 10,578,062 of JAVKLA010000042.1, read as the reverse complement.
CTATCATTTTGTTTCCGAAATTGAAGAAGGAAAAAAGTACACAAGGGGTATCTGTCTGCCCACTGTAGGCTTTTGTGAAGAGCCTCACGTATCTCTGTGTTAAGACGGGATTTCTGAAGCTGAAAGTTCCTAAATTTTGATCATACCTGCATCACGGCATTGCATCCATGAGGGAAGCAAGAGGGAGATAGCTCTGTGGCACCTGGTCTGTATGCTGAGGGCTGCCCCAAACCCCTTTCAAGACAGGCTTGTCTGCCATGAACACATTTAGCCTGCAAGCATGGCCTTGGGCACAGCCAGGGTGCCCTTTTCCAAACATTTGGGTTAGGCTGAGCCTGAGCATAGTGGGTGAACCAGCCCCAGGTGTGCCAGGACAGCCTGTCCATGGGCACCCACCAGTTGTCCAAGAGGCATCAGGAAGGCAGTAGTCATTCAGTGCATTTAATGGGAAAGAAGCTGTTTATGCTATGGAGACTTAGCTTCTCAATCTCTTGGGTTTGGTTCCCCCCCCCCAAAAAAAAAAATAAAATAACTGATTATTTAATATCTATTAATAAAGGAGGAATGCATCAGGGCTGTTGCAGGGACCAATTAGTTGGGGCTTACAAAGTGCAGTAGTGCTAAGTATAATTTTTACTGCAACTCGGTGACACCTTCATTTCTCAGAATAAGATTTCATAGCCTATTCATTTACAAAGTGGGCTAGTGCCTTTGGGTATTTGGGAAGGGCAAAAAGACAAATTGAAAAGCACCAAATCATTTAATTTCAAAGTGCATTAAGCACACACCTTCCACTTTCCTGACTAAAATGTTCATCAGCTTTTTCCAAAGAGGTTTGTATTCAGGGCATAGAAACAGTTTGTGGATTTTAGATTCCTGAAATACTTAACAATGCTATTCAGGGGGAAAAACACTGGCTTCTTGTCCTAATAAAAACAGATTCACCTGCAAAGTGTTAATGAATCCAAGTGACAGCTTAAGGATAAAAATAGCATAAAACCCCCAAATGTTAGCTAATCAAAACATTTTCAAGAATAGAATTTCTGAAAAGTGTGGGACATAATGATGAAAAAGCAAAGAGAACAATATTAAGAGTCCAATTCAGAGTGACCAAAATGAGACTGGTCTTTTTTTTCCACCCGGGACTCACAGTACCCCTTACTGCAGCATTTCAGGACCCAGTCCTCGGGGCTGCGTCCCAGTGTGCAGTACTCTGTCTCCAGCGCAGCGCCTGGGCTGCTTGGATCATTTTGGAGCATTGCTTGCTGGAATCTGTAGTCTCCAGGCTGCATCTCCATTGTTAAAATGGAGAGCAGTAGTAATCTGCTGCATTTTAGGCAAATTAAGTGCAGCTCTTTGGCTCCTGGCACATTCCCAGCACGGCTCTGAGATGAGCGTAATTTCACAAAATCCATAAAATTCAGAGCCTAAGACTGCTACTTTTCCCCCTTCCCCATGCCTTGCAGATAATGTAAAGTCTTCTTCTGGGGTACTTCACAGGGGAGAGACATATTCTGTATGTGCCTAATGAATATTGGTTTTCTGTGTGCTAAGGGGATGAGTTAAGAAGAGAGTTTCGGTCTTACCTTTGAGTTCTCTACCTTATGGGTTTCATGTCATATTTCCACTGGCAAGGGAGGTGGGGATGTTGCATATTCAGTGTACCCCTCCTTCTGCCTTGCAGGGAAAAGAGGGTGTGTTTCCACCGACAGAGTAGAATGAACTCATGCTTTCCAATTTTTCCCCATGTTAGGAAATAGGTCCTGTCTCATTACTGGTGACAGCACATATTGGTAGGTCATAGAGCAAAGGGAGAGCCTTGCGTAGAACAGCTGGGGCCCAGAGCCAGAAATCTCATTAAAGTAAGCTGCTGCTATTTCCAGCCTGTAATAGAGCTTTGGAGCTTGATTATATTCAGTGAAAGCAGGTCATTACAAACACAGTGCTTTTTGCATATTATCTAAATTGAAATAATAATATGTTCTCTCCTTTCATGTGCTATATTGATAAATCCCAACTTATGAATGAAACATGCTGATTAGTTAGTTGAAAATAATTAGTTCCATATTATGCCTCCAAGTTTAAGGCTTGATTAGTGCAAACAAATAACTTTTCTTGATAATAAGTCATTTACAGATTATTTTCTTAAGTGGAGCACACAGGCATAAAAATAATCTGCAGCAATAAATTGTGTTATTTGTTCTCTCTTTTCTCTTTTACTTGAAATATAACAGTATGTTTAGAACTTGAGAGACAGAATATCTATATGCAGATTCTGATCTCAACAGCAATTGCCGCAATGCAACTCTGGCATTACTTGATTGAGATGGTGGTGTACCACATAAGAACGTGACCCATAAGGGTTCTTTGATTCAGTCTTTCTGGCCACATAGTCCAAAAAGAACAACTGCTTACAGTGACTAAGAATATTGCTCTGTTTAGCTTTTCATTATTTAACTTGCATTTAAATATTCTGATATTTACATCAGAACTGAGCAAATGAGTGGCTGGTGGTGGTTTAAGGTTTTCCTTAGGAGTGGTAGCACTAAGTAACCTTTTCAGTTCTTTTGAAGGAAAACAAAACCCTGCATGAACATTTTTTCCTAGTCATCAGTTCACTGAAGCCAGCACGATTCAACAGTGTCCATAAAGTTTAAGCACAGTCCTGAATATGAACATTTTCCTGAACCAGGGCTTAGGGCAGTCATATGGGCAAAGTCTTTTTCTTAGCTCCCCTAGGGTTCTTCTCACACTGCCAAAAGATGGGTCTGTAACTGTGTACAGCAGATGTCCACATAATAAAGTATATCATGGTATACATACTATAATGAAATTAGATAATATCCTGGTAAAAAGCCTTGACTCAGTTGTTACTACTGTCTCTGCTGTTCCTTCCACCTACAGAGCCTCCCTGGTGGAAAGTTATGGCTCTCAATTATCACTGTGAAAATCCAGCCCTATTTTGGGAGTGCTTATAACTTGCAGCAGTCATCTATGGTGTGGGAGTTTGACGGGGTTGTTTGAGAATATCAGCCTTCCTATTCAGGCACTGGAGCATGACAATTCTGGATGAGACAAATAATACACTTTTGTAAAGCATTTTTATAAAACGCTTTCCTCCTTGGTTGACAGGAAAACTTGCAAAGCCTGGGAAGCAGACCAGACCTGTGCTCCCTTCGCCCTCTTTCCAGATTGCCAGCAAGGGACCTAATTCGATAGCAGTGGCTGTGGTATGCACACTTGTCCACCGGTGGCTGAGACCACCAGCCTACCGACTATACATCATCACTAAATACCCAGTAGCTAGAAATGGCTAAATCTCTACTGTTTTGTGAAAGACCTGAAGTGACTTACTGGTTAAAAACCCTTCAATCCTTCCCAATCCTCTCAGAGGGCACTTACTGAGAAATGATAATGGGTTACAGTCTCAGAGTGCTTTCAAAGCACTCAATGTCAGAAAAAATGGCATTAACCCACTCTCCTCCCCATATTCTGGACCTGATTCTCAGTGCTAATCAGGAGTAATTTCACTGAAGTGAAGGGAGTTATACAAGACCTGTGTAAAAGTGGAATCAGACCCATGTATCATACGTTTAAGATTCCTGGCAAAATATGCTCTGTTTACTTGAGGAAATTAAAACATTTCAAAGAGTCTAGATGATTTAAGGGCTATGTTCTTACTTCCTAGAAATTAGAACAGTACATCAGGTAATCAATAACTGTATAAAACTGTCTAAAATGCAAGCATTGCAGAGGTCAAGAATGGAAAAAATGCAGCTGAAATCACTTTACATGCTATACTGGAAAAGCAACATTATTTTTACCAACAGCACTGAAAAGACATTGCAAAAGACAAGAAACTTATTTAATGGTATGGCAGACAACATTTTTTTCATAAAGCCAATTTTGCCACTTCCTTAACAAATTAAACACAAAATTAGACTGTTCAGTTAAGCACTTCGGCTCCAGCCTCCCTTGAACTTTAAGAAATTCAGGGAAACAAGCTCTTGGGTTGGGCTCGTCTGTATCGGAAACACAGCACTGCATTCATACCACATTATCAGTATTTTTCAAATCACAAGCACCAGGCAGTGTGGGGTGTCTATCTCCTCTATGGTCTGTAATAGAATTCCTCAGTTACATGCAAAGCCTCTCCAGTGTCTTCCGCAAGAAGAGGCTCCATTAAGACTGATGAAAGTGCTGATTCTGCACAACAGACGCTGCAGATCCTCCAGGAGATCTGTAGGAAAGAAATGGGCTCTTAAACAGGTAGGGAGTCACTCAGCTTCTACCCTCGAATCTGAAAGAGCTGCTTGATGAGGCTTGATGAGGCTTAGAGGTAAGCAAGAAATTCAAGAAGGAATTATCCAGGACTTTTAAAGCATAAATAAGCTGCACATGGTTTTCTGACTTGTAGTAATTCAGAGATCACTGTATCAGCTCCTGGGCTACTGCAGGAGTATAAAGAGGCTACTAGAAAGAGGAACAAACACTCCTCTATGCTGCTCCTTTCCCCTGCGTTACAATAAGCCAAGGCTTGTGATGTTTGGCGAAAGAATGGGGAAACCTAGGAGTGACTTTGGACAATACATGCTGGTGATCATGAGTCACTGGCTAATGTTAAAGACAGATCTACAGTCAGATGCGGTGTATATAACAGTGACTTTGTTTGCCATCAGTGGAGTTGCCGTTTGCTTTATGCCTGATCTGAATTTTGCATCACGTATGCTCCTAATGGAATTAAAAGAAATTTTTGTGAATGTACAGTGAGGGGAATAGACCCCCGCAGTGTCAGCTTCAGTTTTGAATGGGGTGGCTTTTTTGGCTTGTCACATCTTTTTAGTCTCTAACCCCCTGCCTTTGTATTGTAATATGGCGTGCCGTAAATATCTGTAATGGAACGGATTACATCAGCTAACTTAGTGTTGCCAATCTCAATATTAAACTCCGCAGCAGTAAGGAGCCCTGCCCAAAGGACTATGACAAGTATTCAGCTCCATTTATATTAGAATACAAAGTACAGAATAAACCCACATCGTTTCTGGCAATGGGTACTACCTGTCAGATAAGAATGGCACAGGGGAAAACAATGCCAGAGCGCTGAAGTTCCTTCTCAGCATTAAGAGCTGTCGAGTATCTGATACATGCCCTTCCTGAATTTGCTGTAGGTTAGTAATTTTTTTTTTTTCTAAATAGTAACTCCCCATCCCCAATACCCAAGCAAAAGCAAAAAGTAGTTTCCTGTTTCTACACCCACTGACTGTTAAGGGCATGCTGGCTGCAACAAGGGAGAGAGAGATCTGGTGGGATTTTAACATACTTTTACCTCATTTCAGATCCATGAAAGACACTGGTTAAAATGCTTAAAAATATGTTCAATATTTTCTTGCAGTTTCTATGTGCTAAGTCAGCTGCACACTGACTGAACTCTTCTCACAGCAATTTCAAGTTTGCTTGAGATTGTTTGGGGCCAAATAAAATCCCATTCCTACGAGATAAGTCAGCACCACTGACTTAAGTCAGCACCAGTGAGCTTGATCAGAACTACTGTCCCCATGTTAGACTGCTCATGAGAACTTTCTCTTTTTCAACCCTCACCATGAATATTCTTGGAAGAGACTGCTCAAAGATTTATGTAGCAAGTGTGAAATAATTAGACTCAGTAGAACACAAGTTCTAAAGCGTGGGAGGCATGATTCAGCACTTCATCTTTCCAGCATTAATGATTTGTTGTTTATTTTTTGGAGATTTTCAAGGGAAAAACTGGACTGATTTCCCTGCATGGGACTTAAATATTCTGTAACTGGAAAGATAAAGAAGTTGGCAAGAACATCTTTTATCCACCATGCTGTTTTCTGACTACTGCTAGCCCCACAGAGATGGCTTCGTTCCATTAGTATTTACTGCATATAAATTGCAAACAGCATGTTGAGATGCTCTGAGGAAAGAAGCAATAAAAACACAGACAATGTGAATGCTCAAAAATTGTATTGTCTGTTGTAGAAATATGGAACCAGATCCTTGGGTCCTGTGCCTTTATTTCAGTGAAAGAGCTGGCCTATTGTTTCTATTTAAAATTGGTTGCCATGGTGGTATCATCCGGGCTTTCACCCTCATGAAAATTGTTTGCATCTGTGATGCAGCAGCGCTGGCAACCCAATGTTTGCATCTACCTCTAACATAGTAATAATTGTGAAAATGGAACCTGACTGTTTACCTTTGCACAGTATACGCGTTCCTTAAACACGCACATACCTCTTGCTGTTAAAACTGCATGGAAGTGGAAAAGCAGTTGGTTTGACAGCTTCTGAGGCTGCAGACACCTCACACAAAATGGACGTGCTGAAGTTAAACTCCATGACCAGGGTGACCCTTCTTCAGGCACGACACGGTTTTGATTTTGCAGCACCGCCTGGAATTTCTGGGAAGTTACAGGTCTCACGTTTTCAAACTGATGGGAAGCCCTGCCTGACATTCAGATCTGCTGATACGAGAGTCTCTCACTTCCATTCTCTAATGAGTCTCAATCATTAGCCTCCTTACTTCACAGGCGGCTAGTGAACCCATTAGTTAGGTGAATGGCGGGCACTACCAGGAGTCTCAGAGATGTCCATGAACAATAAAAGAGGTTTAAAAAGGGACTTTTTATATCCATTTATTTTAGGTGGCAGTTCAACTTCTGGTCCAAACTTGCTATGGGTTCGGGTTTAAGAGTGCCAGAATCTCATGAGGTTCCTTCAAAACTTCACCCTGCTTCCCACTTGTGCTGATTCTGTAGGGCATGTTCACAGAAACAAACCCAAGACAGTAACAGGTCTCAAAGGGACATTTAGGCTTAAAGCTTTCTCTCTAATTAAAAAAGTTCTCTCAGAATACTAAACCTCATACAAGGAACAGATGGGGTTAATGCTCCTCCCTGCGTAAGCTGTCAGCACTATACTTTGAACAAAATAGCAGCAGCTTTACTAGCTAGAGTAGTTCTTGTTAAATTGAATTAGACCTGGAGCATTAGTATCAGCCTCTTCTCTTTACCTTTATAGGGAAATCCTTCTTTCCAGCATATATGATAAGTGGGAGAGGAAGAACTCAAGAACAGCTCTGAACAATGAACAAGGACCAAACATTATCAGCAGGAAAGAAAACCTGGTAGTGCCAGCTCTGTAATGGCAGTTAGCATTTTGCAGAGCAGAATCGACCCGGGGTGCCGGTTCTATATTCCTTTGTAGTTTGCAAGTGAAATAGCTGGGCAGTCGCCTGTCTTTCCAGCATGCATATTGTATTTCAGCTGATGTGTCTGCAATGCCAATTCTGCTGAGCTGTAAGTGAAATATCTGCTGAGTAAGAAATTATTAAAGGCAAGCAAGAGCCTAATTTTTTGGTGATGTCAGTGTGACCCTTACCAATAATTGAACAGCTTTTCCAGGAACACAATCTAGAGAGACCAGAGTCTGTGTTACCACGTCGCCACTTCAGTCAAATGTTCCAGGAAAGGCTGCTCTCTGCGGAGGCAATATCATACCATTTCTTTATTCTGCAGGCTTATGATGCTGAGAGCTGAGACAGTGCTCCATCTGATACACCGCTTCCTGCCCACACGCTGTCGTACTTAAAAGCATCACAGGCTTGAAATAGGGACCATTTTAAAAGGGACTGGCCTGTTTGCTGCAGGCTGGAGCCCAGTGGGGTGGTTGGAGGGAGAGCTGTGAGTATTTTACAGTCCCGTGAATCTTCACTGCTGACTTTTCCATTGGAAAGAGGAAAGCTGCAGGTCAGAGCTCCACCCCACCGCTGTCACAAGGACTTGGCATGGGAAGCAATGATCATATCAAAGCACCTGGATACTAAAGCCAGGAGCTTTGTATAAAAACTGAGAAGTGGATTTCTGAAAGCTCCTTATTAAAAAGCTGACACCCAAAGGATGAGAGAAGCTGGGTGATTTTGCATTTGTATCACACCCGCAGAAGACCTCTTTCTCTTAAGCCCTCCGTATCAATATGCCACTCTAAGAAGGGGCCAACTTGTAATAAATGCAGAAAAAAAACCCCAACATATGAGGTGAGAATATCAGAGGTTGCACTTGGTTAGGCCTTTTATACAGGTATATTCTGAATGATACAATCTGATAGCTGTGCTGTCCTGGCAACAGATTTTGTGGGACAGAATTTCATCCTTCCCCACAGATCTTGTGGGTTACCCTTATGGCATAAAGGGGCTAGAAACTGTGCCCCGCAAGGCTCTGCTGCCCAGACACACTTTGGGTAAGGCCCTGGCCCCTTCTCAAGCTCAGCCTTATCATAGACTGGGATTGGGAGAGGCAAGAGAGAGATTTCCACAGTAAATACTGTATCAGGCAGTCTGGGCTGCTTCAAATGAGAGCAGCTCATAAGGAGCTACTAAATATAAAATCATCCTCAGGGCAGCTCCAGTTTAAGCCGGGGCATGTCAGCCTTCAGAGAAGCACAAGAATCTCCGGGATGTAAATACGATAAAGGCAGGACGAGGAGAAGAATTTGAAGTTTACAATTGAAATTCTGAAAAAAAACCAGGAAGGTGTGCCATGTAAAAGGAGAGGAGCAAAAAAAAAAAATAATCAGAAACATGAAATGTCCAGTATCTGCAGTTCTAGAGTTTGGAATTTCAAGTGTTCTCCACCACAGTCTCATGCATTGCTCCCTTACACTAATCACCTATCCTGCATACCTTGGCGTCCTCTCTACCTTAGAGGATCTTTCAGCTCATTCTAACCCCTCTCTCCCCTCTGTTTTTTTCAGACCATTTCTTCCCCTGTGTTTGTACAGTACCCCACAACATATTGGTGCCCTAAAAGCCACTAGTAATAAAAATAAATACAATAATTAAATCTTTCAGTAACCTAACTGAGCCTTCCATTACTGCAGTCTAAACTCCACCTACTAAAAAGGCAGAAGATGTTCTCTGTGGTTTTCTGGTTTGCGTCCCCCAGTTCTGTGGACCGTAGATCTAGACCCAGTTCTACACTTTACACTGGTGTAACTTGGCCTAATGGGGGTAGAAGTGTGCAAGGGAAGCAGATCTCCAAAACCCCCAAAACGGATAGGGTATCTGGTGAGGTCAGGTTCCTGCTGGATATTATTGAACTAGTTCAGTGATCCAAAACTAGATCTGAACTTTGCTGCTCTGCCTGTATCTGACGGAGATAAAAGATTCTGTCTATACACTTTGGGCCACACAAGTGCATTTCTAAGCCATAGTGTGTTTCCAGGTTATATTACAGACAGCTGACTCTGCTGCCTTCTTGCATTAGAATTATTCCTCCACTTTTATCCATGTTTTCAGCTGCAGAATATAGTTAATTGAACAACATATGGAAATCAACAATTATCAGTAAATGCCAAAGTTTAATGAGGTGACAGCAGGACACACTGACTAGTATTTAATCATACAAGCCAGACCATGCTGACAGGTTTACAAATACCTTTGCTGAGCTTCAGTGTCAACCCAATTTTGTATAGTAAAAGCAGGTCCTCTCTTGCAGTGTACTTGCACCGTCCCTGAGGTTGATGTCCCTGTACTTTTTGCATGAATAACCTCTATTCTATAAGCATGCCTCTGAGATGTTTTTCAAGTTCTTACCATATCCAGGCCAATTGCACTGCATGTAATTAATCTGCATTCTGAAAAGAATCTTTTAATCATAGCATTAAAGCCATAATTTTAAAAGGGAAAAAACCAAATCAAACCAAAACAGATTCTACAGTACAAGACAAAATTTGTAAGGAAAAGTAGCTACATCCCAATCTACTATAAGCCAGCCCAATTTAACCTGTGGTTTTGTGATGTCCTGCTATATCAATTTAGACCTATCAGGGAAAGTACACACATCATCTAAATGGCTGTTTACCACTGATGCAGGTCCCTCGCAGTCTTTTATCCCTGGCACCCTATGAAAAATGAGCAAAGAAATGGAGCAGGACACATTTGACAAGTAGGATTAGAGGCAGACTAGGTGGGCACCTAAACAAGAACTGGGAATCTAATTTGTCTTGGTATCAAAAGTATTCAAGCATCTAAACATCTTTTAGTACCTTCAACCCAATTGCCTTGGACACAGTTCACCCAATAAATCTGTAGCAAAGCAACTCAACTGTCCCCAGGTCATCTGCTAGCACCCAAAATAATAAACTATCTTTCTGCTGTTATGGTTGGGCATTGTAAGAAATGGTTCTCAGGATAGTAAAAGTGGTACATTTGACCTATCAGGCCAGCAAAAACCCACTGGCTTATTTCTTCTTGTGCAGCCTTGACTTAATTCTGGCAGCTTTCCTGAGATGTATGTGGCTTGTCCCAGAGTCAACTACTACCGTAGGCTGTGGGCTGAAATTCAGCCAAGGTTTTGTAGATCTTCAAGCCAAACTCTGCTCTCTGTGCAAAATGTGTTGCAGCAGTCAGCTCCTGCTGAGCACCAGAAACTGGCCCAGGAATTACGGCACTGAGTGTTCGGGTTGGTGACAGATTGCTTTACCAATGCTTAAAACAAGAACACCAACCTGCAGAGATAATTAAGCAGTTGTTGCTAGAAGGCTTCAGAGCTGCTTTCTGAAGCTCTCCTAAAATGATGGGTACTTTGTTTGGATTTTTAAGGAGCTTTGAAAGCTAAATACAGCTGGATCAAAATCACCATAAAAGGGAACTGGATTTGGTGACACTCTGCTTCCTGAAACTAATATCTTCTGGGCACAAACCAGCTGTTTGAATCTGTCTCTGAAAGATTCAAGAATGAAAAACAGATTTTTTGACATTGTTCATCTGCACTAAGATTGGAGCAGAATATCTCAGCCCAGAATGTATACAGCACACACATACAATATATACATCTATTCATATTTAAAGTGATGGGTATATATATACATGTATATACAGCGTATACAAACAAACCTCCTTTTAGCATTCCTGTATGTCATTTAGCTGTCATAACACTTGTAATAGAGCTAGGCACCATTTAATTTTTCATAGTCCTTGATCACCAACCCAAAAACATACAATCAATTTACACTTTTAAATGTCTCTACCACAACTCAGATGATTGTTTGTCAACCTGTTACATTTATTTTAATTTGTTTGAGCTCCTCATAAAGTTCCTTTCTATTCTCCTGATTGGACAGTAGAACCTGAGGACATCTCTGTTTCACAGACAGGCTAAAAACTGGTAAAAACAGATGCAGCGACTCGGTTTACTCAGGACCTTTGCTGAAAGAAATAATCAAACTAAAACCACGTCTTTGCTGCAAACAAAATTGGGGGGGGGGGGGATGTTACCCAAATAGTTAACATACAGCCTTACTGGAGACAAGGCACTATCATTTTTTTCCTCAAAACTCAACTGTTTCCTTGTTGACAGTTTTCACAGATAAGTTATGAGTGACATAAGCATGATGGTTAAGGGAGGGAAGAGCACTGGAGTGATGTTAGAGAAAGACATAAAGATTAATAAGGCCAAGAGACCCACTGACAAGAGACACACGAAGGAAGAAGGATGAGAAAGGTCATAAAAGTGTGTACTCACACAAGTATTTAAATAAATTACCAAAAAGCGGAGTTATCACATAAAGTCCACGCTCTATAAGTAAGGGACTTCTTTGCACCAAGTCGCTTACTACTGGGGAGGGATGCACTGGGCAGAGAAGATAACATATCTCCTGGAGTCCTCCTGTAGTCTGAGAGCCACTAACTGATTAAAAGTAGATTTTTTGGCCCCATCTCCACAGTAAGTCATCAGGATGAATGGAAAGTGTATTTAAACAAGGTAAAGCAGTGATGAATCACCAAATGTACTGCCCGCTGAGATGGATCAGCCCTCCACATAGGATCTGCTTCTCCTGCCTCTGGCTGAGGTACCACTGATGCTCAGTAAGAGAAGTCACTGAAGCTTTTTCCAAGTACCTTCAAGAGTAATTTGTATATTTGATTCATGTTTCAGAAGCGGAAAAATCATTAAGCCCATTAAAGGAATAATATTGAAAGCCACAGTGCAGGAGGGGTGAAACCTGGTGACTGCAGCTGGATGGGGAAGATAGGGAGAAACCAGTCTGTGAGCCCTGACTCTTACACTGCATAAAGCACCACGTATTTAGCATGGCTGAAGCATCTGCCTTTGACAGAGCTCCTCTCAGTAAGGACAGAAAGAAACGTTCATCAACAGCAACAAAAGACCTTGGAGCATCCCTCCTTGGCCCTTTATTTCCTGAGTGTGTAAGCCATGAATGATGAGTATGCTGAGGGTTAAAGTAAAAATAAAAAATCACTCTCTAGGAAAACGTACAAGAAAAGGGCAGCTAAATCTCTGACAGATGAGAACACTCTCGGGGTTTCAGCAACAGGAGTTCTGATTTACACTATCTGGAGGGAGAGATAAGGACTCCGCAGTACAGCAGCATCTAATAAATGATGCCTGCAGCACAATAACGAGAGCGAGCTCTTCATTTTATTTATTTATTTTGCCGTTAATTTAGTGTTCCTGAAAGCAAGGGCTTTTTTGCTCTGGTCACTGACAATACAGCCAGTTCTCCCTCACTCACAGCTCTGTCAAAAGACACTTTATAAATAACTGGGTAGGAGGATCTTCACCCCTGACCTGTGGGATCTACTACTTGGAAAGAAAGATGAGGAGCACTGATGCCTGGCAGACATAGCATGTCCTGCCCTGCAGATTGCTCACGCAAATCTACCGAGTTCAGACCTGGTCTTCAAAGCAATAAGCAATGGGGCCATGTGTATGTAGTAAGCACATGGTGTACATAACCAGCAATCCTGGTTGTAAAACTCATCCCATTTTTACTTCTGGGGTCTGCTACAAGAATTTGAAATGAAGTCTTGAGACTGAAGATCAGATCAGAGTTGAAAATAGCAACACCACTCTCTCTCACACACACATTTGGAAAAAAACAACTGCTAATTTGAGGGAGAAATTTAAAAAATCATCTAACACCTAATCTAGAGCCATTTCTTCTGCTTTGCAGGAAGGATTGCTGCAAAATTTCAGTGCACTTGTTCAGAACAAGAGGTGTTGCAAACACCTACTTTGTTTTTGCTGCTGCTTCCATGTTCCTCATTCCCTCCAGACTGTCCCTACCTCATTAGTCATGTTGGGGCAATGATAAGGTGGGGAATGATTACATAGTTGGCTCAGACTTTTCCCGTCCCAGTACAGAGTGTGCTTGGATCCCTCCTGGGTGGAGGCTGACCTGAATGCCTTCTTCAAACCATACATATGCAAGCCTGTACCATAATGATTCCCAGTTTGGTTACGTACCTCTTCCTGTTCCCAGGGCCCATCTTTCAAAACAGGATGGTCCTGATTCAGGTCCTGTTGTTGGTTTTGTTGATTTGGGTGAATAACTGCAGATCCCTCCTGAAACAACTCACCTTTTCTCAGTTATCTTCAGAAAAAAACATTACTCTGTGCATTCCTCACCTGTTGTTATGTGCAAGTGAATTCAGCAAGTGTGTGTTGTGATAGTCCCCTAAGGAATATTGCCTCTGGGAATAACTTCCTGAGCTACTCAGGAAGCTCTTTGTGAGTGACTGTGTTTGGAGATGCTCCGTGGTGAGGTTCCGGTTTTGCCTTTCTCTCTTTTGAGCCCTGGCCTCCATGTTAGGACAGTGGTGGTTTTTACCCATCTCAACAACATGTACCTCTTACTGTGAGACAGACCAGGGTTCGCCTCACTGGGTAACACGCAGTCACAGCACAGGACAACCGTCCTCATATGCCATGCGACCAAATATGTGCTTGATCTTTTCCCCCAAACCTTCTCTTCTCACACTTGCTTTTGCAGAAAGTACTAATGTCCCTTCTCTACCAGTCTGAGACCTGGCTTCCTCCTTGACTCAGTCTTTGACTCAACGTTATGTCGAAGGCTTGTCATTTCTTCTGCCATATGTTCAATTTTAGCCTTTCTTCTATTCCCACACTGAGAAAACTAACCCAAACACAAATTGCCTTGTGACTTGCCTGTGGCAAACTTCTCCTTACTGTCACAACGCTGCCAGTATTACCTGTTTAAAGCCATTCAGACTGTTCCTCCTGTTGCTCCACAGCCTCCCACTGATTACGCCCTCACGTCCATACCCTTTGTGTGCAGTGCTTATGGAAAAGAAGGTGGAAGATGCAGGGTGAGGACAGGGGGGTTGGGCAGCGAAGCACAGATGTGCTGGCAGCAGGGGTGGCTCAGCCCTGCCGAGGTACCACTGCTTCAGCCTTCAACTCCTACACGGCTCTACCTGCTCTTCCAGTTCCCAGCTCCCACAGCTGTCAAAACACTTCTGCCAGGGAAAGTAATGCTCCCCCTCACCTGCCTCTGGCTGTACCCACGTAATAAGCTTTTATGCCTTAGTCCTTGCCTGGAATATCTGCTGCTTTGCACTTCTGCATCCGACTCTGCTGCCCACAAGAGTGCCCTGCTCTGCCCCAGCCTGGCAGAGCTCTGACCCACTCATGTCTGTGTCCAGCAGAAGAGGGGCAGTGACAGCTTCTGACATGTCTCCTGTCCATCTGTAGACACAGTAATGCGAAAGAGAACCAGGTGATACACTTTGCCTGCTCTCCCCCGGTTTTGGTTTTTTCAGACCCAGGCCTTAACATCAGCCGCAGTGCCACCAAATTCTCACACTGTTGTCCAAACATCAGTGTAGGTCTGAACCCTGTTGCCAGCCGTCTTGGCAGACTAAGTGGTTAACCCAGGTGCTACTGAAGCATCCATCCACTCCACCAAAATACATAAAAAACCAAGGAACTAAAATATTCTAGACACTAAATCAGGCATCGGAAGTCATCACCAACTTATTTTGCTTTTAGGTCCCTTAGTGATAAAAGGGACCTTAACAGAGACTTTTCAAAGCTGCTTTGGGATTTAGATTAGTCTAATTTGGGAGTTTGTGCACCTACACATCTTGGGCTGCACTGACAATCCCAAACTAAATTAATTTTCTATGTGGGAGAAGATGCTGCTTCCCAAAGTGAAGGGAACCGCTTGCCTTAGAGCTAAAGTCCACAAAGTCAAAAAGGCTGGGGGAGGCCAGGGAAGAAAGAGGGGACACATTCACAGTGGAAAACGCTATTGATCCTTTGCCATAACAGCAATAGCCGGTAATACTGCAACATGAACTAACCTGCCCACCAAAGCAAAATGCTCAGTGATTTGTAAAAATCCCCTCTAGAATGTAAAGAACAAGACCAGAAAAGCTGTTTAAGGTTTGCAGATTTCCTCAGGCAATGAAAGAAACAGAAGCCTGATTAAGTCTCAGATTTGTTACTCTGCAGGCGAATAAACACACTCCCTGTGTTCGCACAGAAGACTCACTTGGGAAGGGCTGGTGGTTGGGTTTGTCACTGCTGAAGGACGACATGCAGAGAAAGGGGGAGAGGGAGAAAATGCTTTCCCCACCAAGAGAAACAGGCCCTCAGCTGAAGGCATGGTGCAGTTCTCCCATCTTAGGCTCATACAGTTTACCCAGTCACAGCAATATTGAGCTTGGGGGAACACCCTAACTCGGATGCATTTTGTGATAGAAAGGGATCATCTCTGCTGCCCTGACCCTAGTAAAATTTTTTGTTTTCTTTTTCCCTGGGCTTCAGAGCTAGAGCTTGCTCTTAAATAAATGCTAAAGAAGAAATTCCCGTTGGTGCAGAGAAGCCGGTAGCAAGATTTGGTATGGTAATGTACTATTCCAGATACAGGCTGAAATGAGTGTACCGCCGTGCAAACAACTGCATGCTCGTAGAAAATACTCTCTGGAGAATTACTGGAAACCATTTCCATCTGACAGGTTGGCACTCAGCCCTTTCCCTGGTCAGCATTCATCTCTCCGGTAGCAGCTAATGAGCTCTGTGCTGAAGCACTGGGCAGCACAGGTGTAGAAAAGCCACAGTAAAGGGAGGATTTCTGAGATCTTTTATCATGGACTTGAAAGGGAAAGAAACACTGTGCTGGACATCTACTGACTTCACAGGGAAGTGGATCAAACCATTTAATATTGTTGTTGTAATACAACAGTGCCCAATGGGCCCTAGTAATGAAAGAGGCTCTGTTGTGCTAAGTGGTGTATCAGCACTTTCCAACAAAAATGTGGCGAGGTATGAATGAGAGGAACGAGTGGGTACAGACAGACCAGGCAAGGGAGCATGAGGGCAAATGAGTTTTCAGTTTGCTGACAGTTCTGTAAACATGAATGAGTAATTTTGTTTGTCTGAGATTTTAAAAGTTAAAAAGAGGCAGCTTGACACTGGACAAAAATGTTTCCCGCTGGACATTGTAATAACCAAACTCCAGAACATTTTTAAATGAAGAGTCAGCCTGAATCAAAACAAGGATTAAAAAAAAATGCCCTGGACATTTCTATGACTTTTTCAAAATTAAACCAAAATGGGTTCTCAGATTTTTTTTTAATTTTTCTTTTCCCAAATTTTCTGTTCTTGCCAGAAGGAACAGCTGGGCTGGAGGCAAACCATCTCACTCCACTCCCTGCAAAGACCACATGGAAACAAGCCTGGTTATCTGGATAGCATGTCAGCTGCCAAACCACTGGTGAAGTTTTCCAATGCAGTTCTAGGCTGAGGAGGATTTTGAGGAAGAACGTGGAAATGGAGGGGGCTGTCTTGAAGGTACCTACCAGCCCAAGAGAGGCTCTAGGAAAAAAAAGATGTGGTGTAGGGTAGAAATGTATTAAAAGTGGAAGAGGAAGGCAAAACACAGAAGGGATCTAAGCACTCTACAGCCTAGCAGACATGACAGATAGGACTGGGATAGTGTACGAAGGCAGTCATTTCTACGGGATACCCCGGAGAAGGGGGAGCCCAGGGTGAGAGAGGCTCCAGCCCAAGTGATGAGCCAGGAGAGAGATCCTCATATCTTGCAGGGTTTGAGACTGAAATACATGCATCTCAGAATGCTCAAGAGACTAAATATCATTTCCAACCCAAAGCGATGGCACCAGCCAGCACTGTGTGACTCACGCTCAGACCTGACCTCTCGGAGGCTGCAGAGGCTCCTGTAGAAAGTATTATACTGACACAGAAGTGGAGAGCTGACCTGGCCACTGGTGGTGAGCGAAGCGAGGAGACACCGACCTCCTTGACCAAAAGTTTCCTGAAGGCTTAGAAAAGACTGAGTGCTGTCACCAGATGTTTTCTGGGAGGGATGGGAAGAGGACCCTTTTCGGAGATGTGTGCCGGGGTGAGAAGCTACCAGAGGCACAAGGCTGCTTTGCAAAGCATTTGTGATCACTTATTTATCAGCCAAATTTGGGACAGATGGCAGGAGCGCTGTGCACCCGCGTGGTTACGCTGCTGCTAGAATAGACCATGGCTCCAAACAGGAGCCCCAAGGCAGGACCAGAGGGACTCCTTGGCAGAGACAGGCATCACCACAGCAGGGCATGGAGCTCAGCACCCTCCTGCTCTGCTCCTATTTTCTGCCTCTCTGCATGCAGTGGGGAACAGCAGCCCAGCACAGCACACAGGCAGGAAAGGGGGAACAACCCAGCTATGGCGTCAAGGGTTCAGGGGAGAGGAGAGGAACTTGCAACACATGTAGGCTAAGGGGGAGTTAATTTGGGTGTCATGTGGGAGTTGGAAGTGACCAACAATTTGCGCCCCGATGCTAGGGTCTGACTGAGCCATTGTGCTTTCTCCCTGAGTTGTCAAATCCGTCTATGAGCACCCCGCGGAAGTGCTGGCCTGTCACACATGGGCTGCGAGAGACCTTGGCAAGCAAAGCTCTTTTCTTCCTCCGTTTGAAACAGGCCATGATTGGGCAGTGGTTTTGTCTATTATTCAAAATCATTTGACAAGCTATTTATGTTTTACCCTCTAATCATTATTTGCTATTCAGGTATCCGGCTGGAATTCATTCCTGCTCTGTAATGTGAGAAGTAAAATTGCTGGGGAGTTTTCCCACCATGAAAGCTCACGGTGAGCCCATATAAAGTTTGCTCCTTCGCAAGCACTTGCGTACGTGAGCTCAGTATTTCCACCTGTACCGGTGCGAGGACTACTTAGCTGTGTGGGAATGCCTCGAGAAGGCCTTTGAAGAGGGCCGGATCAAACTGGAATTGCAGTTTTAATTAATTGCCGTAGAAAATGTCACCAGTATTATTCACCAGCCGTACTCTTATGTCATGTTTGCCTGAGACAAAGTTCTCCCATGTTCTATAATGAATCATAATATTTAAGATGAATACAGAGCAGCAGTGACATTCACCGGGGCTTTCAGCGGCTGGAGCTCGGGGTGAGCTCCGCTGGGCTCTTCTCCCAGCTGCAGCTGGATGTACTTCAGCTTGACCCCGTCCCAAGCTTCCCGAGGTCTTTTCACGCTCAGAGGCAGGCAGGCACCCCACATGCCGCCTTCGCGGGGTGTGAGCCATGGGGAGAGCCTCGCTGCAGCTTCTGTGCTGGGAATTCGCCCTCCCCAGCAGGACCCATACGGCTGCCCGGCACAGCTGGAGTGGGAGGGCAGAAGGAGGTGTTGGTAGGGCTGTAAATCACCTTTGCTTCCTGCTGATCTCCAGAGCTGCCAGACATCAGTCTGCTTCAAGCTGAAGAAACTGCCTGAACGAACGTAGAAAGAGGTTGCTATTATGTATGATCAGCTTACGTTGCAATTAATGCTTTTTATATATATATATATATAAAAAAAATATCCCTTTGCAGAGCAGGTTCCTCTCTGTTCTTTCCTTTGAGTTAAACCTTCCACCACTCCCATTCCTGCCAACACCCACTGGTAACGAGTACTGCAGTGAAATCTAATCAGAGCGGAGATCAACTCATTACCCTGAGAAGTAAACGTGTCTCTCAGACAAAGCAGCAATTTTGTCTGAGTCATTGCAGCATCCCTGAGTGTATCCAAAACAATCAAAAGCTGGCTAAACCAGTCCATTTGTAGCAGAGCCATCACCTTTTCCTCCTGCCTAGTCCCAAGGAGAAGCCGTGCTCCACTTGCCCTACTCCTGGCAAGGAATCCTCCTGCTCCTTTGTTCCCACGATTAATAATTCAGAGAAATCTCGTGGCCCAAGTGTTCGTGTTTCCTCTTTGTTACAGGACTTTAAAACGCAGTGAGAGAAGGGACATTTTTAATTCCTTGGACTAACTGGTGAAGGGCTGAGAATGGTGTAATTGTTGGTGTGGATGGGGATAAACAACCCAGACTTGTGTGTGCACATGCGGGTGAACATAAACAGGAGGAGGAACAGCGTTACCATAGAAATGAAGAGCTGCCTGCGCAGACATCGTTTGTCACATCAGCATCCCTGCCACGGGCTGCCGCTTCAGCCCTTGAGCTGTAACAAGGGTGGCGGTGCCTTCGGGTGTGCAGGTGTTCGTCTGCTCAAGAGTTACTTCCTGGTGCCATTTGGGAGAACTGATACTGAACTTTGATAATGGTCAGAAAAGTTTGGGTGAAGCAGCAAAAGTGCTCTCTCAGGTGCCATCCAGGGAACGGGCTTTGCAGCTGCGGCTGGGGCACCAGACCTGCTTTCTGCCACAAAGCCAGGGGATGGAGAAGGCTTGCGGGAGACCGACAGATAAACGCCTTGTCAGGCAGCGGATGTGCACAGCGGGGCTGGGAGCTTTAAATTCCTCCCGTGGTATCAGAAAGGTTTGCCTCTGGACCAGTGCCAGCCTATAATCCAGTTGAGAAGCCGCGCTCTCTCTAGGATGGGATTGTGACACTGCAGTGAGTGATACCACCTCATTTACAGAGAGACAGAAAGGTTTGGGGTGTACTGCTGCCCTGGAAGCTACAAAGCCAGCTCTCTTTGTTCCCCTAAAAGATCCTCACTTATTAGGAGTTGAAGCCCAGGCAGTGTTTCCTAACAGCCCTCCCCAGGGGATGGCTGGGGTTGACAACACTAGCAATTTTCCCGCAAGCCTTGTGGAATTTGGTATTTTTCATGAAGTCTAAACTCCTGGACTCTTCTCATTAACTGAAAGTCTTAGTTTTCATTTTTTCCTGGGTCTCATGACTGCAGAGAAAAGCTTAAAAACATGACCCTTAAGCCTCATAAATCAGAAGTTAAATAATTTGTTTTTTAAACTCAGCCCAAACATCCCTATTAAATAAAAAAAAAAAAAAAAGACAGAGGCAAGAGCTCATGATATTTTTTATCCAGAAGACTTCCTTTTTTTGCAGGGAGAAGCTTGGGGCTGCAGAACCAAGTCTTGATTTTTCAATGTTCAGAATATATATAAGTATTACACATAAAAATAAACATAATACAATATATGTTATATATATTTCAGCTCTGACCTTGCAAGTCCCTCCTAGTTAGTGAAGAGAATTTATTGTCAAGATGTGGTCTCCCCTTGGCCTTTGTAAAAACTGCCAACAAAATAGGACATTCTCAGAGAGAACAGAGGAGCTAAAATCATAAACATCCATGATGCAGGCAGAACATACAAGCCTATAAATAAATATACCTGAATGCTAACAGCTTTCAGTCAAGAAAAATTGTTGTTGACCACTGGCCAGCAAGTTGGGAAATGGCTGTAGAAAACAGCCCTGTATTGCCCTGCAGTTTGCAGTGCCTCTCAAACTACACAGACAGTGAACAAGCTACAGAATATTGTTTTATCCCTCTGTGGATGCTGCCCCAGTAAATGATTTTCCTTGATCAAGACTTAATCCAATAAGGAAGACACAATAGGAATGTAAATGTCAATTGAAGTTGAGAAATTTGACCTGTTGGTCATAGAAGCAGCTTAATTTAATTAGGGCTACTTATTGGAATAAAATAAATGCCCATTGTAGTAAGACTCACAGACAACTGTGTGAAGATAATGTGAAGAAGAGGAAAAGAGGGACCTGACCTAAATTGCCAGAAGTGAGAAACTGCAAGGTCACAGGCAGGACAGACACCTCTGCTCGCTATTCCTGCCTCCTGGACCGCACACAAAACCACTGCACCCCTCCGGCACAGCAGTAATAACACTTCACGTTCGGGAAGCATTTTTCATTGAGGCTCTAGGAGGGTTTTGTTGGCATGGATTATTTAAGGTTCATGCTAGCACATTAAGGATGGAAAAGCTGTAGCTCAAAGAGGTGAAGTGACTTATCCTGCGGTCACCCAGTGAGTCACTGGCAGAGCCGGGAGCAGAGTCCTGCCTGACACTGGCACTTCTGTGCTCCAGCCAGCACGACATGCGCTGGCTTAAGAGGCAGCATTTGAGTACATGCAATTGCTCTCTGCAGCCGATTCCCAGATCAAATTAGACTCTTTAAGTTCTCCTGCTTTCAAATCTGCGTGTAGAGTATTTGGGGTTGGTTGTGCGAATTTCCTGCTGCGTTAAAGGTATGGGCTGGTGTGGTTAACACCCTGTGAAGTGCTTTGAATGTTTAAGGCTTGACACTGCTTTGGCAGACCAAGTATTTCAGTGTGAGTAGTGTAAAACCCCAAAACCAAAGGGGTGAACTTCAGGCCAAACAGATTTGGTCTTATACAATTGCCTAGAGGTACTAAAGCTTGATCTACATGCCAAACCCTTTAGTTTCTCTCAGTCACTGAGACTTTTCAAAGTTTAACTGTTACTTGGCACAACAAATCAGAGCAACTCTTGTAACACTCAGTTTTCAAGTGTTTATAAACAGCCCTTCAAAACCACCTGCAATTAAGTAAGCAAGTTTTCACACTTACAGGTCCAGATCTCTGTTTCGCATTTTGATGTGGTCTCAACAAAACAGTCTCAGAAAATGTGAATGCCAAAGACAAAGTAGTGTTTTGTCTCAGCCTGACGCTTAGCACTTAGGTCTACAGTCTTGGTTCAGATGCAGCTCCAGAAAGCAGGACATCTGAATATATATTTAATCAAGGAAGCTAGAAGAAAACTGCTTTAAGAAGAGGTGCTAAAGGAAAGGGATGTAAAAAGGATAAAAATAATTATTTCAAAGCCAAAAAAATAATGGCAGCAGAGACAATCCTTGCAGAGCACGGTAAGCACTGAAAAACATGCCTGAGAAAGTTACGGGATTCCAAGACATGGCTTCCACCCAAGAATCTTGCAAGCATGGCACAAGCAAACCCAGATAAAGACATTTCTAAGCAGCCCCTCAAAACAAAAATTAACAGAAGGAGCTGAACTAGAAAATGTTCACATATAATTCCAGAGCAGATGGACTGTAAGTCTCTGAAACAGAAGGTCTCACCCACAGAAGTTCCTACCCATCCTTAGAGTACGATCGACAACAAAAGCAGCATTTATAGATCTGGATGTGCTTACATTCACTTACCTCTATGAGACTGTGAGTCTCAATGCACAAATTTGGAGTTTTAACCCTCCTTGGGCTGAGTGCTGCTGGGCTCACAGATCTGTGGTTGTGATACAGTACATCACTTACACCTGACTGCAGTGAGATTAAAGGTCTTCTGTAGGACCATATGCTTAACGGGGGACACCGTCCCGATCAGGTTGGTGGGCAGCAGGACTCTGCACACTGCGCTTATGTCATCCTGGTACATAGAGCTGCAAAACTGGGATTTAGATCCAGAGTTCATTAGTATCTGGAGGTGAAATAATGGTTTAGGCCAGCCTCTTCTATTCAGAGAGATGGACCATTGCTAGACAGCCCACCGATCCGTTTGGGAGGCGTAGGTTGGGAAGAAGGCACAGCCAGGTGTCTGAGCACTGTGTTGCACAATAACACTGCACTAGGGCTCAGGCCTGTGCAAACCAGAAAGAAAACATGTTTTAATTCAAGAAGGCTCCCCAATAACAGTATTCTGTTGAGCTGAAAAGCAACCTCATGAAGTGAAAACTTTAAGGCGATACATACTGGCATGTATCTTACCAGAAGGACAGATGGGACATAAAGCATCTGAACTTGTCGGGGAAGCTGCCTGGATTTTTGTCTGCCCAGGTAAACCTTTAACGGCAAGAGATTAGGTAACATGCAGACCTTTTGCCTGTGCTTCAGGAACCCCAAACTCCTGCATGAATTCAGTGGGGTCTGGGCTTCTCAACCTTTTAACTGGCCAAGTTCTGAAAGGGTGAATGAAACATCAGTATTGGGGGGCTTATTGGCATGTGAACGGGCAGGATCCTCACTGCGGGAAGAAGAATCTGCAATCTGAAAGGAGAGAGGAGTTGGATTTGGGGATTGCACTGAGAGCAATGGCTTTGCTTGAACCGATAGATATAGATCTATTGAACTGGTTCTTCCAGCACAGCCTGAGTGCCTGGGCTCCTGGCATTTTTTGTAGCATAATAGCACATACATGACTGGTAAGGAGTGGCTGAATGAATAAAACACTGCAGCAGGAGCAATAATTTAGGCATCCATTTAACAGACGATGGCTCTCAGGGCTGTAAATACCTGTGAAAGCTTCTGGTTACAGGGCCAGAAAGCCTCGGTAGGGCTGGTTTAGGCCCTGCGGCGGCGGCACTGATGCCCCAAAACTGGTGCGGAAGGCAGGCGCGACTGCAGCGCCCTGCAGCACCCCTTGCACTGGGACCCTCGCCCAGGTTGTCTTTGCAAGCACTTCACACCTCATACCCAGCAGCCAGATTTGCAAAAGGACATAGGGGAAGGGTGCCACATTTTCCAATATTCAGGATCCTCAAGAGGAGAAGTGACTGTGAAAAGAAATAATTTTGTATTTACATGCCTAAGTATAGACTGGTAAACTCACCTGGGAGTCTGACCCAAAGAACTTCTACTGCATCCTGCTGTCTTCCAGGATGCTGGAGGTTCCCATCCCCCTGCTTCACCACACCTCAGCGATTTCGAGTGCCAGCCCTCATAAACATAAACCTGCATAAATCAGGGATTGACTGCTCGGAAGCTGAGCACTGAGCACAATTGCTCTAGCTCCATAGGTAGGCCTGGCTAGAACACGGTAAGAATTCTGCCCTGCGGGAACTTTTAAGCAACTGCCAATAATTTCCCATGCTCCCAGTGCCAATAATAAATAAATAAATAAGCAGGGGGGGGAAATGCAAATGGAGAGGACACGTAAAACTGCCAAACCAAATTCAGGACGCAAAAGAAAAAAGGAGGAGAGAAAAAAAAAAAGGCTTTGAGAAGAGCACAGTCTAGCCAGTAACACTTTCCAGTCCCATCCATAGCTGAGCTCAGAACAGTAATTCCTTGTTTGCAGGCTCCTCTGTTAGAAGCTAAATGTGATTGCAACTGAAGTACATTGATTAACCCAAAATAACTTTCCCTCAATTTGCTGGCTGCTCAAGAATACTCAGGAGACCTGCTTTTGTTCTGAACTAGTCACTCAGGAGCTCTGGCTCCAGTCCTTGTGCATCTATTGAAACTGAGTGAACCAGAAAAATGCCAGGAACTGCACAAGGACACATAGTACAGTTTAATTAGTTTAGAGAGAGGAGTTTATTTTTTTTCCAAGCATCACTCGGGCAAATTGTTGTTGTTGTTGTCTTTTTTTTTTTTTATGGTCTTGTTAACATAATTTCATGGTTGCAGTTTTTGTTCCTGTGCTTAGCAAAGCAAACTGTAGCGGTTACAGCTGGTGGAGGCCTGAGAGGGAGGGCTGGGACAGGCTCTCTCTTCATACAAAAAAAAAGTAGTGTGGCATTTTATCCCGCTGCTTGCAAAATGATGCGTTTAAAGGGCAGAATTGTCAATGTCAGATGCGAGGCTGAGGTACCTATTAATAAACAGCCTCTGCATAGGAAATTCTTCACAGACTTTAATCAGGAATTTTCCATAGTAACGCTGTGTTCCTACAGCTAGCTCAGCGACAGCGGTTTAAATTCCACCCAATGGACTTTGCATTCGTCTTTGAAAATAGAAATAATACGTGTGAGATCACAGGTGCTTCATTCCCTTCATTAGCAAACATATTATGATGGCTTTTTATTCCTCTGCTTTCCTCCCTGTACGTATGTGTGAGCTGAAAAGGGAAGTTAATTTTAGAGTGACCGAAAGATATGGAACCAAATCTAGCCTAAAATTCAGGTTCAGATTCAATACTGTTATTATCATAAAAGCTGATCTAAGAGATCCTTCCACAAAACGATGGAAATCTCACAAGAGTCACTGCTCTCGTAAGTCCCACAGTATCGTACGTCAAACTCTTGCAGGAGTGGCTGTTATTATAAGTTTATGGCCTCATCTAAACAAGGAAATAAGCAGCTTCTGCTTTGGGATTTAACTCAGAACTGAGAAAATCAAATCTCAAGACTCTAAAGCAAACCTCTCCCTTTGATCCAAACTCCCAACAACTGCAGGGCTTTTTCCATCTCCGGATTTAACCGTTCAGCCACTCCAGCACTATTCATCTCATCATGAATGCTGGAGGTGGAAGAGCCACGTGTGTAAAACTGCCCAGGAAAATGAATGCCAGCTCTCATGCCACTGTCTCCCTATTCCCTTCAATCGCTGTTAGTTTCTTCAAGCCAGGTTCATACATCTTTGTGAATGCTTGCCCTTATCCTCTCCCGAGCATGACTGTGCTCCTTGTGTGGCCAAACCCTCCTTTCCCTGGCTCTCTGAGATAGCCTCCCTGGGTTTTGTACACCGGCAGGGACTGCAGACCCAGTTTATCATTCTGCAATTAGCAGGTGGAGTCTCCTTTAGTATTACCTGTTGTTCCCAATAATTATCTTACCTGCCACCCACTGCAAGACTGAGTTCTAAAAGATCAGCACTCCAATGCCTTAGATCTGGTTCCTAAGTTAACCGCCTTATCCCAAAGGCATTTTGTTTGCCAAATGGAGTCCCTGACTACTTTTCTGCTAAGTTCCATAGGTGTTATGCTATGCATGCTACGGGCTAAATAAAAGCTTTAATAACCCTATTACTCCAAGGATAGATGTCTTTCCACTTTATTCTGGTTTTCAATTTTATAGACCAAAACCATCTCAACTGCAGTGGATTTATGCTTAGGCCACAAATTGCTTACGGCTAGAAGAATATACCAAGGAGGTATCACTAGCTGTTCAGCTTGTTCATATACTTTTCTCTATATGTTACATCCACTCTGAGCCACTGCTGAAGAGAAGATACTGGGCTCATCCAAACTGCACTTTACTCTTAGGCTTTTATAAAGGTATTTGCTATATTGCCGAGCAACAAAAGACTAAAAAGTTAACTGATACAGACATCATGCAAATCTACCCAACGTGCTGAAAAAATTACAGCTGTAGGAAATATTATAATAAAGAATCCGAAATCACGTGTCTTATCTCATATGCCAGTGCATTTGAAACAGGCTGGAAATAACAGCTATTGAGACAAGCTAATGGAAGTGCAATAGGCTTCCTGTGGCTTTATTTCTTTTTCAGGAGTGAGTATTAACGAATTCAGCAGCAAACTCAGACCCCGCGTTCAGCAAAACTTCCACGAGCAGCTTAAGGAGTGATTGATGGGTAATTTTCCAGATCTCAACAATAATAAGAACAGCAACAAACATGAAAGGATCCAGCAGCATTTTTGTGTAGTAATGTTTAATGGCTCAGTGTCCTATTGTAACGATTGTTCCCCGGGTCTGCGGGGGGAGCTGGTTTTAATCAATGGAGCCCTTTGGAATCAAATGCAGGTATTTACTCGAATGCGACACGCAGACCAGTGTTTGTCTAGCTAGCAGTCTGCCTGTGTCAGCTAATGCTGTGTTTGGAAGAGGTTTCTGACTCTGACAAAGAAATGGATAACCAGACATTTCCTCATCATCCCATCTAAAAATCTGGGAGTGGACGGCATCCATGAATGAGAAGAGAGACTCTCTGCAATCAATAAAATGAAGCTGGCCTCCGAATCTCGGCAAATAAACAAAGCCGTGATCCCAGGTCAGCCCTCAGATTTTCAGCAGTATAAAGAAGTGGAGAAGACAGGCCGATGATTTTCAGTGTTTGGCTGTAGGTCCGCTTTTTTCTCCTGGCGCCTGTGGGAACTTCACCAGACAAGGAGGTCAGGAGAGGGACCACCACTTAAAATAATGACTATGAGACTCTCAAGGCTCTGCTCTTCACAAAGAAGAATTATTATCTCCTCTTTCCAAGCATACTGACATGCCCAAGGTCAAATCCGAAGGGACAGAGCCACAGTTACAAACCCAGACTCTTGAGGAAATGCCTAATCTAACACATTGCCCCAGCAGATTACCTTCATGTGACACACTGCACCGTTGCCCTGTGTCCCTGCCCAGGGAATCAAACCAAGATGAAGCTGAGTCACAGTTCCTAACATTGATTAGTCCAGCATTACTATGTAATGATGCTTATTATTATTTAGTGCTTGATAAGGACAGGATCCCATTTCACTTGTGAGGCATCTTTGGATTCTGGCTACAAGCAGACAATTTGTAAAATAAAGAAATGAGCATCGCTTACACCTCGTAAGTGAAATCAAACCAGGGTGAAACCCTGCCTCATTCCAACAGTTGTCACTAGATTTTGAAGCTGTACATTAAACCAGCACTTCTGCAAGTTGGGAGAGTGATATGAACCCGGAATCAGAGGCTATGAAATCCTTTGTATTTGTATAGCCTCTGCCAAAAGTGCTTTATTAGCAGGTCACAAAGTCTCATAGGCTGGAATTTCTGCAGTAAATTGCATTCAGGCTAAGCTCACAAATCATTAGCCATGCAATCTTGTTTATCCTGCTAGGAACTGGAGTTTGTCCTGTTACAAAATCAAAGCAGCAAGGTTGAATGGTTCCAAGTGAAAAGCCTAACAAATGAATAAGATTCTCTGAGGAGGGACGAGGGGGCTGGAGGGATAGTCACTTAATGTAAACATGGCTGGGAGATAGCATGTGAATGGTCCTGTTGAGGTGAAATCACACTGAACAGCCAGAGAATCACATCAGTGTTACTGAGGGCCCTGTTGTTTATTCTGCAGCATGCTGGGGAGTTTGCAGTGAACGGCAACAGCCCCTGAAACAGGCTAACAGCAGTTTTTATTCTTCCACTAATGCATGTGATTAGGATGTGTACAAAAGGTTCCCTGGAAAATTAACCACACTCCAAGTTGGGGAGCTTTGCCTGGTGGGGGACAAGGCACAGAGACCTGGTTTATGGGAAGAAGATGGGGATGGTGATTTCATTACCAAAAGCTTCTTAATTAATATATGTTATTTTAAAGACAAAGAGATATTGTATATTTTTTTCATGTGACAAGACCAGATTTTGCTCCACAGAGCTAAGGCATGACCACAGTGCACATGCCTTCCCCAAGACCTGACACTGTAGCTCATTGCAGGGGGGTTGGCTGTGGCCCTTCTGGGGCTGCTAGTTCAGCTCAGAGCAGTCCAGACTGGAGGGTCCACATAATGAGGTGTCTTGACAATCAGGCATGACAGGTTGGAGGAGTTGAGGAGAAAAGGAGAAGGTCCAAGAGAAGCCCTTTTACCTCCCGGTAGTCCCTGTGATGGGCAGTGGCCAGACAGGGACCTGCTGGCTGCACAGGGGATTGTCCACCTTCCATGGGGCTGGGTCAAATAGCACAGAGCTGTTGCTCCTTTACCACGCCAGCTTTTATCATTTACTGTCAAACATTTAATTGCCAATTCACTGGCAAAGTTTCAGGTACTACCTAGACCACTTAGTTCTCAGGCCGCACCTCTCCTTACTCTTACCATATCCTCCCCTCCACACTACCTCTCAAGCATGGGTATTATCTTTGGCTACTTCTTCACATAGTGCTGATACTCACAAAGTCCAGCCTCTGGGCTTGTTGGGAACTAGTATAGCACAAAATGTAACTCAAATGACTATCAAAACCCAATACCCTTCATGTATTTGAGACAGGCTTATCCTCTGCACCAGTCACCTGCTATAGTCTGATAGCATTCTTCAGTTTAAAGCCTGTAGCTGCTTTTTCTGGGAGCAGCATTGAGATTCTGGCAGCCCATCACCCACCACAGATCATCAAAGCACCCAATCTGCAAACAATTCATAGGCTGAAATGTATTTGCTGCTATTCAGCAAACTCTTCTGCCTATCAGCTGAATCTGGAAAGCAGATTTGGATCAGGAGAAAGCAACAAGAAGGAATAAAGGTTGATTTAGCAGGTAGTTTTTTCACAAAATTAATTTTTCCACTTCCAAGACAATGTTTTATAAGCTCAGGCTAACTTTGCAGAACCCAGAAAATCACCAAGGCGACGCTAAATGTCAAGACTGGCTAACAGCAAACGAGCCGTTGCAGCATTGCGCACGTGAACAGAACTGTACTACCTCTGCAGTCTGTGAGCAGGGAAAGCCACGTACAGCTTCACGTTATGTTCATCAGTAATTACACAGAAAGCAACACATGACGCCCTTAACAATAAATAACCAGGAATGACACAATGCTGTCTACGGATTACATATAGCTGGCAGAGGGTCAGAAAGTGGGTTCAGTTCCAATGTGTAATCAGAAAACTGTTACATCTCATGTGAAAAGTCAAGATTTTTCTTTCATTGCAGCGTATATTAGCACTGTATGTTCCCAGAATAAGAACAGCTTTTTGCTTCTTCCAGTTTGGTAGAATACCTGTTTATGTTAACATTTGCATTACCCTCCCTGAGTACATGGAACACTGTGTATGAAAGGCATCGCATTTATATGAGCTCATTCAGGAACTTATTTTGTGGTACCCTGCAAGTTCAGTACACAAAACACATAGTCTGATTTTACAGTAACTGTACTAAAATGACAGTTTTTTTTAAAAAGTGGTAGAAAGTACCCTTTGGATTCTCTCTGCTTGAATAGCAAATGTACTGAGAATAGATGAACACCAGGAGCAACTATTGTCATGCTGTCTCCATGGGCTCCCAGGTGTATTTTCAGCATTTGCTCTATTGTGTTATATAAATACATGTTGAGGAAGAGGAGTTGCACATCACCTTCGAGTATCATTGCTAATAATGGATTAGATTCCCCTTTTCATTTTTCAAACCCATCTACCTCTTTGAAGAAGCCTGTGTAGGGGAAAGTCCTTTACTAAGGGAAATTACAGTCAGAACCACTTTTTGAGGACTGCCAAAACTGATCAGGCCTCAATTCCGCTACGTGATGTACTCAGTCCAAGGGCTGGCGTGGAAAAAGACAAGCTCTGAATAAACGCTTGCGGAGGCAAGGCTGAAATTTTGGCCCAGCAGCTCTAAAAAAAGTACATGCCTCTATCCGGACTCCTCTAGCAGATAATGGTGTCACAGCTCTCCTGCCTTCCACGTCAGCCCAGCCATTACAGAGCCAAAACCTGCATGCATGCCTGTGTACACCCCCCCGCCACATCCCATCAATCCTGTGATGAGCAGGAGCAAGCCCTGCACCCACATAAAATCATATTCTAACATTAGAAGAAGAAAATCGACATTATAGGCCAGCTGGCATTAGACAGGATGGGAAAGCAAGCACAACTGCCAGTTCTCTGATGCACTGCAGCATTGAATTGTGTCAGCCACTGCTCTGCTAATGTGGCTTTGTGGCTCTTCTGCTCCAGAAAGAACAAGCAGCACCAAGCATTGCAGGTAAAAACACTTTCAAACTACAAATTTCCAAGAAAGGCACTCTTTCAGGGATTTAAAACACAAGGGCACTGCAAGGACAGACAGGGAAATTTAGCAAAAACTCTAGTCAAACGGAGATAGAGGCAGTGGATTTACAGCTTCCCTCTTCCCCCACCAGCTTCCTGGTAGCAACGTGTACGTGTTCAGGCAGGAAAGTGCTGGTGCGTTCACAGAGGTGCAGCAATGAGAAAGCCAGAGGGAAGAGGCACACACGTGCGTGCAGAAGTCATAAATAGGAGTCCCGTCGGCAGCAGCAATGAGGCATGGAGACAGCAGCCAAACGAAAGGTTACCATGAAATCCCACAGGGACAATTGATCTTGGTGCTTGGCTGCGAGAGAGATAACATCACCGGTGCCCGGAGCTGCCAGAGTTATGAGCTCCGACCCGGCCGGGAAGATCAGCCAGCTAATCTATCACCAGCAGAAGAAGGGCTGCAGCCACGAGCTGGATGAATAAGCAATGTAGGACTCTCGCAGCTCGGAAGCACACGGATGTATAGCACCAGCCAAGGTGCAGGGATGTACCCTGTGTACAGGTGTCGTTATCAGACCAAGGCTAATTCAGCCTAGTGGCTTTGCTCAGCCAGGCATAAGCATGGAGGTGAAGGCACAAACTAGCAGCGAGGCCCTGAAGCCGGGCCCACGGACGGCTGGCTTGGCTCCCACCACGAAGAGCAGCATCATGCAGGGCTAACACCACACGTGTACCTCAGCGGCCAAGTCCCACTGCAAGAGGCTATTCTGGGAGCTGGAACAAAAGGGAGTTTCCTCTCACAACCAAATAAATACCTCTGCAGTTGTTCCTGAAGGTTTTCCAGCTGGGCAAAGGTTATGCTGTCTGTGCACCTGCTGCGGTTTCCCCGAAATATGGAAAGAATTTTTTTGGGTGTCACCAGTGAGTTCGCTACCTGGCAGAGCTGTTACAAGCGAATGAAATCCTTGAGAACTGATTGAGCTTTACAGACCGATCTAGGCAGCAACACTGTCCATGCAACCTACAACCAAACCTGCTGCTTCATGCAGTTTTTTATGATTGCAGTAGACTTATGGTTAAAGTAGGAGTGCCTTGTCTCTGGGAAAATTCGCATCTATTTGGTAAAGATGAGTGAGGAAAGGGTCCGAGAGCATAACAGAGCACGTTTCAGAGCATATTGCCATGGCTTTGGCTTGGATCTGTGCTGAGTGTGTGTTTCTGGGAATGAGGCATCACAGCCAGAAAACCCACCTCTTTCTCACATTTCCACGAATTCCAGATGCATTGGCAGCTCACCTCTGGCCTGGGAACAGCCAGCTGGGAGGGGAAATATATTGGGCTCTTTTCTGCCCATGCCTCCCTTCAGAGGCTTTTGGGTTTTCATTTTTTAGACTCTCACCCTACCCTGAGCTGAGGTACATAAGCACTGTGTATTTAAAAAGGTGGCTTCTTAAAAGACAGGCCTGTGTGACAAAGTTAATGCCGTGGCTGTTAAGAAGAATAAAGTATCGATTTGTCTGTGTTTTTTAAATGACTTGAAACCGTGATATGATTCTGCCTTAAAGCAAAAATCCAGCCTGTATTTCATCATTATAGAAGGGGGGGGGGGGCGGGGGAGAGATAGATTCCTGCAGAGATTATTGTATTTGTGAGACTGGGGTTTTTTTCCTCTCCGCACATGAACAGCCCATGTGAGACTAAGTACTTTCCATGTGACTAACTCATTCCCATGCTTGCTGTGTAACAGGGCATTTAAAGCATCAACAGGCAAGGTCAGAGCCTGTTTGTTGATGCTAATGTGAGAACAAACATTACAGAAAAAATCAGGATTATAAAAGTCCATGTGTGTTGCCCCCAAGTCTGCTCCCTTCTGGGGAACAGCCTGGGTTTGCTGGGCACTCTCTCCTCTCTGTCCTTCCATGCTCTCTAGCGTCTGAGATAGCAGGGAGCCCCACCGGAGCCAGAGGGAAGGCGAAGGAGCCGAGTCAGGTGCCGACGTGGTGCGTGGGGGCACTGGGTCGCACAGCCACTGAGCTGGTGGGGGGTACCGGCCCCGGGGAGAGCTTCCTGCTTCCCAGAACAGCTCTTATCTGTCCTGCTCCATTAATGCAATATGGTATCTCCAGGAAGCAGGGAGCTTCTTAAGCTATCACCTTAGTATTTACTGGTGTGATTATTTAGATTTATATAATTTGTATTTTGTTGGGCCTGCCCTTTCTCCACCCAACTCTGTGCTTGGGACAGCAGTTCTGACCAGGCAGGAGCTGAGCAATCCCCCATTGATAAGAGTGGGCAATGAAATGGTTAATGTCCTGTCTCAAACTGATATCTGAACACATCACCATTTTGGTTTTTTTAAGTTTCCCATGTTTGTAATGGTAGTTGAAAAGAGCAGAATGATCAGATTAGCGTATACATTTCAGAGGTATGAACCTTTTGAGGAGGCATTACATTTTTAACCTGAACTATAGCCATTTCAGCAGGAAATCTTATTTGACTACAAAAGCAGAAAAGTCCGAGTAATCCCCCAGAGGCGGTTCTATCAGCAATTTATACAGCTCCTTGCCTCCGATGGGAGGGAGATGTCTGAAAGCTTGGGTTGATCACCAGCCCCTTCCACACCTACAGCCTTGCTTTCTGGCCTCTCTGTGCCCCACTGGTAAGATCTGCTGTGAGTTGCACCGAAGTGGGTGAGCTCTATAGCTTCAAGTGCTGGTGAGAGTCAGACCTGAAGGATCAAGTCCCATTTCCCCATGGGGCCAGTGAAGTGAGGGCAGAGCGTAGCATGCCCAGCCTGTCCAGCCCCACTGCCCTCCCAAGCCTGAAGGGAAGGGAGATGCTGCCTCAGACACCCACTCAGTTCTCAGCTTTATGTCTAACATATCCACATTACTGCTGCAACACCATTAAATGCTTTTTTTTTTTTTCTTAATGACTGCTGGAACATCTTTTTAATCTTTTTTTTTAACTTTAGAATTGTACAGAAAGTGACAGCACAGTAACTATTTGCAGCTCTTCTGGATGTTTATCACTGACACGGCAGACACGACTCTGGGCTGCTGCAACTTTGGCAGCCCTGGGGAGAAGTCCTGACATCTCCAGTTCTGGAGGACAAATATGTGAGTGGGCAGAAAGCAGGGAGAGATGAACATTTATTGATCCACTGCTGGAAGTATATAGGGGCTTTACAGCATTACTGTCAGTGACAGGCTGATTGTGCTGATTAAAACAAAGTAAAATGAAGAGGAACTGATCAAATATCCCCTAGTAAGAAGTGGCGAAGGTGTTCAAAGCTCACATAACATAGATCCTGGTCTGCAGCATTTCTAATGTTTGATTAATCACTGGCATAAGGTTGTAATTAACACTAATGAGATGTAGCACAGAAAACCTTGAAAACTGTTCAAATCAAGTTTCACCTTCCTTCTGATCCATGATTTACTCTGCAAGCAAAATCAGTTTTCTCTCCAGCTTCTGGTGGTTCACAGTTACTCCTCAATACACTCACACTGTGGTTCAGCAGTAACTACATTTTGCTGCAGAGGCAGTAACGTATGAACCTTGCTATTACCATTCAGATAGATGGGAATGGACACTTACCCAGGCTTCAAAGTCACCAAGCCAGTAGCTTAAGTGCCAAATACTTCTTGGTTTTGCCAACCAATTTGATCATTGGGCTAAAGGTCAAGAAATAATTTTCCTCTGACTTTCCAGTTCCTTTGCCACTTTCTTACATCTCAGTGCATCTAAAATCCCAGGAATAAAGAACTGGCTCCCTTTAGCCTCTTGTGCGTTTGACTCTGTAATTGCTACAAAAACATGTTAAACCTGAATGAATCTCTACAACCTAAAATGCCACTGACCAGCCTGACTGCTATCTCTTTTGCTTTTGTTCTGCTGGAGGATCAGCTATGTAGCTGTACAGAAAAAATGCGGGCTCAGTTTATTTGCTGCGTGTTTTCTGCTCTTTACAAGCATGCCGAAGGTGATTTGTATCTTTTAGCTTGGGGAGTAAAACTGAAACCACTGAGGGGTTAAAATACAGGATAGAGAAGGAACTGGATGTGAAATTAAGAAATGCTAACTCTTGTCACCCTTGAACACAGTGGCTGCAGCAAGGGAAAGGTGAAGTTATTTGGCAAGCAAAGAACAAAATGAATGGCAGTTGAAAGGCAGTGTTTTGATAGGCACTAATTATTAAACTGTAATTAGCACAAGGATGCAGTGATCTGTTCAAATCCCAGCTAAGCAAACAGGTAGAGGTTAAAGACAAAAGTAACTGCAGAGTTGCCAACCTTGCAGCTGCAGATGCTGAAGAGGCACAGCACAGGCAGCACGGCCACGTGCTGATCCCCCGTCTTTTAAGGCACGACACTTTGGACCTGCGTCCTGTCATCTGATACCATGGAGGGAAAAGAGCAGATAGGTTAGTTTTGGAGAGCCACAGTGGTACCCTGTTGTGCCCAAGTCAGAGCTGGATTCACAGCAGGCATCCTGGTCAGCCCGGAGAGCCCAGAGGAGGCTGGAGCCAGGACGAGCAGGCAGCTGGAGCTGCGGGGCAGGGTTAGGTGGGGAACCAAGGGCCGGCCAGGCTGGAGCGCTGCTCAGCCCAGAGACCATGGCTGGGCACCGAGGTTGAACTGGACCCGGACCTCAGTGGGCATTGGAAGCTGGGATGGGATGCAGGGCATGGGTGTGGTTGGGGCGAGGGGACCCAGGGCTCACCGAGATGCTCAACCCAGAGAGTACTGCAGCAGGAAAACACCACCTACAGCAGAGGAGCCACTGAAAATCAGGAGAACAAGGTTTAAAACTGTTTCCTCCAGTATAAAGGCAGTTTCAGTCATGTTTATCCACCATTAGGTAGACATTTGAAAAACCTGAGCCTGTTAGTAGCAAACCAAGGTTAAAAATATCGTGCTATTGAAAAGCCTCACTTTCCCTCTCCTACAAAGCCATTCTGAAAACTAACCAAGGGCTGCGAGAGACCTGGAAACTTTTCGCTTTGCCTTGAGGGTGTAGTCAACTTGTCACTGAATCTAAAAATAGTCTTCAAAGTATTGATTAACTCATCTGAAGGAAGCAACAATGAATTAGAAGAAAATGAAACCAAGCAAAGCTTTAGAGCGTATTTGACAGCCAGATCTGGGTTAGGAATAGCAGAACATCCTTTATTATGAGTGAGTGACTGTTGCTTTGTAAAGATACTATATTTTTATTCATTCTCAGACAGCAGCACTATACCTATAGAAGTCCACTCAGCATGGGAGGAAGACCTTTCTCCTAGGATGGTAATTTATCTATTCAGTTATTTGCTCCTGACTAATTTTTTACTTGTGTCCTTTTCTTTTCTTAAACACAAGATGACTGTCCAGTATGCAGTCTGGAATTTTAGGGTTTGCTTGATAATCTCTTGGTTATTTGTGTAGATTTAAGCATATACAATTTATAAAGATCATTACCAAGAAAAGTAAGTCTCCCTCCCCCTTCTCCCTCACCAAGGGAGCAGATCCAGCCATACACACAAAAAAAACCCCCAAGATAAAACAAAAAAAGTACTATAAAATCCTATTGAGTACTCAAATCCCAGGAGAAAAACTAGGACAATGCTTAAAAATAGAAAAACTAGGATCTTCTTTCCACAAGATTTTATGATCTTCTTGCCTCAATATTTTACATGAGATCATTAATTGACTCTATTTAAATTTGAGAGCTAACAAAGGTCAGACTACTACTCTTAATATCACAGTTTTGTTGGAGATCAAAGCAAGTATATGACTATATGGAGCATGCAAAAGTGCAGCGTCAAGTGTGGATTCCTTCGCAAACATTCTTCTGTTACCAGGAGAAATCCAATTACAATAGGCAGGTACCTATAATCACATCAGCTTCATGATAACTCTTCCTCCTGTGTCTTAGTATCTCACAATAAACCAACAATCAGTGTGTGTAAACACCACATGATGGCTGATCTCTGTTATTATGACCTTTCTCATGGTGAATAATCTCATCTGCCCTCACAAGTGAAGATAATTGCTAGATTAGATTAGTGCTCATATATTATGTTGCATATCTCATGGATATTTTTTCCAGTCCTATGGGTGCAGTAGGACCGACTGGGAAAAGCTCTAGCTGAGACCTACAGGGAGGGAGA
The DNA here is from genome assembly GCA_034782735.1 of Sagittarius serpentarius. Lineage (NCBI taxonomy): Eukaryota > Metazoa > Chordata > Aves > Accipitriformes > Sagittariidae > Sagittarius > Sagittarius serpentarius. Next base: position 10,541,447 of record JAVKLA010000042.1, on the reverse strand, counting down.
GGAAAGGGATGGATGGCTCCAAAGACTGTTAAGGCTGCAGTAAAGGGTAAATGCAGTCATCAGCGAGGTAGAGGTTTAACTCCTTATCTTAAGACATCCTCTCATGCTTTACTGAGCCAAGCAACTCCAACTGGAGCCATTTGACTGAAAGGTCAATAAGCAAAATGCAGAGTTTGGAGAAAGAAAAAGTTCACAAGGGGGAAACAATTCTATGAAAAGTCTAAAAACAAAACCAAAAAAATCTCACTGTACCAGAAGAGGCCTATGACACGAAGGAAACAGCACAGTACCTGGAGCTCTTTCAAATCCAGCCAGGATCAGTAATGACCAAAACAGCCTTCAGAATGCTGCCTCGCTGCCTCTGCAGGAACCCTGAGCAGAGAAAGCACAGCCAGGGCACTAACTGGCTTCTTGGCCAAGCCGAAAAAATTCCTAGCGTGGAGGCTTTTTCAAAAGCCAAACTTCACTTCTTTAGAGACACGCCAAGCAGCCACCAGACAGTGACCACTTTTGGCTACTGCCACAGCAGGTCAGGCTCACTGGGTAGGTCTATGATAGGGAAGAAGTATTCTCAGCACAAGCCAAAGCCTGCCTTCAAATTCAGTCTATCGAGAAGTTGAAATGCAAATCTCTGCTTAAGGAAATGTTTTCAAAATTGCATGAGGAAAAGTCTGCCACCCATTAGTGTGAATCCCTACTGACAGGGGAGATGTTCCAAATATGCTTACGCCCACTCCATCACCACCAGCCCTTGCACTGGTGACACATGGCCAACAAGGCAGATAGACCGACTGTGGAGTCCTTCCTAAGTCCCAACATACTACATAATACAAATTTAGGCTGCTTGCGCTCTTGATAAGGGCTATTTTGGATAAATCAGATAGCCTTTCTGTGAAACACAGTGTGTTTCTACTGACAGGAGCTGGAACAGATGCTACACAACTTTAGCTCTGAAGATGTGTATTTCCCTTTTGCCTAACTGATAAGGTACTTTAAACTTGCCCAGGTATTGGGAGACAAGTAAAGTAAAATAGATCCTTTCTCCAGTTTGTTCTTTTCATTTACAAATTGCTCATCGTTTAATTCTGGAGGAAAAACTGTTAGATGTAAAGGAGACTGAGCAAATTTCTAAATGCAGCATCTCTAAAGAGAACAAACACATTTGCAATGTCAAGAAGAGAGTGGTCTTGCAGATGAAACGTTTGCTGTGGAAGGATTCATGCCAGCTCTGCAGCAACTGCAGCACAAAGGCAACTAAACACCTAGCACTGTTTTGACAGTGAATGGTAACTAATTAATACAAATTGTATAACTCTTTCTTTCTTGTTTTTTAGGAATTGATCATCAGATCACTGTTGTACCAGCAGCAAACAACTAGAGCCTTGCAGACTTCTAGAGAGCATTCGTATCTTCATTTTACGCTGGGGGAGACTGAGGCACCAAGACTTTAGCTGATGCTAATCAATGGCAAAAAGATCTCTGGATCTCAGTGCAGACAAGGTTTACCCTTAGGAGTTTTAAATGACCCTCCCAAAGTCTTAACAGAGTGAACCTGCAACCAGTAGAAAGCTGCAGCTGCAAGATCAGCAGTGTCACATCAGATCATCCTTGCTTTCCGTCTGAGGATATTAGCTTCCTCCAAAGCAAAACGCTGAAAATGCCAAGATGCCTAATCCAAAACATGTGCCCGCAAGCCTAATAGGGAAAACAACATTTCCCTCTGCTTATTCAGTTTCTTTTTTTTTTTTCACATGCACTGAGAGAATTCCACCAGGCAGTTTGGTGATTACTGCAGGAGAAACAAAAAGCCCCCCTTGCCTTCAATGTTCACACAATAGTCTGAAATGTCTCTCAGGCTTTCACCGCCCCCTCTCCGACTGCACCATCCTGGATTCATGGCACACGTGGACCAGGAGGGGCACTTCCCTGGCAGCCCACGCCATGGCTCTGGTTTGCTTTCTGAAAGGCCATTTCAGGAGGGCAAATCCTGAACTTCTGCTGAAAGTTTAATAGAGTTTGTGAAGTCTTTAAAACAGGCAGAGTTAAAAAGGTATTTGGTAATCTCCGCAAACACCTGAATTTGTATCTAGCAAATGATACAAGAAGAAAGGCAGAAGAGAATTTGTTTTAAAATACTGATGTCTGCCTCACCTTACAGAACCTGGTGGCAAATTCGATAAATATACATGTTACGTAGCACCTGGACAGGTTATTCACTGTCTGCAGGTGGGTGCATGTTTTGCCTTAATGCAAAAGGAGTGTGTTCAGGAAAGAGAGGGTAGCCAGCCTTCTTTTGGGTTTTTGTTTGGTTTGTTTTTTTAAGATGAAGGGGGAAATACACCTGCCAAAGAAACGAACCTAGGTTGTGAATAAATGAACTCACAGAAGGAAGGAAATGTTTGTTTAGCTCTCATTCTCTTTATGCCACACCTGGCTGCCAGAGCCACTGCAAAATTTCTAACAATCTTACCAGGCTATTTGCATGTAAATCGCTTTTCCTGACATTATGTAAATCTCTTAGTAGAGGTGAAGTTTTCTTTTTCTCTCGGGAGCTGCACTCAGTGGCTTGCTCTCAGTCCTACCCTGTTCTCCTCCCTTTGCTCCATTGCGTTATATTAGCACCACATGAAACTATGAAACCCCAGGTCTCATAGGTTTTGTCTGGAGCTGGGTCAAAGATGATAGTGTGCAGATTTCTCCGATCTTCATAACAAAGTTACATTACAAAGGAATTCATGCTTGGGCCTGAAAGAGAACGTGCGCTTAGGTCCAAGGTTATCACAATTCAGAGGTGTTCTCCTAAGGCTGTGTTTCCAAAGTGACTATTCAGTGGTGTTTTCACTACTGTCTATTTAAGGATTCTGCTGGCTTGGACTGTATCAGAAGAGTACTCTTACCAGTTGGGGAACTGTCTGGATAATTTTTTTAATCCAAAAGTTTGCATTTTCCCCCTCTGTGAATTTCAGACAGCTGGAAACAGAGTATCGGGTTTGCCGCTCTAGCTCCAGTCTAGCTCCAAACCCAGTACTCTTGTCAGGCCTGTGTAAAACACCTACGTTTGAGCAGCTACTTGATTTCATGCTGAAATTCTGTAAACTTGGTATTGAATGGTGAATGAAAAGAATAGCATAGCAGCAACAGGAGTCTAAAAATGGCAAGCAAAGGCAACGTCACCTGTGCTTTCTACTGTCTTTAACTGAGGACAGCAAAGTAGGAGCAACAAAGAAGACGTGAGAAAATTGCCTCTGCTCTAATTCTGGACTTGACTGGAGGCCACTCCAGTCCCTACCTCAAATTACCACAACTCCAGGGCTTTCCTAATTAACTTCCTATAGCGCCTGCAGACTGCAACCCAGACGAGACAGAGCATGGAGAATCTACAGCTCAAAGTCTTTTGATACTGAATATTCAGGCACTCCTAACATACTTCATTGTTAGATGAGGTGGGGGTTGCAACACAACGCCATTTGCCAATCTCATATTACCCAGAGAATGCCCATGTGTCAGGGAAATTCCCAGCTGGTAGGTGGGATGGGCTACTTTCCATAGGAGGAGCATAGGGAAATGGGAACAAAGACTTGGACGGGAGCCAGGGCTCATAGACACTACAATAAAGTTATCGGGCTATTCGCATGGGCACACGCACCTTAGCTTGGAAAAAAAATAATAAATTAAACCCTGATTATTATATCCTCTTAATGTTGTCATAAATGAAAAAAGAAATACCTCAGCTTTAATACCAGACACTCAGTCAGAGAACATCACCTGGTATTTGTTAGTCATATTAGCCTAGCATTTTGCAGCCCTCTCTAGTAGTTGCAATGTACTTTTCACCCTGCTCTCTAGGTACCCTCCACTGGATATACAATAAGGTTTAGTCTCTCCCAAGCAAACCACTAATGTTTGCCAAGTACTTTGAGATCATCTGATGAAAGGCTCTATAGAGCCACAATCTATTATTTCTTAGTCAGAAAAACACATTTGCTGAACAGGAAGAACAAAAGAATGAGCTGTGGGCCCCCAATAAGCATTCAACACAAGTTAATTTTCTCAGCAGCTGTATTTTGCTGAGACAGATTGCATATTTTCATTGTTAAAATAAAAATGTCCACTGGGCTTGTATCCTTCATGCTTTACATTGCTGCCTGTTACATTCCGAGTCTAGTCTAGTGAACAAATTCAATTCCTTTAATAAATAAGAGATCCACTCGAATAATTTTGCCTTTGTTCAGGCAAAAATTAATGAAGCCAGAAGACATACAAGGCTGCAGAATCTTCCCCCTCATGGAAAAAAATAGTGGAAATCTGGCACCTAGCAAGGCAGGCAGTATGTGTGAATCATGGCTGCCTGCCGACGCGCCTGATTCAGAGCAAGGCAATAAGAACAATAATACTGCGCTACACCAACTAACCTTCAAGCTTAGTCACAGTTTCACACAGCTAATGAGCAGAGGGAGCAATGAATCTTCGATTTATGGTGCTCTGTTCCGATAGATTTAGCCTGAAGACAACAGCAGCATTTCCTTGCATCTCTAACGACTTATCTTGTCTGGAGGTCTTTTTTTTATTTTTTCCTTTGTCCTTCCCTACATCAGTGAGGGTTTTTTTAAATCATTATTGAATTTTTAAAACCCTGGTGGGTAAATTCTTATCATCAGCTCCTACAGTAAAAATATGGAGTAACACCCATGAATCTGCCAAATTTTGCTCCTCCTTGTTTTTCTCATCTCCATCAGACTGTTTACACAGAATTATCAGGGCTGTCATGCAATACTCTGACTATGCAAGAGAAGATGCTTTGACTCTAACCCCTGCTTTCATGCATACTTCTTTTGTAAATTACCCAAAGTGCCTCCTGTTTTATTTTTAGCCCGGAGGTGAATCATTTAGGAAAATCTGATAAAATCCATTTACCACAGTTAAACTATCAAAACCTGGGCAAGTCCTAGTTAACTTTTAAGAAGTTTACACGTGTTTGTTTGAGCTCACATGATTAAAGCGAGCACATGTTTATTTTAACTGTAACAGAGTGGCTCTGGACTTAGAACCCGTGAAGAATCAGGCCCGTAAACATACCCAGCATTACTGTATGGAGACATAATGAAGGCAGAATTGGGGGAAAAAGGTCACAGACAAAACATTTTTGGGGGAAATGGCAGAGGAAAAATGTGCTACATTGACATCAGCAGCTCAAATGAAGGGGGTTGCTTCCTTTGGAAAGGAACTGGGTTTATTTTGAGGACAGAAGTAGTGAGGTGGCAGCACCGATGCCCATAGCACACGTGACGCACAGTCTCAGCCTCGAGCCCAAGTGTGCCTTGTGTTTGGAGAGCACGTAGCCTGCTCCAGGTGAACGCTACAGTCCACGTGGGACAAGGAGGGCAGCAGTGCTGGGGTCAGGAAGGTAGAAAACCATCACCACCTATCTCCGTCTGCCTTCACCACCGTCAGGCTCTTCCTGGGAAATCCCCGACATGTGCTGCGAGGTAGAAAGGATATAGGATGCTGAGACACAGATACCCACCCACAGGTGTGCAGGACACGTCTGCCAGGTGCCGGGCTCTAAGTTGTTCCAACACTTCTTCCAAGAGGCAGATTAAAGCTACAGACCCAGGGTTTTTTTTTGGGGGGGGAAGTTTCCATGCTATTGACAGCCAGCATCTGTAGAAGAAAGTTGTGCAAAAGGTGCTTTGCATACTGGATGTGACCCATGAGACAATTCTGTCCAGCCTCCACCCACATATAACATTTATATATAGCCCCAGAATAAACTCTTTTTTATAATCCTGCCACAAGCTGTCAAGCAGGGTAGCCCTAGACTAGATTTTGCTGCTGCTGTAGAAAAGGAAGAGCATGTCTCATTTTATTAAAATACTAGAACAAGCCTGTCATATCATAAAAATTTAAAAATAGTGCAGAGTGCTACCTTACATAAAACACTGCCCTGAGCTGCCTTCTATTCACAGCATCCCAAATATACTGTAATCCCAGAACAAGCCATGGACCAATAAAGGGATTTGAAGCTGATGTTTCAGACACACAAATGCACCCCTTCCACTCCAAGTCTACTCGAAAAAGCTAAGCAAAATGACCATTTTTTGTGCAATTAAACAGTATACCCATCTATCCACAACAATCTTTCATTCCACTCAATTCTCAAGCAAGTCTAATTTAATTAACTACGTTTTTCAAAGATGCTCAAGGGAATTCTGTGCCCTTCAAAAATCAGTGGGACTCAGCTTCACCCACCATCTGTGCTTTAGAATAGCCTCTTCAAAACACCCACGTGGGAAGGAGCGGGACCTATGAATACCTAGGATGCATAAGAGACTTCCCATGGCATCGCTGATGCCTTGTGTTCTGGCTTTTCCAGTGCTGTCGTATTTCAAAGGGGAAGGCCCTGCCACACCACCAGGACTGTGGGTTGGTGGTCTCAAAGACTTTGGGTTGACTTGGTCCCTCACGCTGAAGCTCCCGTTCGAGGTCCCTCCAGGTCAGCACGGAACCAACATCCTCTGCCCGCAGTGCCACGCAGTTGTGGGTGTGCTCTGGAGCGCTGCTCTGTTTAACACCAGACCGGGCAACACTCAGGAAGCTGTTTGAAGGCACCCAGTCCGCAGCCCCTTTGGGGAGCTCCAAATCTGTCTCGATGCAGCAACACAAGCATGTCAGAAATGTCACTGCCAAAAAGTTGTAGTTTTTCTTGCCTGCAGCCCCAGGGAGGTTACCATCCCCAAGCCAACTGCAGTCTGTTTGTCGCCTTCCTATCTTTTCTCCATAAACATCATCATCTCCCTCCCTGCATTTAAACTAACCACAAATATTTTGACAGAACTGGGCTAGGAAGCAATTACGCTTGCAGTTATGCTGGCACATCTAAGGAGATGGCAACCTTTTGGCCTGACACAGCAGCAGCCACAACAGTGTATCTGACTTCAGCCTTAAGTTTTTATTCCTATTTCTTCTTCAGTGACTATGTATGTCTATGATCTTTACAGACAGTGAAGGAAAATCTGTAGGTCTGACCACATTACGTGGTTGTCACATGAACCCTCAGAGCTGAACCTTCAAATATGAATTTCCAAGATATATTCACCATGCAGTCTTGAATCCAGAATCCCATCACAGCACATACACAACCAGTCTGACACTGGTAAAGGGTTATTTCAACAGGTTGAGGTCTGCCTGGCTATGCAACAGGTCTGCAGAAGAGGACCTGCCATCCTGATGGATATCAAGTTAGACATAAATTAACTGTGTGCCCTTGCAGCAATGAAGACTAAACTTGTTGGGTTGTATGAACAAAAGCATAGCCAACCAGCCAAAAGAAGGGATTATCCCACTCTCCTCAGCACCTGTGAGGCTGCATCTGTGGTACTGGGCCCAGTTTGGGACTCCCCAGGATAGGGAAGAGATGGGCAAACAGGAGAGAGTGCAGCAGAGGGACACTGAGATGTCAGGGAGCTGGGACACACAACACACAGGCATGGGCTGAGAGGAGCAAGTTTTTTTTACCACTCAAGAGAAAAGGCTCTGGAGGTGTTTAATTGCAGTCTTCCACAACCTAAATAGAAAAACAGAGCCTGCCTCCTCTCAGAGATGCACAGCAAAGAGATGAGAGGCAACGGCCTTAAGGTGCAGTAAGGACAATTCAGACAGGGTATAGGGAAAAAAAATCATGGGAGTGTTTACGCTGCCCAGAGAGTCTGTTCAATCTCCATCCTTGGAGATATTCAAAACTCGACTGGGCAAGGTCCTGAGTAACCTGATCTAACTTTGAAGTTGACCTTGCTTTGAACAGGAGGCTGGACTAAGTGACCTCCAGAGGTCCCTTCCAATCTAAATTATTCTACGATTTTCTAGAAAAAGTTCAGATGCAGAAGTTATCTTAAAAGCACTTCTCTGAAAGATTCAGCTCAAAACGCAGCAGCTCTCAGGAGGCTATAGCAATCCTGATAAGGCCTCTGGTATCCATAGCTGAATTCTCAGGGGAACAGCTTGTGGGACTGTACAGCTGCAAAACAAGCGACTCAGTCCTAGTTCAGCCCTGAATGCTGAATCCTATCACCCAGACTGATCCAACTCAATCCAAACAGTGCTCCCTCAGCTCTTCTCTAATGACAATAGGGTTTTTTTCTTTTAAGAGTTGTCTACAGAGCTATCACAACAGCAGTGCTTCCCCCTGTCAAATTCACTTTTTAAAAGCCATGAAAAATGGAGTGGAGAGATTATGGAGGGATATCTCTGCACAAAAGCAGGACCAAAGTAAATCTGTTTCTATAGTGGGGCTGGGAGGGGAGATCAGGCTATTGGGGGGAATAAAGAGATCCCAATTATTTGGAAAGAGCCATAGGTTACCTGGAAGGACCATTTCCCCTTTTCACCTCCCAGGCTCTGGAGATACACTCGCCCCTCCTGGCACTCACATCTTTGGGAGCTCTGGTCCCTTGGCACCAGGAAGGGCTAAAGATTTTGGCCAGAAGAATATAAGGTAAGATAATGATCGTCACATATCAGCCAGTGTCCCCTCAGCCACTCCCTGTTCCCTGCACTTTTTAACTGACTTTCCTTGAAGCAGAGCTCACAGAAGTCAACAGCATGGCTCTTTTTTCAGGTGCCCAAGGCTTTGTCACTGCACAGAGGAGCCACATGTCCCTCATGGATGGGGCAGGTGCGGCCTCGGTTGGCTTCACATGTGCCATGGGGTGGAGCGCAGCCCTCCACGCAACCTCCTCTGTAGCGCAGGAACGTCTCCACCTGCGTTTATGCCTTTTGCAGTAAATACATCCTGCCTTAACGAGAATTCACTGCTCCAAAAATAACTGTAATTACCCAAGAAGCAGAGGAGCCTATTTACAAGATTTAAAGGGAAAAAAGAAAGAAAATCTCTTAGAAGAAAAATTCCAGCACCTGGGCCTCAAAATACAAAACTGAATTGAAAAGGGGAAGCTCGCCTCTCTGGGAGAGGCTCAGCCTGTTTGGAGGGGCATGCACATCTTGGTACTTTGCCCATGCAAAGGAACTGCCCATCAGGAACTGCTCAAGTCAGATGGCAATAAAATATTACATGAAAACTAATTACTCCTCCTGAGCAAACTCTCTGGAGGTGGGGGTGCTCTGGCAATACTTGCACCTGCGAAATAAGTCACTGCTGAACATAAGAGGAAAAAAAAAAAAGAAGGCATAAAAAAGGCATGGGTGTGCGCACAAGAGAGAGTACCAGAAAATAAAAATAAAAATTTAAAATAATAAACTTGTTAGAACAGCAGCAATGATTGCTGTCTATCCAAGCTCTGAATAATTCAAAAGGTTCCTGCTTCACTTAGTGTCTCAGGGTATTTTCAGACCTGCCAGAATTTTCCGCTGGTAAATAAGGCATCTCTGGTGTTCAAACACACATGATCCCCAATTAATACTAAAGATTTAACACTGCCGGTTTTGAAATAGGGGGAAGTCTGAGGAAGGCAAATTCCTACTGAGCTGCCTGGGGCTTCTGTCCTTCCCATTTTCACCTTTACCTTCAGGCGCTAAAATTGCTGGCCTCCTTTGCAGTTGCCATTTTCACACGGGTAATAAGGAGCTAATACAGCTGATTCATTCAGCATTAGCCTACAAAATAATTCACAGTAGGATTCCAAAAAGGGGAAAAAGATAAGGAAAAATAAAGGTGCATCAATGTGCAGCACTTTGAGCTTTTGTTTCTGCACTGGGGGTTGTCTGCTGTGGTGTCCTGTTGCTGGCACAAGCACCCTGGAACAAGCCGGGTGCTTTGGGCAGCGGGTTGCCCAGGAGCTCGTGGCAGAGGCAGCGGCAGTCACATCCCAGCCCAGGGCAGGACCTACAGCCCCGGCAGCTGCGGGGAGCCCACCGAGCTCCCCGTGCAGGAGGATAATGTCAGAGACACCGGGAAGAGTTTTTAAACAATTACCAAAGCATGACTAGGACTTCCATGGCAGGCCTCTGCATTCAACATCTGTGAACTCTGGTCCGAAAGAGGAAACAATAACAACCTGTATGTGGCTAAGAACCAAATGTTTGCACCGAGACATTAAATAATGATGACATATAAGATGCAAGTGGACAAGCAGTAATAAAGATTATGCACATCACATATAGAGAGGGGCAAGCTGAAGGCTTTCATTTGAACTATTGATTTTGCTGGTTTAGAGAAGACGCCTCCTGGATCCAAACTATGAATCCAGCTCCTGCTTTACCTGAAGTCAAAGCAAGGTGAATTAATGTACAGCACAGCAGGTCCAAAAGGGACTTGGAGAAGCCTCTCCAAATGTCCTCATCCTGTTTTACTGATCATTTCTATTCCACCCCATGAACACTGCTAGATTTACAGCTACAGAAAGAGAAGGACAAGCTGTTCCTCTGGTTGATATGGCAATTTTAGGAATTTTCCTCTAGTCAGAGTGGAGATTCAGCTACCTTCTCTGGAAATGAAACCAAAGAGTTGAGAAAGGAGGCAAGAGCCCAACCCAAAAGAGTCAACAGTGGCCTGGGAAATTAATTAGTAAAGACAAGGAGAGGCCTATTTTTTTATGCAGTATCTGAATTTTTCTTGAATCCAGACTATTTCATATGAGTTTTCTTCCAGTAATATCTGAACTTTTCACTGCCTGTTTGTGTTCATCATGGGGGAAGCACACACAAGTCACAGCTTTTGTACCATCCAAATGCAAACAGCGGTACCCTATACTTCAGCCCATGTAGTCAGGCGCAGCGACACGGTGCTCACGTTCCAGCTTTTAATTCACCGAACTTCAGGATCAAGGTGAGATCTGAAGATTCTGGTGCCGGCATCTGCCCGAGACAGACAACTGCAGGAAAGCGCCCCGCTCCTGCCAGGACTCATGCCAGCTCTGCTCTGTCCTCCAGATGCTGGTTTCCTACCCAGCCCTTGGTGGTATCAGGTGGTTGTCCTCTTATTACTGGTCCCCGGGGAGACCAGCATCTCTGATTTCAGGGGACTTTGTCCAAACTTTTCTAGCCTCGGACTTTTAAAATATTTTGTTTATCTTGCTGCTGTGGTTCCTATTGTTCCTAAACTGTTTTTCTTATTAAATTACAGAGGTTTCAAGTTGGAATAAACCTTCCTTTCCTAATGCGTCCACTAGCAATTGGCTGGCTGCAGGGGAGAGAGCAAGGGAGAAGGAGAGGGAAAGCAGAGAAGAATTACAAGGTTTCAGATTCCTGTAAACAGAGAAACATTTTTCCAGTCACCAGTCTGAGCCCAGTGGAAATAGGGCTTCAGTTTCCTCTAGTTAACGCTGGGATCCGGTGGCAATGCTGTTGACATGCCTCCTTTTTCTCTAGCAGTTGCTGGATGCTCTTTAGTCTGCAGCTGATCAGCAAGCCCGTGTGCTGGCAGTCGTTGCTGCGGTTTCCTTCTCCTTCATTTTCCAAGCGTGCCCTACTTGCAGCCCGGGAGCAGGTGTCTGCGCTCTGGGGGAGGGCCCTGCAAATGCGCCTGCTCTCCTCAGATCCTGGCTCTGAACTCCACCATGCGTTGGAGCAGCTCCGAAGTGGCTCTGAGGACGGCTGCTGAACTCCCTTAAACGGCAGCGGAAACTTCCCCGAATCCATCCCCTTCTGCTCCTGCATAATCCCAGCAAGCCTTCACTTTGCCCACAACTGTTCTTTCTTGGCTTAACTGTATGTGGTGTGGGGTCTAGGTTAGGAAGCGTCTTCATGTTCTGTGTAATTACAGCACCTGGCGCACATGTGGTCGCGCTCCACGAATGGTGCATTTAGTAACCACTGCACTGCAAACACACAGTAAATCGTAGCTGGGCCACAGTCACAAGACTTGCACATCTCTTTCCATCAGTCAATGTCAATATTTTTCCAGTGTGGTCATGCAAACACTGTTCATTTCAGAAGAATATCCTCTGATTTGCCAGTGGCAATATCCTCAGTGGTGTCCATCAAGCACTAAACGAACTCAATTCAGATCCACCTGCAAAAGTAGATCAGCAACTTGTGCACAGGCAGGAGTTTTCCAAATACATCACTAAACACCTCCTAGGAGGAGCTGAGTATAAAAGAACGCTACAAATGACTAAGAGAGCAAAAACACAATGTGTAAACATTTGATTGGAAGTGTGCAGTAATAATATTAACCTAAACCTTTTGCATATTGCTAACACTTGAGTTTACAATTCATATGTATACCATTCATAAATACTGTACATGCCTAAAAGAGCAAAGAATTATAGGGCTGCATTTGCTGACAGTGCCAGCTGACACAATTAGCAGGAAGGAGTCTTGTGGTTAAAGCTCCTGTCTGGGCACAGGGAGAAGCTGGGTTTATACTTGGCTCTCCTACTGGCTTCCTATGTCACCTTGCTGAAATCACTTTGCTCAGTTCCCTCAGCCATGAAGCCAGCTATTGTGAGGTGAGGTTCAGGCTGGTAAGTCACACCGTGACCAGCAAAGGACGGGTGCTATGGAAGTGATCTTGCATGTGTGCATGTATGTATAATATATGTTTAGGTGCAGCACAAATGGCTTGCTAGAAGGGGATTCAAGCATTCAAGTCACTTCCTAGAAACTTTTGTTTGTTTAGGTGGCTTTACATACTGTGTGATAACGTTTCCTTGCTGTTGCTGTGGGCACAGACCTCCAGATGCACCCACAGCAAACAGCAGTCTCTCCAAAAGTATTCCTGACGCACCTGTCAAGGATTACAATTAATTCATGACTGTTTGATGGCTTATGCTAAATGAGTTTGGCTCCAGTCCAGTTTCCATTGGGCAAGTGTCTCCATCTCAGGAACACCGTGACATTTGGCATTTATTGTCCTCTTGGCTGGCACTCCTACCCAGGGCCACGTATGGAATGTGTCAGGGGAACAGACTTGCTTTTCAGTCTCCAATCTGCATTGAGGTAGGACGGTACAGAGGAGCCTTTTGTTGTTATTCACATTTAACTTCCCTCTTGAAGACAGATGGAAGTTTGTGTTTTGTAGCTGTTAATACAGCACCTCTCACCACTGCGAAATCCCTTTCATGCTCTATCTGACAATTCCCAAACCAGTCTCCTCCTGATACAAGGTGTTTGTTCACAAAGACTAAACCATAAGCTCTCCTGCAATGCTTAGATTAGCATGATATGATTCAGTAATTTCCTTTGTTGCAATCTCTCTCACCCTGTCAGCACATTCACTCAATATTGTTTTAAGCCTAGTCCTTGTGCGAGGTTACTGCCTCTGTCCCTGGCTCCACACCGAGCCGCACAAAACAAGTCAGACAGCAGCATTCCTGTGCCAAGCAGCGTTATGTTCCCGGCGCACTCCTGATAGCCATGGCAACATGGCTTTCAAACAGCTGACTACCTCCAGCCCTCTCCAGCGCTCCTCGTGCTCTCTCACGATGGGCTTTTGGGGTGACGGTGCCACCCCGATGCCCGTGCCTGTTGGCGCGTCCCGCTGCCCCACGACTCGTGCCTTGGGAGGCTTTATCTTCTTCTGTGCAACGAAGGTTAAAGGCCACATTGCCAAAGTCACATTTATTCCTTGTACCAGGTCAGCTCACTTTGTTGATACAACGGTTAAGCAATGAGGAGATTAACTGTTTGCTCTGTCCCAAGGAGGTGATCTCATCTGGGATAGATTTTGCTTTTGTGCCATGGTGAGAGCACAGGGAGCTTCAGCGTGGTGCGTGCCGCGGAGCGAGGTGGTGCAGAGCGGGGCCCCGCAGCTCCCGCAGAGCCACCAGCACCCCAGACTTCAGGGAGGGGACTGTGTGTTTTGACCCAGTGCTGGGGGCAGGGAGAGCACGAGAGAGAAAAAGCAAGCACAGGGGTGCGTGTGCATGGTCCTGGGGTCACTGGGGAGGAGGAAGGGGCAGGGTGAAATACAGCTCTTCAGAGGAGGGACAAGCAAATGTAAATGCCTGCGAAAGAGCTTGGCCAAAGTTGCCTTTCCAGTGATTCCACCTCAGAGAGAACAGGAGCTGGCAGTTACCAGCCAAGCTGCCCCACTGCTGCTGGCAGCGAGGCCCCGGGCTGTGCTGCTGCGGATGGCAGAGGGTGGCCGGCCTGTCAGCCAGACCAAAATGTCACTGCCACCACTCCTCCATCCTGGGCCGCTGCATGAAGAAGCAGAGGGTGAAAGCCTGGCTCACTGTGTGGTACTGGATGTCTGGGGGCCAAATTTTCACCTAAGAGCCTTTCCATCATGTAATGCTGCAGACTCACTGCCCAGCATGAAGCCTGCAGGTATCCTACGCTGACCCAAATACATCCCACAGGCCACCCATTGTCCTCGCCAGGCTTCAAGTATTTACCAGAGCAGCAGAACAAGATCATATCATTGCTTCATCTCTAGAGAGAGCCACACTAAGGGGATCAGAGCAAGCCCAGATCCACTTATTCCCTCCGCAGTTGTACCTTGAATACACCCAGAGACTTATCCCCAGCCCACAGGAAGACCTGTGCATCTCGCTGCCGTCTCTCCATGAAGGCAGCAGGCACAGGGTTTCTTTCCTTAGCTCTAACCTGTGATCCAGAACTGGGGAAACCCACTCTGATCTGATATTCAGAGAGGTTTGGGATGCTGGTCTCAGTTCCCACCCCTGTAGAAAAGCAGTCACTACATACCCAAAAGCCCTGTTTGCAAGGCACCCTCAGCCAGCCCCCAGCGCCACGGCACGGCAGGTCCCCACTCTCCCAAAGGACAAGGACTTTCTCAGCGATGCTCGGCAGAGTGGGGTGCCCCGCCTGGGTGCACCCTCTAGCACCCACAAACCAAAGCTGGGCTCTCTTGCCTGATCAAAACCTGCCTCCTACACCGCAGATTCCTGAATTCAAAACTTTCTAAAGGAACGCGTCAGCACCCAGCCAGTGGGAGTGAAATGCCAAATTTTTAGCAGATTGGAGTTTATTTTTAAGCAGTGTCAAAAAAACCCCACCCAAACCAAAGCAACCTCTCTGAACACAGACACACACACAGAGGAATGAAATCAGCAGGTAGAAACAAGCCCAGCACGACAGTCAGACCTCGGCACTGGACACTGCTGGTTTCCCGGGCAAAATCGCAGCCCGCGCCAGCCACCTATTTTTAAAATACCTCGAGGAGAAGTGCAGAGGAGACGGCCTGGCAGCTGCCAGGCAGGTGAAGCACCTGCGCTGGGATCTCAGTAAACAGGAAAACAAGGAGAGGACATGTGGGAAACGCTTTCATTCACCGGGGACACCGAAAGGCAAGAGCTGGGGGAGCGCACTTGCGGACATTCGGGTCTCCAGCATCCCTCCCGCTTTGCCCCAAACACGAGCCCACCCGCATCGCAGCCCCTGCCCTAGCGCATGTGCCAGCCTTGCACAGCTCCCCCAAATCCTCCCAGTGTCGGGGGCACTGGGGGCACTCAGCACCACGCCAGCTCAAGCCAATGTGTTGAGATCTCTCACCCTGTTCCCTGCCTTGAGGTAACAGCGTATGCCCGCTCCTCGCTGAGCATTTAACCTGTAACTACTCCAGGTGGGTCCTATTTCTGCTCTCCCCAGCAGAGCAAGGCCAGGTAAAGCACCAGGAGCAGCTTTACCTGGCCACGGTGCTCACCGATGTCACACTAACCCCAGCCTTTCCAAGCTGGTTGCAAACCCCTCCCCAGGCACAAAGAGGAGAGACCTGACACTGCTGGCATAGGGTGAGCAAGAGCTGAGGGTGGGTGTCTGAGCCCCCATGGAGGTGCAGCGGGAGCTGGGGCATGGCAGGAAGGAGAAGTTGAGATGAGATCTGATCCTCAGCGTTTCTCTGGCAGGCGACACTGGCAATGCACAAAGGGGCCCATTCTCCCCCAGCGCCATGCTGCAGTGATGGATGTGTCGGTACAGATGATCCCTGTCCCTCCTGAGACAGAAACCTGCAGCCACAGGCGGCCAAGGCAGCTCTGTCAATCTCATCTGACAGATCAAGGTCTGCCCAAGACCCCCGGCTGCCTCCTTCCTCCAGCACAGGCTAAAATGAGTTTTTTGGGGCTCTAGCGGTTTTGCTGTACTGCAAAAGATCAGAGTAAGCCTTTGCTGCAATCAGGTGGGGCTCAAGACTGGGGGCAGTGGGTTAATGGATCTTCTGTACCAGCTGGTACTGGAGGTTTTCCTGCTGCCATGGTGCAGGGGGTGAGTGCTGCGAGGCAGGATGCTATGGAGAGTTACCATCCCATGCCAGAGGCTTGGCCCTTGGTCCCCACAGGCAAAGGGATGTCTGCTGGCACGTGAACTCTACCGGTTGCTGTATGATATCTGGTGCAAGCCAGGCTCATTTCCTCCTCAGTTCTGCAGGCACTGTATTTACTCATTCATTTTTAAAATGGGATGATACTATGTACTGGACCAAATCCTGTCCTCACTGAGGATTTGCCTTAATGCCTTCCAGTCCCATTACCTTCTGTGTGTTCCCATGAGTGCTTCCAATTCAGCTTCCACCAGGATAACCCAACTGTATTTTGAAACAACATTCCCAATATTTATAAAACATAAAACTCCCTTGCCATGAGTCCAAGACACTATTCCTTGTATTTCCCTCTAAATAGCAGTCCATACAAACATGGATGTCAGAGAGCCAAAAGCCTTATTAAATCATCCAGTCCACGCCTTTATGTTTTCTCTTCTGGCTGCCCACTTTCTCTAGGATGCTTAAGACCCATACAGCTGGAAAACTGGTCACAAATGGTACTGCTGAAGAGAGACAGACTGTCCACAAAGTCTGTGGTACTCATCCAGGTGATGAGGATTTTTGCTCAGTTGAAGAACTCATATATCCAAGGTGAACTCTATCTGTATCAATCTGCTACAGTTAATACTGTAATAACACTTGTCCTGGTTTCAGCTGGGACAGAGTTAATTGTCTTCCTAGTAGCTGGCACAGCGCTGTGTTTTGGGTTTAGTATGAGAAGAATGTTAGTAACACCCTGATGTTTTCAGTTGTTGCTAAGTCATGTTTAGAGTAAGTCAAGGACTTTTCAGCTTCTCCTGCCCAGCCAGCAAGAAGGCTGGAGGGGCACAGGAAGGTTGGGAGGGGACACAGCTGGGACAGCCGACCCAAACGGGCCAAAGGGGTATTCCATACCATGGGACGTCATGCCCAGCTTGGTTGGGGGGAGGAGCACGGCTCAGGCATCGGTCGGCGAGTGGTTAGCAATTGCACTGTGCATCACTTGTCTTGTGTATGCCAATCCTTTTATTATTATTGTCACTTTATTGTTGTTATTAGTGTCATTGCTACTTTCTTCCTTTCAGTTCTATTAAACTGTTCTTATCTCAACCCACAAGCTTTACTTTATTTTCCGATTCTCTCCCCCATCCCACTGGGTGGGGGGGAAGTGAGGGAGTGGCTGCGTGGTGCTGAGTTGCTGGCTGGGGTTAAACCATGACACGCTATAATAACCATAATAACACAGAAGTCAGATGTGCTGAACACCTGGAAGGACATGACAATGTTGAAATGAGGAGCCTCTGAAGAAGACTGCCCCTTTACACAGCCAGCGTGCGGTAGCGAGGGCTTGCCCTGCAACTGTTTGCTGGGGATGGTGAGGAGGAGCAGCTAAGCCACAGGCAAGCCAAGCCCAGAGGCAAATACCTCCAGTAGGAAAGAAGAAATAAATGTGTCTGGAAGTGGCAGGACAGAAGGCGTAGGCTGTACCACTGGCTGCCTCCTCATCCTCCCTTCCATGGAGAAACCCTCAGAGAGAGCTCGCACCACACACAGGGCCAGGAACGTTTCTACAGGCCTGCAGATACCTGCAGCAGCAAAATCAGCAGTGCAGACGGGACATGAATAACCTCCTCATTAAGCTCCTGCTTTGTGTTATTGAGGCACATAAAGAGCCAGCAACATCACATCCCAGCCGCATGCAAAGCTGTCTCCGTGCTGCATAAATCATGCATAGCTACATCATCTGTTATAGATGCACAAAGCAGTAATCGCTAATTATGCCAAGGAGTATACCATTACCTACGGGATACGGCTGGTAGAGGCTGCAGTTAGCAACATACACATATGGCGTATGTTTCTACATTTGAACATTACAGCTCTGGTTTTTGCCTCCTTTAGTATGTGGTAGTTTATACATCTGGAAGAGGGTGCTGGGACTTTCCATTAAATTAACACCAGTGACTTCTGCTTTATCACTCTAGAAAGGAACCACAGCACCAAAAGGGCCCGTGCAAGACTCCAGATGAGTAAGTCCCAGATGTCTTATTACACACAGGCTTGTCATAGACTATTTCCAACTTGGAAAGCAACTTAGGAAACTAAAATTATACCCTATTTGTTGACATTTTGTGACATCTAATACCCAGGCCCAGAACTGCTGTGAGAAGACCAGAACTTGCATTTAATGGACTCCTAAGGCATTTTTAAATAAAGTTCAAATAGGGGTCCATGTAAGTGCACAGGACAGAACCAGTGTATGTCCCTCCTGTGCAGCAGCACAAATGCCAAGTGATGGGTGTACTGACAATACTAGCAATGTAACTAGCTGTAGCTGGGGTCCAGTTTGAAACCTGTAAACCTATTTGAAAGCTGTGATAAGTGGTAGCAATGTTCAATGTGAACTTATGTTCTCCCATATATACCTGGAGGCACACATGTGCTCCATTTTTAAATATCATGGAAAAAATATCTCAAGTTGAATAGCTTCCCCTTGTAGCAGAATTTGCTTTAATGCTTATCCCTGGCATCATTCACACTCTGCTGACACTGGTTTCTAGGCTATGGGTAGCGCTTGTGCTGCACTATAACAAATGTTGTATAATGCACGAGGAGTCCTCTACTCTTTCCTGTATGTGCATTCACCTGGAAAGTTCATTAGAAAGGCAAGTGACATAGCAAAGATAGTACTTCCAGTTTCAAACCCAAATGCTCAAAACAATCAGGAGAGAGAATGAAGTTCTGTTTAGACAAAGAACTCAATCTGCTGTCAAATTCCCCAAAGTGCCTTACTGCATCTCACCTCTAGCGTGCTTAAAGTCTGGGACCCAGCACTTGTGATCACTCCTGGCATTTCACAGCACACCCCATGGGTCTTTGAGGTGGCCAGGACTGAAGTCCCAGGCTGAAACATCTCCTAATCGTTCCCTGTTCATATGAAAGTCAGGCCCAGAAGCTGCGCCGATATACACAAACCACTTCATCATCAGCTACCTCCCATCTAACTTTATAAATGACCTAAACTCCCCATTTCACTTTCAGAACTCTGCTGTTCCTTTCAGATTGCTTAGTTCTGGCTTGGCAGCTACTCAGTTATTTTCTCCTTATCCACCTATTCAAAGCACAACCCAAGAATGCAAAGTTCATCTTCTTCCAAAACTATAGGCAGAGCTATACATCTCCGATGTCCATTTGCTGCTCGATGTTCGTTCTCATTACGCTGGCATATAAATCTCTGGAGAGTTACAGGGGAAATCAGGTGCTTGCTGCCCTCAGACATTTCCCAGAGTGCCCAATAAGGGGACACTATGTCTCTGATATCAATATATTGCCTGTGAACTTTGAAAGCAGCATAAAAAATGAGTCTAAATCGTATCACTAGGAATAGAATGGCAGGATGCATTTTATATGGATGTAGTTGAAATGTCTTCAGAGCTAATAGCTTGGAGTGGTTAGGGAAGCTGACAGACTACAATAGATGCGACTTCTTTCTTCCTTCTCTATGGAGATGACATTGACTGACTGGGCTTGGAGTTTGCACAGAGCTGGTGCTGGCGCAGCAAATTGTCTGTTGCGCAGATAGCCCAAACACTCCATGAGCTCTGTGGTACATATGCAATTTTAGCACGCTTAAAAATAGAAAACAAGCTTGAGAGCTGTGTGATATAAGCTGTGACCCCCTAAAAATAAACTGCAGGCTTCCCCATGGCCCGTATGTGCCCAGAAGTGGACTCTCAGAGGTGTGACCGACAACAGGCAACCGCAAAATTAGGGAGTTTAACCATCTTTATGCTCTGGGGCTTATCTCAGGGGCCCAGAAAATTGAGTGGGCTTTGAGATGTACAGACAGCAATTTCCTGAGGGTTAACTGTGCTCAGCACAAGAAGGAGGGTTGAGGTAAGTCCAAAGGTGTGAGTGACCCCAACTCTGAGCACGGTGAGTGCTGACTCGGCATTCTTTGGGCTGGTCAGCACAATCCTCCCCACTGTCATCTTGTACACGAAGTGAGGACACTGATAACATTCCACAGAAGTTCAAGAGATTAACATAATACTTGTGCAAGCTCTGGAAGTGTGGCACAAACGCTGCCAAGTCTCCTGTTTGCCTCCAAATTCTGATCTGCCATCTTGTCCGTATTTTACATCCTGCAAGCACGAGCAAATGTAAGGGAAGAAGGTTTTTTCTCCTCCCACTCCCCAGATTTTAAAGAAAAGCTTTCAAGAATGAAACAGCTCTTCCAGGAGACAGACAAAGCACAGCTCTCCTCATACCAGGCCCTGTTCCCCGGGCAGGTACACACAACCTTGTGTGTATGCAAACACGAGCCTTGGCTGACGCACGCGAGTTGACCAAAAACCCTAATTACAAACACCAAGTGCCCAGCCTGTCCTTTGTACGTGGTGCGGTGCGTTTGGTGCCAACGCCAGCCTGCGCAGAGCTCCTGCCTGCGCCTTCCCACACCCTCCAGCGTCTGGAGGCCAGAGTGCAGCAGTCCTTCTGCACACTGATTTATTAGCCTCACCCTGCAGTTCCCTCTGAGGCTGGGGGCGGCAGGACAGACTCCTTTGATGACCTGCCTTCGGGGCTGAGCAAATGAGATTCATTAGGATATGCAAGAAGCTGAGAGCAAAGCAACTCTATCTTTCTGTCTGGGCATCTGAGCTCCACCGATCTGATAAGAGCACATTGCTCCAACATGTCTGCAGAGGAAGATCTGAAGCTTTCTTCTTCCCATGCATTCCCAGATAGTCATTGCAACTAATAGACAAATAGGTCAGAATAAATAACAGCCCCCTCATTTCCCCCAGCATGCGAGTCTAGATGGCTTAAGTCAAGTGTTAATAAGAAACACGGTTGCTGTAACAAGATGTCCTGGTGCACTGCAAAGAATATGTAGCATAATCGCAACTTTCGTACGAACGTTTCACTAAAAGTTTGTCATTACCCAGGCAGAAGAGACATCATTTGCATAGAGAAGCAGAGGAAAAGCAGCTTGAATGAGGTGATCCAAAAATGGAGTCATCAAGTCACTGAATTTTTGTATAAAATAATACAGTAGTACATTTTGCTTAAGTTCAGCATTTTCATAGCAGCACAATAGGCAAAGTAAAAATACTGCACACCCAGAGAGAGTGACTGGTTGGAGGTAAGCCAGCCTGTACTCTCTTGTGGGACTCAAATATGGCCCTGCAGTGTAACTGGGTGATGGAGAAGGAAGAACCATATTAGAGTGTGTGTTGATTATCAGCCCCTCATGCCAGGCCACATGGTTTTTAGATGGAAATGCTGGGCTCGCCCCATGGAAATCAGAAGGCAATGGCTAGGACAAGAGGGTCACCCGAGCAGGCAGCAGGCAGAGCTCATGGCTTCTGCTCGCAGTGCTTAACCTAAGCCCACCAAGAGCAGAGGCGCTTAAATACTGATTATAGCTCCTTGGCTTTTTTGACAATACGTTTGGCCCCTTTGCTGTAGGCATTCAAAAGAAAACAAAAGCCATTAGTGAGCACACATTACAAAAAGCAGCATGTCTCTTAAGCCAGGGCAGAGGGGAGAACAAGAGCTAGAAAATCTAAATTTAGCAGCCAGGGTTTCGGCTGTTTGCTTCGGGCACGGCTCCCCAGCCCATTGGCAGAGCCAGGCGCCCTTCCGCATTTGCTCCTACCTAGTGAAGGATTTTCGGTAGCAACCATCACCATGGTATCACAGTGCCGCTTCTGTTCAGCGATTTTGCCAATCCCTGTGGGTTTACTGAAACACTCGTGACTTTTTAGGTGCAGTGAAGGGGCAGGTGGGTGGGAGGGATGTTTCTTAAAGCACCAGCTCCTGGAATCAAGGGAGAGCAAATGCAGCACTTCACCTTTTTCTTACAAGAAGCCTATAGCCCTCCTGGTTGCAGAGTGAAGCTCAAAAGTTCAGGAAACCCAGAACGTCCTTGTCTGAGGGGAGGGAGGGGTTCTCGCACTGTCTCCCCGATTTTGGGGGAAGAAGGGCTGAGTCACAGGATTAGAGCTCCTGGAATTGGCTGTAGCAAGATGGTTTCACTTCCTGCCTCTGACTGTCGCAATGTCCAGGTTGCAAACAGCAAGAGCAAACATTTTGAATACAATCTCCATGTTGATTTTTGAGCTATGGCGCTCCCAACACCAGCTCCTCCTGGGTCTGTTCTGTTCTTTGCGTCTTTCCTGCTGCTTGCTCCCTGGTGATGACAAACCGTGAAGCATTTCCCAAGGGTGAGAAATCCTCACAAGAATCATCTGTTGCGAGTCCTGTCTGACAAAACCGTGTTGGAGCTTTGGGGACTTTCTCTCTATTTTTAATTGAGTGCATCTTTCCCTGGCATTTCCCTCTGCTGGCTCCTGCAATCCCTGCTATTACGGCAGAGAGTGGAATGGAAGCAGTGCTTGTGCCGGGATGTGGAAAAGCTGTTGTTCCCATCTGATTCACTGCAAGGATTGCTATAGAAAAGGTGCACATGGGGCATTGCTGCTGCTGGAGCACAGGGCTCCCTTTCTGTCTTTATTCCTCCCATGCAATCAGCATTCGTGATGTAGTCCCTTCTTATCATAGCCCTGCAGTATCACATCTTGGCTTGGTATTTAGCCTTCCAGAGGCTTGAAAGGGCAGCTTCTCCTTGAGTTTATCAGCTCAAATGGGGGACACCGCTTGATGGTGTGCCAGCAAGCTTCTGTACGATACCTTTTATGTCTTGATCAAGTCAGCATGACTATTTAATTAAAGAGATGGTAATACAAAAGGCTCCTCTTGGATAAAATCTGGGGGAGAAAACGCGCTATCTGACTTGAAGGGGAAGGAGGAATGGATTCACAAACCCAACGGAGTCCGATGAGAGCTGAGGGCACAGTAGCACGGGGTGGTTTAACAGAAGGGAAGGCAGCCGCTCTGCCAGCAGAAGCCCGTGAGCAGAGAACCATGGAGCACAAAATTAACACACTGGCTCATCAGGAAATGTTAATGTGGGCAAGATGGGGAATTGCTTCATATGGGCAAACAATCTGTGCAGAAGGGATAAGCGCGATCAAAACCTGGTACAAATCTGGGCACGTTTCTCCAAAATCTGCCCTCTACCCTCAGTTTGAGTCTTAAGACAGAAAACACAAAGCCCCGATCAAGGTGCTAAATCCTTACTGGAAAAAAAACCCAACGAAACATTTTGCCGAAATGAAACAAAATGAAAGCATCCAACGGGCCTCTTCCAGAAACAACTAAGCTACTGCCGCACAGACCCCAGAAGGTGAACCTTGCAGCTTGAATTAAGTGGTCTGGGGTTGGACCTCCACGTTGATACACAGTTGAGGAGCTGAACAAGCATGGAAGCTACCATATTCCCGGTTGAGTTTTTTGTCATTAATTCCACCAGCAACACTTTTCAAAGCAGGAGCACTTGGGTGCCTGGACTCTACCTAATCCTCACTTTGCCTTTCCCCCTGCTTAGTCATGATTCTGCCAAACCATTCCCTCCTCTAAAGAAAGCTGACCCATCTCCTTCAGCCATGCCACCGTCCTCAGGACTGGAGAGCCTTGGCAGAGGGAGCCTAGGCTGGGTACTGTAGGGACATTGCTGCACAGGGCCTCTAGGGCCAGGGCTGAAGCAGCAGATGCTGCCCACGGGCAGGGCTGATGTTCCCACCGTATTGCAGGGGTGAAGGCAACACTTGCCTTTTTAATGAAATGACAACCATCAGGGTTAAATAATTTCCTAAAAACTCTGGGAAATTCCTCATTTTCATGAGCTGAATATCCACCTCAAAATAGTAAACCTTTTAAAACTGAATAATAGAGTGTTTAAAGAAATACAGACTCATTATAACAACTCCATTCTCTTCAGAACGGTCCTCCTAAACCCAAACATCAACAGCTAATGAATTCATGTCCACTACAAATGCTGGCTTCACTTTCATCTGCTGACCTCTCCCAAAATTTAACCAGGTGCTTGGTCTCCCTGACCTCCACCATTCCCCATTGCTCCCAGAGAGCTGGGACCAGCTTCACCCGGCCACCACCTCACCTCTTTGCCCATCAGCGCTAAGCAGGGGCCATTTCTCCCTTTGCAATGACAGTAAGGGAAGCCAACTCCACCTACAGCATAACCAGATGCTGAATTTAGTTCCCTGGCATTTACAGTCCCACTTGGGAGGAGCAGGAGGTCCGGCGTTACTGATGTCTTACAGTCAGAGAGGCTCCGATTTCAACATCCCGGATGAGCGACTGCTTTATATCCTGCTCAAAGCCTGTCTGGATAGGGCCACAGGCAAGGTAATGCATGCAGCACTTTTCAGGAAAAAGGCCAGAAGAACATTAAAAAGTAATTGAAAGGCCTGGGGGATCAGGGGAAGAAGAGGACAAGCTCAAAGAAACCAAGGAAAAAACCTGAGGCATAGCAGTGTGTAAGTGCACTTGTCTGAGAAGATCTAAAAAAAGGTCATTTTGAAGAAAATGAGGAAACTGTCTCTGAAAGGGTTCTTTGAAATGGTAGCAATGGCAGGGAAACAGTAAATGGCAGGCTACAGACCCAACACTGCTAAAAGGAGGGAGTTCAGCTGGAGGATACGTCTGCAGACCTACCACGGCATTGTCTCCCAAGTCAAGGCTGCACAAACCACTACAAGGAAAGGTTGAATTGACACATTACCAATGCAAAAGTAACCCTGAGAATATTAAGAACACACCGCTCCTTACGTAGTACTTGTTTTATTAAACGAATGCTTCCTTTTCATCCAGAGAGACTTCAGAATTACACAGATGGTTAAAACATATCTATAGTAGTGGTAGTAATTTAGAAATCTCTCTGGGGGGAAACAAGGTTTTAGCCTTTTTTTTCTTTTAAATGGCAGTGAGCTGGATTTTAAGGTGGAGTGAGTTTATTTCTGTCGTGGCTGCCACAGAGAAAGCTCCATCACCCACAGATAATGCCAGATGGTGAGCCATGCCTAAATCCATCAGGCAGAGGCCTCAAGAAGGGGTTCAAGGTATAAGTGGGGATCGCATCTCTCGCTTAAGGGGCAGCCAACGGAAACAAAACCAGAGTAGGTTGGATATAACCATGGTAGCACAAATCCATGGGCTGCTGCCGTGCTCCAAACAGCTCTGCAAGTGGCAGAGAAGCCTCTGACCAGCCTACAGGACAAAAGATGACACAGAGTGGGGAAACCATGTGCGTTCAGTGGCACAGCTGATTTAGGGCTAGTTTTATCGAAAACCCTGTTAACTTACTGGTATATCATTAAGGTGGATGCATGGTTACATGGTTCAACAGAGCTGATAATCCTTTGCCGGCAGTGTAGTTGCAGAGGGTATAACATTTTCTGGAGATGGTGGAGGGGACTCTCGATGCACCATATGGTCTCTTCCAGCCCTTGTGCTGCGCCGAGGCTCGTGCTCTCATGTGACACACCATTAGTGAGTCACATGCAGCAGAAAGCAATTTTATGGCCAGATCCTGCTCTTAGAAGCTATGATGACTAAACTAGCTAATCAAATCAGCATAAATTTGCAAACACCGTTTTAGCAGCTGTGACCGTAAATATCATCAGCAGAATGTGAATAATCCCAAGCACAAGATGAGTTGAGTAATGGGTTCCCAATGGGCGTTGAAGCCATCAGTCTGCTGCCTGGCAACTCGGAGACGGGGGCGAGGGGGGGAGGCTTGATTATGATGAGCCTGAAACAGCAGATGCAGTTATCACGACAAAGCAGCTAGAGCACACGCACTAGGAAAAGAAAAAAAAAGTTCATTTACTGAGACAAATAATTGTGGTGGATGCCCTGTTCTCGCCCCGCTGTCTCCCAAACGCAGGCGCATGTGCACGTTCCATGTGGAGAGATGTGTTTTAGCATTCCCAAAGTGACTCATTTGGCATTTTCCAGGGACCTGCAATAGACTCCCCGCACACACGTACCATTTTGTCAACAAGCCATAAAAATAATCAGCTGAGGTGAAATTCACTGAGAACACAGACACCAAGGCTAAATTTGTTTTTAATTTGTACCAGCTTCTGCTAATGGGAGCCAGGGTGCAGGGCTCCCGGCACTAACAAAGGGCCGGGGAGGGAGGAAAGCTGCCGAAATTAACAGTACGCGGCAGTCTTAACCTCCCTTCTGGCAAGGGCCGGCCATGCACGTGGTCCCAGAGCAGATGGAGCAGACTGGAGTGGGCACGGCCAGAGCGGAAGGACTATCCCATGAACCGCTCTGCCAAGGGCCCCGGGGAGAAGGCGGCTGGAAACACAACCAGCTTCTTCCCTTGCAAAGTGCTTTAGTGAGGGAAGTGGCTTTTGCAGCTCAGAAAAATGAATATACCTCCCTGCACCTGCCAACATGAATCTGGCTCAGCCATATATATATATATATATATATATATGTGATTGCAAAAAACATGGGAAAAAGACCAACCGTGACATCTCAGTCCTGATGGCTTTTGATAGGCTGTTAAAAATGCTTGGCTACTATGGACGATATCCTGGTCTAGCGATGATATCCCACCCCCACTTTGAGGCAAAATCCAGAGTCTAGAGGGCAGGAGAAATATTGTGTTGCATCTTGCATTGCGTTGCTTGAAGGTAACCTGTTTGCCAGGGTTTTGAAAAACTCATGAAGAAAAGGCCTAAGTGTGGATATATCTACATGACAGTCATTACAGCTCATGCCAATAATGCAACTTTTAGCTGAACTTTAAAGCTGAGCTGCAGTAGTGTAGAAGCCAAAGCGAACACAGAATGTGAGCATTTCCAAGTTCCAAGGAGCTGGCAGCCCAACCTGGGCTTCGCCTTGCTGCGACCAGGCATGTTGCTTGGAGTACCAAGTATATAGATACCCTAGGCTGCTAGTTTAAAGCTTACGTACACACAAACGCATGGTCACCGCAAATTTTTGGTTTACTGTATTTCCTTAGTTATGGTGATTATTGTTATATTTAGCTTTCAAGCATTTCCAAAAGACTAAGCTGTGCCCAGGACCAAGGGGCAACCTTTCTGAGCTCATAATTCAGGGGATTTGAAGATACAGACTTCCCTAAGTAACGGGTAGCCATGGTGGACTACACAAATGAACATGATAGGTTCAGTGCTTAGAAAACGGAGATGAAAGCTGAAAGGGGAAAAAAAAAAAAAAAAAGAGCTCTTCCCTGGCCAAGAAGCAAAAGGACAAATGACAGAGCATCTTGACATGCTGATGGAGAACATCAAAGACAGGGGTGATGCCGGGTGCTGGTTCCTCAGATCATCATTTTATGCCAGGAAAGCTTGTAAAAGCACTGGCACTGTGCACAGGGAGCGTCTCAGTAAACATGTGGAAACATCCATAATAAGAACAGGAAAATATCAGAAGCGAATGCAGGGAATCTAGCTACCTCCCATACCAGCACTTAAGGTGTGTCCCTCAGCACTTTCCGAAGAGAAGGTCTGTGGTTTGCATTTAGTTTTTTTTTCACTCGTGTAGCATTTTAAATAACCCCCTCCCTCCTAAAGGGGAGTTTCTTTCAGCAGTGTCTGTCCGCTGAAGCTACCTCAGCTGTTAGCTACCCACTGACCTGAAACACTTCTACAACACAACTACATGCTGCTGACACCAGATGTGAACAAGAAGATGGAAGGAAAAGAGCTGCATCTCTTCATGCAGAAAAGGACTGGAGGAAACCAGAACTGGGGAAAAGCTGGGCTCGAGTGGCAAAACCAGCAACAATATTTCCCCAGAGCATGGACATAATTTGGAACCAAGGGGCGCATTCAACACATTACACTCGGATGAGCCCAGTCTGAAACTACACACCAAGATCTCGGTCCAAGACAGCATAGCCATCCTGAGCCAGACATGTCACTAGTAACCAGTTTCTCCTTAAAAAAAACACTCTCCAAATGGAACTCCAGTTACTACAGCCAGGATGGAGAATTACTGGCAGAACCAGTACAAACTCTGGCACGCGGTTTAAAGCCTTTTTTTCAAGGTCCAGAAAATTCCAGCTCTCTCTCTTCAGCATGTTTCACTGCAGCATCAGCCTTCGCATGCCTGCATTGTGGCTGGGGCCAGGGCCAGGAGGTGCCAGCAACTACAAAAGATTGTTCTTGTGCTATTCCTGGTTTGATCTGAAATAAAACGTACTGGAAACTTTGGAAGAACATCTGTTCCCATCAAGCATCCAGCGCAAGCCTCCCAGACCCACAAGCTCTGGGTAATTCAATGAAAAAGTGAGGGAAAATCTCAATTTGTAGATGCAGAACTTTTGGCAGCGTTTGCTGCTCTTTGCTGTGCACACAGAAAGCCCGTCCTTTGTGACCCTCTGCACACAACAAGCTCACTTCATGGGCTTTCAGCGGGAGTAGAAAAGAGCTGCCTTTCCATATACATTTTTTCCCTGAGAGATAAAAAGATGAAGGACATGTTCCCCAATTCTAAGAATACTTACATCAATTTTAATTGATTAATGTGCTTGTTTGAGGGGGAAGAAATACGGTTGTTATTTATTTCTGGTGCAACAGCACGTCCCCACCATCTTCCACCCCAAGAGCTGCCAGAGGGCCTACATGACAGGATCGTACCCGGACTCCAGCCATCAGGTTCGTGAGATAACAAAACCTTTCTTTGGCTCCCTGTGCCTTCAGGCAGGGCATGACTTGGAGCAAGCCCACCCACAACAAGCAGCACATCTGTGAGGAATAACCCGGCTACGGTGCCGTGGGATACCTTCCCCTTCGAGGGGATTTCGAAAGCGAGCACCCTGGAGCGGCTCCTGCGCCGCAGCGAGGAGGCTGGGCTCCTCTCTGCCCGGGCCTCACCTGCCCAAATAACTCCCCTTCGAGCCCTCCCCTGCCCCAAGTCTGACGTCCAGCTGAAGTGTGCAGGGACAATTTTTCCTGGGATTACAGCAGCCCCAGGCTGCATGGGGTCTGGATACTGCCACATCACTGCAGGGACGTGGCATATAAAATAGTAATTTGTGGTAAGGGCTTAGAGCTGAAATAGATATGACAAACAAAGCAAGAGAAAATCTATTGCTGTTTCTACTATAGCGTGGAAGCACTGAAAAATATAGACAGTATCTCAGTTACAGTAACAGTTAGGATATTTGCCATGCTCTTGTGCCTGTAAGGCCAGTATCCCAGCCGGCCCCATCTAGGCAGATGGGGAATGAGCAGAGTAAACCTGTGTCCATCTACCCTGCCCTTGGAAGTTGCGTCTGGTGAGCAGTTTACAACCAGCATTCAAAGATAAACCTAAATTAGGTGACAGTTTATCTCGAAATGCTATAAACCCTCGCAGTTTAGGAAGTAGCTGCACAGACCCTCCCCACAGCAGGCTGGGGATCTCCAAGAGGGGCAGGGCTGAAGGCAGGAGCATTTTCAGCCAGGCCATGCTGGGACCAAGGGCAGAGGTTGGTGGGTCAGAGCCCCTCATTTCCCACATCGAACCTCACGTGAGGCCCAGCTGCAGCTGGTGGAGCAGGTTGGCTTCCTCTGCTCCCTGCCCACTGCTATTACCGGGGAGCACACAACAAGGGGGATTAATTCTGGATAAACCCCATTGCAAGAAAGAGGATGTGAAGCATTCCTGCAACATCCCAATTAGAGAGAGGTGCGTGCAGCAGAGTTATCTGCTTCACACTCCATATTTTTTCCCAGCAGC
Source organism: Sagittarius serpentarius (assembly GCA_034782735.1). NCBI lineage: Eukaryota > Metazoa > Chordata > Aves > Accipitriformes > Sagittariidae > Sagittarius > Sagittarius serpentarius. The sequence goes on along the minus strand of JAVKLA010000042.1, from coordinate 10,511,656 downwards.
AGGAAAAAGGATTTCCTGTCACCCACTAAATCGTCAATGTTTCTTGCCTGGCTGTTTCAAGCACAGCTTTATTATCCCTCACACTAACTTCTGGGGGCACTGTTATTTTTTTGTAAGAGAAGACCAGAGTTTGAATTTCCATGATTTTTCTTTTTTTGTCATCCACTCTGGTTTTGTTTCATTTTTTTCCTGATAGGGGAACCAGTGACATTTCAAAGCAGCACGTTTGCTGTATGCTCACTCACAAGAAATTAAGGTCCCGTCTATGCACTTTCCCTCAGAAAATGCCTCCCAAGCTTGCAGCATTAAAAAAAATCTGACTTCACAGAAGCACAAAGACACAAATTATTACAAAGCAAGGCCATGCAAAATAAAACCTACCATTAAATACAAGAGGCTGAAATCAAAGATCCCATCTCTGATTATATTCATTCCCAACAGAAGTTCTGCCCAAGTTAGAGCTGCCGGGTCACGTTCATTATTTTCTCACACATACCATTAAACCAAGCAGGCTCACCAACCTGACATCTTGAGCATATATGCAAAAAAGCTTTAACATTACATATGCTTAATCCTCACTTACAGGGGTATCTTCTCATAACAGGTATAACTGCACAAGTACATGCACTGGGGTCAGCTATAACCATCTTAGAGCAGAGATACGGAGACACTGGTGTTACCTATCTACCTCTCGGTGCTAGACACATCTGAGGCTGCTGAATGCAGCCCACGCTCCCATCTCACAGGCGCTGGGGCTTGGGTTTGGAGGCCAGCACACAGCCTCACAGATCTCAGCGCTGGGAGTGTTTCACCACCACCAGCACCAGTGCTGCTGTGGGAAGGTTGGGACTCAGCGAGGCTAGGGAGCATGGCAGATAGGCTTCACTCCCGTTAGAAACAGTAGGAGTAAAACCAAGCTTGAACACAAGCACGTCCCCACCCAAAGCAAAGCCATAGGCAACTCAGCTCAGGAATGAGAACTATGCAGCCAGAGGTTTCCTCTAGTTATTGTTATGGGTTTGGGCTGCAGTGCGCAGGGAGGGGAGGAACAAAAAACACAGAGGGTGCGGGAAAGTAGCCGAAAGCCAGGCACAGCCGCGGAAGCCTCAGCCCGACCTCAGGCCCCGGTTTCAGGATGCAAGGCAAGAGGCAGTGATGCTCTCTGAAGCTATTATCTCGCCCTCCACTGCTCCCTGTTGCCCTTGTATCTCAGCTGTATGGGTACAACAGTTTATGTGACACTGATGTTTGTGTGACATGCTCATGCGACATCAATTTCATTTGCACAGGCACCTATCGATTTTGCACGTTCACTAGACAGCAGAGCAGACGTGGCAATGCCTAAATAGGAACTGTATTAAAAAAAGCAAACTCCAACATAATTCTTCTTTCCCAGAAAGATACACCCAAGAAGACCCCAAATATTCAGCTTGCCATTTCAATGTAAAAGATGCAACCTGAAGCACGCTGTGTGTGCTGGGTGAGAGATATTAGTTTGTCTTTCCCTCTTGTCCAGATTAGGCTTAACATTTTTTCAGCTCAATATACACCCATTCACCACTACCCTGACTCCTTCCCAGACCAGCTGGGAATGCAGGGCTATGGGGCAATCAGTGGAGATTCCGGGTCATTGACCTCTTGACTAATAAGCTTCAAGCAAACTGTGCCTAGAATCAAAGGTAAGGGATTGCACTGTTACCAGCCGGCTTTCCTTTCCAACATCACCACTGAGCTCCCAGAAAACAGCAATATTTCACTAGGTGGAAAGTTAGCTCACCATGTTCCTCATCCCAGCTCCTGGCGTTTTCAGTGCAGATGGTAGAGACTCAGGGAGCAGTGGTTTTGTAATTAAGCTAATTTTATTTCAAACTGCCAAGGAAAGGGGTATTTTCACTTTCTCCCCACTCCTGCCCCTACCTTTGTCCTGTTGGCATAAGCATCAGCCAAGCCAGGGAACTGATCCAGCTGGAAACTATCTGCTTGTCTTTTCCCTTTCTGCTGGGTTAGTTTTCAGAAGGATCAGATTCCTAATCTGGCAGATCACTCAAGAGCTGATTTTGGCACTAGGAAGAGCACATGACCCAGCAGCATGGACTTAGATCAGCTGAAACCAAGCATAAACCTACACCTGCAGAGAACACCCACAACCCACCCTGTACCCCTCCATGCAAACATCTTCTGTCTGCAGAAGGAAAGAGGCTTTTTCCATGGTACTGTTTTGCTCCCAGAGGGGACCCACCTCCTGCCTCTACCTGCTCCACTTGCACATCCCTTGACACTTCCCTGCTGCCCCTTCTCGGCCCTTTAATAAAGCCCGGGGCTCCACTCCAGCCTTCCTCTCGGATCAGTATATCTTTCTTTGAACAGTACTGTGCCACTTACCCCGGTACTTTCTGTCCTCACAGACACTCATGTATTTACCAGCAGCCACAGACACCTGTAAGATATGCGTGTGCATGCCCGGGGCCGAGGCATGCAAGCACAGACCTAAAATATCACCAAAATATTCTGGTTCCCCTAGGCTGAAGAAATGGGGTGTATTGCTCTGAACCATTACTACTAAGCACACAGTGTTTCTATGGCTACACTTTCCCCAGCTTTCACTCCTGCATTCAGCAACACATTGGCTTTGTCTGTCTGTCTGCCTGCTTCACTCGCACATACATGCACACAAACTAGACATCCCCTCTTTCCTCAGTCAGCCACCCCCTCTCCACTCCAAATAACACCTCCGCTCTTCCTCCCACACACATCCTAAAAATTTGGAGTGGCTGTTTCTTGAGACACAGCAGAAGAAGGGGCAAAGATTCTGATCCAAACTGATTTCAAATGCCAGCAATCTCACGGCCGGTCTTCTGAGCTTCCAAGCCTATTTACAGCAAAGGTGGAGCCAGTAGCGTTTACTGGAGATCTTTAGTGTTATTTATGGTGGCACGAAACCAAAGCAGCACGCAAAGAGCAGGCAGACCCCTTTGTCCCCCAAGCCACTCACAAGAGGCTGGAGGGCTGGCGTGCTGAGTGATAATAAAGAAGAAAATATCTCCCAGGAACGCTCTAACAAGAAACCTTGTGCAGAGGGGGTCTGCAGTACCTTGGCCTCAAGGTGACTTGTTTAGCACTGTGAAATGAAGATACCGGTCGGATGTTGGGGAAATGCTAATGGCTGGGGGCAGCTCATGTCAAGCTGAATAAATCCCTTGCTCTCCCTTCTGAAACACAATGGCACATGAATGACTAAGCAATTCTGATAACAATTCAATAGACAAATGTCAGCTTGCTTTGATTAAACATTACTTCTGGAGCTGTTTCAGGGCAGCTAAAGACACATCAGCCTGTCTCTGTCACCCCAGCCCTCCCAGCAATCCAGCCAGGGCAGACAGACATTTATTTCACAACTATAATTGATTTTTTTTCCGAAGCAATTGGAACTCCGGTAACGTCTGAACTAAGTCTAGATTTATGCAAGCACAGCTAGGGCAAAAAGAAAAAGCAAAATAACCCCTCTCTATTTTAAGAACTCAGTTTCACTGTCACTTCTCCCTTGCTACATCACAGTTATCCCTTAGCACGGTAATGACACAGTCCAGTTTGGAGATATAGGTGGAACCGAGCCATGTAATTACCACATTTCCACATATATTCTCGTGTATTTGCAGTACTGAAATAACACTCCCCTAGCACAGGGTTAGTCCAGGCCAACAGTTCCATTTAGGAATGTGGCTGAAACACACAGCTAGGCTTTTATACAGTGCAGGTCTAACCCATTTTTTTATTATGTTCATATCTGTGCTGTAGGTTGGTCCTTTAAAAACGATAACTAGTCATTTTATTTTTGCAGAGAACATTTACATGAGCAGCTTTTCCCGATTTGAACCTTCTACCTTGCCAACCCCCAAATCAGTTTTGAATGATGAAAGGAATAACCTCATATGCACACATGGGCTTATACCCTTGTCTTCAGTCAGTTGTGAAATAAGCTGCTCAGCGCTGCATCCGTAATGGGGACTGCAGTGCAGATGGCAAAAGCATAGTCACAACTCATGCTGTGCCTCTGCCAATAGAGGTGTACAATGCAAGCAGAGCAGCTCAAAACAGCGTAACACACCGGCAGCGAGGAGGGGAAGAGAGACTGCTACTCCTGCATTTTCACCTTTCTATCTATAGAAGAGGCTATCTGGGGTAACAATAACACGGAATGATGTCTGGAAGATCCCGAGGGGAATACTTTCTGCACTGCAGTCCGTGGGAACGAAGATTTCATCCCATGATCAATGCTAGGCTGTGTTTCAGTGATGCTTATTGCTCTGTAGTTGAGAGAACACAAGGAGAAAAGAAAGCAGGGATCTCCTACACCTCTGCCCTACCGATCTGTTGATCACCAAGAAGGAAAATCATCCCTTGCAAATGTCCACAGCCAGCACCAGTCCCAGGGGCCTCAATGATGCATTCGATCGTAGTCTAGAACAGTGAGTGATAATGTTATTTCTCTAATTCCACTCTCAAGGAAGCCCTGTGGCTGCTTTCCCTTCTCCTGGGCTGAGATTTGGCATGTGGAAGCAATCTACAAGAGTACATCAAGTCTGTGCTACCTGGGTTATTGTGAACTGAGGCTATTTCTTTAGATGTGGTAATTGTCAGATGCTGCATGCTACAGGCAGAGGTCACAGAGAGACATCTATGCTGAGTACGCACAAAAAATTCATAGGGGCAATGACTGCATTTGTGTATAGGTGTATATACATATACATGCACAGCCAGTAACTAGAAGACAGAAGAGTCTTGCTTGCCCCTAGCTGCAAAGGGGAATTCTCAACTGATCTTTGCAGCTCCCATTTGATAACACAAAGCCGCTTTGCAAAATCACCAGGTCGGCCCTTATAGCTTTGCGGTTTTCAATATTCTTTAAGAGTTTCCTCTGATGCTTGATTTGCTTTATTAGAGAAACCTACTCAAAGGGATTTGTGTGCATGCTCAGCTTGATTTGTGAACTCCAACAGGAGGGGCAGCCAGTAAAATTAATGAGGTTCTGGGCAAATGATTGCACATGCAGACCCACAGACATAAAGCATTAACTGACTGTCTAATTAACAAAGGCCACGTGCCCACTTAAGCATGCAAACGCTGCTGCTTATACACGCACATTGACACACATTAATGTCTCAGCGAGGATACATTTGCAAGTGTCTGTTTGGAACGATGATGAAGCACGCAACCTGCTTCCATAAACACTTTTCAGTATGTAGAAAATATGTACATGAAATAATCTGCTGCCCATTTCTGTAATGAGCGCGAATTCTTTCTGGAAAGCAACACAGCAGGTCTCCAGGCTCATGCGGGCATGGCTTTAAAACCACCTTCTAGAAGGGGGCAAACGAAGGACAAAGAGGCCTTGAAAGAAAAGTTTTAACTCTGTTTCAGTCATCTTGTCATTGCAAGTGAAGGGCTGCTTTCATGTTACAATGTCGTCATACTAAGTGATAAGAGGTCAGGGGTGTATGGTCCTATTCCTAACTCTGCTGTGTTCTTATCACATAACACTCACCCTCTGGGTCTTCATCTCCTTCCTGATTAAAGCTCAGGGTTTTTAAATTCACAGCCGTAAAATTTAAAAAAAAAAAAAGAGAGAGAGAGAAATCTAAAACGTCCAACAAACAAGAACTAGAAATAGCAATGTCTCAGAGATGGTGGTTACAGTACAGGATACCTGTTCTGTATCCGTTCACTTAACTCAATTAACTGTGCTGCCATCATTTTGGGACAGGGGTATGATCACTCAGCTGAGGAGGCCAGGAAGGCAAAATCCTGGAAAGCTAGTAGCAATCTCAGGGTGCCAGAGAAGAAAATTTTGGCACCAGCTGCAGACCCATGCCTGTCGTTCAGCGGGGTCACCACCGCACAGACAGGCAGCCAACCTGCAAAGGGTACTCCTGAGCGTGCTATAAAGGTCAGGCAGTACGAGAGAGCTATGAAGGATCGTGATCTGTGTGAAACGGAGGCAATTTGAACTTCTCCCCACCTCTGAGCCTTGAATGACCAAATCCTGCCCTCTGCTCCTCTCTGTGCACCTCTGCTAGCTGCAGCAGGAATTGCGCAGAAGATATCTGAGCCTCCACTTCGCGTTTCCTGGTAGGTTCACTGAACCGAAGCTCAGGGTTTCCCTCAAGCCTGTGATTCAACCTTACTCCCCGCTAAATGCTCAGAAACTCAGTTTCTCCAAGGAGCCAGGGAGGCCAAGGCGGGGTGTTAGAAAAACTAGTTATGTCTGCGGTGTGTTTCCTTGCTGCTGGAAGGTCTCTAAAGACATTTCAGGTGCTGATGAGCATTTAGAGTCCATTAGATGACGTCCATTTAGAGTCTGCAGTTTCCTTTCCTTCCTGCATTATTTACCGTACGATCCCAAGCTGCTTAAAGGACTGTTGCAAGCTATTTTCTGAATCATCCTTTTCTCTGTGTGCTCTTTCATGTAATAATCTCTCCGAAACCTATTTTGGGAGTGGTGTTTTGCAGCAGAGGGTTGTTTTGTTTGTTTCTCCAACTGTTCTGTTGCAGACCTAGAAAGTTGGTTCGTTATTATAAAGTTGATGACAAGGACAGGGTTACAGATCCCGTGTCCCGACAGTCTCGCCTTGCTCAACTGTCCTCTCTGGAGCAGGGACGTGGCTCAGAATGACAAGTGCAAGGATATGCCCGTTAATTTGTTGCTGCAGAGTTCCTTCTGATGATCAGAGCTGCAGGCAAGGGTTTGTTTTCAGAGTTGCTTAGGGATGGCAGGTCATATTAATTTCTTAGGGCAAGGTCCCTGATAAAGGTTTTGATTCCTGAATTATTCTCATACTATGCAGAACATCTTGGCAGTCTGACTATTAAAGGAAAAAGAGTGTGGACTTTGACAGCAGCTGTGTTAGAGAACGGAAAAAAAATTAAAAATAAAACAGGGAGTATATTTTCAGCTGACCAAATTTGAAAGTGCTTTTTTCAGAAACACCCAGAAATCCTGAGTCTTTATACCTCAGACCTTATGCTGGGACCAAAGACACATTTTGCATCAGAGAGACTACACTTAATTTCCTACCCAAACTCAAAGTTTCTCAACCACCCAACATTCATATTAGCCTGTTACTTCAAATTCAGCTGCCCTGCTCTTACCCTGAGAGCATCTGACTGGGAAGCGATTGCACACCCATGCCATACGTTCAAAGCCGGAGTGCTTCGCTTGCTTCAGCAGTTTTTGGCAAAGTTCAGTGCAGTTCTCAGCTTTGAAGCATAATTGCCCAACTACAGCAGTGACTCCAGTCTCCAAAGGCCAAAAGCAGAAAGAGAAAGGAGGGAGGTGGGAGGACAGCTGAGGATAGCATATTTCAGATGTGGGATACAATTATTTCTTTTTTGGAGGCCTATTTCTGAATACTGCCGGAGAACTGGACAGCTAAAACAAGAAAGGAAATATAAAACGAAAGATCACATTAGAAAGCACACACACCCAGACACCATGGCAGGCAAGAGCTGGGGGACCTGTGTAATCAGAGCTATAATGATTCCATAATTTCACATCCAAACATAATTAGTTGAGGTACGTTCTTTGACAGCTAGAGATTTGCAAAATTAGGGTCAAGCAGGTTCATTTTTTTAATTGCTCTCATTTCCCCCCTCTGTGTTGTTTCTTGTCGCTTTATAGCCTCCTCCCTGGGCCAAATTCATCCCTGGGGTAACCCCCTTTTAAAAAAACCTCCATGAATTTGATCCTTTGTACCTCAGAAGCATGGCAGCAAATAGCTTTCTGCCTGCGTGACTGGCCTGTCACGTGTCTTGGCACATCTGAAGGACTGTGTGTTCGGCTTGCCAGCTGCAAGAACCCAATTCCCTGAAAAAAAAAAATAAATCAGACTCTAGGCTGCTCCGTGCTTCATACATTATTGCTGTCAACTGCACCAACAGCAGATAGTGGGAAAGCAGCCTGCCTAATTCCGGTGAGATTAGTGTCCACAGTTTCAGATGGCAGCAGAATGTGCAAGGGGTGATTTAAATATGCAGCCAGGTTTCATTAACTAGTTTGATTCCACCTAACTGAACAAGCCAAGATGAAAAGCCCTCTGTGTTCAGATATCCCATAAAACCGTCTCTCTCGAAGATGATGCTCCCTCAAGTTTAGGCACATCAGACATTTGAATTGTTTATACATTTGCTCACACAGTACTTACTTGATGAAGTCTATCGATAGACTTAGAAGTTCCCGTGATTGCCCAAAACACGGGTCAGTCGCACTTATTCTGTCCCTGGGAAGTGGATAACAGCAGCTCCACTAAATAGAGCCCAGGTCTGTGCAAATGGCTCCCCAGTCACAAGTCCCAGCTCAGGTTGAGGCTAGTAGAGCTAAATTAACTGGCCAGGAGTGTAGTTTCAGCTTGCATGGAAGCATCAGAGAAGAACAAAGTTGACAACCCCAGCACAGCAGAAAATTAAAAAGCCCAAAGACATGTCCGGCCACATGTTGCGTGGCTGGCACCGTTTGTACGTGCCTCCCTAGGCACTCTGCACTGCAAATACAACGGCTGGAAATTAATGTGGGCATAAATGGTGCGCACACACGTACAGGTGCAAATTTCTTGTGCCCTTCACCACGATACAAGCCCCTGCATTAATTTCATAACTGGGCAACAGGCAGAAGTACCAAGTGATAGAAACTTTACATAAACACACCCACATGCAGCAAACATTTCTATGGGTGCTACTTTGACATATTTTATGAGGTTAGGGAGGTTTTTTGTTTACGAAAACCAGAAGACAGGAGATGTAAATTTTTCTGGTAGATGCTCTGTGTCCTTTTTTGCACTCCAAATCCTTTTAGTGATTGATTGGGATATCTGAAGCCACAGTAAAGCCTCAGGTACTTTGTGATGAAGTGCGTAGAGGTGGCATGAGGTGTGGTGGTGGGAGTAGAGATTATATTTGTGCAGCACACAATGCTTTGGCATAAATTATATTAATATTTACATAATCTATAAATATGCTAATTTATACAGGAATCTTTTGTCCTCCAAAATAGCAGAGTCCTTCACAACACACGAGAAACAGAGCTACTTAAAGGATACAGCAACTCATACAAAATGGCAAACTGAAATTTGTGGCAGGGTCACCAGGACACAAATTTTACTCTTCAAAAAGATGTAATGACCTGTAATGTCAACACTGATTGCCATTTTATATCATCAATCATAAAACACCCTTTATTCAAAGAACAGCCACATGAAAGGGGGATCAGTGGCAATGAACCTACAGAAATTTCAATGCTACTGTTAAATATCTTGATTTTGAAGCTGTCCCATAAAACCAGAAAACACATGGGCATCACATGGAAGATTTGTCTTAGAGGACCTGAGGAAAAGGCATTCAGTACCCAGGCCCAGCGCTCAGGTTTGGAGTGGCTACATACAATCTGTCCCTTCTCCAACAACCCATGACCTTTCAGTATCGCCCGGGAATGCTGAGTGCCATGTGTCCCCTGGTCCATGTGATGGCAAACCCAGCAGCTCCAGAGCTCCCGAGTCCTGCCACGCATGCATGTACACAAAAGCCAGAGCAACATATATACATGGACAACAGGGACATATATACCCTGCCATTGCTGAAGGGCCACTTCTTCAAGCTGCTGCTTTAGTTAGATTAACAGAAGCACCCTGCACTGGTTCATCTGTAGAAGACCTTCCTTCAAGCTATAAGGACTGAAGATCCCTCAAATGTTGTTGGCTTTAATGCAAGCTTCAATTCACCAAAAAATCATGGCACAGCCACTTTCACCTGGGGTCTTTCCACCCTGAACTGCCCCCCCCATGCCCACTCTACATGCTTGTGGGCACTCAGTACAGCTTTTGAAGGCTGATACAGAACATAATGACACGGTATAGGTGTTTCCTCAATCCAAGGACCAGGTTTTAGAGGCTGAGTCCTATCTACTGCCCTAGGAACCTACAGCCAGCACTGCCAGGCCATTACGTAGGCTGGTGAGGGAGGTCACTATCTGTTCTATTAACAGAAGTGAGGAGCCATCCACTGACATCCCATCTTAGAGGGCAACAAGATAAACTCCATTAAAATGGAATCTAGGATGCCAGGGGACAAGCTGAAAAGACATTATACAGTCTGGCAGCAAAGGCAATAGAGTTCCAAAAAAATAAATCACCTTAAAGCATATGCAGCCCCGGCGAGGACACCTGAAGTTTGCACATATGGCTGCTCCGCTGGGACAGGCCTGTCTGCTGCAGGCGTGCAAATCAAAGCGTTTGCATCTCATTATCCAGACTGGGAGACATCAGTCAGGGCTGGGATGAGTGGCTGAGATTCCCCCAGCGCTATAATGGGGTGACAGTTTGGCAGCATCAGCAGTCAGACTGGCCTTTATCCTTCACAGATGTTGCTGTGCTAAGGACAAGGAGGTGTTTATTTTACAGGATGATGGTGTCTTGGTCTATGGCACACAGCCAAACAGCCCAAGGTCAGCTCTCCGTATACACAGGGTTTCTTTGGCACCCCTCCCAAGCAGCTACAGCATTCTTGGTTGCAGCACTGGTAAGGCAGGAGGGGAGGTGGGGAGCGTCCCTAAGAGGGGAATCCTCCAAGTCTGCAATGCCCAGGGTCTGCACAGCCCAAGGCAGTGACACGGGAGCTCCTCAGAGCTTACATGTCCAGATGGCAGCTGTGGATCAGATGCTTTAGGTGCAATAAAAGAGAAAATATCACGTTGATATTCTCACCTCTCCTCTTCTTCTCATGACACCATTCATCTCCACTGATCCCACTCCAGGTGCAACTAGATTGGGAGGTGTGCACTGAAGTCCACCTGGGGAAGCCTTGGAAAAGAGTATTTCCAATCCACTAAAGGGATTCTTCTCTCCTTGTGTGCTACAAAACCATAACAATGTTTCCTTAATATATGGGCCAAATCTTGCATCACTTGTACCTGTGTCAATATGGAGTAACTTCACTGAAGCTGAGTTCCTAATAGTATTAATTTCTAGAACTGTTAACTCAGTGTTTGAAAACTTTCTAAGTATTCAGAATTAACAGCTCTTATTATTTCCAGTGGTGCAAATGAAATCAGAATCTGGCTTAGTTTTAATCCAGAGAACAGAGGAGGATCAAAAAGAGCTTGGCACCTCTCTGCCTCGATGGAAAAGCTCTGACTATAAGGTTTCCTATTTCTAGTTTTGGGGAAATTTTGAAAGGATACTGTTCCAAGTGAAGGCTTTCCATTTGCTTTGCACTTTTTTTTACACACAGCCCACAAAACCCAGCATTCCCTAAACAGTACACACGGAGCTCCTGAACGCTGCAATACAGAGGTTCCTGTTTGCTCATTTTAAACACTGCATTAAGCAGCATTCCCCAATATCTGCTACTTCCCATTTTGCACTAACTCTTGATAAAATCGGCTCTCAAACTCTTAAGTTTCTGTCTCAGTCTGTGATGACCTGATACAGTGACCACTAAGGAGACATACCTAGAAATCCTCACCTTGAAAGCCACGCTGAGTTCATGGCATTTTAACAATGGGAAGTATAAATACTGCAGGAAGTACTGAAGTAAACAGCACCTTATTACTCCAGAGAGGCAAGCATTAGGGAAAAATAGTTCAAAATGCAAACTGGCTTTATGTACTTTTGAAATGGAATAACCTTACCTTCAAATCCACACCCACCCCCCCCCCCAAGCTTTAGTGGGGATTGATAGTCCTGTGTGCCGAGATAGATAGAACACTATTTTTAATCACCTTACAACCACACTGTCCCAAATGCTTTGCATGACAAAGCAACCAAGGGAGCAAAATGAGAGAAGACTGTGATGCAGAGCCACAATGCCAGGAATAGATCTGTGCTTCGGATCCAAAGCCCTCATACGAAAGAGCGATCTCAAAAGGCAGAGGGAAGGAAGAAAGGAAAAGCTGTAAGAGATGGGGCTGAAGCAGAGCTGGAGAGCTGACAAGGTGGAGAGAAACAAGAAGGGAATGTTTCGTAAAATGGATTAAGCTGTAGGAGCCGAAAGCATTAGAGGCAAAGGCTGGGGGCAGAGGGAGGGCACTCAAGGACACTGCAGCAGAACTTGCAGGCGCTTGAAGCTTGCACTGAACTTTCTGTTCCCGGCTGCCTGTTTTGGAGTGTGTTCTGGGGATGCCTCCTCTTGGGAGCTCGCCTGCTGGAAGAAGGTTACAAAGCCGCAGCTCAGCCATGCTTATGTTGTACCATGACAGCGGCACATAGGCATGCTATGATGCAGCATCTTTATATGGCACTGAAAAGTTGTGCTGGGTTGAAGGATGGGATTCGCAGGTTTTACAACTCCAGGGACCCTTTGTGGTCCGCAACGGTAGCCACTCAGAGCATGTGAAATTCAGCTGTTTCCTTCGCAGAGGACTGGAGCAGTTTCCTCAGGTCTGTTCCATGTGTTGCTCAGTTCTACCCCACTCTGCAAACTCCCTTGAGCTGGGATTTGAATCTGCTCTGCGCTTAATAAATCTCAGCCAAAAAAGAAGCCTCATATGGTTTGCCCAAACCTGTCCAGGGATCCCAGAGGTCATTACAAAAGTTAGTAAATATTAACAAACTCTCTTTCAAGACAGCATGTACAGTTAGTGTGTCAGACCTGGGAAGTTTCTTCTTCTTCAATATACAAGGTAAGGGGCTGTGTTTGGCAAGTGGATGCTGGGATGTGGCAGGGGACCCCAGGGACAAGCTGGAGCTGAAGTCCGTGCTCGTTAGCACAGCCGCTGAGAGCAGGGGATGCTGAACAGCTCTGCACCTATTTGCGGCACAGCATGCTCGACTCTCCGTTTCTGCATAACCCCGCATGCCAGAGGCAGCTGGGCAGTGTCTTGAGCGCAGGGCCATGAAGAGGGAGAGAGGTGGTTGTGCTGAGCTGCAAGAGGCAGCGCTAGCAGAGGGGGAACGCAAGACAGGAGCCAAACATGCAAGTTGCGCACACGGTGCAGGAATGCCAACAGGTCCACCCCGTGCAGCGTGCGAACGTGTTGCTTTCTCATGGAATGAGAGATCCCATGTGCGCCTCTGAATATTCAACGTATAAATACAGGATATGTTTTCATTCTGGGGATGGGCTACAGTAGGGTATAGATAGGCTGGAGGAGAGAGGAGGCAGAGCAGGTGCATGGTAGAAGCAGAACAAGCCCAGGTTACCCTGTGGTCCTGCAGACCTCCCCAAGCCATTGAATCAGGGCTGCAGTCTGGGACAGACTTAAAAATTTGCACGGGAGCCACACATAAATAATAGAAATGCAAATGGTTTGCCTCCCATTAACCCCAGCAAGGAGGCATCAAACCCAGTTCATAAGATTTAGTAACATTTTAACCCAGGTACTCCCTAACACCAAGCATCTGGCAGAGGAGTCAGGATCCATGTGTACTTGCCACCTTTGCCACAGCAGCGCAGGGAAAGCTCCCATTTTGCAACCACAGTGCTCCCCTCCAAGGGCTCCACCTTTTGCCTTGCGCTCCCAAATGCCATGTGAACCCTCAAGGGTGCTGGGCCAGGGGAAATCCAGGCTCAGCACTTTTTGCAGCTCTTTTCCGTGTGCCAGGGGCCTGTCCTCCATGTAGGAGTTTCTTGCTGTGGCCCACACTGGTTTCATTTTCCAGAAAGGAGCTAAAAGCTAGCAGCTTATTTCTTGGGAAAGGGCAAGAGGTGCCTCTTCAGTCAGCCAGCAGTGACCTGAGCTCCGGAGGATGGAAAGGAGGTGACTGACACTTCTGTACTGCTTGTCACCTTATTAGAAGCAAATTGTCATTAACCTCACCCGTATGTAGGATGGACAGAGATGCCAAGTCACAGAAAGCAAGAGGGCTGTTTACGATATAAATTGCAGAGTATCTCAGTCCTGCAGGATACACAAATGGCTGCTGCTCCTGACTAGGTACAAACTAAATCCTGCAGAAGGGGTTCTGCCTCTTCTCCCCCCGCACCACATGCAGTCCATCATCAAACCCTGCTCCTTTGACTCACTAAACTTACTTTCCTAAAATGATAAATCTGCCTCTAAGTAAATGTCATTTAGAAAGTTTCAGCTGTAGGAGAAGGATTTTGAGAGCATTCTGCTCATATAAGCAATCTGTACTGAATCCTAACTAGAACATCTCATGGGCACGCTCACAGTAATTATTAAATAGGAAGTAGTTTAATATGAGATAAAGTTCTTGTATCCTTTGTACTCCACAGACAAAGTACGAGGCAAGGCAAGGAAACAGAGGAGCTTTATAATTGTCTCATGTCCACACGCGACTGCTACTGCTGCTCAGTTCTTAAATAGCACAACACAAACCCTAAGTCAGAATTCCCTGTACACCCAATTCTTCCATTAACTTCTCTATGCAAGGAATGTGGGATTGGACACCATCACGCAGGGCCAAGCCAGTATCCTTCCCATGCTCTCTGCTTACTGGGAACCCCCTGAAAGGCTCAAACTGAAATCTGTTACTGTAATGAAGCAGACACTGTTGTTCACAAAAACTAAGCTGCACAGATTGCTTTGTTTTTGTAGGGTTGCTAGGGAGCACCGGTTACTATTATTATTTTTTTTTTAAGGCCTCTGAACTACTTATCAAAACAAGTTATTGCACATGCACCAGAAGTAACGAAGCCTGGTTCCCTACAGCTTTGTATCCTTTGTCCCTGAACTCTTTTTTTCCCAGTCCCCTCCCTCTCCCCAAAGCCAGGATCTCCCTCCCACATCTCCCTTCTGCTTGGCAGAGCAAGAGGGAGCAGAAGCGATAGCTGGGTCACAACTATAAACTTGTTTATTGACTGGCTGGGAGCTACAAACAGTGGCTGATTGCTAAATTCTGCCTATTTTGTTCTCTCTGCGGGACTAATTTTGGACTTTCTCTACTATCCAGTCATCAGTTTTCATAAAATTTGTAGGAACTTCATTCTCTTTGTGATTTGATGAGTCTAGCTGAAATCTGGCCAAAAGCTTTTTCTGAGGGGAAAAGGGAGCAGTGGATAGCCCAGCAGTGAGGCTGCACGATCTGGAAATGGGGCTGAGAGCACATATGGTAAGGAACTACTGAGATTTTGCAAGGAGATACACAGGAAAAAAAAATCTCATTAAGTCCCAGATACTCTGTATCATATTTGTAGCTGTATCTGATAATAATTCTTCTGACACAGACTACTTAATGAACACACCTAAGGCCTGGCAAGTGTGACTGTCAGAACACTGATGTGATGAATATTCACACATCAGGATGTTGCAATTTAAACGACATAGATACTATTAAAATGCCAGGGTCCAGAGTGCAAAAGCAAACGGAAAAAGTCTGAGAAACCCAAGCCTTGAAGCTGGCTGCTTGTTAATGGCAGCTTTGCAGCTCTTCTACAAGACAGGAGAGTTAAGTAGCCTTCACTTTCTCAAGTTTTCCCTTTAAAAGGGCCTTTTTGGGAAAATTTCTCACGATTGCTAACAAACATTCAGCTGCACCAGCACTAGCAACACAGGGAGAAGCGTAGGCGTGATGCACCTGCGAGTACACTGCAATCGCGCGTCTGTGTGCGTGCGCGTGCTAACGGGTATTTTGGAGCAAAGGATCGGGTGCACAGACACAGAGGCACAGGCAACAAGGCCAGTGCGCCTGATCTACTCATCCGGTCACCTTCGCTACAGAGCACTTGATTAAATGTGGAAACAAGCATCCTCAGGAGAAAGCAAGCCTGTGCAAACACACATCACAAAGTCACAGAATCACAGACTGGTTGGGGCTGGCAGGGACCTGTGGAGGTTATCTGGTCCAAGCCCCTGCTCAAGCAGGGCCACCCACAGCTGACTGCCCAAGACCATGTCCAGACAGCTTTTCAGTATCTTCAAGGATGGAGAGTCTACAAACTCTCTGGGCAACCTGCTCCAGTGCTCGGTCACCCCCCCCAGCAAAGAAGCGTTTCCTGGTGTTCAGACAGACCCTCTTGTGTTTCAATGTGTGCCTGTTCCCTCTTGTCTTGCCACTGGGTGCTACTGAAAAGAGCCTGGCTCTGCCTTTACACACGCCCTTCAGGTATTTGTACACATTGATGAGATCCCCTCTGAGCCTTCTCTTTTCCATGCCAGACAGTCCCAGCTCTCAGCTTCTCTTAATAGGAGAGATGTTCCAGTCCCTTAATCATCTTAGTGGCCCTTCACTGGACTCTCTCCAGTAGATGAACATCTCTGGGGAGCCCAGAACCAAACACAATACTCCTGACATGCTCATGAGCACAAATCCAGAGTGCCTTAGGAACTATCAAGGGAGACAGTACCAACAGCAGAGCAGCAGACATTTGGTTTTGTGAATACCTTCTTCCTAAACTTGGAGACCTCCTCCTCACTGCATTCCTGTTCTGATGTGACTCTAGGATGAACAGCCTCTGGGGAGGAGGAATTTGGTGGTGGAAAAGGGAAAAGGAACCAGGAGCTGGAAATGCACTGGCCTATGGAGCATGGCTGTGCACTATTCCCAGGCTCTCAAGACAGGGCTTGAGGCAAGCAAGGGCAAAGCATCAGCTATTAGATCAGTATCTCAAAGGTGTCTTCAAACATTACTTATCATCAACAACTAGAAGAGTTTCATCTCATGTGAACAGCTCACTCCCCAGAGTCCCACCACATTCAACAAGATTATATTTATATTGACAAAGGCTTTTTATTGACTCTTTTCTCTCAAATAATTGATAAGCTCTTACCACCGTCCCACTTTGATCACCCTCAGCCCCAGTTGTGCCCAAGGTCTGGTCTAGTTCCAGCCCATCTCATTATCTAGAGCACCAGAAGCAGGTGGTGTTTACAGGACTTGCTAGAAGAAACTTGATTTCTGCACAAAGAATACAAACCTGAAGGCCGCACTGGGAAATGTAACTTATTCATAGCGAACACTATTCAGCTGTATTTGATTATGTATCTCTTTGCTGTCTCATTCCTATCCTATTTCTTTTTCCTTCTTCTTTCCCATTCCTTCTCTCCTTCCTCATTGTCTTTTCCTCTCTGAAGGACAGAGCCAGCATCCACCAAAGTCATGGAGGAAACTTCCACAGGCTTCAGTGGCCTTTGAAACCTTTCAAACCTTCTGACCTCTCCTCCCTGGGCAGCAAATCACCTCAGTTTCACCGTGTCCAAGAGAGCACCAAGTCCAGGAGAGCATTAAACCAGTGAACAAAGTGAAGGGTATGAGAGATTATCTAGGCTGATCTCTCTGATGCAGTTAAGACTTTTTTTCCGCAGGGCTAAAAAAGTGAGGACTGTGCTATGCCAGGATGGATTCAGGGAGGTTTCAGGAAACCACAGATGAGGCACCTTTGAAGGCTGAGCTTGTTCTTTTCAATCAGCTTGATGGAGAGGGTGGACGATTCTGACTGTCTTTTTTTTTAATGACAACTTCCTCCCGGGGGGGGGGGGGGGGG
>JAVKLA010000042.1:10441470-10494129 GCA_034782735.1 Sagittarius serpentarius | reverse complement strand
GCCCTGCCCCCCCCCCGCCCAAAAAAAAAGGAAGATGACAGTGAAAGGAACAGTAGTAGACACTCACACCAGTGTCACTTGGAATCCTGAGCTCCACTGTGACACTTCCAGTCCTTCATCACACTACCCGAAAGACACAATTTCCAGCCTAGACCAGTCCACCAGAAGCTTTGTCACTCATCCAGCTTTAGCTGATTTCTGCAAACACCTAGAATGTGAAGTTCAGATTCAACATCTGTTTTGTATGCCTTTTCATTCTTTGCCTTATTTTCTTTTAACCCTTTTTTCTCACTTGTACAACTTCTACAGCTCTGCTCTCCCCCTCCGTATCCCCTTCCATTCCTCATGGGAGAGGTAAGGCTGTATCCCACCACTATGCGGACCTTGGAGAATCTGCACATGCCTGAGCATAGCAGAAGCTACTGGAAGCATTTAGCTGTACATGTTGAGGTACCACATCTCCACAACGGTACTTTCCTCCCTGCTGCTCTGAGCCTGGTTGGCCAACACAGGGACCTTTGTCCTCAGCAGCCCCTTTAGAGGAAGCTCCCAGTTTCCGAGTTTGCATAGCTGCTCCCCCACAGCCCTCCCCACTTCGTATCTACTCGCCAGAGGAGACTCCCTAGTGTGTGCCAGCACACATCCCATCCTCGCCAAGCACAGCTAAGACCCAAACCCTGAAATTTGCTTTGCAGTTGCTTCTAGGATTTGCCAAGCTTTCCATTCAGTCATGCTCAGCTTAAAATTAGGCTCCATGCTAAGCACTGTGGGAAGCTGCAATGGAACAAAATGGACTACAAGGTTGTCGGACTTATTTTTCACTCCTTACATTAACTAATTAGCTTTCTTCCTCATTAAAGTCCCTTCAAGCATATCAATTACCCAGCTCTGATGGCAAGGATGGTACAATAGCCCTCAGTGCAATCAGATGAGTTGGAATTCAGCACAGCAGACCAACAGGGCAGAGGATTGGGTTACCCGTGTGTCAGCAAAAGGGCATTATTCTCCTGACCTCCCTTTTGCAACAAGAGCTGAATGGTGGTTAGAAGAGGGGAGAGGAAATGCCAGGAAAATAGCACAATATGCATCTTCCTAGGAGCTGCAAGGGGAAACCAGTGCTGTGACAAAAGACGAGAAATATTTAAATGTCGGTCTAAAATTAGGACAGCCTAAAACTTGGCCTCTGTCTTCTTTTGTTTCTGTCTAATGGGAGTAGCCCTGCAGTTTCTGTCTTGGTTAAAACAATTCTCTCACTTCTCTCTAAGAAAATGGAAGGAATGGTGAAGACAAGGGATCTGTCTTAGCAGTGCCTCCGCTCTCAGGAGCTTGTGGCCCAGCACTCACCCACAACAAACATGCTTAGCCCAGCAGCTCAACAACAGCAGATTTCCTTAGGTGAATTTTGGGTCATTCTCAGTTTTTCCAAGCCAATTTGCCCATCATTTGTTACAGTAATATCATATTTGTGAATTGCTGCTCTTGCCTCCATTAACTGGGTTCTTTGCATTGTCTTGTACCTGAGCTGTAGTTCCCCATCTGCCAGAGACTATTACAGCTATGCTTACCTCAAATGCAAATGGTTTCTTGAGCACCAACACAAAAAGGTAACAGTGCTGACATTGTATCTGTTAATCTTAAACCACTACATTCAGTTCGTTACATGGATGAAGATGCATTGCTCAGTGCAGCTGAATACTTAAAAGCACTGAGACAATAAGAATGCATTAAACTTTTATCTCCAGTGCTACAGCTACAATAAGCAATCAAAGAAATTGCCACTCTCCCAGGGCTCTGGATTGCCTAAAGGAAACTAACTTTTGTCTGTGTGTGTGTGTGTGTATGAAGAAAGATGGATAAAAGGATCTCAAATACCAGCTGCAGTGTGTTTGGCTACTTTGCGTTAGTCAGATGATGAGCGCTGAGCATTGCACAAAGCTCAGAAGAAGGCAATTTTATGCAGTCATATATAGGGAGGAAGAAATAAGATACTTTTCACTCCAAGGATTTCATGATCAAGCCCAGCTTCTTTTTTTTTTTTCCCCCAAATGTAAAATTTATAGGAGACAATTACCAACCTGATATTCCTTTCAGAGCCACATTGTGAAAAAAATCATTAAACAAGTCTGTCTTTCCCTCGATACAACATTTGGGGGCCTGTAGGTCACTACATGACAGGTATAACTGACCTTTCCATGAGTGGTAGCAATAGCAGGACTATCACATCACATTATAGTTTCCAAAACTACAACAAACAAATTTAAAAGCTCTCATAAAAATTATACATGTTCCTTTTTAATTTATTCTCTGGCCATTTAATGATGTAGAAATTTCATTTCTCATGAAATATCCACAAACTGGCCACTTTCCTCATGAAATATGCATGAATTATAGGATTCCTTATGCTCTTGAGAAAATAAACCACTTTAATCTGAGAAAATGCTCAGTTTTATAAGTCAGAATGCTTTCTTTTCCATTTTTTTGACTCAGAACCAGGGTAGTTTCAGAAAAGGAGGTGCTTGGCATGTTCCAACCTTTTAATGTGAAGGGAAATACTGTTTAAAAAAAAACAAAAAGCTGATAGAGATAATTCCAAAACAAATCTTTGCTTTCCAAATGTTGTCTTCTTGTTTATTTTCCCACATTCCTTCAATGGGCAAAATTCTGTGGTGAGAAATCATAGTATTTAAATAACTTTCTGTTTTCAGGCCACTTTGTTTCTTGGGTTCACATTTCTCTGTGTATGTTTTCTCTGTACTGCAGATAAAACTGCATGAGTATCAACGAGGTATTTGCTACAAGAACTATAACACCATTTGCTCGATTTGATTAATATAGCTCTAGGAAAAAAAAATTCCCCCATCACCTTGTGTGCACAATTGTCTCATTTACAATAGCGCCTTTCATCAAAGAATCTGCAAGAGCTTTACCGAGAAGCAGTGTTATGTGTACTATACAGTGTATTAAAAATAACCTTTTCTAGAAGCCCTTGATGTGAAATAACTTTTTTTATTTTAATATCCAGTATGAAGCATTTTTATTTCAGACTTTAAAACTGGGAAGTTACTGCAAGTTACAGACTTAAGATGGATCAGGGGGCTTTGGACAATTTTAAAATTAACCCCGAAGCATATCACCTGGGCTGCCAGACACTGATGTGCCTAAAAAGCAAACATGCTGGAAAGTGTTTCCTCTGCAAGCTGCCTTAGGCTCCACAATGAGTAAATGCAGGAGTACGGATGGTCTCTCAAATCCCAGATGAGTGCACAGCCGAGTGTGTCAAATCACGGCCATGGCCGTGCTCTCCAGACACAATGTTCAGGGCATCACAGCCAACCAGCCTTCGTGTCAGGTGGAGGTGTTCATACAAAGAATGAGCATTTGGGCAGCCAGAAGCTCCACAGTGCAGACGGTTTTTAGTTTAGAGCTTTAAGCATTTCTCACTCTGCCGGTATCACCCTCAGTTTGGGATTTCCGTAGCAACTTGGGCTGTTACACACACCTTTTCTTTGCATTCTTTCATTGTTTTCCAGTTCCAGAAAGATATCAAACTAACATCCTCTCACCCCATCCCCAAAATATCAAGGGGATATTTTAAAGTTAGAGGCAGAAAAACATTTCCCTTTGCAAATGGAACAGCCGTGTGAAAAAGGAGTGCCTCTCCTTCTCATAATGGGAAGGGGTGAGGAGGATAGGACACACAAGCCTAAAATGAAAGCCTCAGGAAGGAGATTTCATGAAGAAATGTGGTTTTGTTCCTTGAGAATAAGCAGCATCTTCCTGAGCCCCAATGTTTTGATTCACCGTTTCATGTGTAAATAATTTACTAGGCTAAAAGGTCAAGAGCTGCAGGTCCTTAGAGAAGGGAGGAAAACTGCAAGCTGTAAATAAAGGACAAGTAACTTATGTGGAGCATAAAACGTGTTATGAGGCTACACGTAGATATACATATGCACATATCCACAAAAAAATGGGCTAAAGGAGAGCTCCAGAACCAGCATACAGAGGTAGAAATAACCTCTACTCCACGTTTGCTCCCCCTTGAACTTGAGAGCAGGAAGTACAATGAATATGAACTTTGGGGATAGAAATTACACTTTTAAATTAGATCCACGATGCCCGGATGTACTGCTGATGGATGCATGAAACAGAGGGGCAAAATAACTTAATTTTCAGCCTACATGGTTTCATCTTTTCATCCTCTAATGTAGGGTAACTGCTCCTCTACTCCTGGATATGACAGAATCTAGTCCTTGCCTCTCTCCAGAAGGTAAGTGAACAGCTGGTTTCCTTTCTGACACCAGTGTCTTTCCAATCAGCTGCCAGGCAGCATTAGGTCTCTAAATGCTTACAGTGTGTCACACTTCCCTCCCACTCAGAAACTCTAAATATGGGGCTTCATTCCCCAGTTTGGGGTAGGATAAGGCAAGGAGAAGAAAAGGTCAAACCCTGTTCAGGTTCAAAACTATAGAGAATTCCAAGGAAGAAATTCTGGAAAGACAATGCAGTAGAAACAAGCAAGGGACCACTGACTATCACAGTATGTTATCCTGACACATACTAAAATGGAAAGATCAGAAATAAGCAGCACTATCCCACACACATCACTCCTCGTAGCATTTTTTATAGCTGTACTGCCCTCAATAGTAAAATCTGTGGTATGGAAAGTGAGATACTTCTCCGGCTCAGGCAAGAAAGGTAAATATCGCACTTTGAGAAACATGATTTTGTCCAGTGGTTTGCACAGATAGCCTAGGCTTTTTTGTTTATACTCCTGTCTCTGACTACATTCCAGAGCAATCACAAGAAATTCATTTTACCACCAAAAAGCCTGTATTTCCCTGCATAGTGGGGCAGTTACTGAATTCATCAGCCTAACTGGCATTTTTTTATAAACATTTATAAAACAAGTGAAAACTGCAAATTAAGGCAAATTATTCCAACATATTACATAGATACACTACAGGGTTTCATTTGATGATCTAGTATGGAAAATTACCCCCTTCTACATACATAGCAATAATATTTATATTATTTTTCCCACATGCTTTTAATCTTTCATAATAATGGAAACAATGATATAAGAATGAACAACTGACATTTCTGTTTGAGGACACAGCATGCATCTCCTCTGGAAAGTTCTGCAGCAGCTCTGCTTTACAAATATGTTTTCCTTAGGTACTTAAAGATAGAGTACTTTGAGTTCCATGTTGTTTCAGTTATAAGATAGAAACCACCAAAAAGATATCGAATAAAACACCGTTATGGAGACGGGCATGTTGTACACAAATTCTGTCTACCTAAGACTCTACGTACCTGCTGTTATAACACTTATACTTCTAAAGGTGTATTATGCATATGCACGCACACACGCATATATATATTTACATATATAATAAACCAATATATAAATTGCAATATAGTGTTTTGTGCCAATAACATTTATAAACCTACAGGGCCCAGTCTTGCAAGCAATACATAAAATCTGAACCTCAAGTGTAAATCTACTGTACTGGAGTCGTTACCATTAGCACATTTGCAGGATTGAGGCCTTAGTCCGAGTTGAGGCCGATTCAGAAAGTGTGTCATAAATACAGCATACGTGCCATGGATAATATGTTGCCCAACATGAATGGCAAACATGCGGGGAATACACATTTTCTTCCGGGGCTCTGGATCCTCTGAAAGGTTGGCAGGCTGGGTGCATGGTGCACATTCCTCAGGGGAGAATTATGGGCTGGGGAACATTCCTCCGACTTCTCAACTCTTTCAGTAATTTGCCACCTGTGTAGCCAAGCTGTTCGTTCTGTAAATCTACAGGATCTAAAAACTCTGGCACATCCTCCGGCTGCCAAAGAAAGCTCACTGCAGTGCTGACCCCGATCCATCCAAACACACAGCAAATGCTGCATTAACTAGTTCAAAGTTTGACGCAAAGATTAAACAGCGAGCTTGGAACTGGTGACACCAAATGCACCAAACTCTCACACCCCCATTTTCTCTACTTTGGAGGTTTCTGCACTGCTCTCTAGTTACCATCACAGTGCAGAGGACTAGGGTTACGTTCCTGAACACGGCTCCATCCAACCATATGAAAGGAACAGAATCTGAGCTTCTGCAAAATGGTACAAACCTACAAAAAGTAGGCAAACTTGGCCTAAAGCCAGTGGGAATTGCCTGTGTGCTCCTAACGGAGAAGAGCAAATTCAGCCTCATTGACACTGCTGCCAGATTCACCTTGGTTTATAGTCAGCTTGTACTAAATCACACATTATAGTTCTCACGCACAGATGTATCAGGGCAATATCTAGGTTGCAAACACACCAGGGAAAAAGCTCACCTGCTAATAACAGCAAACCAGATTTGGGTCTGTACTGCTGGAGGTCCCAGCACAGGGAAAAAGGGAGGCAGCTTCTACCGCTCCTACTCAGGAGCAGCTGTTTTTCACATTGCACAAGCTACGGCTGCCTTGATATCAACTCGAGCTTCAGTGGCATTTTATAGGGACACGGAATTGCTGGAGCAGAAGTGTGCCCCAAACATCTTCTCCGCCTCCTGTAACCCCATTTCCATCCCAGAAAGCCTTTCCCGCAGAGGAAATGGAAGGAGGTGGTGAAGAAACCTAGCACTGATGTTACTTTCCCTGCCAAAAAATACACATCTGTCAGATGCCCATTTTGAGTGTGCTAGGCTGGGTAACAAAAATCAAAGCTCAACTCCAGTAAGGCCCTGAAATGGCTTCCCTTTACTTTTTGATAGCATGGCAAGATTCCTAGGGGGATTCTCCTACATGAATATTAGGAGAGCAATCTTTAAAATTTATTTTGACCTTTTTATTTATAAATACGTTGGGTTTACAGAGGGGAAATTCCATTCAGAGAAGGAAATGCCTGCATACCTACTGAGCTTTGTCTAATCTTCTCTTGGACTTTCTTTCACACTACCCTGATTGCTCATTTCAGAAGAGGAGATTTGCCTCTGTTTCTCTGCTCCAAATCCTTCCCAGCGCTTAGCTCTGCAGAACTAGTAATGAGGGACATCTTGGAGCACCAAGAGTTCAAGTGTCCATTCATTGTCTTCCAATGGACATCTGAGCCATTATGCTGAGAACATTATCTGCAATTTCAGAACTATCCCAGGCAGCCTCTGCTCCCAGACACCACTCCCAAATTACTGATACAGCTTGTAATTTACTATTGTAGTTTTGACATCTGATTTTTCCCAAACACATTGAGATCCTTAACCTATTCCCAAACCCAAAACACACAAACAATGCAAAATCATAGTCCCTGTTCAATGCTCTGTGGCCTAGTCTATCAAGAAACGCAGCACTGTTGCTAGACACTACAATTTTTCAGTTAAAATGGCCAGAGTTCAATCATTTTGTTGCTAGCAATCTGAATGCGTGTGCATGAGAGAGGCAGTGGGAGTGTGTGAATATGTAGGTTCACCCACCGCCTCTGCAATGGTCCCCATGGTAATTCCATCTGCATTTCAGCACATACAGTGCCTGGCCACAGCCATCTATTCCACATTTCTCCACCTAATCATTGGCAAGGGCAAAATGAAACTAGGCTCAGTAACTGGCTTCTAATTTTGTGGCCAGAGGTTGTCAGGACAAGGAAGAGAAAACTGCCAACTATGTCTCCTCCATGCAGTCTGTGTCTTTTAACAATGATACAGGAGCTGGAAAACCTTGGGAGAGGAACATGAATCTTCCCCTCTTCCCAGCCACAGTGATTGCCCCCACCCCAAATCCTCACAATCAGGGCCTGGTATCGCAAATTGTTCTGTAGGAAAAAGCTACACACATTGTCTAAGGCAGAAATCTTGTCAAACATGCAAAAGCCAACAATGCTCTATGAAACAGGGTTTACAATATAGTCTGTTTTTTTCTGCATTTCCAGCAGCTGACCTGTTCCCGAGCACTGGAGATGGGCAGATTATACCAGGCCAGGCATCAGACAAAAGCACGAACAAAGGTAGAAAGCTGGTCTCAACTGCCGAGGAAGGGAACAAACTCACATCTCCGCAGAGTGATAACACAGAATACAGGATACACCCCTCAACGGTAATTGCATTTCTACAGACTTAATGAAAATCAGAAGCTGGGTGTACAGGGACCCAAATGAGTGTCATCACTGAGAAAAACGCAGGCAGGACTCCACTGCTGTGTATTCTGCATGGCAAGCACCAGACTGCCAGCTACACCATCCCTTGCAAGACAGACGGATCATACAACGGTGCAGTTTTTAGTGATAGCTTTAAGGAGCAGAAAGGACTCAAGCGCCCATGAAACCAGACTTCATTCACACCACTTTTATGGAACAACTTGGTTTTGTCAGCCAATTGCAATGTCCATGAACTCCTTGTAGGCAGGTATAGCAGAGGGTAACTTTTTCCCTGTGATATCAGAATTTCCATGGAAAGAGGTGCTGGTTTACTGCTCTTGTGATAGTGGTGACAGGAGGGGGAGTGGAGAATGGGGTCTGAGAAAGGAGGAAACCTGAAAGGCGGTGGTGGCAAACATGGACAAAAAAAAAAAGGACTGAGCTCTGGCTCTGATTGTCTGTGATAGAAAGTGTGGCTCTGGAAGGATGGTCCTTTACAAACTGAAATTACGATTATGTATCCTCATCTCCCTGGTCAACCAAAGGAATGGGTTTCAAGGGAATCGTAACATAGGAAAATAAGACAAAAAATCGTTGCTTGGATTGTCATTTTGATCCAAATTAACTTTCTAAGCATTTTTTTTCCTATTTATTCCTGCTGAAATAAACTTCCTCCCTAAGGTTTACAAGTTTGCTTCCCCCACAGCCTAAGCATTTATCCCACCACGAGAACTGCGCCTTCAAAAGCAGCAGGAAACAGGTAAGATTTCTCCCTTCCTGAGTCTCCTACTGACCTGAACTGTGTGAACTGCCTAAAGCTTTCCTTGAGGGCGTGGATATAGGGAGAGTTCACAGATCTCATAAATTTTGCACTCAAGATCTGATGTAAGGAGAGGTCCACAGTTCTCCTCCCTGGGGGACAGGCTGCTTTGTCTAACACACCACAATTTAATACGCTTGCCTGTGTGCTATGATGTTGGGCAAAAATACCCAGAAAGATTAGATTAAATACTATGTTTTTCTCGTGCCCCAGCTGCAGATCTCAAAACTATGAAACACTGCTTGACCTAGTCGCATGGCCAGCCAACTTGTAAGTGGAACCCATGAATCCTCATTATCCCTGCTAACTACCAGGCTCACCCCTTCCCCCATGCCCTAAAAGACCAATTGCATGTCCCCTTGTGCCACGCTGAGAAACACATCACTGCATCCACCTACAGATAAAGGAAGAAGCCTAACATTGGGACTGTGAGCAGCGTTTTTTGGACGGCAGCACTGCTGTCCCGTCTCAGAACCATCGAGGCAGTTCCAGATAAGCTGCCATGGCTGGGGATGGTGACAGCATTTAACTGAAGCAAGAAGCTGCTCCAAGTGCTGCAGCTGGGAGGCATCCTGGGTATGAGAGGTTTATACTCGGGCTTTGCCTCTCCCGCATCATGCATGCTCGCAGTCTCTTTGAGGAATTTGCTAATTCGGAGGAATTCTCACTTGTGCCAGCCTCCAGTAAATCCTGGGCTGGATTCTCCTAAATGCAACACACTGTTAAGAGGCTGGGTTTGCCTTTGAGGTTGTTCGCTCCCAGCCCTTCAGCCCTGCAGATGGAAGGAGTCCTTCCCAGGACAGCGGGAAGCTCATGCAAAAAATAACCACCTTCCCCTTAGCTCTCTGCTGCTTAAGCGGCTGCGATTTGCGCTGGCAGAGAGAGACCATCCCTCTGGCTTTTGCTGCTTGTTCCCTAATGACGCTAATCGATGAATTACGTCCCCGCCTGGCGGGGTGACGGCGGAGGAGAGGCCGTGATGGCGGAGGAGGGCAGCCGCCGGCTGCCCTCTGCTGGGGCCTTCCCATCCCTTTTCCCTTCCCTTCCCCTTTTCCCTCCCCAGAGGTGAAACCCGGCCCGGGCTGCCGGTCCTGGCCCCTGCCTGCAGCCACCTGCTTGAATCCCCCCGTGGTCCCCTGCCCGCGGGAGGAGTCAGGGCTGTGTCCCCTAAAAAAAATACAGAACGAGGAGAAGCAGGCTCATGCGAGATTTTTGTCTCATAAAAAAATGTTTACGTGCTGGTTGGAGAAGTCACCAGCATGACGTGTCGATGCTGCTGTACGTACCGCATCCGCGCAGGGCTTGAACGAACAATAAGTAACAGGTCCCTGTGGATCTCACTGGGGCAGGGCGTTAACGACAGTTAATTAATGCATCCCTATCCAGGGTTATCTTCACGTAAAAGGACAGCACTCACTCCAGTGCGATGCCAGTAAACTCCTGCTGGTGTGAGGTGGTCACAAGTAGTGGGGAGAAAGAACTGCTGGCAGCTGTCAGGCAGGAACGTGACTCCACAGACACTTCTGAGTGCCTGGATGAGTCATGGAGGGGTTTATACCAGACTTTGAGATAACCAACACGGACTAGTGACAGTGACAAGGTGTCTGGCTGGAGGGACAGCTTTTCCACTCTAGCAGGAGAGCGCTCATGTGTCTCCGCAGAACACAACAGTTGCACAAGATGCTTTTGTCAGCGTAAAGCTCGGGCTCTGTACGCACTACCGTTTCTCCCTCTTCTCTCCTCAAAGCTGCCAGATGGAAAGGGACAGCTTACGCCGCTTCTCAGAGCTGCTGAATTTTAATCAGGTAGAGGAGGACAATGCGTTGCACACAAAACATTGCCATCTTTTTCCTCATTCAGTAGTACACAAAAAGAAAGGTGAGGATGCACCTACACAGTGCATCTTTGTAGAGGACTGGATTTCTACATTCACGCACTGCTTGTCCTCCTGCATTAGGATAGGAATATCCTAAGAAGTTTCATTCTTCTTTACAACGTGAATAGGAAAGAAATAAAACTAATGCACAGAATTTGTACCCTGTAGCTGGCAGATATAATCAGAACAATGAACAATAAATGACATCAATATTCTAAGCACGCACAACAGAGAAACCATCTTTAACAGAGGTCCCCTTGCTCATTCACTCTGCAGGGACCGGTATCGGGGTAGACCTTGGGCATTGCCCTTCCCTTGCTAGTGGTGTAACAAATGAAACTCAGGTCCCGGTGAAAATCCAGGATGATCCCACACAAATTGATTTTTTTCTGAATTTACATGAGTGCAGTCCTCACTACACCACTAAAAAACACACCAAAGTCGCAAACAGGCAGATATCCTCTGGGGAGCCTAAGAGCCTCCCTGGAACGGGGATCCCAGACCATCGAGCCGCACGTCCGGAGGGGCCTGTGTGATGCCGAGCTAAACCCGGTCCCCTCTGCCCCAAACACAGCACCCGTGGAGCAGAGGCCTGACCAACTCTGCTGCAGGTGGACCCAGGGAGCAAAGCCCCGCATGCTCAGCGTCCTGTGACCGACCTGGCTGCCTTACAACGGCACCAGCACCAACTGCCCGCCGGGGCAGCCCCCTCCCCACACACAGGCCGCTGGTGCAGGTGGGGGGCAAGGCCGGTACCGTCACCCCAGGCGAACTACAGTTCCCAAGATGCACCGCAAAAGCAAGGCACCCGCCCCTTCGCAGCCTTGCGGGGGACGCCGTCGCAACACACCCTGGGATTTGTAGTTCTCCGTGCCACTCGGCGGCGCACGGCCTATAACTGCGCCTTCTGTGGAGGACTCCCCTCCCCACGATGCAGCGCGCCAGTGTTACGCAGAATGCGGCGCGCCGCCGGCGACGGTCGCGGTTCCGGGGGCGGTGGGCGAGCAGGGCGCAGCCGCTGGCGGGCCGCGGGCGCAGGCCGTGGGCCATGTCTGAGAGCAGCGGCGCCGGCGGGGCCGCCCCGGGCGGGGGAGGCGGCGGAGCGGGCGGGGGAGGGGGCGCGGGCGGCGCGGCCTCCGGCTCCGGGCCCGGTGCCACCGATCCGGCCTCGCTGCCGCCTGGCGACGCGCAGCTTATCGCCATCATCGTGGAGCAGCTCAAGAGCCGCGGCCTGTTCGACGGCTTCCGCCGGGACTGCCTGGCCGACGTGGACACCAAGGTAGTGCCGCCGAACCGGGCGGGCCGGCTCCCGGGGCTCGCCGATGGGACGGGACGAGGCGACCGGTGTCCCTTCCCCAGGCCGGAGCTGCTGTCACCGTCCCTGGAACCCGGCTACCGTTGGCCGAAGGGGCAGCAGCATCCTTTCCCTTCCCTTCCTCTCTCCCCGCCGTGTCCCGCGCCCGGGGCTGGGGGAGGCCAGCCAGGATGGCGCGCAGCAGCTGCAGTGCTGCGTGCTCGGTCCGTGGGGTTTCAGGCCCCTGCTGTGACCGGCATCTGTCAGACAGGCTGCCCTAGAGGTGGTCTTGGCTTGAAGCGTTAGTGACATGCCAGAGGAGAAACAGGCCAAAGAACAGGCTCAGACTTCCATTTTCTAGCCCAGGCCTTATTAGGAAGATTGCTCCTCTTGAGCATAATCCCCACATTTCCAAAACAAATACTTAACCTTTCTTTCATGAGTAGATGTTCTCACACTATTGTTTGAAACTAATTTCTTCCTTGGTCACAACTTGAGCTCCTGAGCATTTGTTGGCAATACTGAAGTTGGGTTGTTAACAATTGCTCTGCCAAAATTAAACACTGGCGTTTTGCTTTCCCAAACTTTTACACTTGCAGCAAGAGTCCTCTTCTGGGACCTGCAATTGTCATTCTAGGCTACCCCAGCAGCTCTCACAAAGCCATTCCTGAAACTGTCAGGTCATCTGCACAGAGCAGCCACAGGTCAGAGCGGCTTTGTCAGGGTAGATACACACTGCCCAGGGCAGACACTGCACCTCTGTTACCAGCCCTTTCATTCATCATCCCATATGCATATCAAATTCTGAAATTTAAATGTTGCCACCCTCTTGTCCTTTCCTTGCACAGTACCAGGATCTGGATGGTCCTATGTATTTATATGAGTTTGTTAGTTCAATTCCTGTTTGCTAGAATTAAGTTTCCACTGATAAAACCCACATAATTCTTACCTTCTGTGTGTCACAGAAACAAATAATTAAGTTCTTTGTTAGTGACAATATTACTCAGCCAGTTTCGTAGGAATTCTGTGATAGAGGGTTTCCAGACAAGAATTCCACTTAAACAACTCCTGTCTGCACAGGCAGTTTGCATTTCACTAACTAATATTATGAGCAGATAATGATTTTAAAACCAATCTATCCAGCTATTTAAATTATTATAATAACACTCTGACCAACTGTTCTTTGCAATTACCCGTTGTGTTCTCAGGTAAAACAAGCTTACCTTTGTCCAGGAAGTGAAAGGATGGAAAATATAGACCACAGAACAGTAGTGTACATGACAAAAGATGTACTATGAAGAACTCTGGCAGGGAATTGTTTTGAGACCTTTTAGCTGTTTAGCCGGATTATTTTTTTTTTTTTTAGCCAGCCTATCAAAATTTGAGGCAGAAAGTAGACAACTTTGTATCAACCCACCTGGACAAACAGGAATGGAATCCAACAATGAACAAAAACCAGTTACGAAACGGGCTGAGGCAGAGTGTGATTCAGTAAGTAAGCAACATTCTGTAAAATAGTGGTAATGCTATTTGGTAAGTAATGTATAACTATTTTATCGCCTAAGTCAAATAAGAATTTGCAGAATTAAGTTTTTTCACAGCACTTTCTGTTGTGCTTTCCTGAGTTTCATTATAATAGTGCATGCAGTCTTAACTCTGGTTAAAATGCTTACATTACTGCTTTACCTGAAATTTGTATTTTCATGAGTTGAGCAGCATGGTGAAGTACTCATATTCACTACCTAGCCAAG
Source organism: Sagittarius serpentarius (assembly GCA_034782735.1). Taxonomy (NCBI): domain Eukaryota; kingdom Metazoa; phylum Chordata; class Aves; order Accipitriformes; family Sagittariidae; genus Sagittarius; species Sagittarius serpentarius. Next base: position 10,480,280 of record JAVKLA010000042.1, on the reverse strand, counting down.
TTATTGCTGCAGATAATCAAAACTGTGCCTGATGTGCTGAGCTGAATGACCTTGAAAAGGTCATTCTCAGAAAAGAGAAGAGCCTAGATCACTTAAAGAAAAAATTGTGAAGGTGCCAAAGCTTAAGTAGACTCCGACCACTAGCAGGCAGTAATCAAACTGGGCTAGCGTGATCCCATGCAGCAGAAGGTAGCTTTTGTACAGCTATTTAAGGTATTACATTTCCAGCATGACAGGAAAGCCAGCTTTTAAACTATGCTGCTTAGAGTTAGGTTTACTGTCTCTTGCTGCTAACTCATTGCAGTCTAAAGTATAAGAGCTTGTTTGACTAAAAGTCATGGATAAAGACTTCTACTATAAAGTTGTGGGGAGAGAGGCAGTAGCAAACTTGATAATGGCATTTATGCTTAGAAAGAAAGCTATTAGAACATTTCACACATAGAAGAAACTGTATGTCAGAGCACTTGATAGAACCTGTAAATCATTAGTATGTAACATTAGTTTATTTAATCTGTAATTAGAGAAGGGGGTGTCCACTGGAAGTACGGAATTTCCTGTCTTTACTTGGAGTCCCTGAGACATGTTTTTCACTTAATGCTTCCTCTTATTTCACGCTTACCACTAGAATGAAGTGGACAATTGAAAACTGTTGTATCAGAGAGCCTGTAATGAGAAAAATGTAAAGCGCTCCCTTTAAGCAGGCCATTAGTATAAAGAACAGACAAACAGTATCAGGGAGTTTGAAGAGTTCCTGTCACTCCTGTGGTTGCAAGATTGAGCGCTGAGGGTGTCAAGATGTGTATGCCCTTTGTTGCACGCACATATACACGTGCTGTTACCTGGAGGTGACAAGATGTGCCATGACCCTGCACCCACTGGCTCACCAGCATTCACGGCCTTATTAGTCTTGTGGCTCCTTTTCTGAGCGCCAGGCAATGTCTCCATTTCCTGTCCCCCGCTCCCTTGCAGACATGACTTAAGCCTGCTAGACAGCCTGTGCCCCACAATCCAAGAGTCTGACACAGCCCCTGAAGTAATAAGTCACTTCAATTACTAGTGTTCAGTTCCAGAAACTTTGCTCTGTGCTACGTGTGCTTGTTTTTATAATTAATACCCATCTGTTTAGACTAACAGTTACAAGGAGTGAGTGACAGTAATGTTATTAGGGGGCAGGCCTCTTCTCCCTCCAGTCAGCCAAAAAAAAAAAAAAAAAAAAGACTGTGCTCTCACCTGCCCTCCTCAGAATAGCTTGTTTCCCTTGTTTGTGCCAAGATGTGTTTGTTTGCTTTCATGTTGACCTCATTTCCACATGAGCCCTATTAAAGTGGCTCTTGTCCAACATGTCATTTAAGTACCTGGGAGACCAGATGTCAGTTGTTAATTCTGTAGGGAGAAGTGAGAGGGGGTTGGGGGAATTAGGTGGTTGAAACAACTCCCTGTTAAGGATCTACTGAGTGGGCTGCAGTTCTCACCATGTTAATGCTAATTGCAGTTGACAGGAGGGCTCTGGAGAATTACTGGAGGAGATTGGGGAGAAGTTTTTCAGAGGAGCTGAATGACTCCTTTGTCTTTGTTCAAGGTCAGGAATGCTGGAAGCTGGAGTGGACAGAATTATTTCTCAGGTGGTGGATCCAAAACTAAACCACATCTTCAGGCCCCAGATAGAGAGGGCGATTCATGAATTTTTGGCTGCACAAAAGAAAGAGGAAAGTGTGCCAGCTCCTCCTCCAGAGCCTGAGAATAAGGATCCTCCTGCTCCATCTCAGGATGCCTCCTAAAGGTCTTGTGTCTCTGCACTTACTACTTACATTTTTCATGTACCTCTGTACTCTGTATAATGCAAGATAGAGAAGGCGTTGTATTCTTCCTGGCTTGACAGGGAGGACACTTTGATCATCGGCATGTTGTCATGTCAGACAGTCATCTGAGCTGCTTTCACTTAAGTGTCTGCTAAAAATATATTAGGACTGAAGACATAGGCATGATGTAAAACAGCTATCAAGGAACACTGTGGACTCTGCCAGTGCTGGTTTTGGATCAGGCCAAAAGGCCTTTTATTCCAGTAAAGCATATCCACCAGTGATTGACATGGAATTGGCTGGATAGCTTTCAGAACAATATCAAATGGATTAAAAATATATATCCTTTACTGAAATAAAGCTGAAAGTAGAGTGGTGACAAGTTATTGTGCTTTAGCATTGGAAGTTTTAGATAGCTCTTCTTTAGAAGATACACTGGAGTGTTGAATTATTAGTGACTGAAATATTCACTGCTGGAGTAAGGGTAATGTGTCTGGGAGAGAATAACTGTTCACTTCAAATTGACTGGTTTAAATAGAGCAACCTGTATCTTTCCAGCTGAAAGGACTGAGGGTGCCTTTGTTGCAAACATGTTCATTCTGGCTTTTGTGATCAGAATAACTCAAGGGGCCGCAGGGGGCTATAATTGCTACTCTGTCTTAACACAAATGACTATGCACCCATCTCTGCTAAGGCTCTGTATCTTAAAGTTGATTTGAATAGAGGCATGTGTGCACATTACTGAGGAACCACTATCTTGATGGAAAATTTCCATCTGCAGCTTTGCTGGGGAACTTAAAACCATACTGCATGAAAGGAAGTTAATTGTGAATTGTTCTATCTGCTAGGGCTTTCTGAAAGCAAAAATTTTCCTTATAATCTGCAGCTTATTAAGAAGGAATAAGTAAATTACAGTAGCTGTTCTTGCGCTTAGAATGATTAGAGCAACTAGCATGATTTTTAACTTAATAGAAGTTAAAGTGCCTGTAGCATCATCCTGAGTTATTTAGTTATCTGTGACTTGCAGCCTTAATGCCTTGAGAGATCTTTGCATTTGTCTGGTTCAAGTAGTTTAAAGTCCATTACAACCTGTAGTTAAGTGCAGCTGTTAATATATTCTATTCTCTATTCAAATGCATTTATTTGTGAAGGTACCATCCTCTAAACTCTATTTTTTCTTGCAGTGAGTTCCTGATACTGAGCAGCTGCAGTTGCAAAATACATGTCCTGTTAGATTGGCAACGGATTATTTGTTCCATTTGGTGCAGGATTGCTGTCTGCCAAAGATGATTAACCTTTATCAGACCTGTGGGAAGGCATTGAAATCAGTGAAATTCAGATGCACCTGGAGTTCTGCATGTGGAGGAACAGCCAAAGCATGAAGATATTTTTGCTATTAACTGCAATACAGAGAGCAGCACGTATACTTGTTAGTCATTCCTTCAGGCAAGGGGTTGGGAAGAAAAAGGGAGTTGGCTTTTGTCTGGAGGGAGTAGGGAAGTGGTTTGAGATGATACTCAGCTTGGGAGCAAGAAGAAAAGAAAGATGTTTTGGGGGGTGGGGTAGCCAGTGGGAGACCAAGTAAGAGCTGTCAGATTTTCTTTGATATAAACCAGATGAGAGGAAGCATCATACATCTCTGCTGTATAATGCAGCATTGAGTAGTAGGTGCCAAGTCAGGTGTAACTCACTGCACTGCCTGATTCAGGAAAGACATTTCCTGTTTAGAACTGGAAAGAACACTTCAGGATCAATTATCTAGACAATTTCTGTTGCATTGCAGGAAAATGTTTACAGTTGGCTATGACTATAGCTGATTAAATTCTTATTTCCCAGGTAACTCTGGGAAGCAAAGGGCACCAGAGTAGGTGATCAGTTTGAAACTTGTCTGTTTCAACTTGAAAGACTTCTTTCCTGTGAAATTTCTCAGGTGCCTAGTGGAAGCTGTCCGATGCTTTCAGCTTGAATGCATGCAGTGTCCTCTGGATGACAGTCAAGTAGAGAATGTGATCAAATATTCTGCCAGCAAATGTCCATACCTTTTGCAATAAAAGACTTCAAAAAGCATTTCTGACTCCTAGCTTTTTCAGATTATTTTTTTCTGAAGGAAAAACTACTATAAAGAAATCCAGGAGTCCTGGTTGCTGAAACCCTAATGGAAGCGTGACCTTACATAGTTCATAGATTAATCCAGGTCTGACAACATGGGGTTGTTAGTAGAAGTTACCATGAAATAAAATGGGTATTAGTATTCCTCTCCATATAAGGTCTCTCAAAAAATCCAAAGTATCAGAGAATTGAACTGACCTTACCTCACATCATTTAGGAGCTATAAATCCAGAGTAAATTCAGTCTGCTAGAGACGGTGAAGGCATGTTCAGCCTTGTGAAAACAATGCACTTCTGGCCATAGGCTGGAGCTATTCCTTCCGCCCGCCTCCCCCCTTCAGAGAGCAGTCTTTTAAGAAGCTAATGACTGCCTCTGTCATTGAATAACACTTAATGTCTGAATCCTTACCTGTAGACCTTGTACGTGAATAGATGCAATTCCAGCTATACTTTGCTCCCTTTTTAAACCAGGAAATTAGTAGGGAAGATTGATGCTGTGGTTTCATCTTGTAGGTAACATATTTTGCTTAGTACTTCCTCCCAACACAGTTATATGCAGAAATGGAGATGACAGAACATCTGGTATTTTAAACCCTTCACAAGAGAGCTGTGAACTTCACTGCAGGAAGTTTGCACTCTGCACAGTGCTGTATAGTCCTGCTGATACATGATTCTTCCATCAATATTTTTATCGCATTTAAGAATGTTTCTCTCAGAATGGGAACTTAAATGCCTGTACTTTTTAGTGATAACTATATTGGCCGCAGCATTCTTGATACCGTTTGAAAAATCTGTATTTTGGGGATAATCCAGTTGTGTGGCTTGATTCTCACTGTTACATAGTCTGTGTTCCTGCTACAAAACAGGACAAGGGGTATGTAAGGAAAGGGCTCTCTTGCATGTTGCTTTGGTGGTTAGAGACCGCTCTCTGATCAGTAGTAGGTGTTTTCGCTTGGAGTCTTAAGGGCAGCTCTTGGCAGGAAAAGATCTGTCTTCCACCTCCTGGTAGGGTGTCTCGACCACTTTTCTGAAACCGAGCTGTTTATGCAGGGGAAAAAAAAAAGTTCAACAGTCTAGAAAGAGAGCAAATGAAAAGGATTCTAACTGTGCTTAGACAAATTCTGGATTACAGTAGTAGTAGTAGTTAGGGAGTAGGGACACAAGTTCAGTTTTAAAAAGTAGGTAAGTAGAGCTCGATATATTGCAGTGAAGAGGGAATCCGAACCTGTGTTTCCTACCTCACAAGCGCTTTAACAGATGCGTGAAGGAGAATAGGTTCAGACACCATAGTTTTTAAAAGGTTTTTTTCGTGCTTTTAATAAATGTCAAGAGATTGCAGCATTTTTTCATCTGATATAATGTGGAGAAGCTTTAAAGTTTTTCTGCCTCTTTGGCTTTGCCTGTCCCAACCTTGTGCATTTGCTTCTGCCCAGTCACAAGAAACCAGCTGCAGTTTAAAGCAGGGAGTTTGAGGTGCATTCTTGGAAAACCAGCCTTGCTCCTCTGTGGCTGCTCTGCCCTAAGGAAATGCCGGAGTCCAAAGCCTGCAGGAGCCAGCCTGGCTCAGTAGGTAGGTACTACATTAGGAACTAGGAGGTACATGTTCTCTGCAGAGTCCTGCTAGTCCACAGCCACGTCTGTGGCTACTTGTTTTACCTGTTTGCTTGCCTGTAGAGTGAAGATAACTTTACCCTCCTACTAAGTCCTGGAGTGGGGAGAGAGCCAGGTGCTATATTTGGGCCCAATACAATGAAAACATAGAATGAAAGGAATGCACACATCAGTATACATACACACCGGTAAGTTGTGATATACTGTACAAGTTTTAAGGATTAGACATAGCTGAAGTCCCACAGAATCATCTTGAAACTTACATCTTGCTAGCCAGATGAGGGGTTTCAATTATGTCTCTTAGCATCGGATCATGGCTTCAGAATTAGAAGTAGATGGATTGAACTAAGAACTAATGAACCCAGTTTCACAAGCCCTATGAAGGAGGAAAAACCCCCACCCAAAACCACAAACCTGTCTAGAAGGATTGCATTGCTGTGCATCAGTCAATCATCCTAGCACTTATCAGTCACAGCCAAGTGGCATATAAGGCAGTGCCTGAAATTCTAGCTGTTGCTTGGCTATTAAAGGAATTATCACATATCACATGATTAAAATATAGTAAAGCAAAAAAACACCCTGATCTTAAGGTGAGGGGAAGAAGAAGGAAGAGCAGGGTGCTACTGATGATGGCCACCCAAAGCGCCATGAGCAGATGTCAGCACACTCCCCTTCAGCACTGCCTCAGGCGCTGCACTTCCTGGGCTGCCTTTGGGGTTGATGGATCACTCTGGTCACTTAAGCCAGACAAGCCAGAGTACAAGGAAGTGTGCTGTATTAATTAACTTTCTCCAGCTGACCTTTCTGGCAAAAGCAGGCTTGAGAAATTAGTCTGGACACCAACAGTATGGCCCAGGTTTTTGTAGCTTTCCTGCAGAGCTAGATGTCCTAGTGGGTTTATAAACTACTTATTCAAGTCCCAGCAAAAGAGAAAATGCCCACGTCCTGCACGCCAGATAATCCAAAACTCCACTGGATACATAGTTCTTAAAATACTCATACACTGAATTCTAATGCTTTTTGGTCAAAGACAAGTATAATCAGGTTCTTTTGAGTGAGCCAACTAAATTTTACAGTCTTGCTAGAGAAAACAGAGAAGAAGGGGAGGCTTTCTTAGTTGTTGTGGGAGTTCTCATATTGTGCGGACATCTCAGTTCAAGCGTTACTTGCAGCTTGCGGAACTTTCCTTAATTCCCCACCATCTATTTTCCCTTCTTCACATCAAAACCTGAATTGCAGCCTTACAACAGTTCTTATGTTTTTTTCCTTTGACAGTGTCCCAAATGCTGTCATGTTAGAAAAACTGAGAGCAGAATTCCATTGCCTTTCCTCCATTATTCTTGAAAAACATAGGTGTAATGCATACTACCAAACACACAAAGCAATCTGGGTGGAATCACGATGTTATTTTTACGAACATATTTTAGTCCAAAAGAGACTTAATTACAAGTACTGAATGGGAGTTAAGTGATGAATAACGTGTATATAATACATTCTTGAAGTAAAACTGATTCTTGCTATAAATGACTAATAGGTATTTTATGATTTTTTTTTTTTTGCAAATTCTCATGCAAGTGTTACATAAAATAAATGGATGCTCCCCGAGACACTCACTATGTAGATGTTCTGTGACAACAACTCCAGAGATGCTTCTTTCAATTTAACCTGAAACAGATTACCAACAGAGCAAGATAGTCACCACAGCTCCCGACCATCTTAACAAGACCAGAGTTTCACCTGAGCCTGGGTTTTGGACGCATACATGCATTCTTTGAGCCCTTTTGCAACTGCAAAGAAGGCTCTTGAGCAGGTAATTTGGTCCAGGCTCAATACCACAGCGTTAATTTAACATAATCAGTTCAAGAGACATCCCACCATCAGGTAGCAATGCTGCCAAGTGATGTAGAAAAAGGAACTCACTGAACAAAGACTCAAGCCCAACCTGTTCTCTGCCCTCATCAGCTATTTTACTGACTAGTATCTAGTCCACTGGCAAGTCAGACACTGACTCAAGCAGAGTTCACCAAAAGAAGCAGAATCAAAATTGCCATTATATATTTAGCCTTTACCTAAACCACGCCCTGTTTTCCACCAACAGTTCTTCCATTTGTAACCACATCCCATGCTAGAGTTAGCACGATGTCTCCGTCTGGTATTGCTGAACCCAACCCAAGCCTCCAGATTAATCCCAGAGTAACTGCAGGCAGGTTTGTTAGATCAGATCCCTGTGACTAGACACCCAAATCCAAGAATATCTGGTGAAGGGAGGACAGCCAAATGGGAGAGAGTAATACATTAGAAGATCTCTCATCTTTGGTTCCTTCACGTATTGGTACCCAGGCCTTACTCATCCCTCAAGTACTCCCACATCATGGTAATGCAGTTTAAAATTTATTACAGAACACAGAACCAGTCCAGTTTTGAATCTTGATACCAGATGAGAGAGACACCCGGATTCCCAGCCTACAGGTCAGGCAACAAAACCCCTCTCCGGGAAAGAGGAATAATAATGACTGTCTGGAGACGAGTCCAAACCACAACCCTGAATCCTTGGCACAGAGAAGGATCAAACTTGGGCTGCTGTCAGGATAGTGGGTCAAACCAACCCCTGCCCCAAACACTGAGCTAGTCATTGCCAAAGCATTCTGAATCCACACTGGAATCAACATAGGGGTCTTGAACCTAAACCACATCCAGCTCCACTTCCTGTCCTGTTTTTAGGACAAGCATGACTGGTTTTAACGAGGCATAGCCAATATGCCTGGAAGAGAGAGTTTTCAATATATCATTTTGATCTCAGCCAGAAGAAGGGGTGCCGGGAGGGTTAGAAATCATACCTGGAACATTTCATGGAGTGTTTTACTCTCTTTTCACCACATCAACAAAAAGAGCAACAGCAGCACCCACTGTCACCATGCTGCTCATATGCTACCTGCTTCCAGAACACCTCTACTCGGGGGCCGTGGGCATCCCTGGGTACCAGCCGAGTTCTCTAACTGCACCTTCTTTTTCAGCATACGGGGTATAGCTGCAATCGCTGCTGAGCGGGATCCAGTTCTCCAGCTTTTTGCTAAACTGGAGACCAGTTTCTCCAGTTCCCAGTTCAAATTCACAAGGAAATGGAGCGGTTTAACTCTTTCACAGATATTATCCTATTTATACTGTAGTGAAAAATATATTTTACCAGCTTTCTTAAAGAGAGGTCAGCTTAACTCCTTGTGAGCAGTCAGGGCCCCTCCTATCTGCAACCACCAAAGCTTACAGGTGCAGGGACCCCCTGCTCTCTTTCCTCCCTAGCAAAAATCTTGTGTAGCGTAGCCATTCTGAATCTGGCCATAAGAGGGAGATAAGCTATTGCTTCATTTCTCAGTCTTGACGCCTCCTTACAAAACCTGAGCGGATACAGGACTCCAAAGCCTTTGCTGACTCCTGAGTGAATCAGCTCAGCAGGGTGTGTAGACAGCTTTCACAAAGCGTTTCCATGAACTCTGACTGTACTTGTCTAACGCGAATCACACAGCAGATATTGTAATTTCTCAAGAGGTTTAATAGTGGGAAACAAGTATCAATTAGGATTAGGGAGAGTTTGGGAAGGAAAGTGAACAGCCCAAATGATCAGGGACAAAACCACAGATTCAGGATGTGAAACTGTAAATTCTGACCTACTCAAATCTGTAATTCACTGATCTGGTCCAGTGTGAACAAGGTTGAGGCTAAAACACTAGCAGTAGTGCCTGGGGCCCCAGATGGTAGTCCCACAAGATTGTATCAGAACCGTAGCTTCGGTTCTCGCATTTTTGTGATTCAAGCGCCGAGCCCACATCAGTGCCAAGGCAGCCTTGGAAACATGACTGGGCAGTAACCAGCCCAGCAATAACTGCCCTCGTCTAGACGCCATCAGAAGCCACAGCACAGAGAAATGCGCTACCTCAGCCATCAGACTGGGAGCTGGCTCCACCGAAAATTCCCTCCAGCACTGGGACAAGCCCAAGGAAAGGCTCTCTGGCAAAATGCAACCAGTTCAACCCACCTGTCCAGGCTAAAGGAGTGCGAGGACCTCACATTTCACTGATTTCATCTTGCTGACTCTCATACCAGGAAATAGTGCCTTTTACACTAGTATCTTTGTAACAGACAGAAAACCCCCAAACCAGTTCAGGTCTTGGCCCTACAAAGAATTCACAGAAGGACAGATGGATGCAGTTTGCTTTGCAGAGTTGTGGCCTTTGGGAAGTCCAAGCAACTTCATACAGTAAGTGCATCCATTTTTTAAGGGATTTGTAACAGAAATAGAAAGCCATAACATCCACGAGTTTCACATTTCATTGCAACTCTGAAAAAGAGAGATAAAATAATCCTGCTTCAGAGAACACTCATAAAATTTCACATTTCTTAAAAGGGGGCAGCACAACTGTAGGAAAAAGAAAAAGAAAATCCAGCCATAATTCTTCCCCACAGCACCCCCCATGAGACACCAACACATTAATCACCCCCTTCCATCTCCTCACATAACAGCATTCACCTCCACCAGCTCCTCCTGCTAAGACTTAGTCCTCCAGATGACTATCTCCAAATTCCACCATCAAAACACAGCAAAACAAGGACTGGTTCAACAAAGACAACCAGTCTCAGAGGTCACCAACACCAGCCTGAGCTCCACGCTTGCCACTCGCTGGGTTTTCCAACCAGCAAAAAACATGCTACATATGCAAGACCTTGTAAAAAGCACCCTACCAACGTAAGGCCTTCCAAAGAAACCCAAATAAAGGCCAGTTCAATCTTACCTTGCTCTGGAGAGCCCCCCACTCCACACACCCCAGGCTCTAGCACACACTGTGTTCCTTATCTGGCTCAACCCCGGCTGCAGGGGCTCTGCCGGGCAATTGAGCTCACCTGCACCCAGGGCACACCTGAGCCTTTGCCTTCCCTCCCCACCTCAACCTCCTCCCAGGGGAAAAGCCATACTGCTTCACCTGCAAAAAGGATAACTGGCTATCTCCAACCCTGCCTGAATTTCCACTTCCTACAGGAGAGCCTGGACTCAGCCATAATCCGATGCAAAAGCCCATCTTCCTGAAATGGGGTGGAAACATGGGATTTGGCAGCTGCTGGCCCCACAGGCGATATCTGACAGTTCCAGCTCACCACTGGCTCGAGCACACGGAATTGGCAGTTCCCTGAGGCTGACACTGCTTCCTAAAATATCCTACCCTCTTCTTCCAGGGATGTCATGAAGGTGCAAGGGATGGGGGGCATCCAGCAGCCACCCTCAGCGGCTTGTTATGGGGACGGATTTCTTTCCCCTTTTTAAACAGGACTAAGCCCAGCGCTGTTTTTCTGGGGTACCAGGAGGGTACCAGAGCAGCCAGGATGTCACTCCATTTTGAACAGATTTACACCAGCCTCCCTGACCCCCATTGCTGTCGGAAAGCCACAGGGGTCCAGCAGACACCCGCTCGAGCTCCAGCGTGCACGGGAAGGGGGTTACTGAGGCAACAGCATGCCTTATTTAACCGTTATTTAACCCATCTCACCCTCCCCCCCAGCCCGCCACTGCCGACGTGCGCGACCGAGGGTACAGCTTTTATTAAGGTGGGATTTTGCAGCCGCTGGATTTATGGGACGTCCCCAGCCGCCTGCCCTTGCCAGCAGCCCCAGGACGGCGGCTTTGCAAAGCTCGGCTCCGGGACAGACAGTGACTTCCCCAGCCTGCAGACTGCCCTCTGCAAAGGGCAGGGCAAACAGGTGAAAAAGAGTTTTATGAAAAAGACAGCCCTGAGGCATCATTCAAGACATGAGATTTTGGGGGGTTTGGTTGTTTTTTTTTTTTAAGGAACATAAAATTACAGTTTTTCAGACCAAAACCAAACTCCATCCCCAAGACACTGCTATTTGCCGTTTGGCACCACCCTCACCACGGGGCTGTCGAGGACAAGGAGCTGAAACAGGGTTGATGGCCCCAGAGCACAGCTCTCCTGAAAGCTGCTGCGCTTTTTGGGTGGGAAGTAAAACATTTTTCTGGTTAGGAGACTCACTGACTCAAATCAAATTTTCTCACAAATCATGTGTTTTGGGAAGTCGGTCTCCTCCACAGAAAACAGAAGAAAAAGTGGAGGCTTGGTGGGTAAACCTCACCCTGGTCCCTGCCAGTTAAGCCAGTTTTTTTATAATTTTTGCATCAACGCAGGCTGTGCTGTCAGGGTTTTTTAGGTGGCACTGGCGGGGGGGTCACAAGTCCCTACCAAAGCCTTGCTGCCCTGCAGAGCTGCCTGAAGTTACAATGGGAATTGGTGCATGAAAACCAAGGAAGCATGTGAATGAGGTTCTGCCACATGTGGAAGAACCATCTTCATGCCATGGTATCCCTAGGGACAAGGGCTAGCAAGTCTACACCACCGCAGAGAGCACATTGAAGCCTATATGAAGCCCCTGAAAGCACCCTTACAAAGAGGCAATTGATTTCTTGGCCAATACTGCAGACACAAGAAATTCAGGGAAGCATGCATTTGGGTATATTTTCAACTAAATATTAGCTCCCTCTGCAATTTATCGATCCCTAGTGAATAGCCATTTGAGAGAAGTACTCACTATCCCAAAGTCAGGGAAATCTTCCAAGCTCATAATAAAGAAACGTGGCCCCGTAGGATTTCCTGAACAGGATTATTCCAAGTCTATTTAAGGGCAAATCTGGGTTTTGCTTTGATTGTCAGTCATCTCGCCATTAGAAGCATTCGTGAGATGATTAGCTGCCCTGAACATTGGTCTTACCAGGACAGATAAAAACGTCTCAGTCTGTCCCTCTCAAGCTCATCTCCTTCTGTTATGCCTAGAAGAAAAACCTGTCCCAGCCAGAAGAACAGCTTACTCTGGAGAAACGCAAAGAGAGCAGCTCTGAGAAGCAGTAGGACAGATGACGGAGCTGCCTTTATGGGTCTGATCTAGCTGTGATGAATAATTTGTAATTTTTGTAGATGTAATATGTATGTCATCCCTTACCTCAGTGAGAGCTTTCTACTCGACTGCAAAGAATGAAATCAAAGGGATACTAATGAAACTGGACTGAAGCGAAGGCAGAGCTCAGATAGCAGCCTGCAGAACACGAGTCACTGGGAGTTATTGGAAGGTGATCAATGGAGAATAATCCCAGCCAAACCAGCAGTTCAGACTTCTGCAAGCGTTAACCCAGGGTAGCTGCAATGCAAGAGCCCATCCAAGAGAAATAAAAGCATGGAAATAATGTTCTTGGGGACTGGGAAAGGGTTCCAAAAGAAACAAGTTTACAAGATACTGGCTTACAATAGTAATTAAATCATTCTCACTGAAAAGCAGCTAAGTGATACATAGCAAAGAATTGGTCAAAACCCCAAGACTTTAATCAGAAATAACTGGAGAGCCTTTTACCAGGTTCAGTGGAGGGAAGAGAGCCTGAATGGGCACAAATACCCCTAAACAAGGGTCTTCAGAAAAAAGTCTGAGGAATATGAGGAGGAGACTGAAAATGAGAAGATTGAAACTGCCTGTGCCGCAGCAGCACCTTGCCTGTGACGGGTCTGTTCACATCCAGCACTTTCCACCAGCACTTGTCTCACTCGGCAAAATTACACATATTAATACTGCTGACACCATATCATCCTGAAGATCTGAATTTTGTTTATACAAAAATCAGAGGCAAGCCTAAGTGGCAATAAAGTCTCAGAAAGTCTTAAAAGTTCTAGGAATTCTGAGCATTTTATTAGGTGAACTAGCAGTTCTGCAGTAAAAATAGCTTTGGGTTTTGCTGTTCAATCTTACTTTTCCGCATTGCTTTGAGCTTTCAAGATGTTAGAGTTCAGCCTGCAATGCACTTTGGGCTGCAGGCAGGGAATAACTTTGTAAAACATTATGTGCCACTTCTGCAGAATATGGGAGTCCTTCCCATCAGCCACAGTCTCATTTCTAGCAGAAGCTGGTAATAAGCGTAAAAGAACAAAATCTAACTAATGGGACTTTAAACAATCAGAAAGCAAATTATGACAGCAATTATGACAGCTCAGTGCTTGGCAACACCTTCACCTTTCCCAGATGTCAGAGGATAAGCTATTTTTACTGAAAAAAGATGACAGAAACCAGGGCTTATTTGGACATCTGCAGCAGAAATTGATTTAAAGTGATTTGAGCTTTGAAAATGGGGTTTAGAGGCAACTCGTTGGGCTTTGTTTTTCTGGAAGAGGAGACAGGCCACTTCACATTCTTGGTGCAGGATCAGTCTCTTCACTGGAATGCCCGTCAGTCACATTTAAATATGTGCAATATTTACTTTTTTCACTCTCTGGACCTAGACATTTAATAGGCTTTAATTTAGACTTTGGCATTGAACAAGATGAAAGTGGCACCTCTTTCTTTTGGGCACATAAGGGCTCCCATTTTTTCCAGCTTTTTTTCTTGCTCCACATAGAGCATTCCCCAAACCACAACATTATTTCCCTGTTCCCCTTCCATCTCAGCCAAGCCACAGTTTCATCTGCCACCACCACTGTCCTTCCATTTGCAGCTGGTGACCACCAGTGCTACCCTAAGTCCAGCTCACGTTTATTCATCTGTCAGCTCCATCATCCTTGCTCGAGCCCTGTGCTCAGCCGTGGCTGAAACCTCCCTTCTCCCTGAGCATCTGCTGAGTGCACCAAGTCCGTTAGGGCAGGAGCACGTCAGCTCCATGTGGCAGAAGCACTTGATCCATTGTAATATTGAGTTTCATCACGCAGCCTTCAGTTATGTGACCCGGAATATTTGACCTGATGTCAGAGGGGGCCTCAGGCTATTGAGATATTTCCTCGGGGCACCCCGCCCTCTTTCTACCAAAGCAATCCGATCCAGCAACAGGAAAGAGTGAGAATTTTCAGCTGTCCCCATCCCCTCTGAAACGGTCTGTGCTACATGGGCCTAATGTAAGGTGTCCCTTACCCACTCGCTTTCTCCTCTTCCCTCTAGGTTCTAATCCTGCACTGATTTCTACTAATAGCCAGGTAAAATACTGCAATAAATTCTTTCAAACACAACGTATTTTTGCTTTTTCATAGCATCTTTTACAGCTAACACCCCACACGGGCTCCAGACTTGCAAGGTCCTAAACAGCTGATAACACTGTTCTCCACTGAAATCAAGGCTGGCCAAGGGCATGCAGTATTTTGCAGAATCAGACCGTGTTTGTGCGATTCGCTTCATCCTTCACTGAAATCCAGATACCTCTGAGAGGTGAGAAGGGCAGACATTTAACACAAAAAACCATAAGACTTTAGGAGGGAGTGTAAACAAAAAATACAGCAGCAGGGAATTAAAAGGGGGGAAAAAAAAAAGCAATAGCCCAACACACACAAAATGTGCGATCTTCATTGTTTCATCAGGTTGGTACCTCAGTTGTACATCCCATTAGAAAAGCAAGGCCTCCTACAGTAAACCACGGATGTCTGTGTTAGCTCGCAGACGTCACTAACCCCCCCCAAGACTTGCTGAAGTCAGCAAGTGAAGGCTACTAACCCCTCCTAAGCCACTCAGCCATTCACTGCCACCACTCAGTCACATCGCTTCCTAGAGCAGCAAGTTTTCCATGGGAGCCTCCTGTGTAAGCATTGCTATGCCTCTGCCCCCTTAACATCCACTTCAGCATCCTGCAAAGAACTACATGTGAAACAGAGGTTACTCCTGATATCAAAACTCACAGCAGTCGGAGTTGATCCCCCCACTCCCATATTCGTTATCCTTGTGTTTTCTAACTCTGCTGACTAGAAAAGGTGAAGACCATAACGCCACTGGCTTTAGGAGAGGCAACAAACCTTTTGTGTAGTAAAAAGCCTTTCAAGTTTATTTTCTTGCCATCTACCATTTTCAAGCAGGGGGTTATTTTTAATGACCAAAGGGTCTTGATAAAGAAAGGTATCTGGGTGTAAAGTTGTTATTGCTATAATTTAAACATCAGCATAGAAAAAAAAAGACTAGTCTTTTCAGGCTTTAGCAACTCAGAGGTGTAGAACTCTCTCAGAGTTTTTGCAGATGCCAAAATAGACCTGGCTTCTGCAAGAAGCCACCCTTGAATGGGATTTTGCTGCTAAATGACACAGGTTTCACAGATGCCTGGTCTATCTCCCTAGAGTCCACTGTGTAGGGACACATCTTGGCCAAAGTGGCTGTTACTGGGCTGCAGATGTAGATGATCCAAACATTCACATGTTGCTAATGGAAAAGTAATTTTGATCTGGCTCATTTGTCCACATGGTGTCTAGAAACTGTGCTTCATTAGGCTAGAAGTCTAAAAAAAAAAAGAGCATAGTCTCAACACTGAGGATGGAGTCAGGGTCTCCTTTGTTCTGATTCCAGCCCCAGCTGGGATGCCATGCTTGACTTGGGGTAAGACTTTTAACCTCTCTGTATCCATTATCCCAACTTATAAAACAGGAAAGCAGCAACAACTTTCCCCCCAATTTGGCTTTGTGAGAATTAAGGTTTGAAGAATGTTCTGAAGATTAAGTCCGGCCCCAACACAGACCCAAAACCATCACAGTTGCTTAGAACTGAATGGCATAATGGAGATAAGTACAGCCACAGAGTCATTTGGGAAGTCGAGACAATGAGCACATCAATCAAGGCTGCTTCCCAAGGCAGACATCTAAATAAATGCTAATGGAGTCATTTCCACAACACCCCCAACCAATGGGGGCTGCAGTACTTAAAAGTAGTAACAGCCGCGAGAACAGACTGTCCGTTAAAAAACAAAATAGAACATTGAAAAGCCAAAAAAGAAAGCAACAGTTTGTGCATTTCAGAGCTCTGAGAAACATTGTACCTTTGAGCCAGGCTTTTGTTCAAGGGAAGGCTTTTTTCTTTCAGCCCTCCCTTACTTTCACTGCCTGCTTTATCATTCATGCTTTTCGCTTGCCACATACCCAGATGCTACAAGAATGGACAGACTGTGGGCCTAACTGAAGTCCACTGACATCAAAAGGCTCCCATTGACTTTAACGGACATTTAACTAACCCTCTATAAATCACTGAAAGTCAGGGATTAAACAGAGACCCCCCTCTGAATAGTAGAGAGACTAACATAACACCCCTGAAATTTAGTTCCCGTATTAACTCCGACCCTGCATGATTGGGGGCAAGTCTATGTCTGCTTTATCTCATAACTTCCATGCCGAGAGTATTTCAAAGAGAAGGAGAAATAGTTTCTCTCCAAACCAGGGGAGAACTGTAACTGCGCCCGTTTGGGGAGTTATATCAGCTTGGCTCTATTTTCTGAGAGTCGAGAGCATCCCGCAGCAGTGCCAACCCCCTGATCCCCAGGTCCTGATGTCAGACCACGTTCTGCGCGAGACAGGGTATCTGGAAGCTGGTGGATGACTTCAGGCAACCGGTGGTGGAGGTTCATTTGAGGTCCGTGACACACCCTCTGAATCCTGAACCTACTTCGTTAACACAAGTAACTAAAGGACCAGCTGGGTCTTTGCTGTTGCTCCAGGTGCGCTGGCGTGCCAGCTCGCAGAGCCTTTCCAGCACGCCGCTCGCTCGTGCGCCTCAGCTAGTTACGTGGAAATATTTTGCGGCTGCATAAAGAACAGCGCTGACGCACACCTCATCTCCGTGGGGTTGAAATGTGACTAAAGTCGTATCTTGCAGTGCACATTGTGTGCGTATTTGGCCATGTCATCTGTCTGCGAAGTCACTGCCTTCCTGAAGTCCCCCCTCTGAGCAGGCTGGGACAACCATCTTTCACTCATCTGTTAACACCTCTCAGCCAGTCACCAGTTCCTTCTGCACAAAGCGGCACTGGGCTGACAGGTTTGATGATCTGCAGATGATGTTCAGCCTTGACTCATAAGCCAGCTATCTCCAGGAAATTTTATATCACTGAAAAAGCGAAATGCTCAGCTCACTAATGGGACACATGGCTACTCCTGACCCCAGGCCATTCCTGAGTTATCATTTTTTAATACTTACAGCTAAAGCATTTTTAAAACAAAGTAAAAAAAAAAAAAAAGAGAAAGCTGAAAATATGTAATATCTCAAAGATCTTTTTTGAAGGAAGAACTCCCCAAAATGACTTCATCAAAAAGGTAAGGAAAAAAGCTACTGACCCACGGTACAGTGGCTGGGGATTGTGCTTGGTGTACCTGCCCCTTGGCATTTCTCTGCTGCCAGATCACTCCCTTGAGTCCTCCGGCAACTGGAAGAACTAGCAGCAGCCCCAGTGTACTCTTGGGACTACACCAGTGCCAGGACAGGCCTGGGATCGAGGTGGCTCCAACCCCCAATTTTTTGCAAGCTCTGCAACATGCGGTACTAGAAAACCCCCAGTCTGACTGGACATGTCAGCACTAATTTGCGCCTTCAGATGGATGACAATAATTCCTAGGGTTTGCACTACTCTTTTACACTTCCCAAACTTCTTTGGCTTGCAAAGAGCAAAGGGGAAAAGCCAGGGCCTAGCACCAGGGCCACACTCTGGAATGAATCAATCAAGTTCCCATCAAGGAAGAAGAGCCAAAGCCCAGTGGAGACTGGGCGACGACCAGGACTCACCACCTACAGTAAGTTTTCTTTTCTTGAAAGCATTTCTGCCAGCTATGAAATTTTGCACAATGTCCCACATATGTTTTCCTACCTTTCTCCAAGACTCAAAATTTTGGCCTTAGCTTTTAAAGGTATTATTAGCCCAGCCATAGTCTTCTATGAGGTCTAACAGATGCACCATACTCGGTGTTTGCCTAAGCAAAAGACACAGCCTAAAGGCAGCACCAGCTCTACCCAGTAACAACTTTTATGCCTTGGTCAGGCCAGTTCGTGGCTCTATAACTCTGAAGAGCCCAAGTCTATGCCTCAGACCAGCTTTGGTCTTCCCATCATTGACACTTCTGTTGAGTTTCACCCCTGGCAGCAGATGCTCCTGTGCCACTAGCAGGGTCCCTGCTCGGCAATGTCTCCTGATGCTCCCAAGGTCCCTTCCTGCCCTCATTCTGTCCTCCACCATGTCTGAGCAACCCAAAACGCTTCCCCTTTCCCAGCACGGCCATACCTCTAGATGGCTGTCCAGCACGGCGCATGGCAGAGAGAGCCAGCCCAGACACTGTGACGGGGATGTAAGAGATTAGGCCAGTATTAGATTTCGGTCTTCCAGACATTCATTTGAAGCGGCTTCTTCCGCTTTAACTACTTTCCTTTCAAATTTTTCAGCCAAGGGCTGCGTCCAGACTGTGACCAATACACTGCTGCACATACTGAGTGCAGTGGCTTAGAAAGAAGCCACATTCATAGCTGAGGTTCATGGACAGAGCTGCACAGCCATGTCTTTCGTGTCATCCACAAGCGTAGCCTGCAGCTAGTTTTCTTTTGTACAAGATTTCATGCCTGCGTCTTCAGCCAAAAAGCTGTAGAGCAAGTTCACACTGTCATTCCTAGTCCTCTTCATGCTTTCTAAGTAGTCCTGACTACCAGAGCTGCGAGTGTTCAAGTTAGGATGCTTCTTTCGCTATTTTTATTTTTTTTTACAGTATTTCCGTATTTTTTTTTCTAAATTCACTTTACATTTCCTGCTCATGCAGTTTGATTTTGTCTTATCCTACCACATCTCTCTCCTCACCACCCTTTGCAGTGCCTCCCCCAGTTCACTACTGGCTGGAAATTTAGTTATTCTGTTGCTTGCCCATCTCTTCTGCATCACTAATAGAGATGGCAAAGAAAATTAGGTCTGATGTTTTAGAACCAAAACATGAAGAAAACTGACCTCCCAGCTCAAATCCCATGATTTTCCTTATTTTCTAAAGCTGCTAAAACCAAAAAACAACAAAACCACTTTTGTTATTCCCCATGAAAAGTTCTTAAAGAAACAAATATTTTCCAGTTATATTTGTATTTTTCAGTGAAATTGGGGAACTTTTATAAAAAGGAACAAAGTTTCAGGGGATGAAAAAAAATCTTCAAAATTTACCTTTTTTTTTTTTCTGGTCAAAAAGCCATTTTCCCTATTATAAAAAAGCCAATAAAACTTTCCTCCAGTAAGCAAGACACCATCTTCATCAGTCAAAGAGGGACAGCAGCCTGGCAAAGGGCACAAGCAGACTCATGTCTGAAGCACGAGTGGGGAGAGAAGGTGAAGGGAGGTCTACCTCACCATCCTACTCCTACAAACCAAAAAACCCAGTACACAGCTCCGGTGCCCAGCCTAGCATGTGCCGGTGCTGCTGCCACCCATTGCTGCTCACCAGCAAGAGCAGAGCTCAGTGGGCTTCTGAGGGAAGGGGGACAATGCAATTGAGATCCCGGGAGCATCATGCCTGGTGGAGGATCCCACTGGCCCCTTGAGCTGCCAACCAGCGAGATGTCCTCCTCCAAGGACCCCGAGTTCTGCTCTCCTCCACCAGCCTGAACGTCTTTCCAGTCAATCCTGACATCTTTCCCCCGGGTGGGGGGGAATAGCCAGAGATCGCACTCATGCCAGCAGGGCAGAGCACACGTTTGTCAGCCGCAGCCATCAATTTAATACCCATTTCATCTGCCGACCTTTCTGTGCTGCAGAAAGGATGCCACCACACCAGAAAAGACTTTTGTACAATGAGGCTGAATTCCTCCCTCAGCTGTACACAAGCAGCTTTATTGCCCAAGGGTTCAGGTGATGAGACTAGGAGGGAGAATTTCATTCAGGTGTTGCCTATGCGATAGCCTCCAAACCCTTCCCTTGCTTGCCCAACCAATGTTGTTTGTTCTGCTGTGTAATGAAAGCAAACAATATGCAAATGTGCAGCAGTGAGCCCTCCCCAGAGGGCATCTCTAAAAGCTCAGCTATCTTTAACATCATGATGGCTAGGATTTGGGAACAGCAAATCTTCTGACGACTGTCTGCAACGGCTCCTGTGCCCTACATAGACGCTGCTGCTGCTCCCATCCAGAGCTCAGCTATTCTTGGTGAGTGCCTGCAGAGCGCAGCTGGCTTCACTCCTTTCCTTCCAAGGCTGCAGCTCTGTAGTGTTCTGGAAACACAATACGAGGGACTTCTCTTGCAACATTTCTTGGTATTTTTCACAGCGGGTGAAAATGGGCCCAGCTTCTCTGGAAGTCCGTGCAAGCTCAGCCCAGTTCTGGGTAATACAGTCCAGTCCCACAAAAGCATGGCACATCCCTCATTTCAGGAGCACTGCAGAGCACCAGATGAAGAATACACGCTGTACTTTCCAGTAGCAAGGGAAAGTGGTCACATAGTGATTATCTGATGATGAAAAAAGGAAATGCTTGGAAAAGTTCCTGAGGAGAGTCTTTCTGTTTGCGCAGAGCATCCCAGCCTCACCATCCCGCCGCCTGTTTTGAACAAACACAGCTCAAGCGAGAGGCAGCGCAAGGTGCCGTGCAATCGCCCCCAATGTTTGTGTACCTTTGGCAAATTTTAAATTGGAAGCAGCTGCTAGCAAACTAGCAGGGATGTTTTATAGCTTGCTGACAATGCCAGATTCTGCAGATATTACAGTGCGTACTCGGTGGCATCTCTGGAGTATTCCGTTTTTACAAGCATTTCCCAACGCACCACCAGGAATGCACAAGAACTGCTCACATTTACGCCATCAGGGATCAGGGATGGTTCATCCCCTTCCACAGTTGGCCCAGACATGCTCCCTGCACTGCATCCAAGCCCATCAGCACGAGCTCGGCGGGGAAGTGCCCTTGTCTGTCCTCGCCGGGGGGTTTACGGTTGGTTTGGGGCACCGGCAGTGCATCTGTTATGAGACCTGGTACTCCCTCACTTGAGAAGTTACTTGTCTCATCAAGGGAGAGTTTGCTTGTTTAGAAAAGGAGATTATAATATTTATTTCCCAGTAGAGATGGGAAGCCTCATCAATCGTTACTTAAGCAACTGAAGGTTTTTATTTGGATGAGGCTAAATAAGTGTAAAATTATAGAGGGGATTAAGACAGATTAAGGGGTGCCTGTTAGTCAGAAATGACTCCTGGTGGGCTGGGAATTTTTCCAAGAGGCTAAACATAACTTGACTTGCAACACCACAAAGCAAGTATCTTGTGCTACCGTATCACTCCGTGTGCTTAGAGTCAGCAGCTCCAGTAATGGCTTAGAAATCTGCTGCCTGACCTGCTGTCTGCAGGTCTGCATCTGGTGACAGCTTTAGCAACCGCACTCGGCTCTCTCTGGAAGTGAGTCCTCATCGGTCCTTGCACCTGGCCGAAGGGTGTCACCCAGAAGCAGGTGGAGACGTGCCTCAGACCCTGCTCACTATCAGGTCTAGCACCGCTGTGAACTATCACTTTCAGCAGCTTCACTGCCCACAGGTCCTTGTCGTGGATCCACCACCTCCGGGACAGCATTCGACTTTTTTAACTAAAGTTGTCATCATTCTGAAAGAAAAGTGTCACATCCTTTCTCTGCATCCTGTTGCAATGCTGTTGCTACATCCCTTTAAAGGGATGGTGTACAAGTGTGTAAGTACACTTTATCAATACATTTTTTCACTCTTTATCACTTAAACTCATCTTAGGAGGTTTGGACAGGGGTCTCATGACTGTCCTTTACATTAGGAGTAAGATAATGCCACCTTTTACCTATCACAAAGCCCCAATACCATATTTCTTGGACCTCACAAGTCTCAAGGGTGGCAGCAAATCAGAAAGTGCAAAGACTACGCATGCTGCCAGGGAATAATATTTCTTAAAAAAAAAAAATCTCAGCATTTTATTTCCTTTCCCTCAATTTGCTTGAAAATTGTGCAACAGACAACTGTTTAAGACCAGAAAACAAATTGCAAGACAGCACTACCGGATTACCTCTAGATTGGATGTTAAAAAGGAGACCTTGCTTATTTTTTGAAAGAATAGGGAAAAATATTATGCCGTAGAATATTTTGGAGGTCCTGGGAATTCTGGTTGTGTAACAACCAAAACTTCTCTTGGGTCATTATACCCTCCTCTGGTTAAGTTCTCATTTGCTTTCACACATACAACATACGAGCTTCCTACGTCAGTGGGCAGGAAAATCGTACCTGCTTTATAATCCTTTATAATGCTGCTTCTCCTTCCCTCAAATAATTTCTTCCAAAAAAACCCTTTCAGATAATCAAAGTCTGCCCACGGAACTAAAGAGAATCACTGTCTCCTGACAATGACGTGTTGCCTGTATTTTAGGAATGCTAAAAAAATCAGGGAGTATATTTACTGATCTGTACCTGGAATCCTCCTCTTGATACTGCAAAGGCACACGGTGCCTCTGTTGACAGAAACCTAACAACACAAAGTGAGATTCGGAATAAAGGGTAATTTTTTTCCAGTTTTTAGGACAAACCGAGTTATGACACTCAAGGACCACTCCTCCCACCCAAAACCTCTTTATGGAGCTTTGCCCATGGAAAAGATGTTTGCCCTTAGGGTGGGATTCAGGACTTAGGATGGATGCAGCATGCTCCACAGGAAAGAGCGAGTGCACAGTGTGGGAGCTGCTGATGAGAGAAGCAAAGAGCAGGAGGAGCTCCCAAAGGCACAAGAGCCTGAACAGGAAGAGCAGCAGCAGCGGCCGTGAGTACCTGCCCTCCTCCTCTCCTTGCCTGTGCTGTTCTTGAATAAAAACACAAGGGGAGTTTTTTCGGTCAGTCTTAGAAAGAAACAGGTTAGCACTTGGTTGGCAGGAGGCAAAGATGACTGCAGCTCAGCTGCTCTGAATGGCCACAAACCCACACAAAGGCTTGTGACCCCTTCACATCTCCTGCTCCTCCTCCCCTCAATTGCTCAACACTGCACAGTCACAGTCCTTGGTAGGGTGTATCACAGGCTGGCGTTCAAGACAACTAGATGTGCCTTTTTCAGTCTTAACACTTAAAATGTAACCCTTGAACCTCCTTAATTCAACAGCCATGTTTCTGTCCAGAATTAGGGAACTGGGACAGGAGTGATGGGATGGGCATGAGGATGGGGCACAGTTGGCCATGCTTTGTCATGGTCTCCAGGAGAGCTCTTCTTCCCCGGCCATCTCTCAGACACACGCTGGCCTGAAATGGTTGGAGCAGTCCAGGAGCTGGATGCTGCCCTATGGTTCTCCCTTTCTGAGCTATACAACAGCCACAGCGTGACTGTCCATCCCATCCAGAGGCAGGGTAAAACCAAGCGCTTCCTTGCTCCATTACAACATGATCTGCTGGCAGGGAGGCAAAACCCCACCCTGCAGGCAGGCACTCAACAGGCTGGGGAGCCCTTTCAGCTCCCAGCGACTGCATGCTCAGGCTCTGCTCAGTGCCAGAACGATTCATGACAAGGGTTTGTCTGAGACAACTGAGAACTTGTGCCAACAGAAATCGGACACAGCTCCGAAAGGAGGGGTCCCCTGTGTCTGTAACACAACCCCCAGCACAGCCAGGGATGTTTTCTCTGTAACAAGATCCTCTGACTGCAGCAAAAGCGGACACTATTAGCAGTAACCAGGCTCACCTCCCTCTGGCTTCCCCCTTCTCCCTTTCTGATACAAGGCATGCCTTTTCACCCTAAAGGAGCCCGGCAGTGCACAGTCTTATTCTCAGTACCACAACCCCAGCCATTCCCACTCAGAAAGGGATACTGCTTTCAAGATCAAGGAATGTCATCCCTTTCTTCTCTTACAGCTCCTTAGCTCACTTTCAGCTCCCTGAGGACTATCCTGAATTTATCCAGAAGAAAACAGGAGTTTAAGTGAGAGCTCACAGCCAAAACCTGTATTTTCTGATGTAGAGGAACAGGTACTAAATGAAAACTCTCCTAGCTGTTGTACAGGTCAATACTGCTCAAGAAACCACATAATCAGGCCGTGTTCCTCATTAAATAACTGACAGTATGAGCACCAATACATTCTATTAGCTTGGTGCTGCTAGAGGATGCTCCCCATCCCTTTTCTTACTCTGAAAATAGCCTATGACTGGGATTGCAAATTTAAAGAGAAGTGTTAGAAGTGGTGATGTTGACACAGGGGCTGATTGGCCAGTACAGAAATTGATGGGAAAATAAAAGAAGAGCTTAAAACTACTGCTGTATCTCTCCCACAATTGCAAGTTTGCATACTTGAAAGATGAAGCAGTTGAGGTCAGAAACAGCCATCTGATGAGTTTCATTTGATCCTTTTTCTTACCTATTTGGATAGCCTCCCACAATTTATCTGTCTCATATACGCTTCTTTTTCCCTCTGATAATCCCCTCAGGCTAGTCCAGAAGCTTCCATTTAGATGTCCCTTGAAATAAGCACAACTGACCGTCCCTCACCTATTATCTGCATAAGGGTCATACACAAAGATACATCTACAACATTAACCCTTTTTGCCAAGCACAGCACTCCTTTCAGGACAGGACAGCACATTTGCAGATGTTTGCCTTTCCTTCAGCTGTGTTAAAACCTGTCGTTTGTGCTTCCCAAGCAAACCAGGCTATTCTGTGCTGCAGCCCTGAGCTCACAGTTGCCAATCCTTCTGCAAATTTTAGAGTCGCCATATTACATCAGTGAGAATTAATGCTGATGGCCCAAACCTTTGCAAGTCTTGGAGCAGACTCATCTTCCCCCATGTTCTTCTTACCCCCAGAACAAAAAGTAGTTAGAAGAAAGGAAAGTGCCAACCTTATACCGAAGCTTCAATAAATTTGCTGTCCAAAAACTGTGGCGCAAGATCCCAGCATCCTCAGAGGTCTCATCCTGACACTGAAAGCATTTAAGTGGCAGGAGGGGGACCCCGCAGAGCACTGGGGCTATGTCTGGAGCACCGCAGTCAGCTGCTGCTTCCTCTCTGCCTTGGCGAGACAGACCAGCACGTCCCATTGTCTGCTGGGACCACAGAAATATTCATCCTGCCACGCAGCACATCCCAACTGGATTCCCGAGCCACTTCTCCCACTCCATTCTGGCTTTGGAAGTTGCCAGTAAAATAGAGGAAACCCGTGCTGAAAAACAAACTGATGCCACCCAGTAAGAGAAAATTAACCATTTCCCCAGGGAGGTGGCTCACAGGGGACCTGGCATTGTACAGATAATAGGGAGGAACAAATGGCAAACCACAGTTTAGCCCGTAACATCCATTCCAAGATGGACCAAGCATTTACACTGCCTCACATCAATCCCCACTTTGGCACTTGGCAGTAAATAAGAAGCAACTGCAATAGCCCTGTGCCCTTTTGAATGTAGAGCTAGACCACTGTGTACTAAGGGAACTGTGCCACCCATTGCCAGTTAATCCTGCTTTAAGGGCCCTACAAGGAAGAACCCCTACGAAGTAATGAGAAACTTACACTAAGCAGGAGGCTCTTTTCTAAAGGGGCCATTATACTCTGAGGGGAAGCAGGGAAACACACGTGGGACCGCTAGAATCTTTGTGCTGCCTGCTTAGTACTTTGAGTCCTATTTTCAAATTTTTATAATTATCACATAATGCATAATGTCATACAAACCAGGAGATGTCAGCTCTGTGCAGAGCCAAACCGAACACGGGCAGGCACTGCACACTCCCCGCAGGGCCAGCCCAGCCCTGGGCTGCCCTTCCTGGCCCCATCCCAGGAACACCAGCCATGTCCCTCCACGACCCCTGCCACCCTCCTGGAGACAGCACAGCCCTGCCTAGTGCAAAGCTGCTCCTGCCTTCATGACTGCGCTCATCTGCAGAGGATAAACCCCTCACACTGCATCTAGTGGGTTTAAATGAGGTGTCAGAGCCTTAGGTGGGTCACGGCCTCTCTTGGACACTCACCAGCCCAAAGCGTCAGGTTTCCAAGCCAGGCACATGTGCTCTGAGCTTTCTGAATAGAGGGAGTCCAGACACAGCCTTGAGGTGCTCTGCGGGCTCTGGCCAGCACCTTGTCCTCAGGGCACACGCTCATCCTGGCAGGACACCCATACCCCGCTTTTATGCCTGTCTCCAGGGCTGACGCGTGCCCCTTCCCGGGTCACAAGCCTTGTGAAATCCCAGAGATGACAATTCTCCTTCTCGGGGATATGGGATAACTGAAGCTTGTCACACTTTGCAAAAGGTTAATTAAAAAAAACACCCTCTCTTTCCCCCTGCCCCCAGCTATCATAAGAATGCATTGCCCTACGGATCAGCCAGAGAGCACCTGTCATCCCTGCCTCGCTTTCCTCCCCGCTCCCAACGGCTGTGTCCTTTCACGGCTCCAAGCTCCCTCTCCTGAGGGTCTCTCCCCAGGGCACCCCTCTGGCCCTTTGTTTCCCCATTCAGGGACCTTCTGTTCTCCAGTCCCTCTCCCCACAGTCTGTCTTCCCAGTTCAGACACCTTCCTCATCATCCCCTTTGCTCTGCCGCAGCACAGGCCAGCAGCTCCCTCATTGATCCGTGGTTTCTTTGAGACAGGGCGGATAACATGGGACTGGGACTTCATAAACCCCGGGAGTTTTGCTCTGGGCTCATGACAGAGGACAGAGGCTCCAACTCCATGGAGTACCTGTGGTCTGGTCCTCCCCAGTCTGATGAGGCATCCCACATGCACACTTTTTGGCTCCAGCGTCCTAACACGGGCAAGTTCCTATCATCAGGTTCATTCACACAACAGTCACAGCTATGTTTTTCCATATTAAAAGGGTGTACATAAGCTTTTCATCCTCATACTTGATCCCAACAAGTCAACCTTTGCTCTGCTATCAGAACTAGTTGGCTGAAAGTCACTCTGTAAAAAAGCAAAGCCTGCAGCAGTATGCAATAGAGTTTAGCCATGACTGGCAAAAGGCAGTAATGCTGAGAGATTTTTGCAGCTGATCCTGTTGAGAAGAATATAAATTATCCTGAAGAGAGAGCTTTCTCCACAACTGCTTGAAAATACCTTTGTTTCTTCAGAGCCAAAAGGTTTTGTTCTCCCCCACCCACCCTGACCTGCAAGGTACTTTGCCAAGCCAGACAAAATTACAGTGCCCTAGTGCTGTGGGGCAAGGATGAACAAGAAGGAGGAATAAAATATCTTTTTCCCTCCTGCACGAAAGCATTATACAATTAACCAGCTGCACTGGGGGGGGGGTGGGGGCTCTCTTCCAGAAGCACTGGCATGCTCTTTTGTTACTAGACTAAATAGATTGTTGGGCTTCTCCATCCGAAGCTTCTTGACCGAAAAGCTGTACAAAGTAAATATATTCCTTCCAAGGCCAAAACCCTTCTAGTGCCAACTCTCAGCTCAGAGCAGATGTCCGCGGTTGGGCTGCAAAGCCCCCGAGGAGCAGGGGGTTTGCAGGGGCCAGGTGTCCCCGTCTGTGCGGCGCAGCCCCTGCGGCAGCCCGGGCTGGGGGCAGCTGGTGGAGGCTGGTGGTGTCAGACAGCAGCACGCTAATGAACTGAGAAGCACCAGAGGAAATTCCTCACTGCGGAGATGGGAATACAACCACCACGCAATCAGGGGTATTTCAGTCGCTTAGTGTGAAGCCAAAGAGTTGCTGCGTAACGTCGGGTAAGTGGCTTAAATTTTTAAAAGGCAGGGTCGAGCAGCACAGCGGGTCTCTGAAGAAATCTGCTCTATTACTAGCTCTGGGAGGGAGTGTCCTTTGGCAGACAGAGGAAGAAAATGTGATTTATTATTAGAGATATGTTAGAGAAAGAAACGGCATTCAGCACTGCTAAGGTTGCTTCTGTCTGAAGCAGGAAAAAGCTTGAGGCTGAGTTAGGACCCCTCTTCCTGCACCATGTGTGAACTGATGAAGACTGACTTAGGAACGTCTCTTCTCCCTGTTCGCAGTTCCTCCAACCCAACGATCATCACTGCTCGCAAAGTGCTGTGCACTATCCAGAGATGCAGTATAAACACCAAAGCACCAGTCTCTCACTTCAGGGAACCCAAGATTTGATCCCCAGTGGGGAGTGAATTGCAAGGAAATCCGTCTTGATGCAGATAAAACAAGAGGCTAGTTCATTCCACAGGATACATACAAAAAGAAAAAGCCAGCAGTCTGTACACCAATATCTTTTCCGCTGCTTTTAAGAAACTTGCAGCATCAGGCAAAATTGGAGCTTTAACCCAACAGCAATGAAGTAGCCTTTCACAAAAAAACTCTGCCTGCATCTGAACTCTGCCTGCATCTGGCAGCTGAGAACATTGCCAAGGCTTTAACCCTCTGATATTAACAGAAAGAGATATTGATGAGTGTCCCTCCGGCGAAGGAAACCAAATGGTGTTTTTAACTTCAGTGGATTCTTTACAGATTTTCAATTCCTTAGCAAGGCTGTTCCTCCAGACTGGGGTGTAATTGAGATGCATTAGCCACTCACTCAAAAACTTTCCCAGGAACACATGTGCACGCACACAGACTATGCATTCAGATATAAATACATACCGTACCTGCACATGCCTTAAGCTGCTGTTCATGGGCTGTCTGGACATTTCCGCTGCCAGCTCGGCTGCTCAGTCAATTGCGGCACTCAACACTGCCAGCTCAACGCGACAAATAAAGCAAACAGAAAACCAGCTCATCAGCGCTGGCTATCTGACCACAGCCACGAAAAGCAGGAGAGGGTCCTTTAAGGACCACTCTTTATGAAAGACAAGGGCACTGGGTGTTTTCACCCCAAGAGGGATGGTGAACCTCTTAAAATGAAGTCTTCTACAAACGAGTGCAGCAACTTGCTGATGAACCGCCTGCCCCACCTCTTCGTCCTGTACTGTCTCCTCACTGGAACAAGCCACCATCTGTGCCCAGCACAGCAGAAGATCTCCCTCCAAAATATTCCAGTCTCCTTCATTATATCAACCTTGACAAAAGGCCAAATTCCATCAGTATAGACGGATCCTATTTGTAGCATACCATCTATTGGGATGAAGAAAGCGTATCCTCGAAGGGTTTCAGTTGCGTAAGGACCTGAAGCCGTACCATTGATCTGAGCACACCTTAGCTCTGAAAGGCAGGGATGCTACCCAGATGTAGCTTCTGGAACTCTGCTTAACTGTGGGTTTTAAAGTATAGACCTCACTCAAAAAATGGCTGTTCCAGGCAAGCAGGGTTTCTTACAGACTACAGAAGACTAGGGTCATCTATACTAGAAACCTTTTAACATAATATTAAAGACCAACTCTAGTCTTTCTTTTAGCCTAGGTAGCATAAATGGGTTACATTATAGGTCTCTAGTAAGAAGTAGAGGGGGGTGTAAACCCACCTTTTTAGAGTCCTGTATCAAGGTAAGAAAAATCATATCCTCCTCTTATGAAAAAGAGAGTGTAACACAAGATGTGCCAAGGATTACTTCCATCTCAGAAGGAATGATCCACCAATGAATCCTACAGACTTCAGGAGAGCTAAGCACCTACACCACACAGCAACCACCTCTGTCCTTCTGCAGCAGGGAGAAGTCATACACAGAAAAGGAAAGAGAGGCACAAAAATCTTATGATTAGTGTCTGAAAACATAATGCTGTAACCAAACCAGTATGGCAACTTCTGTGCAAGGAAGGTCTCTTCAGCAGGAGAAATTATCCCCTTTCCTGGAGAAAAGGGAAAAACTCATCTTTAAGGGAACCAAAGCTTTTTGGTCATGGAAGTAAACAGTTTGCAACTTACCATTGACAAAATCTCACAAATCTAAAGAGAAAATCTGATTGAAAGATTGTAGAAACAGAGAGAATTTTGTCAGCTTTGTACAACAGTCCGTGGCCAAAACGTTAATCCAAACTTTTAAATGTTTATTTGAAACATCCTTCAGAGGTCCTCAAAATTTTGCTGTCAGCTTGAGGTCCATCATTTTATTTCATTTACATTGTCCTCCCCCCACACACACCTTTTAATGAATTGCTAGAGTTGCTTTGACTTTGGCACATGATGAAGTCTTACACGGCCAAATGTCTACAGAAGTCTACGCCCAGCTTAATTTGCAGGTGTTTTATCTGGACATTCAGCCACCAACCCACTTGCTCTTCAAAGAGGAGAGAAACTGGAGGTCAAACTGGCTTATTCAGAGAGGAAATAGCTTATTCTGAAGCAGCCAGTGAAATGACCACTTTGATTACCTTGATGTAAAATAACAGAATTTGGCCTAGTCATATTTTTCCACCAAGTATTTCACAGAAGCCAAGGAAAGCAGTAGTTATATCAACTTGAGACAACTATCAGGTCACCAGGCGTCTTTCCCTTCCAGGTCTCCAAAGCACTGCAGGCTTGGAAGAGCCCCCGTGCAGGCAGGGCAGCTGCAGGCATCTGATGTGCATGTGCTATGCTAGCCTCAGTTCAGGCATTTGCACAAGCGAAGGAAGAAACTTGTCTTTCACAGAAAATATCAGGGGAACCAAGAAAGAGGTTGAAAAACTGCAGAAGTCATCTCTCAGCGTCCAGGGGCTTTAGTTCAGCTGCTAACTGCTGTTTCCCCACACAGTGCACCTGCTCCTCATGTGTCTTCAAGTCATAGATACAGAATTCTCCAACAGAAAGCAAACCTACAGTCTGTTATTCCCTCTGGAGCCAGTATCACTCCACAGAGGTCAGGATGCTGTTTTCCTTCCTGCACTTCCAACAGGTTCCCCACTCTAACCTGGTATCAGGACACCCCAGCTACTCTGAATTTCACAGCAGTTGCTTGCCAAGAACTCAGGTCTGCCTGCTCCAAAAACATACACCTGCCCCACTCACCGTATGGCTGATTTCCCTCGGCCTTGTGCACGACAGAGCCTGAGGGACACAGCTAAGCAATTTGGACCATATCCCACAGAGGGCAATAATACTTCTATCATTAATTAGGTGCATTTATTACTGGAGATGATGGTAAAGTGATTAAAGTTGAAGAAACAACAAAAGAAAACCTCTGAAATCAAGTCTCTTGCCCAACCCTCACTTTTTCAGTCTGAGCACTGCAGATGCTGTGCCTGGTGATCTAGCAGAGTTCAGGTCTGCAGTGAAATGCCCCCTCCCATACAAAAGCCAAATCTCACCATCACAGCCTGAAGGGAGTAGGACTATGGACAGTCTGACTTCAACTAAGCTTTGGAAACGTGAGAGGATTGCACAGGATTAGTCAGTGAGTAACACAAAACCCAAAAGCCACAATTACCAGCCAAGCAGCAGCCACTCTGCCCAAATTGCTCTCAGCCATCCCAGCCGTTGTATTTGTGGGAAACGCCAAGCAGAGAGCACCTGATCCCTCCAGCTACCCCAGAAGGCAGATCCTGGCTGGCTCTGCCCAGGGAAAGGAATACACAGGTTTTCAGCACTGGCGTCTCTTGAAATACGTGTCAGGAAACCCACGGGGTGGCCAGTGGAGCAAGGTGGGAGAGGGGTCTGACATACACGGAGTTAAAAACCCTTAGTGAAGGGGAAAGGAAACCAGCCCATGTTTGTGCCTATTCCTGGATATTAAAGAACCTTTTAGGCATCTGAGATATTAGAGATCACACTTGCTTGGTGCACAAGAGATGCTTTGAAAGTGCTACAGCCTTTTTATTCACATAAACTCCCTCTGAGTTGCCTTTTCTTCTCTCTGGGCAGAAGTTTACACCCAGGTTTTATTTGGCTTCAGGGCAAACATGATGCTTTGCAGGAAAGCACTGTCAAACAGACCCCTCTCCTAGACAAGTAATTATGAGAACAAATAGCTCCTTCTTAACCCACAGGGGAGTCTGCCAACCCCTCTCTCTGCTATTCTCGGCTTCCTGGCTTATAAAGGGTTACGTGCAATCTAAATGAATGGCTTGTCCTTCTTGGTCTGGCTGGGAAGCTGAACAGATTTCAGCTGGCAGCGGAGCAGAGCTGTCCTGCGGATACTCACTGCAGGTTACCCTGTAATGGTAACAGGAGACATCGTATGCCCTCCCAAACAGGACTCGGGCAAGTGCAGAGTGGTGTTGAAGCAACGCAGAGCAGGTTTAGAAGTGTCAGATTCTCCACAAAACACCAAACAAGGCGGTTCCTGCCCTGAAGACCCTACAGACTAAATGCAAGATGATGCTACAGGCAAAGATAAATGTGCAGACATACGTTTAAGTAGTAGGATAAACATCTGGATAGGCTGCTGTGAGCTAGAGAGCTGTTACGATGCCAGACCTGGGCGCAGTGGTCAGAGCACGGAGAAGTCCTGGAAGCAGGAGTGGCAGCTCTCCGGGGCCCTGCGGCAGTCTGTCTCTGAGTGCAGTTCAAGAAAGTAATTTCCAGCTGTGATGTCTAAGCCCAACTCTTAACTTCAGTTTTGATCGAGCAGTGCAACGTTTCAGATTTGCTGCGAAATCTCTGTATTTTCCACTTGTTTTCATAAATCCATACGGAACATCCCTAATGCTTCCCTTTTAACCACAGTTCTACTATTGTCTTTGCAAACAGGCCTGACCTTTATCTCACTTGCCTGAGAAGAGCCAGTGTAGGTCAAAATCCACAGGATTTGTGAGGGTTCAGTGCTAAAACATAAAGTGTTGCCAGCTCCATAGATCCATAGAAGGATAGCCAAAACCAGCACACGTCATATCCTTGCATTTAAGCCTGAATAGAACTTCACAAAGCACGAGGATTTCAAAAAAGGATCTACGACCTGCAGTGAGATTAGATAACCCACTTCAGTGAAATGAGCAGGACAAGGAGAACTGGCCCTTCATATTACAAGGGGCATCCAGTGTTGCGTGAGGCCCTTTCTATCAGGTATGAATTTGGGGTGTTACGCTGCTTTATAGATGGGTGACACCCAAACTCTGAAATCCCTGCCTGCACTGAGCACTAGTTATGAGTGGTGTCAATGAAGTGAAGGGCAGTTCTTAAGAAATAATGTGCAATCTGATATCAGTGAAGCTATCAAAGCCTAGCCCTTTGCTTTTATTGGTCAGCGACTGTGAAGAAAAGGTGCTGATGTTCAAAGAGGGCATCCTAGATTCAGCAGGGAAAAGAACAAATCACACAGCAATCATTCATTAAAGGAGTTAAAAGTCTTCCCCAGAGCTGTATGACTCCTCAGAGAGCAAACGAACCCATGTTTTCAGAGGTATCTGATGAATTTTCTGGTGTTGTGCACTTCGCTTTCTAACTCTGCTACCTGGAATGCCCTTTTTCCCCCCACAAGAAAAACTGTAGCCATAAGGCTGGACACGGAGAGAGAACGGATGAAAAAAGAGGGCTGATTTCAGGGAAGCATCCAACAGTTCAGCTGTTCCTCATAACGCACCTCAGCTATCAGGACTTCATCTAACCATACCTCTATACGTGCCTGGAGCATTCCTCACAGGAGCACCAGAATACGTGTTCCTGTTCCAGCAATGAGTCACAGTAATTCATCCTCAAATAGCCGTCAGCTTCATGTGTTTTAAACCTGATGCACATGCAGGAGACTCTTCTGGGATTTCTAGCCTGTCTTACTTGTAAAACATCTCGAGATTCTCTCTTCCCATGACATCTGAGGCTTCTCACAGAGCATCCCTGTCCATGGCCTCTGGTGCAGAACAGCAGAAGTAGAAAAGATGTGAGCGGACACAGGACCAGCTTCAAATTAAAGGTATAACGGGGGGATAACGGGATGAATAGGAGCGAGGAGGGGAGTTGTGCCTTACGTTATACTCGATGGCTTGCCAAATAACATGAACGCTTAGCGAGACATGCCTTATGATCCTGCTCTTGATCAGATCAAAACTCCTATCCAGCCTTGGAAACAGGACAGTATCCAAAACCATGAAACTAGGTTCTTGTCATTCAAATTTGCTTACTGAACTTTACAGAGAAATTCACAGGCCCTATTCCTAGAAAAAAGGGGAGATCTCTCCTCTTTCTTTGCATGAAGGTAGCATGAGAATTGGGGGTAAATCCTTTGACCTGTCAAGATGTGGTTTGCAAATCACCTCTCCATCTGAGAAGCTCTGGATGAGTAAATATTAGTAATAATCTCTCTGCCTTGGCCAGAAGAAACTGAAGATGAAAAATGAACCCTTGTGTTGAAATCATGGAACAGTTTTGCCTCTGCCTTGCTGTCCAACACACACATCTTGGCATGCACACAGCACCCAGAAAAGCAGTCTTACTCCCCATTTTCTTCCTGATGGGACCACCCATGGGCAGTGGAGCAGGATGGATTCAGGAGGAGGATGGAGGGGTATGCTGCGCATACACCCCATCTCCATCACTGGAGAGAGCTCGTTGCATGGAAAAAACAAGAACACATTCCACTGGTGCAATCAAAAAAACGTTGACCTCACTGGGACCTAACATTGGTGTATTATGATGTTGGGGCGAGAAGTGTCCGTTTATCCTCCTTTCATTTCTTGTTAAAAAGCATAGCCCATGTCAGAGCTGAGGAGAGCTGCAACACAGAGGAGACATTATTCTCAGGTTTGGATTAAGATCAGTATTTTAATGAAAGCCCTTATTAGCCCCAGCTGGGGCTCAATTTTCCAGTGAGTTGGGAAAAAAAATATATTGCCCTGGCCATTCTTCTCTGGGGATTGTGCAGAGACATCTGAGAGTATCAATTACTGATCATAATACTCTATTGGAAACGAACAGCTGGGGAAAAGCCGCTGGCTGGAAACGACTGGATTGCTTTACATTTTAAAGTACAGTTCTTGGCTATATGGTGTCCATTTTTTTCCCACCCTGGGATCCTGACTGCTCTCAAGGGGCTGCAGTAACCCTGCCCTTGCCACCCTCTCACGCCATCAGAGGAGGCTCAGCTCGCTGCAGAGACCTTGGGCTGCCCAAGGTGTGGAGCTGAGCACAGCCTCAGGGGTCCTCTTGCGGGCTGTGCATGTTGATCAGAGCCACCCAAGCCCTCTGCTTTAGGGAGAGAGACACTCTGTGTACTCTGTCTCCCAAAAGCCACAGCAACCCAAACGGCCTCTGGGCCATTCATGTGCCAATGCATGTTACTGCCCATGGAAGTGGGAGATGTGCCGGTGTAATTCCTGACTTCAGACCCCTCCCAGAGCCTTAACTCTGAACTCACATGCATCCCGTACTGCTCTGGGGGAGGAAGGAGGGTTGCCCAGGAGTTAAAAGCAAACTCATGCTGCCCAGGTCTGCCACAGCCCTGCACGCCCTGCCAGCGTTCCCTGCACTCTGACGGGAGGGTGTGCTGTCACCCAGGCAGGGCAAGGGTGACAAAGGGAGCTCACCGCCACGTCAGTAACTTGGTTTTGACAAAACTACCGTGTGGGAAGGGAAACATTTTTCAGCCAGCTGAGCATACGAGTGTCCTCCTTCCCTCTGCAGTTACGGGGTGGAGGAACGACTACACGGACACAAGGTTATTCCTGCAGAACACAGATGCTAACGTGCCCTCTTTGGATGTTTTACCATCTGGTCACTTGGGCACCCAGGCCCTATCGAAACAGGCTTAGGAAGATTTTTAACTTAATGCAGTGACAAAGGAAGGTGAGTGAGCAACGATGCGGGAGGCAGTCATGCGTAGGTGTCTGTATGTCCTTGCGCTGGACACAGGGAGGAAAACAGACCCTGAGCTGGGAGCTTGCAGTGCGAACTAAAAGCTGATGCCATCTCACCACCTTATACAATAGCTGATCCAGAAATGGATGAAATCAGAACAGCACTGGGGGAAGCTGTTATTTCAAAGTTAAACATCATGAAACGCACAAGAGGTTCATATCGAGGGGCAGATCTCTGCCTTGGTCAGCAAGGAGGTTATGGAGATGTGCGTGCATGATGTTACATTTACAAAAGAACTGGCACGAGGGTAAAGCAGCCAACAGCAGTGGGTGTGCGGGTGGGATGCATGCGGAGCCACCAGCTTTTCCCTCATGGCCCCCAAAGGTGGAAGGGGTGGCAGCACTTCACTCCTGCCCTGAGGGATTGAGCAAAGGGTGGAGGGAGAGACGCCCACAGATGCGTGCCAGCGATTTCTGGAAGAGTTTAAAGCTGTCTTCACGTGAACAGCTGCGCTGAACCATAATGGATAGTCACTCTCAAAGGCAAACTGTAAATTTCCCAACAGAACAGGCTCTGTCTGCGTGTGTGTGTGTGTGTGAACCACATACTTCCTTGGGGCTGGGGGCTGCGAAGGGGAGAGGAGAGGCAGGAGGGAAGCCCACTCCAGCAGTTGCCAGGTTGAAGGTTTCACATTCTTTCAGTTGTAGTGGCTGGAGTTATTAGTTATTTTTCTCCACTTAGCATTTCAGATCTGGGTGGATTTTGTCAGAATATCAAATCAATAAAATGCTCTATCTGTGAATCTGTTCTCTAAATGTCATGGAAAAAAACCCTCAGCCTCCAGGAGCTGGTCCCCAGCTAGCCTGGGACCTGGTAGCTCAGGAGTTTCACGAGGAAGCAGAGAAAAATCACAGGCCTGTTGGCCTTGAGAATCGTGTTACTGCTTGAGATTTTATTAACTTTTTTTATTCTCCTCATCATCCCCACATCCTAGCTGAACTGGGACCCTAATTCTTTGCAGGAAATACAAGAGAATATGCATGAAAGCCAAACCTTGAAGGCCTTTCCCACCTTTTAAAAGAGCAAAAAACCCTCACTGCTGGCCCTACACTATTTTCCCAGCCCTGTGATAACGCAGGGGCTGAAGAGGCACCTCTTCAGACCCAAACCCCAGCCAGTCTAACATGACAAGTTACATCTCCCACAAGCACCATCTAGCCAGGGACACAGCACAGTGCCCACAGCTGCTCTAAGCCCAAAGGCAGATGCTAATCGTCATCTCGTGGAAACACGCAACAAGCACCTGAAAAGAAACCGAGTCTGAGCATCACACAGACCAACCATTCAGCTCAGGCCAGTCCCATTAGATTTGGTTGACAAAAGAACCCAACGTGCCCATTTATAATTTAAAAAAAAAAAAAAGAGAGAGAAAGTTTAAAAAAAAAAAGGAAGAAAAGCTTTCTCTTCTGAATGGAGAGTTTCTGTGGCCCAGCCTCCCTCCTCGTCAGCAGACAGGGTGGAATTCCCAGGCTACGGGAGAGATCTCCTGGGGCTGATCATGTTCTTAAAGGCATGTTCCCAATCAAGAAGGCTGGGATGAGGCATAATAATTGCATAGGCTTCCTGAGAACTGGCTTAATATCCCTCAAGACTGATTTAACCTAGTTTTTCATTCTGCTTTCACATCAAAAAATAAAGATCTGTCTATATCTTGATATACTGCAAATCAGGAAATGGAGGCGTATGGTATATCTCATCCTCCCCTGCCTGGAGCTCTTTGAGGCACACTGCCAAGGCAGAGCTGCCTTTGCTTTTGCAGACACTTCCATTGTGTCAGCAAAGCTGTGCTGATTAACACTGGTGAGAAAGAGAAACTAGTGGCCTGTTAAAGGTCTGAGAGTCAGGAGCTATCTAATCCTGTGCTAGCACGGGCTTTTACGTCCTTGAAATTCATGGATAATAATTAGTATCATTACTAGCCTGCATTACACACCTATTGGTCTGTAAAGACAAATGAGGATGGAAAGCTTTATAGGCTTCAGGCCATAGCTGACTATAATTATCATTAACACAAGGATAGTGGAAAATGTGCCTGTATTACTGGACAAATGCCAATCTTGTACTTACCTTTGGAGTCTCTGGAGCACCTTGAGGCAGCCCCGAGATCCAGAGGCGCATGCTGGCATTTCCCTTTCCAGCTGAGCTCAGGCTGCTGACCTTCTGGCAGGCAATCCCAAGCGGGACTGGGAAAGACCCCAGACCACTGTGTCTGCCTGACGCTGTACATGTGCTGTCACTGCAAGTCCAGATGGGAGAGACAGAGGTTATCAGCTCCCAGTCAGCCGTAGAACCTGCCTGCAGCGGATACCTTTGATGCTAAAGGGAACTTAAAAGCAGAGGGCAGACCCACGGCTCCATCCCAGGGGACCAGCTGGGTAAATCCCAGGGAGCCCCCAGAGATAAATAATGCAGTCTGGCCGCAAAGCCGCACAGCAGTGTAGAAGCAGACACACTAGTCTGGCTTGCTTGCAGAAACACTGGGCTTTTCTGTTCTGCAAGAATGGGGTAAGCCTTTTCTGTAGGAACAGCCATCAGCCCCTGCTTTGACATTAGTACGGACCATGTTGGACTGGTGTCAGAAGTGAGCTGGTTTCTGTAAAGTTATCTTTAGACTGTGCTACACATGATTATAGAGACTGTAATCGTAACTGGCCTTCTTCATTACAAGTGCTTTTAATCCTGTAGTAAATTAATGCTCTACAGACCAAAACACAATTTATTTTACATTGAATGCTGCCAGCTTGGACTCCCGATTTCACCTTTAAAAATACAGATCTCTAACAGTGGAGTAAAAAGCTAGCTCTGAGGTCTGTAATAACACATACTTTATAACTGCACTGCAAATGTACCCCCAAACACTACACAACATTATAGAATCATAGAATGGTTTGGGTTGGAAGGGACCTTAAAGACCATCTAGTTCCAACCCCCCTGCCATGGGCAGGGA
>JAVKLA010000042.1:10409602-10441370 GCA_034782735.1 Sagittarius serpentarius | reverse complement strand
CCCTGGGGGCGCCCGCAGCTCACCCCCTCGGTGCCCACAGCACCCCACGGGCCCTGGCGGGGCCCCACGGGCCTTCTCCGCACCTGGCCGGGCCCTGGCAGCACGTGCGGCCCCACAGCCACAGGGCTCCTGGCCTCCGAGGCGGCCCAGAGGGGATCCTGCCCGGCAGAGCAGGCTCGGCCCGGTGTGGCTGGCTGTCCACAGTCGCTGCCCGCGTTGGAGTCTGCCGGCTCCTCCGCAGCTCTGGTGAGCTGCCTGCAGACATGGGCTGTGTCAGCCCGTCCAGCGGGACTGCCTGGGCCTGCAGGCCGGAGCGTGGCGGCTCGCGCAGGTGCGGTGTTTCAGGTTTTGTTGGGCATCTCTTGCATTCTCAGCATCGCAATAATAACGGCTTATGTTTGTGAATGCAGCCTGGAGACAGAGTCAAGCCACAGTGACAGACTGGGGAAAGTCTCACGCTTCAAAGTGCCCATAAAGGAAGGAGGAGCACCCCTGCACTGCAGAGACACGCAGCCCTGCGCACCCCTCGCCGGTAGAGGATGAACTCCATTGGTGCCAGCATGGCTCTTTCACCTGCTCTTGAAAATCTTTCTGCAGTTTTATTGGAGGCCAAAGAATTAAAATAAGAAAAAGCTCCCTATTCTTTAGGCGAGACATTTCCCCAGTCTTGCCATTTTGCCTGAATGCTTTTGTCTGACTGCATCCCTGCAAGGTTTAATGCAATGCATGTGGCTAATCCCGCACTGCTCCATACACCACCCCGGGTCTTTCCCTTAATAATGTCACTGGGTAACAGCATCAGTCAGAGACTTTCTGCTGCAGGTAGTGTGACCACTATATTATGAAGTGCTGTCACTCACATACGGTGCACGTTAGATTACAGGGCAGGAGCAAAATACAGTTACTCTTGCCTTTTAAGTCTAAAAGCACGACAAGAGAAAGAGGGAAATGACAGCAATCTAAGTATGTTGTGTGCAACATACTGCTTTTCTAATTGATTCTGCAGATTTCTTCCTCTTCCTCCTGCTGTCATAATCTCTGTACTTAGAGATCCACATCTTTCCTTTATTTTCCTTTCACCCAGAATATAGGCCCACACCTGAATAAAAAAAAAAGAAATTCAGATTGAAACAAGCAGAGAAAAACTACTGAAGAGTCAGAGCTGTGCATCAGTGCCATAGCCTTTCGAAGGAAGAGATAATAATTCATGCTGGGAATATTCAAAACTAAACTGGAGGAATCCCAAGGATGAGATACCAAGGCACAATCCCTCAGAAGCC
This sequence comes from Sagittarius serpentarius, assembly GCA_034782735.1. Classification (NCBI taxonomy): domain Eukaryota; kingdom Metazoa; phylum Chordata; class Aves; order Accipitriformes; family Sagittariidae; genus Sagittarius; species Sagittarius serpentarius. The sequence goes on along the minus strand of JAVKLA010000042.1, from coordinate 10,440,090 downwards.
CCCAGGGAATAGACAAAAATACCTAATTGTTTTTTTTTTTTAATCTCAGACATCTAAATTATCCAACCACATTGTGCAAGTGTATTCAGCAGATTGCTAACTGATCAGCCATGAAATCCTGCTGCACTTTGCATTGTGCTCGAGAACTGAACAACCCACTGAAATTAATGAGACAATTCTCATCTCTCATGAGGTCAAACCAATTACATAGGCATAGCCAGCGGGTACTATCTGTAGCGGAAAAAACCAAAACAAAACAGTGCCTATCAAGTTAGAGTTACGCAACCAAGTGCTCGTCTAGGCTCCTGGCAAGGCCCCGATATCATTAGCTATTATTAACTGCCTTGTGCAAAGGCATCAACTCTCTCAGGAGCCAAGAGAGCACTGAAGTGGTTACAAAAGCACTTCACTTGTATAGTAGACAAATCGCGAGGTGGCCTTGAAGAGTCGTTCCATTTGCAGGCTCCAGGCTCAAGAACACAACACAGTGAGAGCTCACATTGTGAAGATTTTATTTGCAACTAAAAGGTCAAACTCTGAAGAAAGTAATGGGCTCAGAGCAGCGCCAGGACAGCTTTCCAATTGGGTCCAGCTCACTTACATCCTTGCCAAGGGAAGAAGAAGTTAATGCCCTGAGATAAGACCCTCGTCACAATATTGTTTAATTACATAAGGCTTCCAGTGAGCCTGAGATAAGAACAGGAATTTGTCTGCAGTCCAGCTGGGTGCGGCTGCTTAGTTCATGTTGTGTATTAGAATGGGAACTAAAAGCACGGGTTTATTCGAGGTGGTTGTCACACCATTAGAACTGGAATGAGTAAACTGATACTGACAACTGATTTAAAAGTTAACTGTTTCATGTAAGCAATAAACTAACATTTTCCTGACAACAGTAGCTCTGAAACTATCTATTGTTTCTCTTCAAATTGCATTAGGAACATTAATTAAGCCAAACTACTACTCTGAAATCAATAAGTAAATATTTTCAGTATCAATGAAGAAACTGAAGCAGAGGGATGAATTGACTCACCTAAGACTACAGAATAAGATCAGCTTTGACTCTAAAATTAGAAAATCCCTTCATTCCTAATTCTGTGTTCATAATTCTTCCTGAAAAAAAGAGTATTTTCCTCATTCCAGTTCACTTTCTTATAGATAAATCAGATCATGGATCACTATCTGGATTCCTAACTAATGCCTCACAGCAACAAAGCTGGTACTTACTATTAAAAAAAGTGCCCCAAAAGTACTTTATTTGAATCATCTTCCTGGACGTTTATTCCATAAATTTGTTAATGCAGGTAAAATGTTTTGTCTCCAGGTTTCCTAAATATTCTTAATTTCTAGATGATATGCTATTCTTTAGTTTTAACTTCACATTAATAGAGTTTATATTAATACTTCGTAATTTTGATTATCTCTATTTTGTAATCTCAACATTTCCTGTTTCCCAGAAAAGTGTAACCTTGATCCTTACCTGTTCAGTGTGGTTTTGGATAATATAACATCCTGTAACACTCATGTATGTTTTCCTCTTTTGTTTTGTTCATGATTCCTTACACACGGCTGAGTTTTAGGTTAGCCCCTGGCTTGTGCTACAGCTCTTGCACTGGGAATGTGTTGTATTGTAAGTGCTGTGACTGGGTCATGAGCAGCATTGTTTGCTAAAGGTAAAGCTGGGTACATACAGTCATCGTTTAGGTCAATTAGGTTTCGTTCATCAGTTGGGAATGTGCAGTGACTGTTAAGGAAGGTGCAGTGCTTATTCATTTATGCCCCTTCTGCTACTGAGGTGTGTTTGCTCCCAGCTGAACTGTAGCTTTTTGTTTGGGATATTGTGTGGCAGGGTACACACCGCCACATTTTACCCCTGCGCATTTATTCACAGGATACGCTTGTAGCACTTGTGTCAGGGTGGGTTGGGAATTGAAGTGAGCACATTGCTTTGCAGGGCGTGTTTACTTGATTATGTGTTGTATTCTACAGGGTGTGTCGCTGACTGCATGAAGCATTAAACACAACTGCCGTTCAGGAAAAGGAAAAAACATTTTAGAGAATGAAGAGAAAATGTTATAAAGCATTTAAAAATATAAATAACAGCATGTGAGGAAATCTTTCTGAAGGAACAGGATGCGCCTGTAGGTGAAGAATTCAAATACAAGTGCTGTGCTAAGTATAATCAGTAATGAAAGCTCAGCCCTTCCTCTTAGGATTTTAGTAAGCTACACGTTGACAGTACTTTCCAAGTAGCAGGGAACAAAAAAGCAAGCTTTATGTCTTGTTGCAGTGTAGTATCTGTTTGTCATTATCACATATGTTACATTGCCCATCTATTACTGTGAGACTGGACTTTAAATGGTCAGTAGAATAAATCAGTATCTACTCAACTTACTACATAAAGTCCTTTATGGAGTATCTGAGCATTTTCCTTAAGAAGACGTAACAACCACGTTGCTTCTTCCTGCTCAATATGCAGAAGAAATAATCTGAGTATCTGATAGATCACGGGGCTGGCTACAACTGCTGTGTGTATGTTTGAGTGTGGAGAAGGGGTCTGTGCAGCCATGTGGCCTCTTCCTTGTCCTGTGCCAGTGGGCAAGCACATCGTTGGGCAATGCTAAGGGGAATCTACCGCTCAAAGTCCCTAGAAAATTTACCCTGTTTTTAATATGATTTCTTTTTGCTTGCTTGTTTGCTTTACTTTTGGGTGCCAGGAATTTACTATGGCAAAGTTGCAGGGAGCAGAACATTTTTGTGTTTGGTTTCTTTTTCCACTGTGGAAATGAACTCCACAAAGAAGTTTCAGGTCCTGTCATAGGCGTACCTCGTGCTTTCACAGCATCCCTATATTGATTAGTGTTCAGTGTAGTTCAGGAGACTGCAAAAGCATGACAGGTCATGGCCAAAGGGAGACAGAAGTTAACAGTTAACTAGAGCAAAGTCCTGTAATAGAGGACTTTGAACACTAAAACAGAGGGCCAAATCTCAAAGAGATTTGGGATTAGCAGCAAAAAGGGGAGTTGTGTATTAGCACCTGATTCTCAAAGGGGGAATGCTCTGTAGTGAGTTAAATGCCTAAATTCCCTGTACACTGGAGAGGAACAGTTAAGAACCTAAGGACCTGAAGTGTATCGAGTGGTGAGATGCCTACTTCAGCTGGTAGGAGATACTTAAGAGAAGGGAACATCTGAAAGAGAAGGGAACATCTGAAAGAGAAGGGAACATCTGAATATCTCACTGTGAAACTCTCATACAGGACCAAAAAGTGTTTGCTTGTCGGTTTAAGTAACACAATTGGCATGAACACCTGAATTAGTCTTCTCAGTGAAAATACGCCTGGGAGATGAGCCACCCTCTCTACTTTAAATACTCTCCAAGTCCTGAAAAGCAGTGTCCTGGAAGCCGGTTCTGGACCTTTAAACAGGGAGTGCTGTGAGAAACTTTAGGGCCTTCAGAGGAAGAGAGGAAAATGTGCCTGACCGGCTTCTGAAAGTTGAGCTATGGTGTAACCAGGAGCGCAAAATTCTTGTGTTGGAATAGGGTGCCTGGTTAGGGCTCTGAGCTGGGAAACAGTGATGATACTGGGACTGGGATACTGGTGAAGGCGTCCATGACTTACTAATGTTAAATACCTATAAGCACATAAGCACTCCTGAGAGTTCCCTTCTGCTGTGTACTTTGAGTCCTACTCAGCCACAGCATGCCTAGGGAATTACTGGAAGCTCCACACACACCTGATTTCTGGATGGACTTAGGGAAGAAGCAGCTGACAGAATTCAGCCCACCCAGAGCAGTGGGGCTGCTAGGCACAAAAAAGCGCCAGACCTTTTGGCACCTAAAGAAGCCTTCTCCAGAAACTGTAGGCACTTACAGCATCTGACGTAGCTGAGGAGGGGAGGCAGGGCTTTCCTGGTTGCTCTCATGAGCACAGGCGCCAGCAGTCTGCAGAAGTTGCACTTCGGTGCCTGAGTGCTATTTTGGATCTCTCCCAGAGACCTTGCACCGGCATGCTCTCAGTGGGGAGTCAGTGCGAAAGCTCAGCGAGGACTGGGGATGCTAAGTGCCTGTCTTGCTGTGTCAAGAATGACCTTCTCAGAATGGGTGGCTCTTCCTAGGTATGAGCTGTGGAAGCCAGCTTGGGCATCCAAATGCAAGGTCAGGCTGTGCTTGGTCTCTGTCTAGCAGGAGAGAATGCTATCCTGTGGCCAGCAATACATGGAAACAGCATTTTTCAGCAGAATGACTATGTGAGGATTCAATAGCACTGGGTCATCACAAAGGCCCTCAGGCAGTAAACAAGTTGACCAAACCAAAATGTTGGCAAGGAGGAATTTTTGAAAGACAGTGCTGGAAGCTTTGTTGGAAGACTTGCCAAATCCTACTGCAGCCATGTTACTGCAGCTTAGAAGGTTCTCACCCATCATTTGACCCATTGGAACCAGCCATGTGCGTGAGATGTTGAATAGCACTTCACTGACTTACTTTTGGCATGCTCGTCTGTGCTGCCTTATCAGCTTTCTCAGTGGTTTCCTCTAGATACTATGTAGTGTTCAGGGAGCTGAGTAAGCCCAGTGGGACATTTCAGACAAGAGATGCATACTCTTTTTTCATCTTTTTCATAGTAAGGATATGTTTTTTTAATTGCTTCTTCTGTGATTTGCTAGCAGGCTGCCTCTTCTGCAAATGACACTTGTATTTTCATCATTCTCGCTTGGTGGCTTGGCAGTCCTATGATGGTCAGTGGACTGGGGAGGCTTTCTCAGTGCTAAAGAATCTGTTGCAGAAGTCAGGGTGTGGCTAGAGAAAATCGTTTATAAAGAGGTTTTATTAACCATCTAACGAATGAAGCCAGAGGTCATTATCTCTGGCCTTGTGTTGGTTTCACCTGGAGCCCGTGGACTCAGCATTTCTGAAGTGTCATTGTTAGGGTACGATTTTTCAGTATCTGGCCTCTGATTTGCAGTGGGGTTAGTTTCAGGTGGTCAACTTCACGTGACTTGTGATCTGATCTAGCATCTGTCCTTGTTGCTGACTTCAGTGATCTGCCATTTGGCCAAACAGAGACTCCAAACCGGTGATTATCTCAAAGTGTTGGCTCTAGCTTATAGGAGATGGAGATGGAGAGAGAGAATGCTGTAAATATACAGAGCACGTAAAGAAGCGTGCAAAGATAAGAAAGAATGAAGAGAGAAACTGCTTGAGAAGGGAATGCCCAGCTTAGGGAACTGGGAAGAAATAAGAGCAGATATCATCAGAGAATCGTAGAATGGCTTGGGTTGGAAGGGACCATCAAAGGCCATCTAGTCCAACCCCCCTGCGGTGACCAGGGACACCTTCAACTAGATCAGGTTGCTCAGAGCCCCGTCCAGCCTGGCCTTGAATGTTTCCAGGGATGGGGCTTCTACCACCTCTCTGGGCAACCTGAGATATGTAGGCAGACTTGTGCAGGAACCTAGAGGTGAGAATAAGAAGTTTCAGCTTATGGCAGAAACTAAGAGGAGATGTATCTGGGGAGCTGATTCAGCAGGAAAAAAGCTCAAGTGAAAGGTCCCTTTCAAATGACAGTGTGCATAATCAGAAATCACTAAACCAAGAACAAAGCAACAGATAAACACTTAATTGCAGAAAACTCCCCCTGCCTTTAGAGGAAACCAGGCCTAGCAGTCTCCAGACTTCACCCTTGCCAAAGAAGACCTCTTTCACCCCGTCTTCTATGAGGCTACTTCATGGTTTCTTGCTCAAGCTTCTCGCAGAAGAAAGAGCAAGATACTGCCCTCCTCATGCTGTGATGATAAGCCTGCAGTGGAGTTAGCCAGGGTTTGTTTTAATTGGACTTTTTTACTTTTTTCCTGGCACTTTAAAGCTTATGAACGGAAAGGATCAGTCTGACTCAGAGACTGGGCTACTTCCAAACATTAATCTTAGCTGCCATATGTTAATGTAGTTTGGCTCTGCTGCATCCTATGGTGTAAAGTACGATGTCTGTACCCTTTCACCTCTGGTGTCAGAGGCTGCTACAGGGAATATGTCAGAAACATGGACAGATTGTGACTGCCTGATGTGCAATCTACAGGCATTTGATGAGATTCTGTGAGTAAGAAGGCCTAGAAAACATACATATTCTGTTCTCCTGAAATTCATATTTTGTCATTCTGCAATATTGGTTGCCAAAGTGATAATGTCCTGGGCAATTCTTTGGCCTGTGCTGACTCTGAAATCTATATACAGGTTTTGGTTATCATGGTAATGAGCACAAGATAATAAAACTTGGCATATTAGGTTGGGTTCAGTGTTTAGCCCCTTCGTTTCTGGTGGCCTTCTTAGTATGGGTATAACCAACACATAAACAAAGATGACTGTCCTGTTCATCATGATTTTTCCAGCACTGAAACATGAGTCTCTCGTCATTTGTGTTTCACTTTCTTCCATTCTCTCTCCTAAATGTTTCCATTTTATGGTAACTATTTTCAAGTTTTATCCATTCTTTGAGGGTGTACACTGAAAGTATTTGGTGTTTCCCTGCCCCTTCCTCATCTTCCTACTCATGCACTCTCTTCCCTGAAATCATCATGGGAACAACCCTATGCAAAGAAAGAGAGGAGTTTCCAATTCTACTTATTTCAATGGAATTTCCCTCCTGCCTTTTTTCCATATCAGTGGATGTTTTTTGCTAGCAACAGTAGTGTGAACAGCATCAGGAAGATGAAAACTTCATTACAAGGGCATTCACAAAGGCTGACATTAGCCTAATGAAACTAATTTTCCTAGATTCCCTCTCAAGCCTATGTGCAGGGAAAGGTTTCCTCCAGAGGCAATTCAGAGCAGTAACCTCATTCCATGGAGAACATTGGGTATCCAGGGAGATTAACTCCTTAAGCCTAAAACTTAAAAGCTTAAAAAAATTGAAATCCATTCTCATCTTCAGGGGAGTTACAGCAGACATATACCTAGTCCTGCTGTTGTAGATGTGTTGGCCTTTTGTGCTGACATGGAGAAAGATGTTCTCGATTGGGTAACCACTGGTTTATTGTACAGGACATCGCTCACTTCTGTTCCCAGCTCTGCAGCCAGTTTTCTAGGCAGTTCTGAGCAGGGAGCCCTCTGGCCTTAGTTTTCTGCATGGTAAATGATGTAAGTCTTTATGTTTATATTAATATAAGACTTTTCTCCAGGAGGACAGAGATTTGATGGACAACTGATGGACATTCAACTATAGCTAGCAAAGGCCTAAAATTGAGACATTGGCTTGTGATAATGTGGGTTAACAATTAATGAATAAATCCCTTCCACTGCACGAGAAGCTAGACATGCGACTTTCCCACACTGCAGGGAAATTTTATGTGCACATTTTACATTTTACTATTTCCCCACTGCAGGCACTGAAACAGCCAGGCCGACGTTTGTGAGCATATGACTGACGAACGGCACAGTACGTTCACTTGCCACCCGGAGACTCGTCAGAGTGACAAGTTGGAGCCATAGAAGATAGAGATGACTCATGACTGGAGCTTTATGTAAATGAGGAACCTCTTCTGTTGCATCCTGTTGTACCAATGAGGCCATTTAAAGTTCATGTCAGTGACGTTGCATTCCCATGTCCCCTCTGTCTTTGAGACAGGGCAAGGAAATGGGGTAACATAGGTGGTGTTCCCCCAGAGAAGGCAATAAGTCAAAACAGGTGGTGAATCTGAATGTGAAACCCCTGGAAGATTCCTTCCCAGCAACAATGCCTGGAGAAAGTTTGCTGTTGTCTTTTGCTGTCAATTGTGAAAGTGATTGCGCCTCTTGCCACTGACTGTAAATTCTGAGTGGGAGCCAGATAAGGGGGAAGTAGTGAATTTAGGCAAAGCTTTCTCTCCCTGAGAGTCAATCAGTTTTAGTAAGATTTATGGGTCATCTGTGACATAGCTAATAAACTCATTTAGCTTATCCAAAGCATGAGAAAGAGTCCTTCTGCTAAGTGGCATAATTCTGCATGCCCTCTCGTAATGGCCTCTAGGCAGCATATCCTAAGCAAGAGCAATGAGGAGGAGTAGAAGCATGAAAAAGCAGTGCAGTTAAATTGTGTCTGTCCAAAGCCACAGATAATATTATTCCAGGTGGAGGGTCAAATTCTCTGACTCACCCACACAAAAATCACGCTGAAGTTTACTGAAGACAGTGGAATTAATTAATCTAGTGTAAAACTAATATGAGAGAGAAGAATGACAACCTTCAAAATGTTGACCTCCTTAGCTGTCTTATTTCTAGGGTGCCATCACTCGTGTATGTATATTGCTAGCAGATATAGCATAGTCTGAGTACTGCAGATGGCTGCAGAGAGCCAAAAGGTATGAAAAAGTCTACAAACTAGAAAGGATCTGTCTTGCATTACATAGGTTGTTTAAAATCAGAAGGAAGATTTAATTGACTCCAGTGTGAGTTTTGCTTGAGTAAGAACTTAGGAGCTGAAATGAGAGATGAAAAAAAAAATCTACCTTGCTAGCCCAGAGCTCACAGAAGAGTGATTCATTTTTTTACTCTATGCAATTCTGTTCAGACAGATGCAAGTAACTTCCCTCAAATTGTTTCAGAGCCCATATCACTTTTTCTCAGTATTCAGCACATTTCTTCTTATGTATGATTCTGTTCCTTTATATGTAGATATTATCTGACTGAAAGACTATACAAAATTTTTCTTATCCATTACAGTCATCCTAATTTGATAATGCTCAGTACATTTAGTTTATTTACCTTTGTCTCATGTTTTCCTTTTCTAATTTATTCAGACATCTATCTGTGGCAACCAGTCATAGAATCATAGTATGATTTGGGTTGGAAGGGACCTTAAAGACCATCCAGTTCCAACACCCCTGCCATGGGGGGTTGCTCAAAGCCCCATCCAACCTGGCCTTCAACACTTCCAGGGATGGGGCATCCACAACCTCTCTGGGCAACCTGTTCCAGTGCCTCACCACCCTCACAGTAAAGATTTTTTTCCTAATATCTCATCTAAATCTACCCTCTTTCAGTTTAAAACCGTTACCCCTCATCCTGTCACTACACTCCCTGTTAAAGAGTCCCTCCCCATCTTTCCTGTAGGCCCCCTTTAAGTACTGGAAGGTCGCTATAAGGTCTCCCGGGAGCCTTCTCTTCTCCAAGCTAAACAACCCCAACTCTCTCAGCTTGTGCTCATAGGGGAGGTTCTCCAGCCCCCGATCCTCTTCGTGGCCCTCCTCTGGACTCGCTCGGGCAGGTCCAGGTCTCTCTTATGTTGGGGGACCCAGAGCTGAATGCAATACTCCGGGTGGGGTCTCACGAAAGTGGAGTAGAGGGGAAGAATCACCTCCCTCAACCTGCTAGCCACACTTCTGTTGATGCAGCCCAGGATACAGTTGGCTTTCTGGGCTGCGAGTGCACATTGCTGGCTCATACTCACTTCTTCATCCACTAATACCCCCAAGTCCTTCTCTTCAGGGCTGCTCTCAATCCACCCATCGGCCAGCCTGTGTTTGTGCTTGGGATTGCCCTGACCCATGTGTGGGACCTTGCACTTGACCTCGTTGAACGTCATGAGGTTCGCACAGGCCCATCTCTCAAGCCTGTCAAGGTCCCTCTGGATGGCATCCCTTCCCTCCAGTGTCTCGACGGCACCAAGCAGCTTGGTGTCGCTGGCAAACTTGCTGAGGGTGCACTCAGTCCCACTCTCCATGTCACCAATAAAGACGTTAAACAGCACCAGTCCCAATACTAACCCCTGAGGAATGCCACTTGTCACTGGTCTCCACTCGAACATTAAGCTGTTGACCCCAACTCTTTGCGTGCGACCATCCAGCCAATTCCTTATCCACCAAGTGGTCCATCCATTAAATCCACATCTCTCCAATTTAGAGACAAGGATGTCTCTGTGACAACTGGGCAAGTCATGCTTGATGCCACGTTTGTGACACAACAGAGCATTTGCAAAGCTTAAGGAGTAAATTTTGTCTAAAAAAAAAAAAAAAAACCAGGAGCAGATGAATTAAATTACTGGACATGGGGTCATGAATTGTGCCTCTGAGCCATCCTGCTGAATACTAGTGCTCCTCAGTTAAGCGTGATCCCATATAAAGCCATACCTCATCTGGCTCAAGCAGCCATGAGAGCCCCGAACTCCCCTTGGGTCTCTTAGATCCAAGGTAGGAGGAAACAATAGTCTCTTAAAACACTTGGGACCAATTCCCAGGTTTCTTACCCATTCTGAGCTCAGTCCTTACTCCCACTGCAGGCAGCGGCAGCTTTACCTGAGCTTATAGCACCAGTGCCCAGACTTTGACTGCTCTAGAGGTCGCTGTCTCCAGCAAGAAATTGGCTCCGAGTCTAAAAGCTTCACTTAATTTTGCTGGAATCATTCTCTGCTCTTTGATGCGGGGCTGCATCCCACGGGCCCACGACAGCTCATGCAAAGACAGGGCAACATAAGACAAAACAGACAGTTTCCATCAGTCTCTTAAGCAGATGTGGGTGAGCGCTGGCTTCACTACAGAAACTCTACAGGCCACATTTTTGGCAGATCCTGGGCTATATAAACAAACAGGGAACATGACCTGAGCTCCCATAAATTTCCTGAAAATCCTTAATGACTCTAAAGACTTAATAAAGTGTTTCACAGCAGAGGCAGCAGCCAGTAATTATGGTTTTGGAATCTGTGAAGTAGCAAGCCGAAGTCCAGCACTGTGATTGAAAATGCAACCAGTAATAATAGCTCTTTCAGAGCACAACATAACTGCTTTTGCCATCATATACCCTGCTCTGTGAGCTGGTGTGTCCCTAGCCAAGCATGCTGCCAGCAGAAGCTTTAATCAAAGGGCAAAATATATTAAATATAGAGACAAATTCCTGCGGATGGAGATGCAAAGCATTGTGAAAGTGTAATCCGGAAGACCATGATTTAGCAAAAATTGTAAGGGGGCAGCTACAGGCTCTAAAAACCAGTCTTCTACTGGAAGTAGGACGTGCAGGAAAAGTTTGGGACTTGCCATCGTGTAAGAGGGTTGTCACTGCTGTACCCTGCTCCTAGGATCCATACACTGGCGCACCAACGCCACATCTGCATGCAGATGGATGCACATTAGCTGAAGCAGAGTTAAAAGAAGGGAACAAGAGAGAGAGGGGTTACAGCTCCTGCAGACACACCTCGAGATTCAAGGGGAGCCACTGTCTCTCACTGGTCATTCAGATCATCATGACTCTGGGAAAGGCACTCCCAATAATTAGACGTAGGAAAACACAGCGTCACAGATTGCTTGGAAAGGCTGCCAGTCCCAACTTACTCATCTATCACATTGCTCTCACTGCATTTAAAATGTTTTTCATCAGCACTTTGGTCATCTTTTCATCCTTATATGTGGTGCTGTTAGCAAAGCCCCTCTTTAAAGCCTGGTGAAGGATTTCGAAAGAAAGTAAGCCTGTTAGTTTTTCCTTTTGCCTGTCATTACACAGGAGTAGTGCTTGAGATGCAAGTTTCTATTAAAAAAATAGGACTCAGTTAAGCTCTTGCATGATGTCTCTAGAGATGCATCAGTCGGTGCTTTCTTACACACTCCTTTTGCAGCAACAGGAAAGTTTGTATGCCAACCCATCTACAGCTATTCAACTGTAAAACCCCTTTGAACTACATCAATCCATAAAAGAGCAACCAAACTCCTTCAAAACTTCGGCTGTTAGGCAGTAGAGAAGAATTTGATGTTTAATGCCTTAATCATAGAGTTGGAGGCCTCCACTGATCCATATTACTGATGGTTGCAGGAGAGCCCACACCACGTACGGGTGAAGAAGAAAAGCTGATAAAGGGAACTTGAAGGAAACAGAACTGAAATGCACAGTGAGCCCTACACTGCCAGCCATTGTGTTAGACTGCTTCTGGCGAGTGTCCTATTTCATAGATCATTGCAGAATTTGTTAGTTGTTTCTACAAATTTAGAAAAAAATTATCTCATACGCCTACTGCAATCAGTAATGGGCTAAAGTAAGTAAACACCACATTTGTTAATGTTTCCAGAGATCTTTCCATTCCATTGGTTCAATCTGTAGAACAAGAACGTAAATAGCTTAGATTACTTATCTCATTAAAAAAAAAAAGACCTCTCAATTTTGTAGCTATGCAGCCCGCAACCTGCACAGACAGCCCTGGGATGTTAGTGAATAATACAACCTTCAGTTCTTCTTTAGCAAAACAGATGAAGTTTTCACTTGTTCTTCTTTTACTGGTGTTTTTGGAAAATACAGAAAGGAAAAAACTGTCAGGCAAAAATAGTCTATGTGTCACTTCAAACCAATCACTGGGGATCTGGACTCAAAGCCCACTGAAGTCAGTGGAAAGATTCCTCCCGACTTCCACGGGGTTTGGCTCAGACCCACACGAAGGCGCTTCTTGCGGGTGTGAGTTTACATGTTTCTTTTTAAATTGCCTGAACAAAGACTGCCCTGAAGAACCACCTTAACCACAGCTGCATTTGTCTCTAACGGGGAGCTTCGACCCTGCCTTCAGCAATGTTCCTGGTCCAGGGCCAAATCTCCAAGCCAGCACATCCCTCTATCTTCTTCTCCAAACCTGTCATTTTTGCATGGCCCGTTTTTCTGAGTGTCCAGACGCATCGATCTGGCCTGTCTCTCCCCCGCATGTTTTTTGCCCAGGTGGCTAACACCACTGCCACCCCAGCGCCTGCGTAACCATCAGAGGTTACCCAGGAACTGCAGAATCAACCTCCCACATCCCCCTGGGAGGCAGTGCTGCTTTCTGCTGGCTGGCAGGACAGGGCAGGGCAGGGGAAAAGCAGTACGTGGCCACAGTCTCATCATGATTTTCATATACAACTCTTTAGATGTGTATTAATAACCGCACTTCTTTCATTTTATCCTTTTAGATAGTCTCAAGCAAACTGTCCTCTGAATTTGTCGCTTCCTATTCCAGAATATTGAATGAGGAACTGGGGAATTTTATACCAGCTGGAGATAAAAAAGCCAATTATTTTCAGTTATTAGCTTATTTTAGCTGGAACCTAACTCCAAGTGTATCAGGCTCAGTGCCTAGAAGGCTCCACCACGTAACACAGAGTTCACTAACAACCAAGAAGGAAGATAACCTCCTGCCAGCAGTTTTGGAGTTTGGTGCAGAAGGAAGAGGTGCTCATATTAGCAGCAATTATGCAAACCAAACAGAAAGTGAAATCAATGTGAACTTTGCCTAAATAGGTCACTTATCTGCTTGGGTTTCCCCCTCCACCCCCCTGCTCCCCAAATGGTCTTTGAACACTCAGAGTTCTTCAAGTCACCGAAGGGACAATTACACACTCCACTAAGCACAAAAACAAAACTTGCATAATATAGTGTTGAACTCAGAGGGTTAAAGGACGCCCCTGGGAGCAGCAGCAGTGACAAATAAGCATGCTGAATGTTCCTTCACCTTTCTGATTGCTCATTAAGCTTTGGCATGGTTCCACGTATGAACTCATTGCACCAAAACAGGCTTGCTCCCCGCTGCTGGGTTTAAATGTACAATACAAACAGGTCCCGGGATGGGCAAGCATGGGGGATCCAAATGTGCAAAAGGTAAGCCAGACTCTGAAATCCACTGTACTGCAGAAGGCTATCCGTGGCTCTTCACAAGCCGAAAATGAGTATGAAATGTGCCAGGGACAACACATGCAAGGATTTATTAATTTTGCCAGAAATGAAATGGCATCCATCTCCAACGCTTGAGCACAGGACAAGGAATCAGGACAGACTGGCTTTCTGCCTGCTTCTGCTGCTCCCTCTCACACCGACACTGTGCCACCTTTCAGCACTGTACATTTCCCTGTGCCTCAGTTTCCCCATCTATATTCTGCAGGTCTGTAGATCAAAGCTGCTGCATCTATTTTTTAAAGAAAGGAGTGCTGAAAAGAAAGCCAAAAGAGGGAAGAAGGGAATGGAAAGGCAAATCCTTTCAACATTAGTCAGCCCTTACTTTGCCAGAGTAAGAACCATGGGAGAGGTGAAAGTAAAAGGAACCATGAAGGCTGGAAGCACTAGGTTTCAGACAAGTCTACCGTGACAACTGTGCCCCTTTAATAGAGGGGACGGTTCAAATCAGCAGCCCTAAGCTTGGTCCTCCTGGGCTTTGCTCCCTGCCAACAGTATTCAATGTACTGCTTTGTCTTTCAGAAAGAACATGTAATTGCTATCGTTCATTATTTACAGATGTGCAGATATCTGAATCTACTCAACAACCATACTGAGCTGCTGGCCAGAGCCAAGAAGTTAGGTTCACAAGAGGCTTAGGAAGACTATCCTGAGAGATGAGAATTGGGTTTCTGGTGTTCAATTCAAGCCATTTGCCCCTTGAAAACACCTGCTGGTTTCTTCCCTTGCACTCACAGGGCAGCAAAAGACAATTTCATGCTATTCCTTATCTGCCTCCTCTATATCCTTCAGTCAGTTCCCACCAGTGGCTTCCCTATCAGGTATCACATCTCGGAGGGATGTAAAGCTGACAGGCAGAGAGATGCCTGCCCAACCATCTCAGATTAACCACTTCCATGCTTTTCCCTGTGTAAACATGGGTTCACTCACTGGGTCAGTAGTAGCTAAATAACTGGAGACTGTGGAGGTTCTCACCCAGCCTGGGACAGTACCAACTGATATGATCCTGGCCCTGCCAAAGCTAACATCAAACGCGTTGACTTTAACACTCTTGCCAAATGATAACAACAGAATGCTGTGATATTCCCCAGAGGGACTCCCTTAAAGACTGAGACAGTGGGAAGATGAAGTCCATCTCTACAGGATCTCACCAAGCACGCTTGGGAGGAAGGGAGCCGGAACCCAGCAGATCACAAACCAGGGTGTAGCACAGTGAGAGGAGCTGATACTAGGTGACCATTTCACTTTTACTTTGAAGTATTAAAGTCTTCAGAGGATGGACTGATAAGTATGCAGCATTGCTCTATCAGCCCATTTTTGAGAAGAGGGTGGGGGATCACTACGCACAAGAACAAATAACTTCCTAGTGAAGACTGAACCATCTGACGGCAAAGTAACCCAGAGCAGGTCCCAGATGCCTGGCAGTGGACTGGCAGGGACCAGTCATACGTGGTGGATGGCACTTGCAAATCACTAAGGCTAAAAAATCCTGATAATAAAAAACATAAGCTAAGTAATTTGGGGCATCTCCAAATTTCTGTGCATTTATCTAATGCTTGTCAGACAAGCTGAGATTCCTGTTTTACATGTGAGCACCTAAAGACACAGAAGCAAAGTGACTTTCAGAGGATCTCTGAAAACAACAGGGACTTGGAAATTTAAAAAAATTCCCAGCTCCTGGGCTAATGCCTCAATGACTAGCCACTTTGTTAAAGCACAAGGCAGCTAAAATACTGCCTAAGTTACAATGGCACAGGGTAGAAGATAACAGGATTTACAGGGTTAGATTTAACAAGATTGAAGATTAACAAGATTTTAAGGTTAGGGTTTAAAATAACACAGAAAAAAAGGAAATCCACAGTTACGAAGAACGATCTGTATTATTCATTTCTTTCTCCCTGAATCTGCACAGACTGTAAATCAAACCAGACCAGGAGACGTCACCAGCCAGTGCTGTCCTCTCCAGCCCACAGCACTGGACTGGCAGACAGGATACACAGGGGTTTTATTGTCAGGGCTCTGACACTGAGCTGTTATGTGACACCTGAAAAGTCACATCACATTTCTGCTTCTTCCCCCACCAGCTGTTGGTTTAGGTTGTTGTTGTTATTTTTTATTATTATTATTATTATTATTATTATTATTATTATTATTATTATTATTATTATTATTATTTCTACCCCTGCTGCTATAGGCACTACCAGAGGAACCCCTCTCCGATACCAGGATCTCATTGTGCAAATCACTGTGTGCACACAATTCTGTAAAAAACCTCAACCAACTTACCCCAGGAGGAATTTATACCCGAAATGAAAACAGGTGGAAGCAGGCTGATAGGAGCATGCTGGCACCAGGGAGGCAGGACTGCCCAGCGCCGTGCACTGGAGCGAGCCCCGCTCACTCCGGGCTCACAGAGCGTCCTGGCTGAAAGGACTGGTCTCTTTTGGGGTTACTAATCACCACGGTATCAGCAATACGCAGTTTATATGCGCACAGCTCCTGAGACGTACACAGGGGATTAAAGCACAGGGAAACAGATCCTGAACTACCAGAAGAAAATGGTCAATTCATGCCTTTAGTCTTTTCTAACAACGGCGCTTCTGCGTATTTCAGCCTCTCTCCGAATATCGCTGGTTACAAGTATTTGACGCAAAGCGATGCCAGAAAGCACTTTTGCTTGGCTTTGGGTTTTTCTGTGGATGCAGAACCCTGCCTAAAAAATCACCAGCTAGAAATACTGGACTGTTGTGGCTGCATGGCCTGGATTTTTCTTCCAGCACCATGAGATTTCAGACGGGTGTGCTTCTTGGTGTGTTATGCCTGGTATGTACTGGATTTGATTATAGGTTTTCTTGCACTTCTATCTTCATTAGTTCTACATCACAGAGAACGTGGAATGCATGCTTTGCCAGCTCAAGAAAATTAAGATGTGACATTGTTTTTCAAGGACATATGCTTGGGGCATATGTTTTTCCCTACTTCTCCTATATCAATGCATAAATCCCAAATGCAGCTATCAACAAAAATAGAGGGAACAGTGCTGACCCAGTTTAATGTTGTTTTTTTTCTTTCATTCTTTTGCTTCTTAAGGCCAGAGACAGAACAGAGGCCACAAGCAGAGCTGCCAAAACACATGTGCATGCTGGACGTTTTTGTCTAAAGACACTATGAAGTGCTAAAACATTAAATATGTCAAGCAGAAAGGTTTCCTCTGGCCTTCGGAGGAGTTCTGCAAATGGCAATAAAAATGTAAAAGAAGAATGCTGAATAATCAAATGTGGTTTCTTTTTTTGTATGTAAATAGTAAAGGCTGAGTGTTAGTGAGTTGAGGCTGAGTCTTGGAAGCTCCACACTAAAGTGCAGAGACAGCCCTGGGCAGAGGCAGGACAAGGATCTTCAGCCCCGCTCCTTCCCCTGTGCTGGAGGGATCATTTCTAGGGGTGAAAGGCATATAGGGTCCCACTAGCAAACATGCCGAATTGTGAGCTTCAGGACCAAACACATTAGGTCACAGGGGGTTTTGCACCATCCAATTCAGGCTCTGAAATTCAGAATAAGGTTGGCGTTTCAGTCCCCCGTCCTGCTTTGAGTTGTTCAGAACCAGACTTTGGATTCGCGGCTGTTTTCCAGTCCTAACGACCTGCTCAGATCTTGACTTCTCCATTAGGACTGCCAGTAAGGCGAGGATGAAAAAGCAAACACTTGCCTTAAATGAACTCAGCAATGACCCCTGAATTCAACCCCCAAAGGTCAGTAAACAGCCACTGAATGGCAGCGACAAACACTGCTGACGAGTTCGAGGACAAGCCAGGACATAAAGTCCGCTCTCACTCCCCAAGCATGCTGTATTACTTATCATCGCTGCTATTATTTAGCCGCTCGGACCACGCTTCCCCACTCCGTCGTGCTGTACCAGAGACGGGGCGCTCCCAGACACCAAAGGTCTGGGATCGTAACAGAGTCCCTAAGCTGTGTCGGTGGCACTTTTTTTTATTATTATTATTATTATTTTTGTCTGCAAAACCCACTGAAGTAAATACCAAGTAATTATGGTGTTCTGAAGTGACCTTACGGAGCATGTGCTCGAGTCCATGGACCTCGGCCAAAGCTACTATTGTGGATTTCATGCCAAGGCTTGGGAGAACCCTGGCTCCCTCCCATTGTTTTCTTTGGCCGGGCTCTATGGATTCTCAGCCTGGCAAGAAAGCCCCATTTTTAAAGTACTGGCAAACATCGTGCAGTGTGTCACACCACGGCTTATGATTTAGGACCTTCATTTAGGCTCAACACTGGGCTCTTTTGTTTAGCTGTGTTGGTACATCATTTGCAACTTTGTATTAGTTAATAAACGTCAGTCGGCTAAGAGCGTGGCATGTCCAGTATTGCGGTGAGGATTTTCCCTTGAATATACAATCTGTAGTGGGAATGACTGAGGGAAATTGGAACAGCTCTATCCACCAGCCAGGGGCTTAACTTCATGTAAACAAGGCTTTCTAATACAATGGATGCTTCAGTGACGAAATGATATTGCTGCATACCTGGGTAAACCAAGAGCTGGAGGATAAGGACTTGCACTTCTCCTTTTTCTTTAATAGGAATTCTTTTTGTTTATGATTCAAACTCAGAAATACAGGTGAAATTCGAGGGGGTTAAAAAAAACCAAACAACAACAACAAAAAAATCCCCACAAAACCACCTCTCTGGCTCCACCAATCCATCTTACAGTTCCCGCAGGCTTTGCTAGTACCTAGTTATAAGCAAAAAATGACTCTGCAAAAAGCAGCCTTTTGGTAAAAACCAGCTCTTGCGCACTTTGTGTATTTTGGAAGTCATATTTGATCACTTTACTGGCTAAGGATAGCAAAAACCAGATGCTGAGATTCAGACTCCTCCAAATCCTCTGTGCATGGCAAGGAGGGGGAGGAGGGAAGGTTGAATGTTTAAAATCAAACTAGTGTGAAGGAGAAAAAGTCTTCTTTTAGAAACAGAGTCAAATAGCTCAAAATCTCCATGCCTTTGTGACTGGCTCTGCTGAAATGCAAAAGAAAAAAACAGCCCTCTCTGCTTTTCATTGGTTAGAAATGAATAAGCAGCCAGCTTCTCCCTGAAACAAAGTCACTTTTTTGCTGTCGAACTAATCAAGAATAAGAAAGCACAATTATTAAATCATGGATACAAATGCAAATGAGCTAGTAAACCAGCTAGTTAATGACCATACTGGATCAATTCACCAGTGACTGACTTGGCCAATAACAAAGAAGAGACGAAGCTTAGACTAGGGTCAGTTCCTACTAATACTGAGCCTAGAAAATCAAGGAAGTGGTTGGTGCTACCTCTTGGCCCCTGTAGCCATTACATGTTCCTCCAGGGCGCAAATAGACAAGGAAAGGCTTTAATTCCTCTGTCCAGCATACCTACCTTTGATATATCACACTTGGCAATTCCTATTATTCCTATTTTCTCACTAGAGAGCTTTTTTGGTTGTATTTTACAGTCTCTGTGATTCAAGGGAGGATTGCTCAGAATTTGGGTTAGGAAGTAACAAATAGTGCCATTCTAATACATATATCTATACAAAAGGCTATCAATTCCAACTCTTACTGTCTCTTTAACACCTCAAAAGTGTAAGTAAAATATCAGAGGGAACTGCCTACCAACGTACTTTCTATATTGACAAAACAGGGAAAAAAGGGAGTGATGTTATTTCATGACAAACAAGAGACAAGCATGACACGACACACTCTCCGGAGTCTTATGGCACCAAGGTTTGGTGATGTCACCTCTATCTCACACCAACAGGTTACTCTGGGCTCCTGGGTTATTAGTTTGACCCAGCACAGGCATGTTTTTCTCCTTTTATATGCCTTGTCTTGGAAAGCACAGAAGTCATACTTGCTTTGTGGTGTAACGTTGGAAGTATGGCAGTATGACCATGTTCTGCTCATACCTACCCACAGTTGTAACTCTATCTTGCTCCCAGTCTCTGCCGCTTCTCCAGAGCATTTCAAACCAAAGTAGGTTAGCAAAAGCCAACCCTGATCAACACGTAGCAAACTGGATCCCTGAACAGCTTGGGAAGTACCTCTCTTTACACTGGTGGGTCCTTCATGGTATCTGTCAGAACAGCTGCAAGCAATGAAAGGTCCAAAAAGCACGGGATAAACCAGAGCCAACTGCATGATGGGCATCTCCGCACCCGTCTCCGGTGGGCTGTGGAGGGCTCCCACATGGCTCAGCCTCAGTGTGTTCACGGACATAACTTACGACCTGATGAGCTGCTGCAGTTTCTCACTCACAGTCTCAAAAATTCTCACGGCTTTTCTGAAAATACACCTTGAGGTTCCTCTGCAACCAACTGGAAATTGATAAAACAACCACTCTTGGATTAACAGGGTAAAGGGTCAACCTCCAGTCACAGGACCCAATGTCAGACCCGTGCTACAGCTCATTGGTACAAATCCCATTTAAGCTAAAGAAAACTAAAATGTGCGTACACCCAAGCCCACTCTTATGTCTATGTACACTTCACACCAGCCCCTGTGATTTCTGGTCCCTAGTTCACACCCAAACAGGAAAGGGACTATTTTTTGCTTCAGGTGTGACTGAAATCTCACTCAGCTCACGATGCTCATGAGAATTCAATGCTGGATCTCACTGAACAGCTGACCTGACTTCAGACTTGCCATATGAGGCCAAATCCTAACAGAAACCACCTGTGGTATTTCAATAATATTAAATCCAAGCTGAATTCAGCCTTGTACCTGACTCACATCCAGCATCAATTTCCTTGGCCCACTTCTAGTCCCTTGCTGTCAGCACTCCAGGACTGAGAGTCATGGAAGAATAAGCTGTATTCTGTTAAACCTCATGGCCAATGCTGCCAGCTGAAGTGTTATCCCTGCTATCCGTACTGGGATGGTGATGGGGTATGAAAGAGAACAGTTTGTTTTCCAGATCTGATGCAAGGTTTCAGTTATTCAGCTTGCAGTTTTGACTACAAGGAGGGTTAGCCAGCTCTGACAGCATATGGATGTGGTTCATGGTACTAGCTGTTTCCTATAGGATCTGGAAAGGTCTGAGCCATGACTCTGTCTTACTGCAGGACTTGGAATTGGTTGTTATACACAGGAGGAGGAATTCCTGGGAAAGGCTGGAGCATCTCCAAGGATGGTCCCCAGTTCTGGCACTCACTCCCTTTGTAGTACACCAGCTTGAGAGTGCAATGTTGCAAGGTTTGTTCATTTAGCCAGCATCTGGCTGGCTGCAAGACATATCACTGTTTGCTAGTGACCGAGTAGAAAAACTTATTTATTGTTATCTCTTTTGGCCATATTTATATAACTATTTGTAATATCTCAGCTTCTCTGTACTAGGCAGCCACAGACCTTGTGCTATATTAGCATGTCAAACATATGCACCATGTATGTGTGCAGAGGGGAAACGGTATGAATGGAAGACATGTCGGGTCATTTCAACCACAGTACGTAACTGAAACCTCATCAAGCCGTACCGATTATGGAATTTAAGCAGTAAGCAGCCCACTGATTTGCATTTTTAAAACACCATTTTTTCAGCCCCATCTTCCCCAGATCCTGCAGAAGCTTGCAGATTTATCCTTGAGGCAAAATGACGTCTAAGATGTTTTTGCACCTCCAGGCTTTTGTTCTCCTTCCCATACTCCCTCTCCTGTGATCCTGAATTGTTCCCAGAGACCATGTCCACACAACAGGGGAGGCGTAGCTCTTCTGTGCACCCCACAGTTCAAGAGCCCTGGTGCCCAAATGTCCTCCCCAAATATCAAGATAAAACCTCTCTCCATGGCCTTGTTTCTTTTAGAAAGACACCTAAATGCACAGGGAGGGAAGGAGCTGGAATGAGTTCAAACAGCTTCTCCTGGTTGCAAGACCGGAGGATCAGGGATACGGGGTGCCCCGCTCACAGCACAGGCCCTGGCAATAGCTCCAGATATTGCCCTTCCACTTGCCAGTGCCACAGGGCAAGGGCAGAAGAAGGTCTCCACCAAAGACAGACGATACCACTGTCTCCTCAATGGGAAGACAAACCTCCTGGCACGTAGTCCAGCGAGCAGCACCAGGTTCTGGCCCTACTGCTGCCAGCACCATGAGGGAAAGGTGATGTCGGCAATCAGAAAATGAGAATTTGGATGTGTGGTGCGGGTTCATCTCACCAATTTAGGTATAAACAAGCAGAAACGCAAATAACATTGGCCAGAATTGTTTATGATATGAACAGTGACCTGGCATTTGCCACTTCATCATCCATTTCTGTTAGAAGAGGTATCCTTGTCTCTATTTGCCACCAGCACAGAGGAAGTTGCTTCAACTACTCGTATATATGTGCCAAAAAAAGTAACTGAAGTTATGCTCACGTGTATCAAAACAAGGGAGGGCCACCAGAGGTTCTGCGGACAGGACAGCAACTTCATCCTTGTACAGAAAAGATTCACTGAAATGAAGATAACAAGAGCAAGAA
This sequence comes from Sagittarius serpentarius, assembly GCA_034782735.1. NCBI lineage: Eukaryota > Metazoa > Chordata > Aves > Accipitriformes > Sagittariidae > Sagittarius > Sagittarius serpentarius. The sequence continues at coordinate 10,417,956 of JAVKLA010000042.1, read as the reverse complement.
GATGAATAGAAGATCAAAGGAGAACATACTGCCTTTTTCCCCTCAAGAGCCTGATACCGCAACCATTAAATCAATGTCAAAACTCCCACTGCATTTAGAAAAGAATTTAAATATTTTTGGAAAAAAATACATTTTGTACAAAATGTCATTTGTGTCGAAAAATGTTTGGACAAGAAAATAGTAACTATTATTATTGGCATTATCACAGAAATAAGGCCCCAGTTGTCCTTTCTTAGAAGAGTTAAATTTCTCCTATTATGAAACAGGAAAACAATCTCTGTAAGGAAAAATTATCCAGCCAATGCCCATCCAAAACTCCAGGTCACCAGCAAATATATCCAAATACACAATAAGGTCACACAAAGAAATACAGAGAACAGCCCTCTTTGTCTAGAATATTAAGTACTGGAACAAATAACAGCAACATCCTTATGACTGTCATATTTTTCCCAGCATGGCTCTTCCATGCTGAGGGTTGCTTCCCGCCCCCACCGCCCCCACCACCACCACTGTATGGATTTTTCTCTCTCATCATCCATCTTCCCTCCATTTCAAGTAAAGCAAGTAGTATGTCTTCTTCTGGAGTCACTGATTAGACTACAGATCTCTGGAGCCTGCAGATATAGCTAGCCCTACTAGAAGCCTTTTGTTTTGGTGGGTTTTGGGGTTTTTTTAAATGAAAGAGAACACTTAAATAACCCTTGACTCGTTCCTGTCCTCCTCTGTTCTCTCTTTCCTACAACCCTCATGCTACCCACTCCCATCTCCTTACTGCTTTTATCTTCTCTGGTGTTCCTTGGTCCTTTTCCCCTTGCACTTCTTTTTTTGTGCCAGAAGTGGCTGGGCTTTCTCTAACTATAAGCCTTATCAAGGAAGCCACCAGCTGACAACAGGCCTGATCACAAGTCTGTCATACGAGCCTTTAGAGGGGGAAATACAGGTTTGAGCGGTTCAAAGATCAGAGCTCCTTCACCCACCATTCTAGTCAAAACCAGAAAACATGCATCTAAATTATAGTTTACTGGATTCTTACAAGTATAGTGTAAATCTGTCTTAATACTTTGAATGCCCCACTACCTTTCGGATCCTTCTCAGCACATTTCTTACCCTGAGATTTTCAGCGACGACTACTACAATTTCTTACCCAACCCTAATCCCATACTTCTCCTTACACTATATTTCTCATATTGCAGTACTCCCTTGATGTTATTTTCTTTAATAAATCACATTTAGTGTTGGTACATGTGGGCCCAGTTCAGGAGAGTGAAGCTTCAGCCACTAACACTCACAGGTTTGGGGTAAATTGGATCCTCCCCCAGGGATTAACTTTTTGGAGATACACACACATGGAAAAGACAGATTTAAAAATTTAAAACTGTGTGAGTGAGTAATGTGTAACTAGTGTTGCCAGGCTGGGACCTTACAGATGGGGGTAGCTCTCAGTACTTGAAGACTTCTTTTTGCAATAGTAATTTTAGCCAGAGGAGTCCTAATAGCTTCACAGGCTTTTCACAAATGTTTTATATACTGTTGTGGCAAGATAAGGAAAAAAAGGAACTCAAAAAGTTTGTGCGCACAGAATTTCTTTATTGTACTTCTCTAATCCTCCCATAAGTGGTATAAAGGAGAGTCAGAACCTCTTGAACCAAGGTCTGTTTGCTCAGTCCAAACATTATTAATTATGTGAGCTCCAAAGAATTTGTTCTTTTCTCTCTTCTCTTAGTTTCTGTATTTTGGACAACTTTTCAACAAAAAGATCAAGCACTATCTCCTTTCAAAGTGTCTCTAATTGGGTTATTACTGGGAGCATAAAGTACACACATTTATTGTTATTGAACCTACCACAGGCTGAGGCTAGCCAATGCTCAGAGTTCACTTCCACTGGCAGCAGATAGCTATTTTGCCCTGTTCAAATCTTTTTTATGTAAAAGAGTAAGACGCCTCCAGTGTCCATCACGATGGAGTTACATGACTGACCCTTTCTTGAACAAATTTTGCAAACCACGAGCATCCACATCTAAGCAGAAACCAAGATCAAATACAGTTGTTTGCAGAACATTTTCCTGCAGAATTTCTCAAAGCTCTTGTCCAAAAAATCTCCCTCCCATCCCACAGACATCCTGTGCTGGGTCAATAGCTCACCACCCGGCCATATCTCAATCCACGCCAGGGACAGAGGGAATTTTTTGTTCCATTCACGGCTCCTGTAAGTCAGAGCTCCTGTTGCTGCAGTGGCCCCCCGGCAGCGGCCACAAGACACCCTGTACAGCCCTGCCCAAACCAGCCACTTCTGGGGGTCATTCCTCTAAATGTCAATGTCTTTCCACATCTTCATTTATGTGTCTTAGTCAAGTGAGATTATCCAGCCCTTGGTACCAGGGTAACAAAGTGCTTTTCTCAGAGCTGCCAGGTGTCAGCCCACGACGGTGAGGGTCTCCGCCACTGCCTGGGGGAGAGGTTTGGAGATAGAACTGGGCAAAATCCTTCGGTTGAAGGAAAACCAAACAGGCGGTGGTAGGTTGGCTGGACATACACTGATTCTAGCAAAATGCTTCCATTTAAAAACATACATCCCAAAGGGGGGTTGGGGGAACAGGAAAAATTCAAAACATTTAGATTTTCTAAATCAGTCATATTGGTAAGTTTTAAAAATTACTTCACTATGTTCTTGAAACATTCTAAAGTTTGAACAAAGTACAACATCTGGGTTAAACAACATCTTTTGTTTAACCTGAAGTGAAGTCACTTCAGTTCTTCAGTTAGTTTGGATCTTTTTATCCTGCCTGCTTAACTCAAAACCAAGACCTTTTTCTTATGAATTTTCAGATCAGCTAAGCAAAATCTGAAAAATTTATCAGTAGCACAAGTCTAGTTGTGAATTATCCAAGATCCTTGCACGAAAGACTTTCTCAATTATTTGGACATTTTATTTTCACCTAGAGTTTCTGTACCCAAAGGAAGGGAAAGTTGGGATTTACAGTTCACTCATGCCCCCAGGAACCAACCTAGAGCTGTGAAAGCAAGTATTCTCAGGTATTTCTTCCTAGTATATAGTCACCATTAACCCAGATTGTATTGTCAACTTCTGCTTGGGCTTAGCTTCAAGACTAATATTAAACTGTGTTGCTGCATAATTCTGTGGCTCTTTTCTTAGCCATAATACAGGCTAATAGGTCAACCTTGGCTTTTGGTAAGTCATAAAATGGAAAAAACTCAGTTACAGGAGCTTTAGAACTCTTACTAGACAGCACAGAGTAATTCTTGTTCCTGAGTCATACTGCAAAAGCTTTTTATAATATCTTGCGTTTGCTCTCAGAGCAAATGATTACACTTCTGTGCTCTTCCCCTGCCATCCAAAAAGATATTTGAGATTCTCTGTGCACTAGGGGATGAATGTGCTGCAGGGAACACTCTCACAAGCAGCACATGCTGGGGCTGCAAATCCTGAAGTGCAGGAGTACTATTTGCATCAACACATGCTGTGTTCCAGGGCAGGAATGCCATTACGTGCTTCATTCACTGTGGATGTAGGAATAGGTTTGTTACCTTTTAGGGTACATATACAATTGACATCAGGAATATGATTTTAAAAGCATCCACAGAGTTCCCGTGTTGACAGCACAGGCTGCCAAGGGCAAGCAGAACCAACTGTTACAACTGACCAAAGAGGAGGACCCAAGAGAGGACCTATCAAAGCGATCTCACTCACACATACATCCAAAATGTACCATGCTGTTACTATGAAAGGTTCTTTTTTAAATGTGACCCAGCTCATCACCAGAAGTACTTGCCTTCCCATGGCATCTGGCTGGTACTAAAATGATCCAGTGGTGTAAAGTCTGACAAGAGTGCAGAAAATGCCCACCTAATAGTATTTGCAATGTAGACTTGATACAGGAACTCAAAGCACACTGCACGTACTGTATCTTTCTATAGCATGCAAGGCGAAAAAGCACCACAGACTTTTTGGGTTCATTTTAAATTCAGAGACCTAAAATAGAAGCTAGATCTCACAACTCCTCATCCTTTATGGTAGCCACAAGAACATCCATCCTAGACATCGCACCTCACCAGACACTTCCACACCAGAAATCTGACACAGCGACGGAACAGCACCTTCCCATAGCTTTCCAAAAGCAACTGGGTGTAGATCTTAATTATTAGGAGCAGAGGACCAACCTTTTCTTGAGTTATTTTCTGTCCCCTTTCAATATGAATTGAGAAGATAAATTCTTTTCAAAGAATATAAAATGACTTAGCAGAAAGCCAGACCCGTACATGCTAGCAGGATTGATGGAACACACCCTGTTGCTTTGGAAGGCATCAGTACGATGCTGTTCATTCAGTCTTTTCCTGGTGACCACTCTGGAAAAGGAGTCACACAAAGGCAGAGAGATTCACTGCTCCCCGTGGTACATATCACACAACAAATCTGGCAAACACCTGTCTCAAGGAGGAGGAATCAAAGCAGTGCCTTGCAGAGGATGATCCAATGTTGCACATACTGAGCACTATCCAAATTCCAGACATGCCCATGCTCCCCGTTATCCTGCTGTTTGTGAATATTCACTCTGACGGGTGTTTCACAGGGTAATTGCCATCCTTCTTACCAGTAACTCGATCTGCAGGTCAGGAAGGGAGCTGACAGTTGAACCAGATCCCCCATTATTCAGTATTTCCTATTCTCCCACTTAAAAAAACAAAGTCAGTCATCTTGGAGCACAAACAATGAGTAGCAAATTTTCAAGGGGACAACTCATGAACAATTCCAGGGCTGAAATCTGTTCGTACCAACCATCTGTCTAATAACAGCCCCATGATACTCAAAGGGAAAACATGTAAAATCTGCATCCCTATTTTGGCACCTCAGTAACACAGCTTGCTTTTCAGGAGCATTCAATATCCAACAGCCCTCATGAAAGTCAACGTGGGCAGGAGATGGCAACACTGGTTTGGACAGATAACAAGCATGGCAAAAAGGTGACGTTCACCTTCACCAAGCTGAACACAGACTTGCTCCCTCACATCCACAGCGTAGGAAAGGCAGAGCCAGCAGGAGGGAAACAGCCAGGACTCAGCATCCTAAAAACATTCCTCAAGATTTCTCTGACATATTCCTGAGGGCAAAGGTGGACGCAGAGACCCAAGGTGTGCATAAAACTTCCTCATTTCCCCACAGCTGGGGGTTATTATCAGTTTTGTATTATCTGTATTGCTCTAAACCTTGCATTTAAGAGACGTGTTTCTAGTAACCGTTTCTAAATTAATAGCATTTAAATGCTGAACATGGGCAGCCTGCAGCTACGTGTGCTGTAGAAGCAGATCTTGCAAGCCTGACTCACAGAAATAATGGCTTCAGTATCGGCTTCTTAATGACGATGAAAATTACTGAAGCAAATTACCATAAAGGTTTAGGAACATTCAGTCCATTCTGACCCTTCCAGGTCTGTTGCAATATGTATTTGCTTTTTTCTTCATAAATGTTAAAATGCCTTTTCCTTTTTTATCAGTCTTCTCCTTCTCTTGGGAACATCGAAAGAAACTTCTTTTCACCATGGCAAGGTACCAAGAAGACAGGTGGCTTCATGCGTAAACAATGATAATTGGGAAAGAGGTGACAGAAGTTCCACCCTGCACACTTCCAAGTCTAGCATGCAAGTTCTCCACAGCGTATGAGGTTGCTTGAGGCAGAAAGGGGTTACCCACTCCACTAAATCCTAAATCAAAATCATTAACAGGTCTTCAACCCGCCTGTGGACCCTCATCCACTCCAAGTTTAGAGCGATTACTCCACAAATCCAGGGTCACATACTCACACTTAGAGGAAAAAGTGAGAACATCAGCTGAAGAATCCAATTTTTTGTGCCAATGTAGCCTTTACAGCCTGACCAAGGGAGGCAAAGCCTTATGCTGATGTGTTTGTTTGCAACTGACAACTTTTGGGAAAGATAACAGCCCGCATAATGCATAGCGATTATCTCGGAAAGAACTAAAGCACTATCAGTTTAACTTGATGTCTTTGCTCCTGCAAATGTAGTTTTTAAAGGAGTCTGAGTGTTGAAAATTATAATTTCGCCGCCTTCGGAGAACTAACATTGCAACATAAGTCAGAACAAATCCAAGGCATTAGCCCATTTTCAGTAGGGAATTCTTTCAGGTTGGATTAACCAAGATTTACTAGGTTTGCTTATGTTCTGTCTGCTCGTGTTGTCTTTGTACAAGTTCCAGTGAGCTCCACTGGAATTAATGTACTGATACGGTCATGCCAGGGGATCCTCATCTGAGATGAACCAGATTTCCACTGGCACTTACTGCATCTTAACAGCACATTTGAACTGGCATGTATTTACACATGTAGGCTGAGAGAGGGGGGCTGTAGGGCCAGCAAACTGGCCTTCAGCTTCTCACGTGAACTTCTATGGCGTGATCAGTCACCATGGCTTTTTTTGTCCCAGAAACAAGCACTTCCCCCTGTGTTCTCATACCTCTGTGGATTCGGAACAGAGTGTTCCTTCCCATGCTCCGACCAGGAAGACGACGAGGGGCTGGCCCCGAGGGGTGATAATGAAAATGCCTTGGTAATGAACCCATCTGGTGATGTCCTCATTGGCCTGGCTTTCAGTGCCAAGAAACTCAGCAGGGGTCACCCGCTCTTTAAAGCAAACATATGTACAAAACGTACGGATTTTACTTTCCCTGCGATTTCCACCCTACCCCCCACTGCTAATGTTTTAAATACTTTCCCTGAAAATACTTCTCTGCAGGAACGGCTGCTAAGCAGATCTCCAGCTTCGCTGCTATGCAATCTCGTGGCCTGACCTTTTCAAGGGAAGACTGTCCCAAATGAAGCCAAGCACTCGGCGTGACAGGGCCCACACTTCCAAACCAACACAAGTTAATGGATATCAAGGAAACCCCCATATCGCTAATCTGTAGAGGCCAGGATCTGCTTTTCGGCACTGGGGCTGAGTGACACGGCACCACCCGTGTCCACGGAGACAGATGTTCTCCCTTACCAAAAGGAGCGCATCTTGGCAGTGCTGCCTATTGAAAAGAGCCTTTCGCCATGCTATCTCCAGACGCGGCTGGACCTCATCTAGCAGAGTGGTAACTGGCCCAGGCCATAAGCTTGCCACCCGGGTGCTAACACCAAACAGCCAGTTGTGCGGCAGCCCTCACGCTTGTGCCCTGTTTGGCTCACTAGCACAGAAGTATCCCAGGACATCAGCTAGCCCAGCCGTCTCCTGCAGGACAAGCTCCCGGCACCCAGAGCCTGGAAGCGAGGCACCAGCGCCTTCCTCCACACCCAGACTCTGCAGCACAGGTCCATCATCCTCCACAGACAAAGCATCGGCTCTTGTCACCTCCTAGCAGGCATAACCACAACTGGCGAGCCAACAGAACGAAAGGTCTGAGAGGGAAAGGAGCCCACCATCACCTGTGCCAGGGGACAGACACTGAACCAAGCCTACTGCTGGAGGATTTTAAGGAAGTGTCCCGCAAACAAAGCTAATGGGACAGGCAGCACCTTCGGCCCCACTGGCCGGGCGGTCTCCCATAGCTCAAAAGTGCCCTCCGCTGGCTGATTTTGACAGACTCATCCATAGTCGCTGGGATCACAACTTTCCGTGGGAAGGAATGATTAAAAATCAGCTGCAAAGTGATCACTGAAGAGCAAATTATCCTGCAGGAGGAGGTTTTTCAAAATGGTATGAGAGATGGGCCAGCTGCACCATGGCTCCCAACACAGGCGATGTGCAGGAAGCAGCTCAGACCTGCAGGGAACAGCTAACCCTCTGAAGAAGTCCTCAGCCAGGGATTTCACTTCAGGTCAGCTTGTGGTTCTGAAGCCTCATGTTTTATGGCTCTCAATGCAGGTATTGAAAAAAGTTTTCAGAACTGAGTTCTGAATTACAGAACACAATTTTCTGGCTCACAAATTTCCATACTGCTAAGTCATCTTTGGACTTTTGTCTCCAAGCAGTTGCCTGACATATCCCAGAAGACTATTTTAGGAGCAGGCAAATCATGCCCTAGAAATGCCTGTTTTCTCTTTGCTGACTGTAACAGCAGTCTAGACAGTGAGCACAGATGGAGATCTCTGTATTTGATCAGGTGAATCACACCACCACCACCCCCCCCAGACTATTAGTTTCAAAACTTCACCCTTCATCCAAGCTTAAAAGTTGCTTTACTGGCTAAAGTTGTTCATGATGGAAACTATCCATGGACATCTTAGTAATGTCTGACTTACCTATCTGTCACTGCTGTATGTGTATTCCACCTAGGTATATCATAGCGGTTTTTTGTTGGGCTTGGTTTTTTGGGTTTGGTTTTTTTTTTTTTTTTGGTTT
>JAVKLA010000042.1:10356537-10409502 GCA_034782735.1 Sagittarius serpentarius | reverse complement strand
CTCTGCTGTATGTGTATTCCACCTAGGTATATCATAGCGTTTTTTTGTTGGGCTTGGTTTTTTGGGTTTGGTGGGGTTTTTTTGGTTTTTGGTGTTTTGGTTTTTTTTTTTTTTCATTTTAATGTCAGGGGAAGTTCCCTACTTTCCTTAGAAGATAATTCCACAGACTGGTAAGTCTTGGATTTATTCTTTCTCATCCTCCCTTATGGTATATCTTGGGTATTTCCTAGAGATCAGATGTTAGCATTTAAGGATATTTGATATACAATTAACATTTATGCTTATATACCTTATCCACTTTTTGTTTAAATAAATCAATATAGAATCTCATTACTCAGTTCAGTCTTCTTGTGCCATATTTTTCAACCAAGCCTCCTTTATTAGCTGATGTCAGTAAGGAGCTGACTAGAACTACAACTTATAAGCCACTTTCTGTATATTTAAGAGTGTTCACAATGGCTTAAGGAAAGAAGAATAAAAGCACAGTTTTGTAAATCAGTGGAAGTACACGTGCAAGCAAGCCTTATGCAGCTCTCAACAGGCTTCTTCACAAGTCATTAACCTGATCTGCGTGATACTTAGACAATGACATCACTAACTGCTTTTGTACTGAAACAGTAATCAATGAAAAAGAACGTATTTTCAGAAATGAACCAATGAAAGACAGTTAACAGTAACATTGAGGCTGCTACAGTAAGGTGAGGTTCATGGGGCAAAAATTCTTGTGGAAAGCCCTAGAATGTTCTCATGGTGTTTCTGTAACACTGTTATGATTTGAAAGGACACTCTATGTCACAACATATGAGTAGGGGTAACACCACCTTTTCCAGGGTGTATTTTTGCCAGCATGAGTTAAGGCTGAGTTGCCCAAGGCTCCTCTGTATTTAGCCATAGGTCCCTCATCACATGTTCGGAATTTGCCTTCCTAAGGTTCTCTCCAGTTTGACAACAGCATTCATATCACCATCATTCTGGCTAAAAAGACCTTCCAAAATACCTTGATTACAGACTTTTTTCCCCCTGATAATTTGCCTCTCCACATGGCAGGGAGTCGTCCTGTTTTCAGTTAGTTGCTCTGTCTGGCGTGACATGCAAACCACCTAAGATGTTTGCTTCAATTCCCAGCAGTCAGGACAGAGTGTATTTGAACTTCTTGGAACATGCCAGACTTTGGGGTTTCTTGCATGTAATGGTAAGTGAGCTTCCTCACTTTGATTTCTGCACCAAATCATGGGTGACAGAAATACTCTTCATTTTTCACTTACGTAGGTAGCTCCACTCTTAGATACAATTGCATAAGACTATTTGGCCAACTCAGAAAGCCACTTCGTTCTGTTAACATCCCTGCCCACACCCATCCTCCTAAATTTGTGACTTGGCTTGGACTTTTCTAAACAGACCATTAAGGGTTTATTAAATCTAGTTTCTCAATAAAAAGAATATATATGCTATTATAAGTATCAACTGCCTGGCTTCTTTTTTTTCTCCAGTTTGGGGATACTAGAGTGACATCACCCAGTCTACTGTCCCTTACAGCCTGAAGGCTGTCTGGGTGTACCTGATGCTACAGCTTGGCGCGGGGTCTCTGTTACCCCTGGCTACTGCAGAGGAGGATGCAAGCCAGTTGTAGTCTAGAAAAAGTTTTCTTGCCTTACCATTAACACTGGAAGCTTTATTATTATGAAACACGTTTAATACAGCACCACCAAAAAGCCAAGAATGGGGGTCTTTGGGCGCTATACATCCACAGGAAGATAGACAGTCACTGCCTAGGCTTGTTATTAAAATTTAAAAAATAAAATAAAAAATAAAATAACAAACAGGGTAGGAAAAGGGGTGTTCTGGGTCCAACTCTGAGATTATGTGAACTATTTGTAAACTCCTTTTCCCACTGAATGTCTCTTGAATAGCTTCTATGGGAGATATCTATGTCTGTACTTCTGACAGTTTGTAATGGGTAACAGTTATTAAAGCACATCTTAAATAAAAGATAAAAAACTATTTCTCAGAATCCCTACCAGGAAATAGGGTGGTTTGGCTTGGCAGAGTGGAAAAAAGCCTGGCATATTGTGTCAATATCACAGGATCTGCCTTTCTTTAAATATATACAATCTCTCCTGGTTACAGTTTAACATACAACCATTCTCTTTCAAATTCTGCTTTCAATAGTTTCTCAACATTGAGATCCAGCTTCTTCTATTCTGGTCCTTTTCACAGCAGCCAAGTCTACAAAAAGATTTTAACACTTCACATGTTCATAATTACTTTAATCAGAGAACCTTAAAAAGCTCTGCAAACATTTATTAACACTTGCAACAGCTCCACAGGTCTGTTGTAGGGCATTCTCATTTTATCCCCAATGTATAGACAGAGTAACTAAGGTAACAGCAGGCAAAAAGTATTTGGCTTCCCACTTCCAAGCTGTAGTGTGTTAACTATTAGATAATTATTATTCTACTGAGAGCAGCTTAATGTTGTAATGTACAAATATTGACTGCTTGTGCTTAAGTGCCGCTCTCAAAAATATCCTTCAGAGATAGCTGCATCAATCTAATTTCATGCAGAAATTACGGTCTATTTGCAAAGTTTGTACAGGGATTTTGGCTGCCAGACTGTGGAAGTCCGGACTGAAAGTGCCAGTTCAGGCCCCGTACAAAAGCAGTCCTTAGCTTTGAGGTCCGAGCAGCAGAAGACCTCCCTCATTAAAAACCAGGGACCCTATAATCCACACCCCCCCGAGTTACTACTGTGAACCAGGGCCTGCAGGGGTGTCAGATGGGTCACTGTCCCCCTCTCCACTGTCACCAAACACCTGTAGCAAAGGCCTTTCCTTGGCAAGAGAGGTCCGGAGGGGCAGCTCCTGCCTCACCCCCGTGCCTGCCCCTGCCCACTCTGCTGCATTTGGAGACACATTTTTCTGACAATGGAGAGCACTGCAAAAAAACCAAAATGTGCACCTTTTCCAGGCTGGGAAAAACATCCTGAACCATTGCCTCCCTTCCAGCCCATTACTAATCACTGGAAACAGCTGTTCCCTCTTTTTCTTTTTTGTTTTGTTACTGTTTAATACCATTTTGATCAACTGTTTCTGGCTAAAGACAGAACAGGAGAAAGAAAATCCTATATACCACTCCACACAGCTGAAAAAGGTAAAGGCAGCTAATTGATGATTCTTCAGCTCCCTAGAAATTGAACTGAAACACCTTAAACTCATCTCATATAATCTGCCGATATTCAGACTGTCCTGTATTCAAATTCACACCAGTACCCAAGAAAGGAAAAAACTATTTTTCATAACCAGTCCTCTGACCCATCCAGGTCTCATGAACAACAGCTAATGAAGTAATAGGTTCAGATTTTGCCAGTACCTACTAGGGTAGGTCAACCTAGAACAGCTTGAAGCTATTAAAATGGTTCTATATATTTCTGTGAACACATGTATCATAAAGTCAAAATGATGAAGTGCCTGGTACAGATAGATTTTGAAAACAGTCAAGAACTGTTTGTTCCCAGCCCTGGAGGAGTTACGGATCCCTGAGACGGGCCATAGCTGCCAAACAAACCTAGAAATGATGAGAGCCTTTAATCTTCAACCCCTTCAAGATTTGGGGCTGGGGGGGGTGGGGGGCAGTGAAAGACCATTTTGGTGCATCAGTAAAACCTTCAAAGCTGAAGGTGATGCAACTCATGTACTGTTTAAAAAGAATCACCACACAGATGGCAAAATAAATGCAGAAAGGAAGAGCCAACTGTGAATTTGTGTGTATACAGGCCAGGTCCTCAGCTGTTAGGAGTAAGCCCATTTATACTAGCTGACAGCCTGACCCTATGGTTGGGGGATTTGAGTTGTTGGTTGGGGTTTTTTGGGGGGGGTTGATTTTTTGTTTTTTTTTTTTAATTGTGGTTTGTTTTTGTTTTTGTTTTTGTTTTAAAAGATGACAATAAAGCTATTCAGAGGTGGTTTTTTTTCCCTTATACGTATTCTCTTCCTCACCAGATCCAGCTCCCATAAAGCTCAACAGACCCCCATAGCCTCAGTAGGAGTAGAGATGGGCCTCTACACCCAATGGTGGCAGCTGAATTCTGTGGTGAGGAGCCGGGGAGGTTGGCAGTACCATATATCTGCCCCTCCATACTCTTCAGCAGTCTCATCACCGCAGTAATGGAGAAGGAACATCGGCTGGAGGAAAGCCTGGGGCATTAACATAGTGCAAGGATTCAACCTGGGAATGCTGCCTGGTTAGCACATATCCAACCCAAATGCTCCCTCGCAGGTAATCCTTAAGCCATTTCTAATCAGTCTCCTGTACCTAATTTCTGGGATGACAGAGGAGATGGGCCTCTGCTATCAGCCACCACCAGCCCCAGCATTGCGCGCCCAGGAGGACCTGGCAGGGTACAGCAAGCAGAGCACTGTAAGATGAGATACTTCCAACTGTTTGAGGCATCTTCAGTTTTTTTTGAAACATCTCCCTATTGCTTTTTTCACTGCTAGGAGGACAGTGAAAGGGCTAAGCTCCCCTAATAAGTGTTGCCACACCAAAATCAGAATGAGTTTGACTACATCAATCCATGCACCTGAATGGACTCTTAGATTGGTTTTGTCCCCATTAATATGAACAGTACCTGGGAATAGCTACTACGGCTGAACCCATCCTGACAGCACTCTTCAGTCAGCCAACATTGGCTTATGGTGACTTGGTATTTCAACATAACTACAGGGACAAAGCAAAATCACCTGACAGGACCATACTGCTTTAAATCAATTTCTAAATTACTTGATCAGGTCAGCACATTGGCCCAGAAGTCTTTTCAAAGAAGGAACTGTGAGACGTGATAGAAAAAACATGACCTCCAGCCCCCCTGCATGAGTACATCTACCAGCACAGCACCATTGGTGGCAGCCGTGATGAAAAACTTTGCAGAAAAAGCCTACTACAAGCAAGTAACAAATATATTTGAGCAATAAATATAGCCCAGTTCTTAGTTTTGATTAGGCAGGACTCAGGCAATTACAGGTCAGCATTAGAACATAAGACCCTCACATCACCAAGCCCAATAGCCTTCCAAATATCACTTCTCCTCCCACCACCTTCTGGGTTTTGCAGGAATTCTTAATGGTCAACCCTCGACTCCATCTGTTGTATCATGACAGCCCTTTGCACGCAAGAACAGAAGAGCAGGGTTTGTTTCTGAGCCTGTAAAGGAATGTTGCAATTTTTGAGAGACTGGCACAGAAAAAGAAACCTTCTGAGTTTCAACAGCAGGCCTTGCAGACAGGGGGCACTCGGAAATTAAAAAGGGAGCAGAGCTCCTGAGGGTCTTCTGGGTTTTTGTTGGGTTTTGGTTTGATTGGGGGGGAGGGGGGGTTAGGGTTGGGGTTTTTTTTTTGCACTGAGCAAGGAACAGGTGTTCAGCTATTTTGTAGCCAGGAGCATCATTCCAGTCAGAGATGCCTCTCCAGCGTCAAGGGTTTTCCAGGAACACATTTGCACTCATTAGCAGTTATTGCGACAGTGGTACAAGTCAGCACAAGCTTGGGGTGCTGGCACAAATATAAACTTGGTTGCTGTCCAGAAAAGCATATTAAGTTTGTTTGGATGAGGTGAAGGGAGCTATAGTGGAACAAAGCATCCTCCAGGTACCTTTAGCTAATCATAAAAAAAGTAGAGGAAAATGGAAACAAAAGTAATTGTGTGTTGACTTGCACATCCAAACATCATCATTAAAAATACTGCCAGGCCTAACGCTCACACTCACACATCAGACTTGCCTATTCAAGCACTGAGACTATGGGTATATACCAGGTACCACTCAGCAAAATGCACCTAATTAACCTTTTGCACATATCTCCTCATTGTGTGCTCAGACTTATAGCCCTTGTGCTCAAAAATAATCCTCCCAGCTGTGCACCCCAGCCTATTTCAATATCTGAGCCTGTATTTTCACAGATTTTGACAGTTATTCAATAACACAGTATCTCGTACTAAGCCAGCAGTTCACATTTTCATAGCCTTCAGACAGAAATCAGTTTTCAATGCATATCTGAAGGCATCAGCTTATATCACTCCTCAGACACAGCATGCTATTTTAACTAGGCTCTAACTAATTTTATTTAGGCATTAACTCATTACATTAGCAAATCTGATCCATGACAGTAACTGCTCTCTAACAGCTACTGTCTGGCCACCCTCGGCTCTGCATCTCCTCAGCAGCATTCTCACAGCAGAGGCTGTGGTCCTGATGGACATCAGGACCAAACCTTCCTTTCCTGCCAAGAGGCAGCTTTTGTCCACATCTGCCAGCTAGAAGCTAGGCCAGGAACTACAGCATAGAGTGAAACATCAGAAGCAACCAGACTTTCTGGAACAATTTTCAAAGAAGAGGTTGCAAAGCCTGTGTTTCGGATAAATGAATAAACCACTTCCGCACAAGCTACCGGTCAAGAGCATTAACTCCATGCTGTCTGTGGCAAACGCTCCCATTTTCCGTCAGCCTCCTGCCTCTGAACTTCACCTCAGTGCTGCAAACAACAGCTGCATTTTTCACCTTCCTCAACCTTTGGGGAGATAGCTTGCTTTTCCCATTCCCTCTGGGACCTCAGGAGTCCCAAATCCTGACAGCAGGAGACAGGGCAGATTTCTCCCAAAAGCTTGCGTCCAAACAAGCACCCTGTTTGCCAGTCTGCTTGCTGTTGCGATGGCATGTCTAAAGGTCTTGTACAGTCTCTGTCAAAAGCCAAGCAGGGTGTAGCACAGTGTCCATGCTCTTAATTATGTTTTTGATGACACAGGAGGCATGGAACAGCACTAACTTCAAACAGTGCTAAAGATACGTGGGGACCATGAAGGCAGGAAGGAAATATCTCACTCAGGAGCTCAACAGCTTGCTGCAAAGAGCTGTAATGGGGGAAGAAGAGCGAGACCTCCATGCCGTGGTTTGACCACACACTGAGTCCAGTTTGTATCCTGACCAAAAATGCTGCAGCCACACGGGGCAAAATGCAGCACAGGTATAAGCTCTGCCGGTTCAAATTTGTTCAGAACGTTTCAACATGTCAACTTTGTACCAGCAGGCTTTATGCCAGATCAAATATCACCCACCTGCACCACTCTAACTTCAGGCTGGATCAAGTATTCTCCGTCCTCCTGCCACTAGCATAAAGCTGAAATAAAACAGCAAAGCCAGTATAGATTCTGCATCTTGTGCTCAACGGGAAGGCAACTGCGTTCGCATCCCTGACCTACATCAATTTACTACCCCTGGATGCACAGATGTGGTACTGTACAACCACAACCTGAAGATGTAATTACACAACCACTTTTCCAGGACAAAAGAGAGTTTGAGAAGCTCCCACTTCCCTGCCTGACCCAGGTCTCCTGTTCCCATCTCTACGCCTCAATTTACCTCCTGTTTGCTTGTGCTGATGCAACTGGTTGTGGGGCTATGTGGTAAACTGGGTCAGAGAAACTTCTTTTGGATAGCAGTCGGGTTGTTTTTTTTAATTTTGGATCATTTCATGTCTCCACAAAGAGCTGCCTCAGCACAACTGAGGGGGGCAATGAACTGTGTGGTACAGTGCCAAGAGCAAGTGGCCAAAGGTGGGGGCAAAACTTCTAAATTGCCTCTGCTGCTGGGGAAAACATTCAAGTAACTGCACCCGGAGGAAGTTAGCTGCCAACCTCCTGAGCAAGCTATCAGCATAGCATTTGCATTTGAATTGAGAGGAAAATCCCCAAGGAGCATGTCTAGGCAGGTGGCTAGTCTAGAGTTGGTCAGAGGTGGGATGGAAGGAGGGCATTCTTCGTGAAAATTGGGTAAACAGTTCCCCAGGCTGCTATGCACTACAAGGATTTTAGGTTGTTTCCAAAACTTTTACCTATTTATCTGTACCTTTGCCTTAAGCTTTAATAAATAAATCTTCCCTTTGCTTTGCAATGAAACCTGTCTAGGGTCCTGGGACCAGACTCTGCGCAATGGAAAAGTTCATCTAGCTAATTAATTACTGCTCCTGCCTCCCTCAGCATCAGAGAACAAATCCAGGTCCTTTGGATCCAGCTACATGAACTAATAGGAAGGCACTTTTAATTACAGCTAGGGACGGCATCCTCCATAGTTTGCAGTCATCAAGCTCGGTCCACAGCGGGGAATTTTCCCTGTTGTACCTTGTGGAAAATCGATGGGAGCCACGAGCGTGGGCCAGGCTGCGGGAAACCTGGACTCCCGAATCGATTCTGAATCTTGCTGAGGGTGGTAAACGCACATACCTGCTGCCAGCCAAGTCTGCCTAACACCGTGTTTGACACTGTCTGCTGATGGATTTTTTATTTGCTTGCCTATTCCAGGGGGAAAACGGGTGAGAGAGGAAGGGGGAGGTGAGCGTGGTAGCAGGATTACCACATATAGTCATTATAATCATTAACCACAGTGCATTAAATGAATCATTAGGCATCACAACAGATCCACACATGCTTTACTTCTTAAAGCTTCCTGACTTGAATCTCTGTTTTCTGTACAAATGCCCAATGATTGTTTCAAGCAACCAAGCACATTTCCAATGTTACTGCTGCAACTCCTTCCAAAAAAATGACTAAACAGATGAAGCTCTGCTGAAGGAACAGATCTGTTTATAGAACATACTTTTCTTTCACTAGACCAAATATATTCAGCCCTCTCAAATAAATATGTACATTAAAAACTTCATAACTGGCTACATTAGAAAAAGAAAGAAATAGCAAATGGGAAATTATGTAACAGAGCAATTTCAATACAAATGTGCATTTTAAAATACTTTATGCATGCTCTTTCGAGGCTAAATCTGAGAGCAATTTTTTAAAAATTGCAAATATCTAAGACTGAATAAATGGTTCCATTAGAGACAAAGAAGAACAAAAATGTGAAGGAAAAGAATTATTTTCTAAAAATAAGTAAGTCTTCAATCTATAGTATCACAACCTAATGCTGTCTTAGCCTGGAATATAAGAATGTGAAAGCAAATTTAACTAGCCAAATAAAGCAATACTGACTTGTTTGTTTTTATTATCCAAGCTAAAATAAAACAGGAAAAAAAAAGATAAATAATATAAATCTTTTTTTTTTTTTCAAATTCTATTGTTCTTATTACTCAAGCAGCTATTTCCACAGTCATATGCTTGCAACAGTACCTGGCAGCAGTTTCAATAAGTTATCTGAGTATCACAAAATGGCTTTACAACAGCAGACAAAACTGCTCCATTCAACCCTCCTAAACTGATCCCCTTTTGGCTTCCATTCCGTACTAGCCCCTCTGGAACAGCCCTCCCCATATCACAAGGCTGCCGAGATCACGCCAACTGAATCAAAACCCCAGGAAATCACAATAGGATTAAAAAATCCTGAGGACAGAAGCCAACCAACAGTTTTTCCACAGACATTAATAAAAGCAGGATCGGGCCATAAACACAACACTGTAATCTCCCAACCTTTACCCAGGTGTAGAGGTCTGGGCCGTGGCTTGACGTACGCTTGCACAGTACTTAGCAGGCTGAGAGAAGCAAGTAATGATAATTACACAAGTGACAGTTGGCTTCATTGATTCAGCTCCATCGAATGAAGGTTGCAGGAGCAGACTCAAGACTATATATCCTATCTTTTTCTGGTTTAAGAGAGGATGTGTGCAACATTCATCAGCAGAGCCCTGAGCTCACAGGTAAGCCAGAATAATCACCACAGCTCTATCAGTCCAGATAATATCGTCTTATCTACCAGCTGTCTCCACAGTTTATATGAGCTGCTTATCTCAAAGAGCTATTAGATCTGAACTTTAGTTCGGTCTTTTGTTTGATCTTGTTTTCTGCTGCATTCATTTGAAGCTCTGCATATTGTGTTTTTAATTTCGCATCGAAACGCATCAGGGCCTTTAATTTTATTCCTGCTACTGATGCAATATGGTCTTAGCAACAATGAGAACAGTGAGCAAGTCATGAAAATAATAAACCATGCTAGGTCTGGAGGCTATGAAATCAGTTCAAACATACTGCGGGGAGCTGTACTGCCTGCACTGAGACACATGGCTTTCCATGGGCACCAGCCCATTTATGAGTCATGAAACATAATGGAGTATTGTTGAAAGCTTTGGGACCATGAGAAATTATCTACTGCCCGGCATGGGGAATGGTATAAACTGGCAAGGAACTGGAGTTACATTCTTTTACAGAAATGAAATCAGACAGCCTTGGCCTGCTTTCCAGTATACAAAACCACAAATCATGAGGACAACTCCTTAATTAGGACTAATTTTTTTTTTTTTTTTTTTTTTTTTTTAAAAAGAGTTGCCACTGCACTCACCAACCAGGGAAGCCAACATTTTCTCTGTCCCTAGCCAAGTCATAATAAGGCAGAGAACATGGGGGAGACAAAAAGGAGGAGGGGTAAATGAGACTAGTGTCTCAGCATGAGCTACGAAAGCAAATGCACCTTTCTCCCTCCCACACCAGGTGACATTCCCTCATGCCGAGGATTTGGTACACATGGGTAAGTAGAACAAAAGCTATTTGCTCAATATTATGGTGTGATAACAACATGGTGCCAGTATGCATATCTCCATGCAGAGGAGAGCTGTCAGTGTGAGAGGCAGCGTGTTCTGTAGGGGAAGGCACAGGGCTGGGTGTCATTTCTAATCCAAATCTCACCTTCCTCCTGGTTACTGTGCCTTTAGAGTAAAAATGTTAAATGGCCCTCTGACTGAGAAAGCAAAAAAATCCTTTTTTTTAATTAATGGTGAAGTGCTTCGGAAGTTGCACAGCTGCAGGAACACAGAGCTTAGTGGATATATACCTGATGGGTGGAGAAAAGACAGCAAAGTCAGAATCTTCTCAGTGGTATCCAGTGAAAGCACGAGGGGCAACAGGCACATTGAAATACAGGAAACTCCACTTAAACGCAAGCAAATCTTGCTTTACTGTGAGGGTGGTTTGAACAACAGAACAAGTTGCCCTGAGAGGCTGTAGAGTCTCCAGGTTTGGAGACATTCTACATGGCCCTAAGAGACTTGCTGTAGCCATCCTTGCTTGCGGGGCTAGAACTGGGCTAGATGACCTTCAGAGGTCCCTGCCAACCTTAACAACATTGTGATTGCTGGAGGTACTCCTTCTATTCAGTGTCCCCAGGAAAGCACACTAGAACTGGAAATGCAGCACTAAGTGGGACGATCCACTGTGTCAGCACAACTTGTCCAAGTCAGCTGTTTCCCTGAAAGCATGTAAAGGTAAAGCCAGACTATAATGGGCATCTAAACCAGAGGTTTTGCACAGACTAAATCCCTTCCCAACCAAAAGAAATGCAGAAATCCAGGAGAGCTAAATGAAGAGTTAACAATGTGAATGTGTACTTGAATATTTATATGGATTTGCTCCTTCCACGCTTGCACATCTTTTGTGCTAGCTTGCCATGAGCTTTGGAAAGATCAGATTTTACTGGCAGAAATGCTCATGGAAAGCATTTGCATTTACTTTGGAAATGCTTACACACTCATCCAGTCAAGGAGACAATATTATGTGTATTCTCTAACAAATTTCAGTTAACTGATATAATTTGGATATTGACTTTTTACTATGTATTCAGTGAGCCCAGAAAGGTGAATAAAATCCCAAAGATTAACGACTCTTAACAAATCAGTTGCTAACCTGGAATTAAAATATGCTAGAGGAAATTATGGTCTGCGTACCAGTGATGAATGAGCAGAAAAGGACAAAACTGAATGGATAGTCAACTAGGAATCATTCAGTCTACAAATGCAAATACAAATTTTCCATTGTGTAGCAGTTGCATCATGTTACACACAGCCAATAATAAATCAGGAGCTCACTTCCTTCATTCTGCCATGGATTATCTGAGATTGGACCAGGAATGGATGGGCTCTGTTCTCTTCCCTTCCCCAAAGAAATCTCAAATTGATCAAATTATAAACGCTGCCTAAAGCATGTGATTACATTTGACACTTGACAACATTTTTTCCAAGTTCAAGAAGGTATCAGTGGCCCTTAAAGACTGTAGTTTGGCTCCAAATTTACAAATCCCCATGAGCTATACAGGCACAGTATGTCTACTAGGCTTCAAAATGGAGCACATGGTTTACAGAGGGAGTGGGCAGATTCAACTCTGGAAGCTGCGGACAGACATCACTTCTGAAATGGCACTCCTTAATATGATAAAATATAAATGGATACATCTCACTTCTGGCACCCAGGTTTAAAAAGTTGGGTTTGAACTACAGTTTCAGCAAAATGTTGGTCTTCTGGAACATCATGAAGTGAGAAGGAAACAAGAGTAGGCAGAGCACTTCATTGGGATTCAAGAGATGTGGACTCAATTCCTAGCTCAACTCCCAACTGTCTGTGAGTCCCTGAGCAAGTTGTTTCAGCCAGCCTGTTTTTTGCTTCACCCTGTAAAGCAGAGGCTGCAAGCTTTGTGCCAAAAAGTATCAGGACAATATGCCTAAAACAGAGAGCAAGGCATTCAGAGGTTGTGGTCCCAGGCAAGTTGGTAGGAGGGGAGATACGATCTAGTGCAACACCTGAAAAAGGTCTAAAGAAAGACGGAAGGGGAACCCCTACGAACAGTTTCAGCTTAAAGCTGAGGCACTAGCATTTCATCCAAATGAACAAAAAAATACCTCTCTGAAAGGACATGTACAATCTTTGGTGAAGGGACCACGCGTTCTCCATATTTGCCTATTACTTGAAGCAGAACAGCTTTGACCTTAGCTGAAGGAACTTCTGAAGATGCATTGAGAGTACAATTCATAGTACTAGCATCATTCTTTTCGACATCCCAAGGAAGTGCTATCAATACCTGATCTAGTTAGCACAGAAGTACAGCTGACAGCAGCGGGAGTTTCAGCTCAGACCCACTATGCTTGCCTGAGACTTTGCAAATATATTTGGCAACTAAGCATCTGCCGGTGCCGTTACACCGCTGTTGGTATGGGTACATGAGGTGGAGCAATCACACCTTCAGTTGGACGGCAGACATACTGTGTGAGACAGAACAAATGCAACCAGGCAACTATGAAAGACAAAAAAGGAGAGTGTGAGCTTGGGGAGGCCTTAGGCAAACTCTTTGGACGGGTGAATGTCTGAGTTTCACTCCAAGAGTGAGATATCTTTCCTTTTATTGGAAACCATCACTACATAAAATTTTATATTCTCCCCGTACACGTACCTCATGAGAACTGAGAACTCTTGCACATTACTGTTGTTCCTGGATAACCAAAATGTCACCTTCATACCTACTTGTGGGTTGCAGTTCCACCTCATACTCTCTAAAAGTGCAGCTGATCCATTAAAAAAAATTAAAAACCTCAATGTTTGTGACAATCACATCTACCTTAATGTCTTCCAGGTTCTTGGCTGGGATGACGCATCCCAATAACGCAGCAAAAGAAAATGCCCTCTTTCATACAAACTAGACTTTTGTTTTCCACAAAGCTTTTCCAAGTCCTGGACACATGGTCATAGTAAATGCAACCTCTCTGACTTTACCTCGCTGATCCAGCAATAATTGGGATGCTAGATTGAACCAGAGTTTAAAACCACGTCACCACCAACCATCTTTGGAGAAAGACAGAGAGGATCCAGAAAGGATTTGATCTCTAACCTACCAAGTAGGGTTACGGAAATAAAATCTGAAGTCCTAGAACTTTATGAATTTGAATAAGTGGTGAGCTTTGGCCAAGGAAAGCAATGAAGGTGAAAGCAGGACTTCAAAACAAATATTTTCCTGCATTCCTAAAAGGCCTTTAGTTTAAAAAAAGCATTTGTAATAAAACCTAAAACAAGTTTTAAAAACTTCAGAAGCCAAGGGCACAAACAAGTTCCAAGACAGTCAGAAGAGCTGTGGCATTGCATAAATTGTGGGGAGAAAAAAAAACCCATTAACTTAATGACATTGGTCAAAAAGTAAAGTAAGAAATCAGAGCGGGGTTTGTTTGTTTATTTGTTTTTAAAAAGGCAGACACATTCTAAAGCGGTTTTTGTGGGTTTTTTGGGGGAGGTCCTCTTTTTAATGTCTGCCTTCTTTTCCTCTAGCTGTTCTGTGCCACTGATTATTCTGGAACAAAAATCTCACCTCACTGAATTATAGCACTTTTGTAAGTTATGCAACATAGGAAGTAATAGCTCAGTAATTGTCAATATTCAGCCCATCTTGTGGGAAACCAAAGAAAATGATAACAGAGAGAGGCATTTTATGAAAAGAATGTCCGTTGCATCAGCCAGTCCATCTGTGAAGTTTTGTTCATTATGTAGATTATACCACTGACATATGGAAGAGACATTTCACTGTTGTAGTGTAGATGAAAGAAGTTAGAAGTGTTTTATTTCTCAACTAGAAAATCATATGGAAAGCCTCAAATGTTTACAGGGATTCCTAATATGTTTTGCCTTTGTCCTTTTGTACAGCCTTCTTTTTTTCCCCTCAATATGTAGACTAATTAGAGTGATAAAACAACTCATATAAAATGTGACTCATACAGCCCCTTAAAAGAACAATACAGTACTACCCTCAGACAGGGAAACAGCCCAGCTCACAAAAGGCAGTAACTTCAGGCCTGGGGATCATTCCCATGGATGCTTAGATATCAAGCTTAATTGCAAGGTCAGGTTAGGTAAGTCTAATTTTAGACTGATTTCCTACCCCCATGTCCAGGTCCAAGCCTTTGTACTTGGAAACTTAAAAAAAAAAAAAAAAAAAAAAAGGATAGCTTTGTTTTGCATTTGCATGTATAGCATTGGAAAAAACCAACCCCTGGTGGTTTGGAGAAAATTCTGGCCCTGGGTGTGGCTGCCCAATGCCTTCTGCACGGAATTTGCCCAGAGATATGAACCAGACAAGATGCAACTCATTCAGTTCTTAGAAGAGGAACACGAACTAGAAGTGCATTACATATGATTAAGATAAGGCAACTTGGCCTTGTTGAAATGAAGATCAAAACAGGCTAATAACTTAATGAGTGATAAAACCTGACTGCAAGCATTAACAGCAACACTAAGAAGGTCTCGAGTCTGCTTATCCAAAGCCATGCTTCTGTCATGTCACAGCAGGATGACTGTTCCAGTGCATTCAGCCATCTCCCACTTCAGGACCATGCTGGACCACCCAGTGCTGAGTCTTGTGATCATTCCCCATGACAACTGAGGAAGGGAGTGTATAAGTACCTCTGCCCTTGACATATTCCTTTTGTGTGCATCCAGCTTCCCACCTTTTGGCTGCTACTCCAGCACTAGTATTGCAGCCCACTCATGTGCGTGTGATGTGCCAAGTACACCTGCTGATTGGTATTCTTGATCATAAACCCATAGGGAAGCCTCTCTCTGTATATGGCTGTGAAAGGACAAGCATACAATTGATGAAGATGAAGAAAAAGAGAGAGAGATGGAGTTTACCTAAGCTTAATATACTACCGAGCAAATCACGCTAAATTACAGACGGTATTCCAAAGCCTCTCATTCCCTTTGCTGTAGCCATCAGATGACAGCTCACTGCCATTCCCCTCGATTCCCATCCCAGCTGCTGAACCACCCACTTGCTGTCCTTATGTTCTGTGACATGCAGAGCAGATGCCAATGGCCCCACATCACAAAAGACTTCAACCTATGCAGGGCCTGAGCCTTCTCTGCTCAGCTGTCACAGCCATAGTTCATTGCAAGACAAACTATAGATTTCTTTTCAGAAATGCTGTATTTCACCCAGTTTCTGAAAGAGCATTCATCACCCTCTCAGGAAGAAGCAACTGGGTTAAGACAACAAACCCAACTTCTCTGCACATGTGTTTACCTAACTAATGAGAAACGAGGAATGTCTGACTGTATGCAAAGTCAAATTCCTCCAGAGATCAAGTATGCTTAGATCTGGCCATGAGCGTAACTAATAATATGCAAGTGTTTTGAACTATTTACAGGCTTAACCCAACTGCAATGAAGTCAATCGTTTAACTCTCCCTGCCTTCAAAGGGAAAGGGATCTGGGCCTCAGCGCATACTTGCAGCACAGCTCACTGCTAGGCTGGCTCATCTCCCTGCAATGAGTTTAGTAGCTGTAGCCAGTACGGGATAAATCCCCAAATTATACCTACTTCCCGCTACAGGAAAATCTGATGATTCTGTGCCTTCCCTTCTCTACATGCCTTTATTTGAAATCAAGGTACTAGATTATACAACTAGATACACATATACACTTCAGAATAAACAGAAGGACTGAAAATCTTGAATCCTTTCTGGACCAACAAATGGAGGTTCTGTCTCAGGCATATTGTTAAGCAAGCAGAAGCCACACTAAAGTGTCCTGTGAGCTCCTGCTCTCTCTAGACGTTGCTGTAAAGAACAGCAAGCAAGAAATATCACTGCAGCACTGTACTCCGAGAAGATGCAATTAAGATGCCTTTGCACCTCTGCTGCATGCTTACCAGCATGAGCTCTTTCTATACGAGAATGAATTTAATTCGGCAGTCGGAGCACAGGAATGGCATCCAGAGCTCCTGAGCCTTGCCAGCCATTTGTCCCATTTGTTCAACAATCTTGCACAAGCCACTTAATCCAATTTTATTTTTTTTCAAGCTGGTTACCTGAAATAGGGCCTGATCCAATCCCAAAAAAGGCAAATGGGAAATTTCCAGTCCACTGCAATGGTACCCACAGGCTCATAGGCTTCTATGTATATATTTAGACACTTAAATATAGTAGTCTGGACTTCAGAGATTACTGAGTGCCCACAGCTGCCACTGGTCTCAGAGAGGAGAAAAGAAGAACAAATCTCTGCTTCAAAAAGTTTCTCAGTTGCAGACTACTGCAGGCTAGGAAGGTATAATCAAGGGAAGTATTGTTGTATTGCTGTGTTATAGAATTCCCCTTACATAGCTGCTATGATCCAAATCAGACCCAAGCTAGAGGACTGCTTGCACTTCTGGCATGACACAGTACAGCTCTTTCTCAGTGCCTTCTCACAGACTCAGGTACTAAAGACTGCAAGTCATTGTAAAAAGGCTGCTTAAATTCTCCAATATATGGTCACACTGTCATTGCAAAGGTTTAGAAAACTTCACAGACAAACCGAGCAAATTCTGAGAAATGAAAGAAACCCCATTCTCCAAAGATCATCCAGCCCAGTTCTGCCCAGTTAGACTGGTATTCTGCACCATGTCCCCATTTCGACAACTCTGCAGAAATCCATTGAACTGGTATTCCATGGTACTCAAAGCACATCCCCAGCACCAGGACCTTAGGTAGGCAGAGTTAGGGGGAAAAGTGATGGGCACATGGCTGGAATCACTCCATTGCCACAAGAACCAGCACAGCAGAAAAGAAATAGGCAGAGGTAAGGAAAGAGACAGAGCTCAAACTTGATTTACTTGTCCTACTCTTTAAGGCAGAAATAATGTGACTTCTTTGCACATGTCCTTTCATTTATGACATTGGAAATTCCACTATAAATGGCTTTAGTTATGGAAATATAAGTTACCTTAGCTTCCATATGGGTTGCCTTTGCTTTGTTCTGGGGACTTAGCAGAAGTGGAATTCATTCACTGTTTGTGCCTTGGATGGGCCCTAAACATTAAAAGAAACAAGAAAAAAAAAAAAAGAAAAAAGCTTGCGTTGCTTCTCACTATCTTCCTATGAAGTTTTCATCTGGGTTCATCACAATCTTCAAGTTCACATTCAGACTTCATCCTCATTTCTGAACCTACTGCCCAACTTCTGCAGCAAAAGAGAATTCTGAACGTCTGGTAGTCTTCAAGAGCTGCTTGTCAGACAGTTTAACTGCCATGAATCTCTCCTTGAATCCTCATGCTTACATTTTCAGACATACATTTACAACAGTTTACAGGCATCATTCCTGAAGGAGACCATGGAATTGTGATTATGGCAGGTAAAAATCATCAGTAAAATATGTAAGTGTAACACAGAGCGTACAATCCCAAAACCTGACACAGAATCAGATGCACAAATAATGCTGGAATAAGTCCAGAAAACAAGGTTACAATTTACTCCTGGTGTTTATTCTCCTTCACCTGCATACCTCAGGTTCAGTCAAAGGACACTCCAGTTTCAGTACACTACAAATCAGATACCAATACAGAACACATACCAACCGAAATCTATCTCAAACAGGAATAGGCTGCGTTTTGCAAATAATACATGAAATACAAATACGGTGTAGGAGTAATAATGATGTCAATTTGTAAAACTATATTTGTCCTATGTACAGTACAATTCTATAGACACTTCTGTCTGTGTCTAGTTATGTCTCTCTTCAGGAGGACACTGGACACAGCAAATTCTCTTTCCAACTGTGTAACATAACACGTTTTACTTCTGCCATTTTAGGGAAAAGGGGAAGACAACAAAAATCTTATTAGAAAGAAAATAGTAACACATTCCCTCCTGAAAGGGAATTTGGAAGTTGATGGACCTGGAAAACTGAAATTTAGCAGCTTTTTCTAAACTGTCTCTGTCCTACCCTGTGTCATTTCCATAGCCGTTGCATCCACAACAGCTAAATCACAGCAGCCCCTGGGACACAGCATAGCTTCTGGAGAGAGCTCCAAGGGGCCAAGAAACCTAAAGCAGCTCCTGCCTGGGTCTAATGGAAACTGGCAGAGCATGACAACAGGTATCTTCAACCAACCACATTAAAAAGGCAGGAGGCGAAGTGCCTCCTGTCTGGGTTCACAACATAACTGAGCCATCCCATTTTCTGCTAGTAGGAGCAAAGCCTGCGCATCTGCTCCCTGGCTCAAGAGAAGAGGATGCTGCCACAGGGAAGGGAGGGCAGGGAGGCGAATCAAACCACATGCCCGTCTGGAACATGACCTCTGGGTAGTGGTGGATAAACTTCAGCAATTTCACCTTGTCTGATGTAACCCTGCCTCACAGGAGTGATGAAAGGAGTGGCCTAGTGATAGGATTGGCTTTGATGAGCAGATTAGATTTCATGCCAACACAGTTCTACTGAGGCAGGAGAAAAAAAAAATAATCATGAATGAAACAGCGATTGATGTTGCCTATTTATTGTACAAGAACTTTGATTGTCAGCTGATCTGTCCTTTGGTTAAACATATCTTGGACTTTAGGCCAAGGCAAGCACCCGATGTTTTCAGTTGCAAATAATAGCAAAAGTTACCCTATGTATCAAGATCCTTTAGCTCTTCTTGTGTGTTTCTCCCGCCCTCAAAAGCCAGGATGGGGAGAGACACACATAAACAAAATCCTGAGAAAAAACCCTAGCAGCTCTCAAGGGCAGAGTGAAAGTCTGGACTTGTAAAAATACTTGGGCAACAGTCCAAGCAAAAGGCCCGATCTTTAGAACAACTAAACAAAGGAGAGAAGGATCTTGTCCTGCATCGCTCTTCAGGGGATAGTGAGAATATGCAGAACTGTGGTCCCACAGCATCCAACAAAGGGTGTGAAGAATGGCCTCCTCCAAGAAATTTGGGAGTGCTGCCCAAGAACCCACTGCTAACTTAAAGGAGATGGAAGGAGAAAGGTAACCCAGATACAGACCAGTGAATGTCAACTCATTTTAAAACCTGCTCTACAATAACTGAAAGCTGAAACTCACGAAGCAGGAATGGGTGGCACTAGGGCTTATGTCACTTGGCTGTGATTGCCTTGGTGCGTTGTTTCATTCCCTCAGACAAGCTAGAAGATACTTTTTAGCAAAAGGGTTGAGATCAAGTCAGGAATAATCAGTACAACCCACCAAATCCAACCCAAACTCAACCACTTTCTAGTGAAAGGATAAAGGCATATTGTTCCACTCCACAAAAACCCCACTGGCCATGACTGACAGATGTTCTAAACCCTGAGCTGCACTACAGAGAGAAGGGCCATACACAGCCCAGTCTGCTAAATTCTCTCTGGCTGTAACTTGTGTGCTCAAAATACTGAGCCATTCACTTCCTTGGGAGTTTATTTTTCCCTTAGGAGAATTATCTGTTTCTGTGAATCCTATTCATTTTCCATTCAAGTTCCAGGTTATGCAACTTCCCTGATACACCTCCTTTTATAAACTAGAAAGGACCAATATTACTAGCAAAAGTACAGACACTGGTTTCCTCATCTGCCTCTTGCAACCTCTTCAGTTGTGGCTGATGTTGAGCTCTTATGACTGATTTAACTGATGCTCTTTGCTAAATTGGTTTTGTACAATCAAATCAAGACAGATCTGTAAAATGTTCACAAGCAGATGACAGGACCGTTAGTGCTGTAAAGGCAACTGCAGCCAAGCACTAGAGAATACTATACAATGTCTGAACTTCACCACCACCTCGAGCCTTTCTTCATTTCTTCACCTCCCTGCTAATCTCTCTGGCACTGCCAATGGGTGCAAAGGTCTCAGTGGCCAGCCCAAATGGCACGTCAATTCAAAGACTCAGTTTGTAAGGATTTGGTGTTCTTGAAGCACGGGCAACGCTAAGCTCCCCATAAGCTCTCAGGGTCCTGGCCAGTCTCATGGTTTTTCCCACCCATTGACCTTCAGCAGCAGGCAGTTTTCTCCACCAGAAGTATGCAGAGTGAAGCTGTCCCTTGCAGTGGGTTTAACACAAGCTGGAAAACACCTTGGGTGAGGGTCCTGGGAATGTCCTTTTCCCCTACTCTGACCTACAACCAGCCCACTGACACATTGCCTTTCCTGACAAAAGGAGAAGGGGGGTGGGAAGCTAAATGGCACATAATATCAATTGGGAGTGGAGAACTTCTTCAGGGAAGAGTGGGTTTTGGGAGCAGAGGGTCTCCATGAGGCAAGTGGAAAGTTACTGGGAGCCTTTTCTGTCCCAGCATTATGCCACAGTGCAGGACTGCAGTGTCCCAAGAAGATTTAGATCTGACCCTACACTGGTGCCACTGATGTCAGAACTGGGCTGGCATGTACAAATAAATATGAGGTATTTTGTTGCTATGTCACAATGGCAGCAGCCTCTTTTCCATATTTATGCCTGCAAAATGTTGCTCCGCAGGATCAGAGAGGACTTCTGTGCAATCTGGGCACCAGTGACAAGCCTCCTTTAATTGCAGAAATATATTTTTAGGAATAAGACCAAGAAGTCAACGCAGCTTCCTCCTTGTTAAATACTAAAATAAAAATGTAAAAATGTCTGATGGGCTGGGAGTGAAGAAAAATGAAAGTGTTGATCAGCTCAATGCCTGGAAAAATGACTACTGGTACAAATAAAATCTGAAAAACCCTGTTAATATTTTAAAGTCTGTGTGGCTGGAAAAAAAGCAATTTTTTGTTATTGTTAGGGATTTACAGCCACTGGAGAATCAGGTTTCCATAAAAACCTATCTACTGTTTAATGCCACTAAAAGCCAGGAAAATTAACTTCTTAAATATTTAGCGTTTATAGATACTTACTGACTGGAAACCCAACAAACCTATAAAGGAGATGTGATAGCTACAGCGGGGATTTTATTAATTTCAACATCAAGGGGGATGTGAGGGAAGCTGAGGGGAACAACTTGTTTTCTTTTTAAAGAGAAAACCAGTCTTGTCCTTGACTGCAGAGAGCCTTCTGTTCCTACCACCTAGCAACAGGGAAGAGCAGGCTACAAGATAAAGTACAGGAGACCTGGGAAACTGGGTTATTGCAGTTGTTTCAGCTCTGACTGCCCTCATAACATGAGCAAGTATGTCAGATAGGGTGCTTAAATGCATCTGCTCGTTCTGAATGGCCAACCTAAGGGACAAAGGAGGCCTGGTTTTCCCAGCCAGCCACTTTTCTTTTCCAGCTAAAGCCAAGGGAAGTTGCAGATGGTCTCAATCTCAGCTCAAGTACTTCAGGTACAAGCATTTAGGAGGGGAGGTCCACGAAATCACAGGCCACTTCTGAAAAGGACTTCTGTTTCTCTGCAGGTTTACACAGCAGCATATAAGATTTCCAGAGCATTTGTTTTTAGAATTTTAAGTCACCTTAAGCAAAGTTAAATGTTCGTTTTAATAGATTACAAAACTTCCTCTCAATTCCAGTGCCAGCAGTCAGAAAACCTGTGAAGTAAAACTGCTATCGCCAGCACAACTCATCCCTCATTTCTTCAGATCAGTGTAGCAAAGTTCTAACTTTACTATTAAGTACAGTTTTGGCTGCTTTCTTTAGCAGTGACACAAAGCTGATCCATTTGTCTCAAAGTCAATGACAGAAAAAAAAAAATCATAAATACAGCCTAGTGATGTTGAACTCCCACTTTCTTCATTTCTTAAAGAAAACGGAGAAAATTGCTACAGACAAATAACACATTCTCTCTCAAACACCTCAACCTGCAGTTGACTGCTATCTACTACTTTTCCTGGCTAGCATTTTACTCCAGCCAGAGAACCCAAGAAAAAGAGCCATCAGAAAATAACAGTGTGGTTTTTTCTTTCCTGTGCCATTTGTGCATGATTTATATTGATGATGATCATGCTACAGCAAGAAACAAGGCAGATTGACTTTCAGACACCACAATGGTTGCAGCACTATCATCTATAAAAATTACTTTTCTCCACTTTTGAACTGAGCAAATTTACTCTGGGCTCCACATTGCAAAAATGAATGAAAAAAAGATGGAAGACCAATGCCAACTTCACATGGATCATTTCCAGATTCCAGCCTCCATTTAACATTGCTTTGTCTTTGATCCTCACGCAAGTTCAAAAGTACATGTTTACATCAAGGTCATTACAGCTGACTCAATAATTTGGCAAGACAAAATGTTTGAAAGAAAATAAGTGGCTAAAGTAACTATCAAGGGTTTTGTTATCAGCTTATGTCATGCCATAAAGCAGAAAATTACCTTAAATATTGAAGGAAAAGACATGCATGAGAGAAAAAACATAAGCAGCCAGAAGTACTGGGATTCTGGATAACAATTTACAGCAGCAAATACTCTTGAACTGTTTAACTTTTACATGGTTTCAGGGCAGGAGAAAGTCTAACTCTGCAGCAGGCAGATGTTAACTCTAGGAAAAACTGTTCAAAACCATGAAGCTCTTTCGTCATCCCTCACTTGATATTGCTTTTTTCCCCTAGTTCTCTTGTGTGTGAATTAAGAAAAGTCTGAGGGTTGCTTTTTCTACTCCCCTTCACTTGAACTTTGCAGGCTCTCATGGGCATAGAGCTTCCAGTTTTGCTTGAAACTGAGTTAACAGGTAAAAATGACAACTGTCCTGTAACAGTTTCCTTTCCACAGGGTTATTACACTCCGTGAACTAGAATAGACACATGTAAGTTGTCCCCCGCTCCCACTGAGGTTTAAGTGACCTGCATTTGAAGGCAGCATTAAACCCTAACAAGGAACAGTGACTGTTTCTAACTCATATTTGGTGACAGAGCTTCTCAGTACCGCTTGCATGAAAACAATGACAGGGATGGCAATAGCAACAAAGCGTACGTTGTCCTGCAGGAGGGAAACAGGCTAACCACTCTGCGTATCTACTGTGGGGCTGCAGGGTGTTGATAGCTTGATATGCCACAGCCATAACATAAGGCAGCCAGAGCTCAGGTTGCCATAGCTCCATCATCCCGGCAGCTCAGACACCAAGGTCCAGGTAGGAAGGACCTTAGAGCCATCTTCTCTGCTTGACATCAGCTGCACAGTCTCCAGGCAAGAGCAAACGGATGCGTGATGATAGCAGTCCTTTTGCCAGGCAACTTCAAACACAGGAATGCCACTAGTAACGAAGACCTGCTTTTCTCTAGTTTCAAAGTATTTCACAGCTCTGGAGGCTAAAGAGCCTCTTCCGTAACAGTGGTCACCTCGCGGGACACTCGCTTCTGCAGCTACGTGGGGAGAATGGCTCTCATTTCAGTAAAATCCAGCACTGTGCTTACATCGCGCTGGCAAGCTGTGTGTAGCGTGACCTGTGTGCACACATGTGCTTCTCTGTCGTGGGAAGAAAAGAATACAAATACCCTCTGTTTCAATTCTGATCGGGTTTCCAAAAGCTGGGGAAAAGGAAAATATAGCACAGGTTTGAGAGCTGGCAGAAAAATTCAGTGATTCAGCAGAAGTGACACAGGTGCCACAAGAAAGTAGTTTTCTCCAGTTAGAATGACCTTTTTGCCAAAAACCCAGCTACATACTAAAAAAACCCTCCAGTCCCAGGTTTAACCCAGGCTTATCAACCCACCATGGTGCAGTCTAACCTTTTCCCCATCTCTCATCCTCCAAGGCGTACCCCTTCCACAGTCCCCATCTCTCCACTGGTTTTAACATTTCCCTAAAGCCAGACTTACCCCCATGCTCCATACGTGAACCTAGTCGCACATGTCTCCCCAGTACAGCAGATAACTTGGCTCCCACAAATGCTCTGAGCTGAACCTCACTGCCTTGGATGAGATCCTTCCTACTACTACAGCCCCTGATCAGCCCAGCTCTAACCTCCAGAGATTCACCATGCAGATGTCCCCCCTCTTTCACTGTGTAGTCGTCAAAAGAATGGCATTTTTGTGCGAAATTACCCTTCTGGCTTTGGAACTTTCCAGAACTGATAAAAAGACTCGTTGACTGCATCAAGCTCCTAATGAATTACTGTTTTGTATATCACAGTACTTAAATACAACAGGCAACCAGCAACTACAACTACCAAAACCCCTTTATATCAACGCTTGACAAGCTGCTGAGAAAAGTTACATTACAGCCTAATCCAGGGGGAATATTACCTTAGGTCACACTCACCTCCCATCTCAAGTACAGTCACATTTGCCCACCTGAGTTACCGTCAACTCCCCTGTGCTGACACCTATCCATCTGATAGGCAGGGTCCAACAAAGTAAGTTACCTCCACCTAATTCTATTAAACCCATTGACCAGCACACTCCATTGGACAGAAGTTTATCTCCTGAAGTGACTTTGAAGGTCAGACTCCTGCAGTTCACCCCTATCTCAACATCCACACAAAAGCCAACGCTCTGTTGGAGAGCAGCAACTACCAGAACGTGTGGATGTGCCAGGAGGCAGGGGAGCAGCTTGCAAAGAGTGTGGCCACCCTTACAGCACCTAGAGAAACTCCTGCTAGGTGGAGATTTAAAGTCAGCCAGGTCTTGTGTCATCTTTCATCAGTCTTCTTGGCTTTCCCTCTCTGTGAGCAAATGATGAATATGACCTTCTTTGTTTGAGTTCTTGCGATGAAGCACTGTTTGCATAAGGCTCTTATTTATTTTTTTCCTGTGGCTTGTTGACTTTTATAAGACATTCATAAATTTGTTCTGAGTGCCAGCGAGATGCTTAATGGTGCTAAAGGGAAGGTATTAAGGATAGTCGACTCATGTTAGAACAAGCCACTTGAAAGTAGCTATAAATATTTGTCTGGATTTCATTTTGCTAACAAACAGCTTCTTTTCTTTTTCTCCCCCCATGACCCCCCTTAAAGAGTTGATTTCATAAACAACAGAAGAATTTTCACATTAATATGAAAGTGCATGTCTGGGTTTGTTTTTTTTAATAGAAACTTTCCTATTAGGGACATTCAAGTCCTTGTATTCTGTCTGCATGAAATCGGCTCCCTTTTCAGGAAAACCTTGGCAGCTTAAGACCTCCAGGGTGAGCTCATGTTCTTTTGCGCTCCCTCAAACTCATCTCTGCTCTTTCATTGCTCTGGCAATGAGTTTAGGCTAGACTTAGGGACTGCAGTGTCCTAGAATGAAGCCAGTAGCTACGCATTCCTCCTCATTTTGCTCATAGGCACACTGGAGGTTTTTGGATTCCTTCAGGACTGAAGCCACTGGCCACATAATTTGGAAATTCCACCCTCTGGTCCTGTTGCTCTAAGGTCACATTGACACAGACAAGACGCAGAATATTCTGATCTTATTGTCTTTGGTACCAAAGTCTCTCTCATTGGGAACTATGACTGGTAATGTGTGGTCACCCTCCAGACCCCAGTCAGCCCCAGGGC
This sequence comes from Sagittarius serpentarius, assembly GCA_034782735.1. NCBI lineage: Eukaryota > Metazoa > Chordata > Aves > Accipitriformes > Sagittariidae > Sagittarius > Sagittarius serpentarius. Next base: position 10,383,595 of record JAVKLA010000042.1, on the reverse strand, counting down.
AGCACAGACAGCTTTTTGCACAAGAATAGTCCAAAGCTACTTCTTGGAATCGGAAGGCATCAATGATGAGGACTTGTCTCTGCCTCTGGCTTTGGACAGACAGAGCCCTTTCCTTCCCAGGATAGTCTCTGCATGTACTTCAGCTCTGAAAGACCCAAAATTGTGTTGGGATGCTGCGACAGATGAGCAAATAGCTCAGCACTCAGCCAGCAGGAGACGAAAGGATGGGGGGTGCCCAGGGGAGCCAGGCAGGGAAGAGAGGAAGCCCCCCTCTTGGAACAGGAATTAGGGGACCAAAAGGAGCAGGAGAGCATGGTTTGGAAGGGTCTGGGTTTTTGTTTAACTGTGTGGCAAGAATGAGTTGTCAATGCATTTTTTTTTTTTTAATTTTCTTGGTGCTTTCACCAACCATAGCTCATTACAGCAGTCCAGAAAGTACCAGCAAGGAAATCTTGAACACCGTCACCTCAGACAACTCGCATAAAAGTCAGGGCGAGTTTTACCCTAGGAAGGACTCTCAGCTTTGGTCCACGCTAGCAAACTGACTAACATTTTCTGCTTAAAGCCACTTCTAAAAATATTCAAAACTAACATCCCCCAGGAACTTCCCCAGACAGCACAGGAAATATAGGAGAAAACAAACTTTCTAATACAGATCTCTAAACTGTCTCCATTGTTTTTTCTGGATACTTTTGGATTTTCTGGATACGTGCACAGCTACATCCCAGTACTCTCCGTTATAATGCATCATTACGTCACAAACAAACCCCATGCTTCCAGCACAGTAATGGCAAAGACCTGGCAGATGGTCCAGATCAACAGAGAAAAGAGTAAACTACCACATCGCTAAGGTACCTGCCCAGGGGAAGGATGCAGTTACCTGCCAGCATGCAGCTCACTGCTTCTGTTGTTCTCCTTCCTCCCTTTTTTTTTTTAAATACATGTATATCATTCACCCAGGTTTTCCAGTCCATGCAAGTGCTAATTGCTATGGTTTGAAACATTCTGTACCCCACTAGAATTAAATGGCAAACCAGCGGTTCTGATGATATCATGGTGTATGATTGATCCAGTGATATACTACATTCCTACAGTGTGCTTAAGCCATAAGGCACGCTGGGGAGAACATTTGAGTGATTAGTTTGCCTCTAGTGTGGGCTACAGCCAAAGGTTAATGACTTTAAGCACCCAAGAAGTTCAATTAATGCCTTGAAATGGACTACCTAGAAGGCCTGGCAGCTATTATGAAATGGAACATTAACACAAGGAACGCTATTTCATGCCTTTGCAAGGCTTCGTAAACATGGGTAGAGTACTTCTCACATCCAAAGCACTCTAGCCATGTTTCTGAATTAGCAAGCACCTGAAGAACTATTTGTTGAGAGATGGGCCCCAGCTGCATTATGGATGCACACTTCCACCATCACCACAAGTCTGGGCTGTTTTGAGAGCAGTGTTTGGGTCTAAAGACTTAGAAGCAGCTGTGGTTTCTGGTGCTATCAGGGTCCAGGCAACGTGCAGTTTCATACCACCTCCTCTATTTCTTCAGCTTCCACTCCCACTAAGATGCCCAAAAGCCTGAAACAAGCAGAATAAGGAAGAGCATATCCTTCAGAGTCCTCCTGGGGAAGGCAAAGGAGTGCTAGCACTCCTTGAAGTAACTTGCCAACTTCAGCATTACTAATGACTACAGGGATAGACCCATCCACCACAAAGATTTTGCCCCATGGACTCGCTGCTCTGCTGCATCCTTGTCACGCTGCTTGTGAGGGGAAGAAATGTACACTGGCAAGAACCAAGAACTAACTCGGCAGATGATTTATTAAACGCTCTGTAGAAAGGCTCTCCTATAAATCCATCTCAGCAACCATACTTCCAACTGATGCCACCAACAGTCATACTCCTCCACCCCCTCAGAGGAGGGCAGAGAAAATCAGCCAGCTCATTCAGGGGCCAGAAGCAGCCCTCTTAAGAGATGGCAGTAGCAAGAGTGGCGCTAGGAAGAAACCTCCAAGGACAACGCCTTGCACAGGAACCACCCACTCCCTCAGTGCCCTTGAAGTCATACACACACATTGCTCTGCCTCTAATTGCCCAGTCCTAGCTTCTTCCTCTGCTGAAGACTGCTGCAAGGCCCTTTCTCTGCAGCACATCCATCCATTTTTAGTTCATTTAAAGACCTTAACCTACAACACCTTCTCAGCCAGAACCAAGGCAGCTGTGATGCAACAAGGCAGGAGCGTGCTACAGTACAGCCAGCCCAGGTTTGCTCTTCTGAGGCTGCTCATCCCAGCTATAAAACTCCCCGCTAAGACAAATTGGATTATGCTCAGGTCCGATTATACGAGAGCTGGGCTGCAGGGACTTTTCACTGAAGAAAGGCTAGAGTGAAAAGAACTTCGCAGGCTCAGCATGACAACAAGAGAAGAGAGAAAGGAGACTGAAGCCATGAACAGAGAACTGGACTCCTGGGGAGAGGAGAATAAAGAGAGATAAGATGCAAGGTAAATAAAAGGGCACAAGGGCTTAGCTGTGACTTCAGAGAGAGAAAGTGGGGGGCAAGGGGTCAAGCTTTACACTAATTAACCTCGCATCAGCAAACCCTGAAAGTCTGCAACTGCCCCAATGACTGTGGCATAGGCAGTAAAGTCTGGCCCATCTTTGTCTTTTAAACTAAGGATGAAGAAAGTGACAAAAAAGTGACAGTACCACCCTCAGATTCCAGGCAGCTTGCTATGCTACAGGTCTGACCTGGAAGTGGGAGTTTGCTCTGGAATCTCCCCACAGCATCATTTTAACTTCGTAAGGAGCAGCATTGTGAAAATGTGTGCCTGATCCCTGATCCACCAAAGCATAGACATACGAGTTAGCCTTTAAATGGAGGAGCCTCTGTTAACCCAGTGTGACTATTCACAGTCTGAAATTATTAAGCATTTACTTAAATACTGTCCTGCATCAGGAAAAGTATTGTCATGAGTGTCCTCTAGCTGCACAATTAACTGAAGCAGTACCCGATTCTGTCAATGGTATTCACAGAATGGTGAAAATCATGCAGCAAGTAACACAAACGTAGAAACTATGAACACTAATACATAAAATAAATTGATCATCCATGTCTTGTATAGTGTGTGTGTGTATATATATACATAGCATATAGAAAAAGAGGAGTTTATATCTCTGTTCTCAATGGCTAATAGAAAAATAGTAAGCCTGGTTTGGGTGTTCAGGCAAGTAGAAATATAGCATGATTGCCATTTAATGCATTTACTTGTTAGCTTGCAAAGAGAATTCAGATTCTTGGTGTATTAACACTGAAAAAGCGTCACAGAAAAAGGTGCTTTATTCACACACTGAACAACCAGCTTTATGCTGATAAAGAAAACTGATCTCCATAGCACATCTGTCTTCCTTACTGCATCCCTCTAGAGCAGGGGATCCCCAAAAAACACTGGGAGATCCACTCAGAGCTTCTGCATACAGCCTAGAGAGATTTTTTTTTTTTTCCCATTCTTGGTGTAGTACTGCATTACAATCACATATACCTAGAGTTACTGCAATACAAATTAACTTTGTTGTACAGTTACCAGGAAGATATGCTGCCACTGAACAACCCCATGAACAAAACTGTGGGGACTCCTCCTTTTCAAGCTTCTGTCTAGAAATTTTGCACACTTTCTTCCCCTTGCTACAGTATTTAAATACAAATTTTGCAGGATTTGAGGAAGGCAAGGTCAGCTCTGCCAAGCCCCTAGCACACAACAAACTACTTAATAATCACAGCAGAAGAAAAAGCATAGCTGCATTCCCGTTCTCTCAGTGTGAGAAACCAGTGATTGAGAACTCCTGCCTCCTGAAAAGTCTCTTTTCCTTCCCAGTCCAGTTTGTATTTGTTTAAGCCTGAGGCAGGCAAACACGACACAAGCCCCCAGGAATCCATAACCACCCTGATGCTTCTGGGTTGCAAAGCATCTCCACTGCCATCTGTTTTCAGTCACTCCAAAACGAGTTCTGAAGAGTCAATTGTTTTCTTCTAGGAAAAATAAACATGCAAGCTGCTATTCTCCTGATTTCCAGCAATTTTCTGCTGTGGGTAAATGTAGCTTCAGATTTTAGAACTAAGTCTCATTCTCATCCAAAGAGTTTTGCAATATAATTACCTCATTTTTACTGACTTGGATAACTGCTGCCCTTTAAAAAAAAAAGTGTGTAAAGACTGCAAGACTAATTCCTCCTACTACCCCTTTGTTATAAAATCTTGGAACAATTGATAGTGATTAATCTTACTTGATATTTCTTTGGTTCCCTATTTGTTGATTTAAAGGCATTTTATGACTGATTGTTTTCAGTTGCTTGGACAGCTGTCAGATCTGTACTGTGGTTTGATTTGGCTTCCAGGGAGTAGAATTACTATTTTTCTTATTTTTACAGCTCTAACGCGTAGTGACTGATGGAGGTGGCCCTTCAAAAACCATACATGTGAAACCAAAACTACCTCCAGATTGGGAGAAGATTGCCTAGAGGTTCTGCAGGCAGACTACACAAGCAAGATGTGGAAGGCAATAATACAGTCTTTTTTTTTTTATATTACTAGTTTTTAAGATGCCCAGCTTGCACTTTGAATGCACATAGTCTCAAATACAGTGGCAAAATCCATCCCTAGGTGTAACGTCAGTGGCTTTACAGGAATGACTTGGGTCTTTGGACCCAGCTTTGGCAGAGCTGGTAGGGGGGCTGCATTTTTTGCTTGTTTGGGGGCTGGAGTGCTCCAGCCCAAGCAGTGTCCCCATCCCTGTGTGCCTGGGAAAGGACGTACTCAGTGAAAGGAGCATGAAACAGTGTCCAAGCCTCCAAACCACAAGATGAGGACAAAAAGAGACATAAAAGAGTTAGCAGAACTCAAGAAAGAAGGGTGTTAATGCTGAACTGCTCAATATCCATTAGCTTCACCTCCCATCTTCAGCCTCCTGACTGTCTCTAATAGTGACCTACACCCTTTGGCTCTGAACATTACTTACCCTCAATTTTAGTCTATCTGCATCTCCGCATCCTCCTTTTACCTGCATCTCACAGCTCTGTCCTCCGTGTGTCCACCCTCTCTTCCCTGGCTCTTCACTTTTCTCATAGTCCATCTACAAACATGACCAACACCACTTGTATGTCATCCCTGGCTCACCCTCACATCTCTTTTTCTGATTCCAAACTAAAACCTCACAAGCCACTATCTCAAACAAGTTATGGAGAAAGACCAATCACCTGTAAAGTTCCTCCTCCAAAATATGCAGAATAAAGTTTCACTAAAGCAGAAATCTTTTATATTAGACAGTGCTTTCATTGCTTTCACATACAATACAAGTTTTCCTTGTTTTCAGAAAGTATATGAAAGTCAGGTTTTATTCAGGAACTCAGGGCTCTGCATGATCACAACTGCTTTTCTCTATGGCCTGCTGTGCTCATTTATACACAATATCAGTGCTAACAACTTGACCTAAAGCAGAGCTTACATGTGAGCTTAAGTGTATGAAGAGAGCAACTGACTGCTATTGGCTGCAGTTTGCTAAAATTTAAGCACTTTTGCAGAAAAGAAAGAATGCTCTTCCTGCCACGGTGTCTTACTGGACAGATTATGTGATCTTCTTAACATATCTTCATGTTTGTCCCTGTCCAGTTAATAAACACCAGGAGGAGACTGCTTTAAGCCAAGCGCTAGATAGTGATGGCTTAGGGACACAGTCATAGCCCAGGGGCAACACTTAGTTCCTCCTCCTTTTTTGTAATCTGTTGCTTCTGCTGCCCAAAGTCAGCAGCACATAAAAACAGAACAAGTGCTCAGAAATACAGTGAAATGAGGGATGGGAATCATTTTGCATGCCCCCACTACCTGCAAAGGAAGGTGCCTCTGGTTCTCTCCACCACCCTGAGACACCCTCTCCTTCCACCGCCCGCACTACTTCTTAGTCTGCCTCCACTACCATTCCTAGTTGGCTGCATTACTGCCAGCTCGCAAAAAAAACACACAAAAAAAAAACCAAACCACAACAAAACCCACAAACAACAACAAAAACACCACACCCAACCAAAAACCCACACAACTCTTTCAGCTGCCAAATCGTTATTCACCCTTTCAGCCCATTCTGAAGCATCTTAAATCATTTAGATGAGATGCCTCTCTGGTTGTCTTCTTGAGCCTACAGCCCTACTACTCTTTTCAAGCTTCACCCTTAAGATTTTTCTTGGATTTTTACTTGTCCTCTTCTAGTCCCCTTCACCACAACACACTGCAAGCAGTGGAAGCAAGACCCATATTATGCCCCAAGAGACTGTTTATAACAATAGACTTGAGCTTGGTTATACTAAATCACTCATACTGACATCTTTGCTTCTTTGCTTTCTACACCATGGCCATAATTTTTGGGGGGAAAACAGCACAACAGTTGTATCTTCATGTCTATGCCCTCATCAGCTTCTCTAATATACTGCAAATACGGCCCATCAAATCCACCAGGCCACATTCAACCATGCACAACACACAGATCTAGCACTACAGACTATGGGCGAAGTTTCCACCACCCTTGCTCACGTACAGGTCTTTCAACCCAACTGAAAGATCTGGGAATTCCTTTCCCAGTTCCACAAATCCCAATGTGTTCCTTTCCCCTCCATCCCTGGTCATCTTCTTAAGGTACCATCTTCTGCAGCCAAGTGTATCGCTGCTGCAGCAGTGCTGTCTTCTTCTAAGCCACTTGGATGCAGTATGGATTTAGACCATCCTTGAACAAATCGCCATAGTGTTCCCACGTCTTCTGCCTTCTACCACTCTGGTCTCATTTCTATCATCTGATTTCTCTTTATCCACATTGCCTGTTCTCATACCCATTCACGTCACACATTTAAGGTGTGTGGTGACAAAGAATGTCAAATGTTTTTATAATCCAAGTAAACCACATTTGCTGCTTCAACCACCAGCTTAGTTCACTGTTCTCCTTTTAAACAAACACAAACAGCTCCAGAAGATCTAGTAACAACGGAAACAGGCAGGCAGCAGAGCAATACACGCTAAAACTCAGCATGGTCCCCCATTAGGGGGAAAATTTCAAGTGCTTTAATCATGACAAACGGCACCACAATGAGTCAGTGGATATGACGGGTCAGCCTCTTGGCTGGTGCAGCGCCAACAGCTTCCACAGGGGTTCATCAGGCATGAATTGGCCCCATATGTGAAAACCCGCTACAATTTGTCCAGTTTCTCCCATCCCTGTAGAGCAAAGTCTCCATATGTGAGATCCCACAGAGCTGTCAGCCAATGTCACATTTCAATAACAGCAAAAACAACCGGGGCTGCATAAACCAGCAAAGCAATCCCATTGCTCATAAACTGGCAAGTGACCTAGGTTGGCAATGTTTTTGTTGATCACAACCCTTTCTATGGAACAAAACATAGGAACTATCACGCCAGAATAGACTCAGTGATCCATCTTCTTCTCGTCTCCTGTCTCCAGCAGAGGCCAACATTGATGCTTTAACAGAAGATTAAAAATGGATATACAAAGCCTGCAAGGCACTTGGGTCAGTCGTGCAATATATTGCCCTCGACCCAGGGCAAAACTCCGCTACTGTTATACACAACTGTGCAATATTACACTGTGTTATCCCAGATATGAAAGATTGTCGGGTGCTGTCATAAAGAAATATATGTCAAAGTCAGAGGATTGTCCTTTCTTCTTCTCTCTTCCTTTTTATTTTAGCTTGATTAATATAACTGCACATCCTCTTCCTAAGATCAAATCTTTGACTTCTTAATAGACTGGACTTTACAAATTAATTCAACTTTGTGTCAAAAAGTGATATTATTATTCTTACTTATGTTAATGTCTTACAGAAAAAGAGGTAGTTTCATAGGATTCTTTCTTGAACTTTTCCCTGTTTCACAGAGGTCTAATCCCTTTCCTTGCCTTATTCAACACCAAATTAATGTTGGTGTATTCGATCTCTTTTTTGAGAGACCCTCCCACCCCAAACTTTATAAACTTTTATTCTTTTTTACCTTTATTCCACCCTGTCTTGGACACACTTTATACAGTTCAGCTACAAAAATATTTAGCTCTATCCTAAACTAAGATTGCATTCTCAGTTCCTACAATGCAAACCAATAGATCAGGTGAAAAATAAAAAAACTGAAACGATATCTTCTGGCCTGTCATATCTGAAGTAGAGTTCAGGGAATTTGGCTCCGATGATACTGATGGCTATACAATGAATCATATTCTTTCTAAACTGCTGATATTTAATTGAAGTACAAACTGTGCTTCATTTCCAAAGTGGAGACTGCAATCAGGGCACTGTTTTATTTGTATGTCTTTTTGTCACAAAATGAATGATTTTGCAAATATTAAATCAAAAGAAAATACAATCTGATCTATTATTTCTTCTATTTTTCCCGTCTGTGAAACAAGTACTTTTTTAATGCTGTGCCTGTGAGCCTAGTAGAGCATGCCAACATGAAGAACTTCTAAATCAATTTTTAGAAAGTATAGACACTTTTGTTTTAAGCTACTAAAAATAAAAACATTTGGCTCGCTCAATTTATATATTATTAATACTCATAGCATCTTCTGATTACAGAGCCTGAATTATAGAGAGAAAATACTTGCATCTATCCGCAAGCTAAATATTTTCTGATGTACCAACTGCCAATTCTGGCAGCCCCACCACCGTTGTTAGGTGATAAATTAATGCTCGCACTCCCATTGTGCTCCTTGCCAAGCCAGGCAGAGTTCAGGCAGCCAAAGCCTCACTTTGTCCAAACTGCACCCACCCTCTAGTGGGACGAGGAAAAAGTGCTGCTCCGCGCTGCTTTTACAGCCCCACTCTCAAGGGCTGCGATTCTCTCCTGTACACGCTTTATCCTGCGGCACAGGACAATTTGCTGGAATGCTGAAAGAATATTCACGCAGGATGAGCATGCTAAGGTTTTTCTTTTTTTGCTTCTCTCTACCCTCCACACATCCGCTAGATGTGCGTTAATAAGGCACGTTAGCTCTAAAAGACAATTACAGCCCTGACAATTTTCACCAAGGAGCTTTAGGGGCAATCTTACCTTTCCAGCTTTACCTTGCACTCTTCAGAGCCGGTGCCATTTTAACTACAGTTTCATAAGTGACTAACCAGTGATTAGTCCAGTGAATTACTGGCTGTAACTATCATTATACCTTTCTTTTGTTATAAAGAAAAAACAAACACACAAACAAATAAAAATTCTTTGGAAAAAAAATAAATCCAGCCCATTTTTCTCTATGAATTAGACAGACCAATACAACTGACTGTAAAAAGTAGAAAAGTGGAATACTGTTACTAAACAGTGACCACAGCAGTTGTGGTACGATCCATGAAAAAGCAGCAGAGCTACGAACAGGTTTCAAACCGTGCCTTAGGTCAGCTGTACAAAATACAAGAAGTGAGAAGTCCTTAGGGCAAACCACTCTTGAAAATGTTTGCAGCAACTGAAGGCCAGATGCTGCTTCCTACAGCCAGGGAGGAGACGGAGCAGGATGCTTTGCAAGGGACAGGCAAGCAGGACCAAGGATGAAAGCAGGGCAGCACCCCCAGCTAGAGATACAGCCCCCCAGTACCTGGGCAAGAGCTGAGCAGGTCCAGTGGCCACAACCAGGGTCAGCCACAGTCCAGAGCCCCAGTCAAGTCCAAATGAAGCCAGAAGGTCAGAGCATAAAGCTAAGCACAACAGCCCCAGAACACCAGGGGCTGAGCCTAAATGCAGATCAGGACCAGCAGGCACAGGGTGGGGGCCCAGGTGGAGCTGTTCAGGGCAGGCAGAGCCTGCTGATACCCTCTGAGGGCTGGCAAACCTCTTTACAAACCCAGACAAACTATCCCCAGTGAATTTAGGTGAGTCAAATTAGGTCCAAAAGAAGTAAGATTTACAGCAAAGCTGCAAAGTGAAAAATTACTCAGAAATATATTCTGTTCTCAGATACAAAGATGGAAATAATCCACGGCCTTTAGCAGTAAACCTTGATGAAAGCTGGAGAGATAAAGAATTGACCCTACAAACAGTGACGCCTTTTACTAGCCTATTTTGTCCACTGCATGCATGACAGCAAGGTGAAGGACAGAAATAAAGCAGCAAAGGCCGTTAAAAACAAGATGCGACCTAAAACAACTGAACAGGACTGAAGAGAGTATGATCCCATCCTCGACATGATGCAATCAGCAGCCTCCGGCAGCGTGCTAGGCAGACTCAGGTCTAGGAGGGAAACAGCGTGAAGTGAAGGAGGGGGGGCGGGGAATAAAAATAAAGCTATTTCATAGATCACATGGTCCCACCAGGAAATACGGAAACCTCTGACTGGCTCTCTGTTTCTCCCTCCCTATGGGTCTTCTGCAGAAAGCACAGCCTGTGTGCCCAGGAGGTGATGAAATCCCTAATGCTGTATGGCACATGGGGAATTTGGGGGATTGCAAAACAGGATGTTTCTTGGAGGAAATACAGTCTCAGCAAGCAAAAGGTTCAAGTACGGTACATCTTACAATGATGTAAGAGCTTGATTATGCATCTCGCTTAAAGCCCAGCTTAGGGTTTTAGTTCTAGTAGAACTAATAGGCAACACCTGCTGCGATGAAAACAATTTCCGTCCCTGAACTCTAGCAGAAGTGTTTATCTTTTGAGTTAGGAAATGTTTCTCTAATGTCTGAACAAGACTCCAGGGACAGGAACATATGCCCAGAACTGACATTTCTACGCATTAGATAGCTTATAAAAATGAGAATTAGAAAAACCTGGTATCATCAGGCGTCTTGTCCAATAAAGTCATTAAATGGAAAGTACAGAAAGGTTCCTCTAATGTTTCCTCTCCCTGCCACTGTAGTCCTAGTTGCTCTTTGTAGAGCAGAAACAGAGGCTAGTGAAAAAGCTTGCAGGGGTAAATTCTGAGTTCAAAATTCAGGGCTTTTCCAGACCTGTCCCTGGCAAAACTACCATTGGCTTCAATGGAAACTTTACCCAAATACGGGCCTCAGGACTTGGGCCTCTTGGTTTTAGTTACTAATTTTATTATTAAAGGTTAAACAGAGCTGTTGACAGTACAAACGATTTTCTTACGTAAGCAGTGAAAGGGAGAGTGTCAGATATGCAAGATAAAACAATACTGCCAAGTCAAGGCAATATAGGTTACGGGTGAACGTCCTTTCACAGAACATACTGCACCAAATCCCAAGTCTCACCCTCTTCCTCAAGCAACTGTCATTTAAATCAACTGGAGCTCAGTGTGATCAAGAGGCAGAGTCAAGCCGAAGAAAAGACCTTGTGATTTAGCCATGGTCGTTACAAGGGCTTTAAGAGGCCGTAGCTGTTGAAAACGCAAAAGCTCTACCTTTACAGAACAAAACCTGTGAGCAGTGAAAGTTCATCAAAAACCACACGCTTTGCTTTGCTTTGCACTGAGAAGGGAAAAGGCACAGGTCCCAGGCTTGACCAACAAAGCTGAAGGGTGAAGCATTACTTCATTTTGAACTTAGGGGGTCTGTTTGTCCTAATAATGCCCTAGAATGGTAAGACAGACCTGCTCTGCAGATGTAACTGCTGTACAGATTCGTTATTTAATACCCACTAAATACTACAACTGCAAATTAAATGCTTCAGCCATTCAGTTATACACACACAACCCTTAACAATAAACCCCTTGATGACAGGAATGTCAGGGAGGGCATGTACGGCTTTCCTCCCATACTTTCTGCTATGATATTCTTTATCTAAAGCTTGGACACAAACCAGAGACTTGTTTTTAATTCTTGACCAAAAATAATAACAGCAAATAATGTGACACTTAAAAATAATAACCATACAGTCAAAGGCAAACTGTTCTCAGTTCAGCCTAACAACACTTCATTGGTTTGGTGATTAAGTGGCAACCCAAAAGTTAACTTCCTGGAAAATCTACTGTTGTTATAATGAAATTGCACTGTCAGAGCCATACCGTAGTTCTGTCTTTAATAACAATGCAACAGACATTGAGGGAAATTCCTGTGGTCGTCTGTCCTATTCAGATATAGTTATCATCCAATAGATCATCAGCTGTACAATAGTCGATGGTGTCACAAAGTTTTTGACACAGTTAACACATTAACACATTAGACAAATGTAGGATGTGAGCCAATTCTCACCAAAGCCAATGGAAAAACTCCAAGGGAGTTGTACTGGGCACAGGGATGTTGTCACACATATTGTCAATCACGTAGGAAACAAGACAATCACAGCAGCTCCCTTCTGACATCAGCGTCTGCCTCTACTTGAGGCTTTGGCAGAGCCTCATGAAGGACTGGCTCTCTTTCTCCTGCTTCTTTTGAACAGCCTGAGAATCACTGGGGTTTGTTTTTTTTGGCATAGGGCACTCAAAAGGACATTGTCAAGCCTCACAGAACTGAAATCTAAATAATTTTTGTCTTTTCTTCTTAAATTTAATATACTTTTTAAAGTGTGATTTGATTTTTACCCTTATGCTTTACCCAATGCTTTTTTAAATAAAGAAGCAACAAACCCTTGCTTTACAATTAACCTCACTATCATAAATCACACACCAGCTCTGACCGTGTACTATTGAAGCGTGGTCATATCAGCAAACACGCCAGTATATCTAACCATGGAATGTATTTTCTGAGCAAATGTTTAGTAAAACTCACATCATTTGCTGAGTAAGAGTTCATTGGGATTGATCTGCTCAGGAAAGGAACATCACGGATGAAAACATACTGTTCCTTTACAGTCACAATACTAACACAGCAATAAACACTACCTCAACTGACAAATCAGGCTTAAACCAACAAAATCCTTGTGCAAATGGTGCACAGAAATACCAGAACTCCCAGTTTAAAATAAAAAGCTCAAAAATAATGAAAGCGAGAGAAAGACTGTATATAAAGCATTACAGCACTGATTCCTGCTGGCTTGAAGACCCAAACGAATGAGTGGGCAGGAGAACCTGATACTGGAAATATGCTCACAGAGACGTAAGTAGGAGTCTAAATTCAAGACAATTTTCCCTTTTTGTAAAATCAGGGCTTCAATAACAGAAGGAAACCTGTACATTTTCCTATTAATATGGAAAAATACTAGCCCAAGGCTGAAGAGGCAGAGACAGAACAGATAATTGGTGCCGATGAGGTCTGAATGAAGCCTCTCTCTCCCTTCCTCTCTGTTCTTCCCCATCCCTAACCCCAGCCAAATTTGCTGCTGTCCATGATTTTGTATTTTAGCACATCTGCACCAGCCCTTGCTGCAGGGACAAGGCTGCTACGTGGGGACCCCAGCAGAGAGTTTCTCGCTCTCCATCCCCCCACCAGAGAGCTTGGCAGAGGCAGGAGCTGTGCAAGGGGAGCAGCAGGTCAGCAGCCGAGTTTGTGTTTCCCATTGCTGTGCTGCTCCCCCAGATGTTGCAGCAGCGTCAGCCCCGCTCCCACGGAGGACTGTGGCACGTCCTCTTCTGCACTGGCTGGACTTCAGGGGACCATCCTAGCAGCGGGTGTAGGAAACAGGAACAGGCTTCCTCTCTCCACTACACTTTCCTCAACAGATGCTTGTTGTGTTGCTTCTGTTTCCGAGACGGATCTTCGCTTTTGGCCTAATGCAGTACTTCAGCAGCGCTTGATTAAGTTGCCCTGACAATACAGCCTGTGCAAGCACTAACTAAAGGAGGTTTCCAGTCTCCTGTCTCAGAGCCTTCAAAGGAAAAAAGTTGAAAAAGATGATAAGCAGGTAAATGGCTGCTCAGTTGGTGATGATCCATCAGCATCAGCTGCATGGCACCAGCACCCATTATTGAACTTTGCCCAGTGTAATACACTTATCCCCAAAATTTAAATCACTGCAAAAATAATCTCTTTTAATAAGGTGGAAATGTCTTGTGAGGGACTTCTTTTCAGTTCACTGCAAAGAACGCTTTTTTTTTTTTTTAGCTGAAATTCATACCAGACTGCCTGGTTTACATGGGGAAATGGGGAATGAACATTCACTGCAGTGTGCCTGCAGAGGGAAAGAAATTACTTCTCAGAAAGGGCCAAGTTCAGGATTTCAGCCTGCACTTTAAGCAGGGGCTGAGAGTAAAGTCCTGCCCGCTGGAATTGTGAAATCTTTGTAAGCAAGTTTATAAGCAAGTATTAGCACAGCTGGCAAAGGCTTTCAGCTAGGAAAAAGTTATTCTACTGGTGAAGACGTGCAGGCGGGTGCAGATGAACTGAAGTCTGCAAAAGCACATTAGATGGGAGTCTGTGTGGACTGAAGGGCTGCTGAGAAGCCACTGCAGTATTCATGAAGGATTTTAGGTCCTTATACTAAAATGCTTTAACAACAGCTATTAGTAAAATATTTTTTTCTCTGTTCCCTGCATGGACTCTAGTTTTGCAGACAGCTACAATGAAAACCTTTTGAAATGCCAGACAGTGGGAGGAGATGGACCTGGCACATAACATGCAACGAGGAGACTGGTTTGGTAGGTCCTGATGGAGCACTTCAGCCCAGTGATGGGTTTGGGAAGCAGCTTGTACTGAGCTGAACACAAAACTCGTAATGGGAAAAGATGCCTGTTCTTAGAAGGGCTACATTAAAAAAGCTTTTGTGAAAAGTCAGGTCATAAACAACTGAACGAAGGAACTTTAAAATCTACATTGGTGAAGAAAAAGAAGGTATGGAATGAAGCTAAATTAGACAGATTCCCCCAGGAAAGCAGAAACAGGGGTCTTGTTAAAGCACCAGCTGTTAATTCCCATCTGTATGTAATTTCCATTCCTGTCGTCTGTGTAGAATAAAGCCTTTCCAAAAAGGATCGTTAGTGAACTGGCTAAAAACTGGAGGAGGCCCAAGTGCAAGCTTGTGGTAGGTGTCCCACAGCTCGGAGGAGACCGTCTGTTTCCCACGTGGGTTTGAGGCCAGATGACATTTCTAGGCAGTATAGAGGCAAAGGTCACCAGTGACAGGATTGCCCAAGTCTAGGGAAACCACATTGGGGAAAACTGGAAGTTGCTGAAGCAGCAGAGTCACCATCAGCAACTCTTCCCAAGGCCCAGGCAAAACGCTGGCCGCTCGGCTGCCATTGAAGGTATGACACCAACAGCTTGAGAGCCACATTGCTGATCAGAAATAACTCTGACCCACGGAAAACATGCACGGCTGAAGTACATGGGAACTGCAAGAAGCAAATATAATTATCAGCTTCATCAGGAGAAATCCAGCTCTTAGTGAAGTTCATGTCTATATAATGGGTGGACTTTTAATAAAATTATTACTGTCTCTAGTGCTGTGGGGTTTTCAGTGACCTCCACTTCAGCTACCTCTTGTTTTACCACTGTGAACTGTAGCTAAATTAACTGAGGAAGGTGCTGTTTTGGAGTGAGTTCATCTGCCTGTTAATTGTGCTAATACGTTTTCTCCTGGACATTTTTCAGACATTTCTAGCAGATGGGAATAAGAACAAGTGCTGACTCTGGGGGCAACTCATGATTCCCCCACCGTTCCTTCAGGGTGACAGAGATGAACTGCTCCCCATGTGGACTCCGAGTAAAATTGTGATGAAGCCTGTTCATGAAACACATTTATGATACAAAAGATTCTCCCTGTGCTGATGCCACTTCTACTGACTGGTGGGACTCAGCTGTTCACTGCTGGACCAGTTCATGCTGGACCAAAGACCATATTCTGCAGGAGAATAATGTGACCAAGTAGCAGGTGCATCTAGTGGAGAGTCGTGCCGCAGAGACAGTGTACCTGGTGTCACAAGAGAAGAGGTTGGCTCAGAAATAGCTTAGGGAGTTAAAGGCTGGCAGACATGACAGCAGAAGGAAGAGAAAGGACGTAACAAGAAGAGCGGCTCTCATGAAATGCTAGTCCCTTCTCCAGAAATGAAGAAGTTAGGACCTAGCCCTCATCCAAAACCAGACCGCGCTTAAACCAGACAGAGCTCTCCAGAAGCTCTTTCATCATCACATTGGTCAGATGGCAATGAAAGAGAAACAAAATGACATCCTGGAGCACAGCCAGAGGCAACTACGTAAGCTGCCCTCAGCAGACCCAATTGCAGCAGTAAGAAATGCCAAGAGATACTTAAGAGATACTTAGGCGTATGCATTGACCATTGAAACCTTCATTTACAAACAAATCTACTGTTATCCTCATGTAGCAGACACCCAGGATAAAACACCAAGAGTGAAATATGTTCATAGTTCGGGTATGGTGCCATCAGACTAAAACAGTACCCAAATATCAAGGCAAAACAGTGATACCCTAGTCTACTGCACATCATTCAAACCCATAAATGTTCAAGAGATATGTCAGAGAATGACACGCAATCTAACCCAAGATTTGAGAAATTAAAACATTTTCACTTAATTATGTTGTTTGTGTCCTTAAAACACAAAGGGAACTTTTGGTAGGAGAGTAACAGACTCCAAATCATTTTAATGAGATAAAGTTTAAATTTGCAGGGACTAGACATCAATTCGAGAGAAATCATATCCTCCTGGTGGGACGCTTAATCATCTGATTGTTTCAGGAGTCATGCTTTGGCACACTAAGGTGATGGAGCTGTTTGTAGACTCCAGGAAATTGTATAGGTTTGCTCAAAACTTCACAGAAGAGGCACAGACCTATTATGTCAGCTATTTAATAGAGATTTTCGACTGGGAAAAGGAATACTCAGTGCATTTTAGACAGTTAAAATTGCGTAAAATCAATCCCTTCTCATTCACCTGAATTCAAAGGACTTCGAAACCAAGCTGATCTCAAATCACCAATCCATCTCATCTCCTCCAAGATACCTTCAAGATGCTGTTGATCTGCATTTGAACCAGTTGAGGTGATTGCATCACCTGAGGAATCTCTAAAGGTTTTGAGAGCAAAATCAGTATTCCACTACTAAACTGCAAGATGTTATATGTGAAGACCAGAAGTAAGTCTGGAGTTCCCTGGGATGTGCTATATTCCCTCTACTCCTCCCATTTTTTGCAGGGTGGGTAACACGCACAAACTCGGCTGCACTGAGCCTCCCGACTCAGTCTGGCTTTTGTTAGGTCTGCTGATGCACAACATGTAACTCAGGCTCCCTGGCTTGTTCTTGCGTAACACTGTCACAAGACCAGTTTGAATCTATTCTCACTGCTTTTTAGCCAGCTGAGGACATCTGCACTGCATGCTGCTTTCCAGGCACATGGTGAGGAATGTGTACACACACGGCATATATAGACATGTATACCCATACATCTCCAAGGGTGCCCTGGATTGTACTGTGTAAGAAGTGCTGTGGTGGGGGTGCACTGTGGTTTCTGTACCTCAGAAATCTTACCCAGCAATGAAGGAACTGAGCAGACTCTTTTTTGCAAATGCAATCACAAAAGATCTTGGCCTGCTTAGTACATCCAGACTGCCACACACGTTCATTGAAAGAAAGGCAAATGCTGAGGGAACTCCGTAACCCTCCCAGACAGATGCAGAAAAGAATTTGGAAATACCCCAGTGTGTTCCAGCAGCCTATAATGGGAGACTGGCTGTGGAAGAAGAATTGCTGGTATGATCTCAGGACTCAACCCACTGTAGTCAGACAGTCTGCCCACAATGATGGGCCCAGCCAAGACAATACAAGCTCTATACTCACTGATAATCTAGACCCAAATACAAACAACATCCCCATGCCTGACTACACTACTCAAGCGGGCAGATGAACACGGAAACGTAATGTAGATAGCAGGCTACCTGGTCTCCTAGTTTCAAGACCAATGAAATGCCTTTGCTGCTTTCAAAAATTCCTAATGGGGCCAGTTGAAATGATGGCTGTAAACAGCTCCTCCAGCCACAGGCAGTGCTGGATATTCCTACAAGTACTAAGCTTCTGTGTGTATTACATGGCTACCTCTATTCAGGAGGCTAAAAAGAAGTTCAGTCCTGCTTGTATATGCTGGAATCATTACATACAGTGTTCCCATAAATCATACAAATGAGTGTTGCTATGTCACTAGTTAGGACGGTTGCTGTTATTATTGAAAAACCTTCTGGCAATCCAATCCTAGTGCCATCCAAGCCAAGGCTGGCCTCAGTGCAATTTATACTGGTCTCAAGTCTGTGCCCTGCAGTTTCCCAAAAAGACTCTGGCAGCTAGACAGTCAGTGTTAAGGCTGCTGTGTCCATTCTCCATCATATTCCCCAACCCACGGGTGAGACGGGTTGACATGAAGCCATGTTACCAGCCACACACCACCGGGAGCTGTGTCTTCCTCCAGCCGGGTCTGCTCCACGGCCACTACACATCCGAGCCAGAAACAGCCTGTCTGCCGTGGGGGATGAAACACTTCATGTGTCACAGGAGATCGGGGAGACCCAACCCCAGCCTTCCTGCTGGGGACATTATACACACAGATGAATCTCGGCAGACACACTCAGGGCACCCAGCAAAGCCGTTGGTGAAAGAAGACACAAAAACGTAGGCAGCATTTACCTCGGCCAATGTGCCATCAATTATCAGAATAGAAACTTGACTAAACACAGAGATTTGAAAAGGCAGACAGAAGAGGAGTCCCGGGAGGCAGCAGAAGACCATGGACACCCTGTCTGTGGTCTCGTTCTGCACATTCCACCCTCCAGTCAGCTCTGTCTGAACCACTTACCCAGAGTCCAATTTATTCCTGTGGATTTTCAAGAAATACGAATCCTAAAACAAGATGTACTGAAAGTTCAGTACATGGTATTAAAGCTAGTATCCGTCATGTCAATTCTGTCTCTCCAATTTATTCATTCTGCTTGTTATTATCATCTGACTACAATCTACTCATAAACAATACCCTTATTATTTTTTCCATGCCTATTTATTTCCTCAGTCATTGACTTGGCTTCCTGAGGCTATCAAAAAAATATATAAATATTTATATAAACACATCTCTATTTTGAAATGGTCCCTAACTACTTATAAATGCAATATGACGTCAACCAAAAATCAAAGCATATTTGGCACATGGGACCCACTACTGGCTATGAAAATGCATGTAGCTGAAAGGGCCCCAGGAAAGGACCTACCCAACCCATATACAGAATGCATTTAAATAAATATAGGGTACAGTCCTGGTCCGCAGATGGGCAGAACTCTTAAGCAGGTGGGAGAAGAGCCACCTGAACGACAGCACAGGGGAACATCCGTGCAGCAGCCAGATGTGCAGATATAGTTGTACAGTACTGCAGCACCACAGCTTATTTATAGTTGGACGGGTGAAAGAGTGGAAGAATTGAATTCCATTCATGGACACGTTTCCAGAATAAAATCTGATTACGCTAGAACAGAGAAGACAGCAAATATTATCTCTGAGGATTTTTCTCACAGAAAACAGCATCCAGCAATTCTTCCATTTTGGGTTATAGATTTAAAGTAATTTAGAATAAGGAGAAAAAAACCTTCTGAAATAATCCCTTTGCAGACATGAGAAACTACCATGTACGGTCCCATGCTGATGAGCCCAGCTATAATCCAGTCTTTGCTTTCTGCTGACTAGCTGAGCTCTCGTGGTTTATTATGTCAGTGGAACCCCTCAAAAGAATTATAGCCTTTTATTCAGCTCCGAACCATGTATTATTATGAATACTAAACTGGCTCAAATAGTCTATTGGTCCTGCTATAACATTAGACAAAGTCTTAAGTAATTACCTATCTCTTCAAAGAATGTATTTTCATTGGTGTCAGATCCCGCTGAAAGCAGGCGTGCATGCTTGTGGATACACTGTGCACAACGTCCCCGCAGGAAGCACATGGCAACGTATAAACAACAGGACGGAGCTCCCGCCACCACAGCACTGCAAAATAAACGGCTTCCACAGCAAGCAAAAATCTAATCTTAATTAATCATAATAAAAACACACTAAATGATGCTCAGAATAAATACAGATACGGGTGACGCAGGCAACATGCACATCATAGTGGCAAACTGCAAGTTACTTTGTGATAAATAATAATTAAAGGTATTAATAAAGTTAGTTTGAAAATAGATGTTAGCATCAGCCCTGCAAAAAGAGGGGCTCAGGCAGGTTCCTGCATCCAGGTGGTCCTAGTGGAATCAGTAGACCCCGTGACAGCAGCAGGACTTAATTTGCATTTTAAAAGTTGCCTGTTCCAGTATTGGTAACTGCTTGCCTAACACCCGCAAAGCAGCAGGACCACGGCTCTATGACTCTGCTCGCTGCATTGAGCCCTGGTTTTTCTACATGCCGTCTGCAAGTCCTACTGATAACTGCTACGTTTTGGGGAATCTTTTTAGTCTCAGCTGTCTGGCTTGACAATTAACTATTCACTGAAAAGCGCTTTTTTTTCAGTGTGAATTTCAATTCACAGCACGTGTTATTCCACAGGAAGAATACAAACTCATAAACTGTGTCACGTAGGTCACGAATGCAAGTATCTCTAAGCCAACAGGGTTTACAGGCTGTGCTGTGTGTCAGAGCATCTGCCTAGATCCCACACGAGTGAAACGAGAGATCCCACCAAGCAATTGTCGTTAGGCCATGGGAACAGTCAGACCTATGGGTTAGCTCTTCGCTGATCTGCGTTGAGAAGTCCCAAAGCAGTGGGAAGACCATCTACACGTGCAAAGTGAAATGTGGTTATGAAAAGCCAATGAGAGCCCAAGGTGGGACTGTAGAGGTGCTCTTCTGTCTCATTGCTCTTCCCCACTCTGCAGAGCTGCGTTGAATTTGTTGGGTTCAACCTGAAAAGAAAACCTGACCCTTAATTTCAGCGTCAGCTGTTGGGTGAAATGAATGAGTGGAGAAAAAGCAGAGAAGAGGCAGGCAAACCATCCATTCAGTTTGTGTTTGCTGGCATCTGCACAGCCATTCACAGGAGAGGCAGATTCACTTTCAATCTGAGGTCAATCCAACTGAGATCCAGCACCGGCGGGTAGGGAAATTCAAGAGCATTATATTGTTTGGACTCTGATTCTGAAATCATTGTACTCTGCAGAGAGTCGTACTTTGTGGGCGGTGACTATGGTGCTATAATTACCACTATAATTACACTGGCATGTTTCCTTCTTGGCGAGCCCCATGGAATTACAGTCCCGTTACCTGACCCGGGTTTCTGATAGTCCTAGCACGATGAGCGATAGCACTTTTTTTGGCCTGGCTACAAGCTGGTAGGGTTAGTATGAATTGGAAGGCCAGGAATGCTAAGACAGTTTCTTCCAGAGCAAAAAAAAAATGTTGTCAGTGTCCACTTTGACTCCAACTATCACTTGTGGCTCCTTCAGGAGGTGAGGTGGAGGAGGAACCAAGGAACCAGAACATGCGAAGAATCTGGCACTGCAAAGGAGAAGGACACCCTGGGACTAGCAAATCTCACCCATCTTTAACTTCTGCCTCACATAACTGCATCATAAATACACATAAGCTGGGTGTGTCCGATAAATATGTCAGCCGTGACACTTAATTAAATTATTTGCATTGGGCTTTGGCATTAATATCGTGGCAGTAATTCTCATCTCTCCTACAGCTATTGCTTCAGGATTTGGCCGGTTCAAAAACACAAAAACATCTCGTGTTGCAGGTGGAACCCAGTTCATCTCTCGGTTTTGATCCTGCCCATAACAAAGCACGTGTTAACCTCGAATCACGTAAAACAAAGAGTATGCTTTATATACCAGGTGGTCTTCTGATGGGGGACCCAGATAACTGTTTTTTGCTTTATATGAAAGCCTGGTTTTCCCCAAATTAAACAGGATATCTGCAGAAGAGCTGTGATGAGTTTCCATGCTCCTCCAAGCAGGATCTGACACTGCAGCCCTCGGTCGGAGACAGAGCTTGCTGTGTCCCAGCAGGCCGTTGTCTGGATGAAACCAGAGACTCCACTGCAAATCTTTTGCAGATTCTTCTTTTCTTTATAATACACAGGGGGATTCGGTTTTGGTGACTTTGCTGAACAATTCTCTGAATCAAAGCTGCTTCTTGAAACTCTTTTCTCTACTTTCTGATGTATTTTTCTCCCTGCTGATTTGGAATCCGACCTGGGAATATGGGTGTTAAAGATGTTCAGCGCTTCTCTGCGTCAAGCCACAGCTGACTGAGGTAGCCACTTCACTCAAGGAAATTATTTGAGGTTTTCTGAGAGTCTCTTGACAGTAGGTAAAGATTGTTTCAGCTTGTGGGGGTGCCAGCTAGAACCCTTTATAACCTGAATGACATGTAATGTCATAAAAACTCCTGTTAAAACTCACTCTGTCCTTTCAAGATGGCAATTTTGACGTCAATGTCTGTCTTTTCAGCCATCAGATAGCAAGTTGGAGATTGCCTACAAGTATCTCCTAACACGAGTCCCTTCCATGTATTATTTTAGTTAAGAATGTAACTCAGCATGTCTTGCAGATCTCTTCCCCATTCTCTCAGAGGAAAAAAAATAAATGTACTACTGTGAGAAAAGGGGAGAAATACATGGTTTTGGCCAATGCTTTTATCTGGTGACTAAGCAGACTGCAGTCTGATATGTCTCAATCTGAACAGCCACATTTTGACGACCCTTTCACACATAATTACCAACAGAGCTTCCATTTTTCTTTAGCTAGTGCAGTAGTCACAGAAATTATGACTGTTTGGCATTATCTGCCTTATATTAGTTGTAATCACATCACATTTTTGTTTATATCCACAAGTAATAAAAACCACACATATCTTTAGTTTGACTTAAAGAATAAAGTAAATACATAATTCTGGCAAATTGTTTGGAATTATAGTTTAACGGCATCTGGTTCAGATATTCTGTAGTAAATTGTTGGCACCGACATTGCCACTTTTTTTTTTTTATTTGAACCAAAATGTTCTCAGAAACATGTGTTTTTCGTCCAACTTCCATGTAATCCATTTTATGAAGGCCGCAAAGCTTACGAAGTTTGAAACTTAAACTACCTGGGCAGAAGGGATTGTTTCTGGACACTCATCACACAGCTGATTAACTGAGGAATAAACAATTCTGGCATGCAACCTAGCGTGTCTGTTGTTTTGGCTTTTTGTCTCAAGGAGTTGTCTTTCTTGAAATACCTCCCCAGGTACAATGTGTACATTCCACCCTGTTTTGCTCACAAATTACATACCTCTCTTTTATGTCAAGTCCAATATAGCTGCAGCAGGTTTTCTTATTCCACATAAAAAGTAACCAATTACTTGAGTAAATACATGTTTTAAAAATATCACAGGGTGGTTTCCTGCTGCTCTAAATACTAAAACGTTCGGCAGGATTTCTGATACTTACAAATCCTTCAAATAGTTCATATTTTATCAAAGAAGCCAGACCATCTTTAAACCTGGTGCATAACTCATTGAGATCATTTCTCAAATACCTGATTTTTATACAAGCAATCAGGGAAAAAAATGGCTGTATAATTTTTAATATAATTAGCTCTGACTTTTCTTGCATTTCATTCTCTGTGGCTTTATTGTCAACTTCTGCTTGTTCATCGTAAAAACTACAGTTACCAGAGATTCAAAAATACTAAATCGATGATGACGGGGGAAAAGTGGCTTAAAATACAGCCCTTTGAAGCCTCCCAACAGACCTACATTTACTGAGCCTAACAGGTTCTCCAGTGTCAAATCCCATTTCAGTCACTGTCAGCAGCTTTATTCGCACCATCCAAGAACCAACTTGTGGGAATTAAATCAAGACGTTCCCAGAGCAGGTCCCACACCAGGAGGAACCAAGTCCAAGAGGCAGCTTCCTCCGCTCTCCCGACCACTTTCCCAGCAACGCTTTGCAGCTCTGGGCTGGCTTCGTAATGATGTGTCATTTGCAAGTCAGCACCTTGCACTAAGCCCGGAGGTGGGGAAATTACCCAGGAGAAGAGGCAACAATAAATTCTCCCGTCTTGCCTATTTTCTCAGGTCTGATGAAATCCCACTGCGCTGCTGGGGCTCCACAGCACAGCTTACTCCAACTCTACTGTGAAATGCGTTTAGTCACAGATTAAAAACCCAGAATCCAGACCTTGGCACACCTTCCCCACAGCATCCTCTTCCCTTTTGAAGTCATCGGCCTCTCCATCCTTCATAACTGGGTGTGCTCACGCTCTCCCTGTGCGCCGGAGCCTCTTGCACAGCATTCCTCAGCCTTCACCTGCCTGCAACAGCCTTGAAGGGGCACAGCTCTGGTAATAACGATGAAAGTAGCTCATCTCCCTAAAAGCCCCAAACAATTAAATGCTTCCCATTTAAAGGCAGTTGCAAAATGCTCGTGCTGCTACTTGATCATATAAAGTTTTAATCCAATATGAAACGCCCTTAAAAAGTAAAGCCTGTGTATGTTAGCTAAAGGGAACTCGAAAACGTATTCCTAAAAGCCAACAGTCGTTCAAAACTGCTGGAAGTAGTTGTGATCCTTTCCGAGGTGTTACTCCTCAAACACGTCATCAAACGCCTCGCAACCGGACACCCATCCTGCAATCAGGCGCCTGCGTCCACGCAAGCTGGAGGAAAGCTGCAGGCTCAGTGCCTCAGTGCCTCGGGATTCAGGCATCCCAAGTCTCCTGGAAGCCAGCCTCTAAATCACTGGAATTGGTAACTAGCCTATAAAATCACCTGGCAGCCAAACTGGCAGTCGATCGTGCTGCAAGGGAGCGAGTTACACCGCATGCCAAAAGATGCCAAATTTGCTAGAGCATGACTTGTGTATCACGCGCATTTTTCCTGACAGCGCTCACCTTTAAAATGCAGGCACAGTTTCTTGCCTTGCTAAGGAAAGGCTGAGTGGGACCAGATCCTCCGATCCCAGGAGCACCCTGACAAGTGACCTCGAGAGAGAAAAGCGGGGAAAAATCC
This sequence comes from Sagittarius serpentarius, assembly GCA_034782735.1. Lineage (NCBI taxonomy): Eukaryota > Metazoa > Chordata > Aves > Accipitriformes > Sagittariidae > Sagittarius > Sagittarius serpentarius. The sequence continues at coordinate 10,358,766 of JAVKLA010000042.1, read as the reverse complement.
TACAGCTCTGCGTGCCACCCGCCGCCCAGCAATGTCTGCTGAGCAGGAAGAGATGGGAAATGCTCAACGTGCTGACAGCCGGCAGATTTCTTCACCAAATAGTGACACGAGGGGGTGCTATTTTAGGCACGGTTTTGGTAAAGGAAAAGAGACGTGGAAATAACCTTGGATGGAGCGATTAATACAATATAGGCTGAAGGGGAGGACGAGCCGCACCAGGGCAGCCGGGGCTGCCTGGTTCAAAGGACACGCTCTGAGAAATGATGAGACCTGACTAGAGAAGTCAGCCAGAGGGAGGAATCCGGGCTCTGGCGCATGGAGGATGCGCAGAATTCCTTTAAGTCAAAAGGGCAAAACCCGTCCGAAAATTGTAACTTTAAAAAGAGGCAGAAAGATTGATGAGGAATGGCTGCAGGAGGGCATCAGACCTAAAGCAGCAGGGAAAGGGCATTATGAGAAAGCACAATTTGTGAAGCACAAGAAAAAAATTAAAATATATGTATAATGCAAACTTCCTGGTTAGGAACAGCACGTAGTTGTTACAGTTGTTACCTCCTCCAACAGAGAAAAACTGCTGTCCCTTAAATTCTCCTGACCATACTCCCTCTGTGCTGCTCCTGAGTTTATTCAGTCCCTGGTCTTTGAACACTGGAGATGAGAATTGTTGAAGTCAAGCTAGTGAGACCTAGCAAAGGCAATTAAATAGCAAAACTCTTCAGCAGTATAAATAGTAAGAGAACAAGGACAAAAGAAGGGCCACCAGGCACTCAGGGTGAGGTAAAAATGAAGAAGAAAAGCCTATTCCTTTAATAGCCCTGTTGTCAAAAAGGGCAGAGCCCATCCCAGGGGCACAGGGCCTTTGCAGACACCCGCACCGGCACAGCGAGTTCCTTAGCATAAAGCTGCAAGCTGCAGTTTACAAGGCACCAGCCTATTGATAAAAGGGAATTTCCACATGAGCTTGGCACCACCGTTAAGAATGTCAATCTTAAAGAGATGTTTCGAAGTCAAACCCTAAAGAACAATAAACTTTGCACTGCTCAGACCCAGCAAACAGACCTCCTGGCCTGGGACAAAACCAGGGAAGGCCCAGGCGAGCTGAGCCAGGGGGAAGTCTCGGGGGGCTGCAGGGGGGGGTGTGGTACCTGTGGGCGTGGCCTCCCAGGGGAGGGGCTGCGTGGGCGGGGCAGCTCCGCCCTCATCCTCTCCAGCACCAATTGGACGATCCGCCCTCGGTCCTCGGCCGCTCCCGGCCCCACCAACGGCATCCAAGAACCCAGGACCTACAGGGCGGGGCCGGGGAGCGGGCGGGGCCCCGGGGATGGGACCCGCCCGGGAAAGCGGGCAGGGCCCCGAGCGAGGTGATTGGGTGGGGCACGCCGGGAAGAGGGCGGGGGAGGGGCTACCTGGACGATGTGCTCCCGCCCGTCGGGTCCCCGCAGAGCCTCCACCCCGCAGATGTCGACGCCCCCAAAGAGGCGGGCGCAGGCGTCCAGCCAACCACGGTGCCTGGAGGAAAGGGGGAGGGGCGGGGCGTCGGGTGGGGTGGCCACGCCCTCCCTCAGCCTGGCCACGCCTCTTTGCGTGGGGCGGGGGGGGCGCGACACACTCCCAGACACCCCTATGTGAAATAGACCCTCCCCCTTCCAGCCCCCTGTAAGCCACACCCCTTTATCTCGGCCACGCCCATGCTGCCACACCTTATCCTTCATGGCCACGCCCCTCCCGCAAAAAAAAGCCACGCCCCTTCCGAATAGCCCCTTCCCTTCCCCATAGCCATGCCAGTTCGATTAAGCCCCGCCCCTTGCTACATAGCTCCTCCTCCATGTAGCCCCACCCCTTCTCCGTAGCCACACCTGTTCCCATAGCCACACCCCTTCCACACAGCCACGCCTCTTCCCCATAGCCACCCCCCTTTATGCATAGATCCTCCTCTACATCGCTCCGCCCCTCCCCTTAGCCACTCCCCTTCCCGCAGCCACGCCCCTTTCCCCATAGCCACGCCCCTTCAGCATAGCCATGGCCTTTCCCGTAGCCATGCCCCTCCCCCCACAGCCTCACCCCTTCCCCGCAGCCACGCCCCTTCCCACAACCAGGCCCCTTGGATTAAGCCCCGCCCCTTTCCGCATAGCTCCTCCTCCACATAGCCACGCCCCTTCCCTAAAGCTATGCCCAGCCCCCCCGCCCCACCCCACCCCACCCCACCCCCAGCCGTAGCCCCGTCCTCTC
>JAVKLA010000042.1:10344377-10354764 GCA_034782735.1 Sagittarius serpentarius | reverse complement strand
GCGCCGGCCTGTGCTGTTCGTGTGAACCCCATCAGACTCCGCATTTACATCCGCGGCTCCTCTCTCTGCCTTGCAACGGGTTGAAATTAGACCGAAAGTTGCTGTAAAGACTTGCAAATGGACCGCATGGCAAAGGGGGAGGCTGGGGATGTCTGAAACATGCTGCGGTTCGGAGGGGGATTAGGCTGGCTCCCAAGGGCGAGCTTTAATTAAAGGTACCACTAGGGCACAGAGTACAGGAATTCTTAGCATCCTCAGTTCTGGTCTAAAAGCTGCCCCTGTTTAACTTTATCCCTAGGCTTTTTCAGCAACCACCTTCCCTCTGGCAGTACTACTACATCCATTTTTTTTTTAAAGGACCAGAAGCTGTCTTGTTAAGAATTAGATTTTTGGGGTTTTTTTGGTAAGTGAGTATTAGGCAGCATTTTTTTACAGTATTACGTAACATCTGAAAGGGCAGAATAAACATACATGTAACAGCTAGCACCAGTAGATCAATTTTATGTTCTACATGCATGAATATATGTATTTTTAATTGATTTCTGCATAGGCGAGGACATAGTTGCAGCTTTATGCAACTCTCAGTGCAAAGGACTTTATCGGTGGGAGTTTTGCCATTAACTTTGTAGACATCACGACAGAGGAAACCCAGTGGTCTGTAAAAAACGTTGTGCTAAATTGCCAGAAACTAACTCAAGAGTACCAGCAGTGAGAAACTTTAGCTGGGTGGGTCCTGGGCTTCTCATTTTGGCACCTGAATTTGATGGGGGGCTTTGTACAAGTCAGACAGCAAAAATCTTACCCGTCCTTTGCTCCTGAGGAATGCAAAAGCATTAGGCAGTTCTCAAGTGAAATAGCTTGACGTAAGCATAGTGGATTTGGCATTTACTTCTTGGATATCACTTTCATAACATAATACACCCAAGTTTTGGCCTAATTTCTGCAAAAAGTGGGCATGCTGTGGGCACAATAACTTGTGACGTGTTTTTTCTTTTGAACTGATGATGTTAGCAGAATAACTCTCTTCCCTTCCTGCCCCTACCCACCACCAGCTTCTATGAAAAGTTCTTCTTATTAACTGTAATCAATGCTCATTTTAGCTGAAATCCAGCACTGCCTGGTTAATGCTGGCGATGTGGGATGTGGAGTGTTTGAATGCTTTGAAAACAATTCTTGCGAGATCCGAGGCTTACACGAGATCTGCATGACATTCCTGCACAACGCTGGAAAATTTGATGCCCAGGTAACACAGTGAAATATCCTACGTATCTGCTTGCTTCTAATACATACTTGGCATGTATTTTAGTTCCTTAACACACCTTTGAAGAAAGAGTTACAGTTACAGAGTAAACCTGCATTTGCATATGACCAGCTTCACTAAGAATTTCTCTCTTGAAGGGTCCAGAATCAAGACCCCAGAACAGTAATAGAGCAGGGGTGTGCAACCTGTCCTGGGAGACAGGCTGCCTCTAGCTACAGCTCCCTGTGATCACTTCCTTCTCCTGTACCCAGGATAATTAAATCGGAACACTAATGTAGCTGAATGTGGTTTTCAGAAACACCAAGTGGCTTAAGCTTCTACACCATGTTTTTTCAAAGCTGATTCAGAAATGCAGCTTAGGCATCCAGTTCATTTAGACATATCGAAATATTTCCCAATGTGCAGTTATTAAAGTTGGTTCTCAAGACTCGCACGCAACCAGTACGGGCAATCTCCTGAAGCTGCTGTATTCAAATAAGTCTTTGGTTCAAGCACTGACATTAAAATACATTACTTAGATGGTATGCGGTATTAAGTTTGTCTCCTTCATTTTCTCCCCAGACCATTTATGCATCATTGAGACATCCTGTTATTATGTCTTATAAACTTACTCTCCCATTTCAGTGCGGAGGGAAGAGAACATTATGACGGGCCAGCGGCATTTGGCTTGACCATGCAGCTTACAGTAGGACTTGACTAAAAGCACCAGCTACATGGCACTGTTAAAAGCATGGTATAAAGTAGAGCTGCCTTCAGGATTCAGCCTGTTCCATGAGGGATGGTGGGACCCCCCAATAGGAAACACTTTTGAAGTGCTGGAGTTTTAGGCTCAAGGATGTACAAGGGGTTTGGCTAACCATTAAAATGGGAAGTGTTTCTTCTGTGGGTATCTGAAAACCTTCAACTTAATTCCCAGGTGGTTTCCAGAAAACGGTCGTTTATTTTTGCACAATACTCTGTCAGTGAACAAAGTTGACCAAAGAAGTAAGCCCTGTGGGAAACGTGCCTGCAAAGGCTGAGCGTAGGCATTGATGCCTGTTCCCCAGGATCCCCAGATACTGCTAATCAAATACAGCCTGTTTCACAAGCTGTCTCCATTGCAATGCAGAAGTATTAAACCCCTGGAGCTTTGTTTAATATGGAGGTGACTTTAGCCTCTGCTATGACATGGCTTTTCATGGTTCATCTCTGTATTATCTACAGTTATTTCAGGCTGCATTAAATGATAAGATGAACATTGGCCATTTTCTGCTCTCTGCTTTCTGCTCTTCTTTCTTTTCTCGGAGAACTGATGTCAGGTTTGGCTTGTATAAGAATTTTCTGGATTTTATCCTTATTTGCCTACTGTGCTGTGCATGTTTGTTACTGAAGGGAAGGGCAAGTAAGAGCCATCAGGATGGGGAATAGAAACGGATGATGACTGAAGCAGTTCTTTGATCAGCAAGAAACATTTCTGGGTTGAAACAATTTGGGGACAACATCTGCTTGCAGGTCTGGGTGAATCTTAGTTAATGTCAGTGGAGCTGTACCAGTGTACTCTTTGGATAAACAATAACAAAGACTTGGTCTTCATGAAAGCATTTGTGGAAAATAGTCGGATGCTAGTGAAGAGATGGGGGCAGGGCAGCAGGCTTCCACACACCTATTGCTCAGCTAAGTAAAGGGAGTCTGAGCAGAGCTGTCAGACTGCGACACATGCACCGTGTACGGCAGCTATAGTATCACGTAGCGAAGAGAAAAGGAAGGGATGGGTTTGATGCCCACTAAGCAGTCGAATGAAGGAATTGCCAACAGTGGTCAAAGAGATGCTGCTAGAGCAGCTTTCCTGCTACTTTTTTTAGTTTCTTGATTTCATTTTTTTAATCTCACTTACAATTTCTTGCAGCAAACAGACATCAAAACACTGCTGGATTGTTATTAGTGCTGATTTGAGTCCCTCTCTGAGGAAGTGGTAGTAAAGAAAATACTGGCAGCTGGGGAATGGGGCAGGTGCATATAGATGGTGTATACATATCTATGAGTTTTAATTTTAAAACCAGTTTGCAAAAAAAACCCTAATTTGCAGTTACTGAACGGGTATCTGCTTGTGGTCCTGGGGACCTCAGCCGTGGCAGGATGCCCTCTCCTTTGGGTGAACCTGCTGCACCGCCACCCCAGAAGCAAATGAAGCCAGTAACTCAAGCTTCGACTTATTTCAAGGTGCTTACTTTTGCCTTTTCCCTTGTTGGGCATTTAGCTGTTGGGGCAGAGGAAACCTCAGAATACCAGTGAGGAAGCCCTGTGCGTTCAGCTCCACTGGGATAGCAAAGCCGGGTAACTTGCCGTGGTCTTTAAGGGCAGAGAAACAAAGTGAAGAGGGAGAAAAGCCATTAAGTGATACCCTTAGAAATCTAATAACCCTTGACATTGTCCTGCAGAGGAGCAGCTAGCTGGGCATAAATCATCTGCTGTGCTTAATGGACAAAAAAACAGACCTACTCCGTTTCTTTTCTTCTCAGGGAAAATCCTTCATTAAAGATGCTCTGAAGTGTAAGGCTCATGCCTTGAGGCATAAATTCAGCTGCATCAGCCGTAAGTGCCCTGCCATTAAAGAGATGGTGTTCCAGTTGCAGCGGGAGTGCTACCTGAAGCATGACCTCTGCTCCGCTGCCAAGGAGAACGTCCAGGTCATTGTGGAGATGATTCACTTCAAAGACCTGCTGCAGCATGAGTAAGTGCCTCCATGCTAGTGCAGTCGGGGCGTGGGAGCTCCTTCCAGGAGCACGATGGTGCCAATGGGCTGTGCATCTGCCCAAGAGCTGTTTCACCTCCTTCTGGCCTTAAGCACGTCTTTCTTTCCCATGTAGCAGACCAAGGTAATGCTTTCTCTGCAGGGGCGCTTGAAGACTAGTTTGTTTGCAGAGGGCTAGATGTGACTGGAAGGAGATGAAATGGGTTGAAGTTGGATTTGGCTGTCTCCTTTAGTCCTTTAGCAAACGCGGTGTTGGTCTCTGCTGTTTCCAGAAGCATCTCAAAATGTCTCTGTGCTTTCTGATCTCAAAGGCACCATTCCTGACCCCAGTATCTTGTGAAAAGATGACAGCTAGAGGAGAAGGGGGAAGAAGGTCTATGCAAAGTTGTCAGTAAGATGATAATTTCTTCTTTAAATACATACTTTCAAATGTCTTGTAGTTAATTGTCCCTGAAAGAGCTGCAGTCCCCCAGGTAATCTTCCATTCATCTTATTCCTTATTAATCTCAGATGCTTTTTAATAAAACATGGAGCTGTACAAAATGAAGGCATAAGTCAGATTTTGAGGAGTTCATCCCTCTGACTGGGAACACAGCTGCCCTCTGAGGAATGGCAGGCACAAATCCTCTTTGGAATTGATCAAAGCTGCTACATGACAGCAACAAACAGGGCACAAGCTGTTTGTACCAACTCTTTGTGCACAGATGCAAAAGTCGGAGCCTGTTTTTCTTGCAGGTGAACGTCTCACTCCCAAACAAGAAGGCTGAGCCACAGCCTGGCAGCAGATTTAACCTTAGAGCATCTTCCTACCATGCCTCTATGCTGCCTTATCCCTAGCAGATATTAACGCAGAAACCCCAAATCTCAGCAATTGTGACAGATACATTTTTTTCTTTTTACAGAATCATGTCTTCTGGATTTTTAGCCTTGCATTTTCATTGGTCCCCAGAAGAGCTGTGCCCCAATTCCCTTACTTTCTGTTGGAAACCACCCCCCTAATACTTAAGCTGCGGTTGCAGAGAGATCCTCTGATGCCAGTTTACTCTGAAATGCAGAATCGTTTGCTGTGGTTTGTACAAGCTGAACATGGTGGCCCAAAAGCAAGGGCCTTTCCATGGATATTCCTGAGGCTGGGATCAAAGGCTTGGCTGGTGGCAGATCTCGGCCTTTCCAGGGCTGCTGGTTGTGCCCAGGGTGCCTGGGGGAGAGGGGAAGCAGGGCTCCATCCTGCACAGCAGCACCTTTCTGTCAGCACTGCTCAGGCTGCTATAAATTGGGTACTTGGTACCAGTTCACTCCCCCATCACTTGGAGATGAGAAGAACTGTGAAAGTCAAAGCCCTGTCCAAAGAGAAGTAAGTTATCCTTGTTTTACAAACACGCTAAAGCAGGAATGCTCAAAGGCAGCTGCTTATTCCTGGGGAGCCTAACTGAGGGGTTCTCGGTTTGAGAAGAGACGGATCATTCAGCTGAACACCTATAATTTGCACAATCTCATTTAGAGCTTCCTACACTTGATTTTCAGCATCTCACAGAGTCAGAGCTTAGCTTTCCTATGCAGGACTCCCCAAATAGAAGCCAGCCAGCCTCCTCCCCTCCCCTAAATTTAGAGGCCATCTTTGAAGCTTTTGAACTAAGGAACTTGTTCAAGATCAATAGGCAAGTGTGGCAGAGCTGGAAATAAAATCACGTCTGCTGACTTGCAGCCTTGTGCTCAGTTCAGGTACTATGGTCAGGCCAGCTGAAATGCAGAAAGTAAAACAGTGAAGGAGAAATGGGCCAGTATTAATCCGCAGGGCTCTGGCAGACTCTGAATACCTGAAATATTTGGCAGCTGAGCCACTTTTTAGTCATACCAGCAACCTTTTTCTTCCAGAGATTTTTGTAAAGGTTATGTCCAATTTCAACAACTGATTGCTCTCTTTATTTTTATTTTATATTTTTCTTCCTTCTACTGCGTCACTTTGTATGCGATGTGCTCAGTTCTCTCTCATCTTCTAGTTTACGTTTACAACAAAAACTAAGAGCGGAGAAGCAAGTGGCAGCTCTCAGACTTGGTCTCTGACTATTCTGTTTTCTCCCGATGAGTGCTGGGGAACACGGTCGGGGCGGTGAAGTCTCCTCCTGAGTCAGCTGCGGTGGGGTGGGGGTCAGGCTGATTTGCTATGGTGGAAGTGGTGACAGGCCCTGGCAGATCAGTCGCTGCTGCATTCCAAGTAACTTTTTTAAACAACAGAAACAATCCAAACATGGGAAATATTTTGAGATAGGGGAATAGGTGGCTCTCCAAGATTAGTCATTCAAAATGAGTTTAGGCAGTTGGGCAAAGTAAAATCAGGGTAGTGTCAGAGACTGATCATAATCTGTTGGTTTTCCTTGTCTCTTCTGACGTAGTTCATGGGAAGAAATTTAGACTTGTCCACAGCCACCAGAGCTAGTGGACTGTGTGCCCAGAAGGTGCCCCGCCACCACCCCATACAACCATGACTGCTGACCCCAGGCAGTTCTCTGCTTGTACTGTGGATGGTTCCTACCGTGGAAGACTTCTAAGCACGTCCTTCTGGGCCTGCTAGCAGCTGAGCGCTTGTGTCAATAAACAACATCAATATTGGCCCACAAAACTTGTGACCGCAACTATTTTAAAATCGCTGCACTCGGTGACCCGTGGCTGAGGCAGCCGAAGTGCCTGCGCTCGGGCTGTGGGGGCACAGAGGGACGGGCGAGAAGCAGAAACAGTATTTGGGCATGGCTCGTTTGGACTCCTTGTTTGGCTGGGAAAAGGTACATACTGAAAGCTGTACTCGACTCTGTAAGGAAAGGAAGAAAAAAAACTCGGAAGCAACAGTGCCACCGAAGTGGATTTCCGTGCGTCTGAGCTCTGTGCAGTCGGATCCTGAGTCCAGATAGGATCTTGCTTGTGGTGGAGATCAACACCTAGTGCTTCAGGGAAAGCTAAAGATGGTGAGAAAAGCCAGAGAACCTCTAGCTGAGTATCTGTTGCTCTTCACAGAGGTGAGGAAGTGCCTCCCCCTTGCAGGCTGGTGATCGGTGTATGCTCTGTACCAGCTGTTCACCTGGCGACAGCAAGCTGTTTGATGAAGTTGATGGCTCTGAACATGAGCAGGTTTCTTTTGTCATGTGTCCTGACTAATAAAGATGACAGGGCGTGGAAAGAAATAGAGGCGGGCGTGAGACAGCGGTTCTTCCATTTGCCAGCCCCATGTGCCGAGCATGTAGACCTCATTTTCCTCGGGTGGACAATTACAGTTCTCCCAGAGCATCTCCGGTGGGGGAGCAATCAAGGCAGATCCAGCACTTGAGTGAAGCTTCGTTGGACATGCCATCGTGCGCCTTTCTTACAGCAGTATGGCCGATTAGCATATAATATATTGCATAATAAACGTACAGTGCAGAATTGCTCTACAAGGCTGCCGAGTCAGCGGGTAGCAGGGGGCTAACGCTACTGAACTGTGGTGTGCCCAAGGGAGGGTAAGGCAGAGAGGCCATTACACTTGTTTACTGATACATAACCCTCACGTATTTTTTTGACTCTTCTCTCACTGTTCCCTTTACCTCTAGGCCATACGTTGACCTAGTGAATATCCTGCTCACTTGTGGCGAGGAGGTGAAAAAGGCAATAACAAGAAGCGTCCAGGCCCAGTGCGAACAGAACTGGGGAAGTCTCTGCTCCATTCTGAGCTTCTGCACCTCGGCTGTGCACGGTGACGCCGTCCTGGGTGCCGAGAAGAAGCCAGGTGAAGGCAGCAAAGCCGCTGCTGGCCGCGGGGACATGCTGGCCCACTCCGACTCCGACCACAGGGAGAGCTCGCGAGCATCTAAGGGAGAGAGAGGTACTAAGGGCCACTCGAATGCCCATGCCCGGGTGAAAGCTGGGGGCCACGGTCCCAAAGGGGCACATGCGATCACGGACCGGGCAGACGAACTGTCCGACTTCTCTGACATCCGGAGGTGAAAAAAGGCACCAGCTCCCCGTTCCCCACATCCTCCCCCTCCACTGGAAACCTCCTCCGTTGAGTCCCATCTTCCCGTCTATGGACATTCCAAAGCATTTCCCATTCAGAGGTCAAGCACAGGGCATTGCAAGATATATATGGACCTCAGCAACAGTGTATATAGTAGCAAAGGGAGAGCAGTGGCAATGGGTTATCGATCCAGCAAACTCAACACTTGAGCAGCCACCAAATGTGGCAAAATATCTCCGACTAAATTCTTCTCCCCTTTTTTATGAAACGGACATCAGCTGAAATTTAGGATGTTGTTGGGTTGTTTTGGGGGGTCGTTTTGGGGTTTTTTTTTCTTGGTCCCCTTGGCTGGGGAGAAGGTTCCAAGAGGGCTCTGCCAGATTGCATGTGGCCGCTTGTGGCTTAGCACCTCCGTAGGTTTAGGGCGCAGCCTTACAGCAGATGGCTGAATTCCAGGGAGATTTGGTTTCTGCCTGTGGCTGAGAATGCAAGAGCTCAAGGCTCTCTATGTGACACTCTATAATGAAATAGCTACCCCGTCTCGTACAGGAACCGTGCGGTCTGGAGCTCCACCGCTTTAACTAACTTCTGAGCCATTGTTCCCATCTGGGTGATGCTGCCTGGTTCAAGTGCCCCGTTTGTTTTTTAACCACTGCGTGACTTACATTGCTAATCTGGTCACTCCAGCATATCAAAGGCGAGTTGTCAGCTTCCAGACAAGGCAATGTGACTGTTAAGACTTGCACAGTATGGAGGACCCCCAAGAGTATGCTCACGGACCTCTAAAAACCCTGTGCATATTCTCTGCTTACACCTGCCCACTCAGTGATACAGGTCCTCCACCCCTACGGACAGCCCCAGGTTAAAGGATGGGCGTAGGCTCAGACAGCGAAGGACCCCATGTTCTTAGTTCTTCTGTAGGGCTGTGTTGAAGCCCCATCAGAAATCTGTCTCTCCTTAGCAGTAGCATGGTGCAGTTTGCTGGGATGTGGAGCCCCACTCTAACCTGCCTATCAGCTGTGGTTTATCCAAATGCCAAAGATAAGGAGAGGGGGTTGACTTGGGTTTTTTTGTCATGCAGAGAATGACCACCAATCTCTGCAGAATGAGTTACTAAAGATGAAGAGTGTCAAGAGCTTACTGTCTCTAAGCAGTTTCAAGTGTGAATGAAGTGTTTGGACACATCTCTCCTACCCCCTATGCAATTGTAATTCTCAGGTTGCAGATCTGCAATCCTATATCCCCAGATATTGTACTGGAAATGGAGGTTACGGCATCCATGGGGACAGAAGGGTGAGCCCTTCCGCTTCCTCTAGAGAAAAAGCAAGTTTTCTTAGAAAGTGGGAATCACACCAGGGATTTGAGCCTTCTCATTTAGAAAGTTTGGGAGGAAAGCTGTGGGGGCAGGAAGGCAGTTCAGTAGAGACAGAACGTACCCGGTGAACTAACGTACGTCTTGTCGCATGGTGGGAAGGAGCTGTATAAACAGTAGAGGGTGTTGGAATTTGGCTACAATTTCCAGCTCAGATTTTAGTTACTGCTAAGTGAACACAGCTCCTAATAGCTATATTCAGGGTTTAATGCATGTATCCACCCGCAGAAGTTACAGGCATTGCTTTTAATAGAAGCCACGTAGGAAGCAAGAGAGGACCGTTAAGTTGAAAAGGTGTGTCTCTATGTGATCACCAGGTCTTTGTTTAAAGACATGACCTTGATCCTGCCTGATTTTAGCTAAGTTCTGTGACAAAATTTCCATTTGACTGACTTAATTGGGAAGAGGTGGGATCGGGCGGGATCGGGCCAGGTACTGTAGCAGCAAAGACCGTGCTGACCTGAGGAGCGGAGCTCCTGGCAGTGAGAGCGCCAGCTGCCCCGTTGGGTTGTAGTGAAGCTGTCCCACGGATGGGGCACCCAGGCTGTCCCACAGAGGAGCTTGCCAAGGTAGGTTCAGGCCTGCCTTTGATGGCCAACTCCTCTGCTCCAAACCTAAGTGGCTGCTGGTGGTACCATAAGAAGGTTTCTAGCATGCCTCCATGGGTTTCCTGCGAGCGACCTCTCCCCCTTGGTGACGTATAGCCACCATGAAGAACAAGCTCAAACAAAAAACACAATCCAACCATTTTAGCAAAAAAAAAAAAAAAAAAAAAAAAAAAGACAACAAATGCAAGACAGAAACAACAGCTCACTACCAACGTAATGTTCTTGCATTGAACTAAAATAAGATCCCTCTCTCATTAGAGGTCTGATTCATCAATGGGAACCAAACATATAGATCTGCATCCTTGAATGTCTCAGTCAACGTATCACCTCAGCATGCATACAGTTTTATTTGTATTCATTCGTTCTGTGGGGGAAATTGTATATTCCCCTTGTTTAGTCAAATGAAAATTTGGCGGGGGGAGGGCAAGTTGTC
>JAVKLA010000042.1:10310779-10344367 GCA_034782735.1 Sagittarius serpentarius | reverse complement strand
CCCCCCCCCCCCCCCCCCCCCCCCCCCCCCCCCCCCCCCCCCCCCCCCCCCCCCCCCGGGACTTGTGTATAAGGCATAACTTTTTTTTCCTCTGTGTGTGAAGATTTTATGTGTTCATCTACTGATTCCACATATGCTATTATTGTAAATATTTAACATTTCTATTTATTATAGTGTCTCCATTTAAAAAAAAAAACACTGCTGGCTATGATAATTTAAACGTATGTCATGACCTGTGTTGTATATATTCATGCCACTAGTACGTTTTTTTTTTTTTATGTTTAAAGCTGCATAAATATAGTTTTATACAGTTCCATAATGTTATTGACAGCATAAATCATTTATTTATTGTTAAACCTTCTTTCATATCTAACAAATAGGGTGCGTTTTACCTGAGATTATTTTATTGTGACATCTACATAGCCTTAATTCTTTATAAAAAAGAAAAAAATTGTCCATTTAGATACTGTATGATGCTTTAATTCACATTCCTTATGAACTTGCTGTTCATGAAGGAGGTTTAGCTTAAAAACCAAGGTATGAATGTTTCCTTTACGCTTTGCATCTGGAATGAGTCTTGTTCTGGAATGAAAATACTGGGAGAAGCAAAACGCCTACTGGAAAAGATAGCAGTGAACCCTGGAAAATGCTGTCCTAACTTAAAGTGCTGAACTAAAAGGAAAAAAAAGAAAGAAAAAAAAAAAAAGACAAACTGTCCTTAATTCCAAATCTCTGGGAGAAAAACATACTAGTTTTATCTCACGTAGAATTTGCAGCCAAATAAGCTTGTAAAAAAAAAGAAAATGCATATGGCTTTAGACAAAGCTCTGTACCTTTCACACTATTATTTTCCTTAAACACTAATAAATGTTTTGAATAAGTCTGTGGCTGGGTTTTGTTTAGCTGGAATTTCAGCTGCGGCGATAAGGGGTAAGTAAGAAGAGCCCTCTGAAGCTGGGCCAGCAGCTTCAGCTGAGGGGGCAGAGGTAACCTGTCTGCTCGTCCCCCCAGAGCCTGTCCCCTGTGCCAGCTGGGCAGCAGCAGAAGTGCCCTGGCTGGGGCAGGACCTGGGGACGGAGCCAGCCCTTCCTCTCTGTATACTGGGGAGAGCCGGCGCAGGGGCAGAGACCTGGTCGCCGGCGTGTCATTCCCCTGGGGGAGAGAGACCTCGCTGGCTGCTTCGCTGGGACCTGGCAGCTTGGTTTGAGGGCAGAAAGGGAGATGCAGAACAAACTATAGCACGAAAAACAGGGAGCAGAAGCTCGTGCCCTTCTCAGCTCAGACAAAGCCCCTGCTTGTATCGGGAGGTTTTTCCCTTAGGAGCCGTGGATTGGGTTCACGCCAGCATGTCGGAGCCACCTCGTCTGCTTTAAATTGGTCTGTACTCAGGCTAGGAAGGGAGCAGGGGGATGCAGGTGCACATGGGTTTCTTCTCGCTGCCCTGATGATCTTGGATTACAAAATCCTCTTGGGAGGCTGGCTGTGCTCAGGTGGGTTGGCTGTAGGCAGAACTCGGCATCCCGTAAGGGCCAGGAAGGGGATCTTGGCTGACCGCAGCACCTGCCCACAGGCAAGGTGTCAGCAGCCCCCAGCATGGGGCCAAAGCCCGAAGTACTGGATTTTGCCCAGACCCATTAACATAAAACAGCAGTGCTTTCTAAAAGCTGTAATAGCTGATAAGATTTGTCCTGCACGTATAAAAGACCCAGTCAGTTCATGTAACAGCAAGAGTTACCGCTTCAAGATTTTACCTCAAATACAGAGAACATCCATTTGGCTCTCCGCTGTCAGCTATTAATAATCTAAGTACCAGCCAGTGGCTCTGTACAGGGACGTAACAGGCACGTACAGTAGCTGTAATTCTGTCTCGGATCACTCCATCACCATCCCAGCAACGATCAGGTATCAAAATCTTAAGTGCTTACTGGTGTTTCAGCAGAGGAGAAAAGCAAAATCTTAAGATTCACAAAAAACAAGCTGCAGAAACAGCACTTTGTGTTGTCTCCAAAGTCATTTTCATACAGCGTCGGGGTGTAGGCAGCAAGGGGATGGGAAAATTATGAGAAAGCACCTCAGAACATAAAGCACGGATTTTTTTTTAAGGCTGCTTGCATGAAAAAGCACATTTTTAACACTCCTTCTGTGAGGTTTAAAAATAGCTAATCCAGTTGAAGCCTTTGGATGAGATGGGCTTCACAAGCCTAAATGTGATTTGCAGCAATTTAGGACCTGTAGCTTGCTTTGCCTTCAGGTGCAACAGCTCTCTATAATCCTGCCATGGACTGTCATCAGACACCAGCAGGGAAGCGCACCTTGCCAGCCGAGATGTGACAGAGTTGGGTGGGATGTGATCTCAGACCGACCTGCAGTCGGGCTACAGCCAAGGAGTGGTTTGTGCTGCCGTTGGACCACTCGCTGGCATGAAAGATCCCATTGCATTTTTTTGCAGGAGCCGGTCCACATTGTGGCTGTGACGCAGCTAAGGTAACTGCATTCTGCCCTCTACCATCCTACTTGCAATTTCAACTAGAAAAGTTATTTTTCATCTCCTGAGGCGTAAAAGTGGTGAGACTGCATTCTGTTCCAAAAAGTGGCTAGACGTTAGCGATGGAGAAGTGACCCTTACCTTCCCTTAGGGCATCACGTCTCACGAAATAGCACAGCAAGTAACAGAGTGCTGACATTAAAAAGTACACAAGCACAGAGAGGAAAAGAAGCCCTAAAACAGACTGCAGAGCAGGGATTCTGCATTGCACAACCCTGAGAAGTGTGTAACTTAAAACCTGTTTAATACCAGCATACAAGTCTGCTTCAAGACTCGAGTGATCTTAGTTCAATTTGGTCTGAGTCACTTCACAGATGAGGTAAGGAAAACCAAATCAAGGCAATTCAACTTGCAAATGCACGTCCATACACAGGCCTCATCCAATTGAGCAAATCCCACCAAGATTCATGCATGTGGTCCATTTGGATTTATTCTCCTACGGGCTCCCTGTCTAGCCTCCCAGAAGAACAAAATTAATTCCAGATATTGGCTTGCTTAGGCATACCAAAACATTTACAAATGTATACGGCAATTTACATATGTCAGCCCCCATAGTGAGCTGAGTCAAACCTACTGCCAGTGCTTCTGCGTTTGTCTTGACGGGTTCCTAGGTACTGCCCTTCGCTCTCCTCCCTGAGCCCACGCCTGGAGATGCCAGAAGAGCCAAGGCAGCTCCAGAGCAGCTCTCTGCTGCATCACGCCTGATGAATTCATCGCAGCGATCTTCCCAGGTGAGCCAATAGTTAAAGCTTGCTGGGAAGCCTCTCAGCAGTGCATTTTTAAAGCTATTTCCTGACACCTCACCAGAAACACAAATCCCACTCAGTTTTCGCTGCTAGTTATCTTCGTGTTTCCATGCTCTCCTCGCAGACTCTTGCAGGAAAGGCTTCTCTCACACCTGCTAAAGTCAGAAATTGCTGCATGCTTCCCCAGCGACAAATGCAGCAGATCTCGAGCCTTGAGCGACCCTGGGCAGCCTGCATCACCCAGACCCATCACGGTCACCTGCCCTGTGACCAGACAAAATTCAGTCATGGAGAGGGGATGCCAGGGGGTGCAGCTGGACCTCCCCAGAGGCAGGAGCTCCACTGATGCCACCCGCGCAAGGTCCCTCCCAGGTCTGTTCCTGCCATCCCAGCACTAACAGGTCCTGGCACAGGGCTGGGGCTAAGCATAACCATATAATTCGTGAAATCCTAACAATTTTTGTTTCTGTACATTTTCTTTAGGGAAAAACATCCCGGCCAGTGGGCCATTTAATTTTTCAAATCAGAACCTCATGTCTTTCTTGATCGGGAATGTAAAATGGGGACTTGAGGGTTTAAAGACATGACAAATTATGGGAAGCTGCAGAGGCTGAGAATTCCTGTCTCCGAGGATGCCGACTGTTATAGCCTTGACCTTTTCTGCAAATACCATCCTCCCTTATAAAAATGCGGCTTGGAGTTTATTTAGAAATTCTTTTAAAATAAGAAGTCGTCTTTGGAGAGCCTGCTGTGAGGTTCTCCATGTAGGTGGGAATATAGCTTTTTTTAAGGGTATTCGTCCGCTGCTGGAAAGTAGTGCCCTAGGGGCAGTGCCACTGCAGCAAGCGTGCTGGATACGCTGCCGTGGGTCTCAGTGGCTCTGGTGATACCACAGAGATCAGCTCTGGCATGTGGTTCTGCAAGAGGAACCTCAACAGGGTTGAAATCAACCCTGGATTGGCTTACATGGTGCAAGAACAAAATGCCCCCACGGCACAGACAGCGCCAGCTTCCCTGGTGTCATTGGAAACAGCATCTTACGGAAAGGCTAAAACCAGGCTGCATTTTAACACAGCACAGGATCAGCCCTCCACTATCTAAGACATTATGGCACGTAATCCCCTCTATAAAGGCCACTTCCATTTCTCAAATTTTCTGCAGTTTATCTGCTTTTCTCTATCCCACAATCACACCAGGCTACATTTGTCACCCATGAAAAATCCCACTTACATTGCAGAGTCTCTTCCTACCCTGGAGAAAAATGCAGTGGGAGGTGTGGGGAAGCTCAGCGAAAGCTGACAGCCAAGGGAGACTGGGAAAGGCCTACAGAGTGCCTTATTTAGATGTCCTATTTTAAGATAAAATTAAGGGGAACTATGCACATTCAGCATTTTGTTAAACTGACGTGAAATCAAGCCACTACAAAATCAGTTTTGCAGAGGGGTGCAGTGCACATGCTTGAAGCCTTCTTGAAAATATTATTATTATTTATAATTGCAGTACCTTCTGGCTGTCAGCAAGTCCCAACCTTGGGGCTACTGATCCATATATCACAGGAGAGAGTCCTGGCCAAAAAGAGTTCCCATCACCAGCGGTAGGAGGAAACACTGTCCTTTGCCTCCGCATGCAAAAAACAAAATAGTGTCTACCTGGACACTCCGCATTAACTCACTGCACAAGATGCTTCTAAACAGTAATCACAGGAATTAGGTGTTTTTCTCTCAGATGTACCACCTACACTTGCTGGTCCAAAAGCGAACACTGATGATGAGTCTGCAGAACCCCATTTAAAGCATTTTGGCCTGTGGGGAAAGAGGGAGTTAAAGTAGCCAGGATGCCTTGGCGGGGGCAGAGGATGCCCAGGGAAGCTGAAACTGCTCTGCAGCAAGAAAGGGCTCCCGAGGGTCCGGGCAGCCCACGGTGGCAGCCAGCTGACTCTGCAGATTCCTGGAAGAGGAGATGTATTTTGTGGCTATCTGCATTACATGGACTAGGGAAAGCTGGCCACAGCCGACAATGCAGGACCAGGGAATGAGTCTTGGATAATAATTAAAGGCCCAGTCTTGGGTTCACCAAAGCCTTTGGTAAAACATCTTATTGGTAATAGTAGGACATTAAGATTAGGCTCCTGCTGGAGCTGGGAGTCACTGAAGCTTTCCTGACTACATAGGCTTATCAGGAATAGTCTGAACAAAATCAGAAAATAGATGAGGCTGAAAATAATCTGTTCTCAAACATCCCACATTCAGAAGTGGATCGGAGGCACGGGGTTTGTTTGCAGCACGCGCTAAGCATAGACCATTTGCAAACCATAGAAGAGCCAGCAATCCACAGTGTCTTTCAACAGCATCTAGAACTGTATGACACTTGAAATACGACAAAGACAAGACTTGAGTGCTGCTTTTAAAAACCTGAAATAAAGTTTACTAAGTTTTATGACATTATATACCATATTGCTTGAATTCTAGCCATGCTACACTTAACGGCCTCTCCCTTTCCTTCTGTTGGTCACACAGCACAGCTTTAGTACAGCCTGGAAAAGTGGTCAGGCCTTCTCTTGAAAGGAGAAAAGACCAGCTACACCCTCCCAGTGAAGATGATAGCAGGATGATACCATTTGTCTGGGAAAATGTAGCAATTATTCTGGACAATAGCACAGAAGTCAAAAACTTGAAAGGGTGGAGTAAGAAAGGACCAGGAGACACTACTGAGAATATGTGATGACGCTGTTTAAGCACATAAACTCATTTAGGAGCTTGCTTGGAACAAGCTGTTCTTAGAGTATTGCCAGACTGACCAGAAACAAGAAGAGCATTAAGGTCCAATTGACCAGTAAGTTGGTCAAACCCTCTCTCATGAGACTGCCAGCCAAATTTGTAAACGTTGAAGGTCAGATAAACATACAAATGTCGCAACTTATTGGATTCGCATTCCTCTGTTGATTCACCTATGTTTTCTTCTGTCGGGATTACGGGTTTGAGTGGATGGTGGGCAGCTAACAGGAGGATCATGTTCTCTCCCAGCATAAGGCACAGGCAGGACAGGGAGGGCAGAGGCTGGAATGGAAAGCCTAAGCTTCCCAGGAAAAAGAAACCCCTGCCCCAAAGCAACACCCATCCTTACCTTTGAAAGAAAAACCAAGTCTTTTCCAATCTTTGCAGTTCTCTCAAGGATGAGAAAATGAGAGAACTTAAAATCCTTCAGGGGTCATAAAACCTGCCAGGCCATTATAACCCAGATACTACCACTGAGGGATTGCTTCGGAGCAGCATCAGCAGGAAGGGAGGGAGAAACCTGAGAGGGGGCTCATCCGCAGCAGGCACAGCATGTCCCCCGCAGCCTGAAAGCAGCCGCGACAGAGTGGGGCACAGGATTGCTGGGACGGCTACATGAAAGGCACAGGCTAGTTTAATTCAGCAGATTCCCCCCAGCCCTCGTCCCCGCGTGCAGTCTGCGTGAGGCACATTCGCGAGCGGTGAGCACGCTCTGTCCTTAGCGCTGCAACGGGCAGAAGCCACACGCTCTCGCAGCTGCTACGGGATCCAAGGTTGTCCCCCGGCTGCAACTGCGGCACCGCAGGTGTAGTTGCACCGTGGTACACCCGTAGTAAGCTTACGCAACCCCAGCTCTAATACGCTCAATGACACACACACCCACAAACACGGTGTACTCCTCTGGCAGAAATACAGCGGGGCCAGCCTTGGGCACCCTCCTATGGGACTGGCAACTCTGCAGCTGCGTGACACGAGGGCTGGTGCCCCCAGTATGGTATCTGGTATTGGATAAATAAAAAATAATTCTGATTGCAGTCTCAGAATCCATCAAAATCACTGCAAAAGCATAAAACTGGTTCCAAACTATGTGCTCCTGCTGACCAAAATGTAAGTATGTTGATGTGGTGCATCTCAACTGGACGTCTGTTACTGAGCGATCTGGGAGTGCACGGAGTCAGCAGGGTCTCTGATACCCATGGCATCAGCTCACAGGTTACAGTCACAGAGCATGCAATTAGCTAAAATGCTGCTACTGGCAGTACTACTGCAACAGGCCCCAACTGAGGCTGCAATACGCTTGTCCTGAGCTCGTATGAAAATGGTCAAAAAGGACTGTTCAGGGGAAAAGGTAAAGGAAAAATAAAGGCATAGAAACATCAGTTCTTACCCATAGGACCATGCTGATTCCCACTCAGTACTGTCTGCAAAGGGAGCAAATCTTTAGCAAAACCAGACAAAAAGGGAAAGAGAGAGAGAAAATACGTTAATAGTCATCCCTGCACCTGTCCTGAAGACTGGGTTTATTAATGGTCAGTGAGCCATCAACTCCCTGCAAGTCTAGTTTTTCTCTTCTGATTATGACCAACTGCCATTAGTTTAATTTCAGTATCTCTACACCTAATATCTGACTGCAACCTGACTGACCTCTAACAATGGCAGCTGTGTCTCTAAGGTACTGAAAAGCAAGCGAGAGAGAAGACTCACAAGTGAGAAGGCCATCTCTGCTGCATGTGGCCCTGCTGCTAAGCTTGCCCTGCAGTTCAGGTGCTTTCAAGCTCCAGAAAGGTAAGAAATTAGGGTTTATTCCTGTTGCAGAGCTGTATTTGTAAGGCCAATCGGAAGAAAGGTATCGGAAGAAAGCTATCAGAATAAAGGGAGGATGCAAAGCAGGGACTGCATTAGCTGCCTTTAACTGCTTTGGTCTCTTTTTACGAGATAGTTGGAATTGCCACCAAAACAAAGGCCAGGAGGGATGACCCCGCTGTCTCCAGACTCAAGAAACAGTTGCTAAAGCCCATCCACGGTGGAAAAAAAAGCTGCGGGAGCATTTGCCAACATCTTCACATCACTAGTCAGGAACTGCGCAATCAGCCAGGAGAAGGGTGGGTGGATCAGCCCAACATTAACAAGCCCAGCTGGCTCTGCCTTGCGCCCTTCCTAATAGTTTCCAAAGACAGGGCAACAATTTACCATAAAGAGGCCCTGAGGCACTGACGCGTTATTTTATTTCTGGCTTTGAACTTCAGGAACATCCAGGATTCATGGACGTGTGCCGTTGCTCACACCAGGTGAATTTACCCGGGGTCTCTGTTTCAGCCATACAACCGCTGGAAAGCTTCGGTGCCTGCTTTCCATCTGACAGCAGCACAGCTGAACAAGAGAGATGCAAAACTAATCGCATGGAGAAGGGAGCCAAAAAGGGATTCCAGCAATGTGAAAACCAGAGGGAAATGCCAGAGTCATGCTATCTGCGATCAGTATCTGTGACCCTTCATTTTCCAAGAAGTAGCAATGATAAGGCAGCTCTGTCCAGGTGAAAGATATCAGCAGGGCTAATTGTAGCCGAGCAGACTAATTCTCATGGCAATGCTGTTATCTCCCTGGATTCCAGCTCCCAGCGGCTGCTGTCACTGCTCATAATATCCAGCAGCAAGACAGAGAGAGAAAGGAAGAGAAAGAGGGAGGAAGGAGAGAGAAAAAAATTAAGAAGGAAGAGAGGGAAATAACGAACAGAAGGGAAAGTGTAAGAATAGCCGAAAAAGAAAGGGAAGGAACAGAGAAGATATGGAAAGAAGCAAAGGCAAACTGGAACCCTTAGCTGCTCCACAGTTTCCTCTTAAAGGAATTTCAAGAGCGTGGAGCTGATAGCTCACTGTGGGTGGATGGCTAGAGGCAAACTGAACTCATCCCTTCCCTGGGGAGGTACACCTTCTGCCAGGGGAGACCAGGCAGATGTGGAAGGCACAGAGAGCAGAGAAATTACTCCAGAGACAGTACCTCTCTGCTGACTCTGCCGGCTGCTTGCTGCGTGTAGAAGGTTCAAGAAGTTTAAAAAAAATGCAATAAAAAAGGGAAGCGTACTACTAACAAGCTGCTAATGAGGCTTAGCCTGTGCACACAGCATACCACAGAAGGGAGGCTGCTCTGGTCCCTGAAAACTCTGCCCCAAGAGCAAATGAATGTGCTTGTCCAGCAGGAGGGGAAGGGAAAGCCAAAACACTGATAACTTTGCATCCACTGCTGCCACATCCTCTGCTATTCCTGCACCCATCCACCAGTTTTCTGGTCCCCCCTGCCTGTCCCTTACAGTGCCCTACTCAATTTCCAGATTTTGGACAGCCCCAGCTTCCAACGGGCGTGAGTTCTGGGCAAGCTGCCCCCGCACGCTCCCCGAGCCGTGCCCTGCGCACACCGGGAGCCTGCCGTGTGCGTGCGTGGCCAGCTGGACCTGTCAGACCTGCTGCGGTTGGCAGGTGGGTCTGGGCCACATGATGATTACTCTTGTTGTTCCTGCTCAGATCCAGGTAAATACATGGTACAAGAGTCCATGGACCAAGCAGATGACGCTCAAAACAGCCACAGCAAAGGATGAAAGGAGCAGTGAGAAGTGACTTGTTCAAGAGCATGCAGCAGAGCAGCAGCAACGTCTAGTGCGAGACGGAAGGGGGTTGTTGCCAAAATACAGGTGTCAGGAGCCAGCGGATACGTGCTGCGTTATCCAAGACATCTACCCGGGGCTGGCAGCTGTGACCCAGCACCTCCTGGAGACTGGTGGCCTTCTGGAGCAGCCGTTGGAGGCCAAGCAGGACTCCAAAGTTTGCAAAATTGACTCCGGGCTTACTCTAAGAGCAGCGCCTGATGTCCCAGGCCAGGCTGTCTCCCCACGCAAGGGTTCAGCTATCCACGCTGAGGAAACACCTCCAGCTGGTATTTGGAAGCAGAGTCATGTCGGCTGTGCAGAAAAAGATCCAAACCCCTCACAACAACTCTTAGGGCCATGTGCTTTAACAATAAACGTCATGAGGATGAGAACAGAAAATAAGACATCGTACCCAGTCATGGCCAACGCCATCAACAAAACCAGCGTCAGCCTAAAGGCAACCTGCTGGGTTATATACAGCCAGCCAGTGAGTGCTCTCAGTATAGATAAATGTTAACTGATTCTTATTACATTTTATTTTTTCATTTCACCTCCATACATTTTAAATTACATTATACTTATAAAACTTATAAATTACACTTATTACACTTATACCATAATCTATTGAAATCCTTTGCACTATAGAGAAAAATCACACAAATCATACATGAGGACAGCATTTTAAAGGGAAGTCAAACTGCTGAAATTGTGGAAGCCACAGACCACAAGCAGAACAAGTCGAAAAGCTCTACAAGCTTTTGATGAAAACAACTTTTACTGCAACTACAGAAAAAACAATCAGATTTATTCAATCAGTTTGATTGAGGTACTTTATCATTCAGGTGTTAATGACTTGAAAAGCAGGAAAGTTTTATTTTCCTCTTCTAGCCATGGAAAAGTATTTCAGAATGCATTCTGCTGGTACTAAAACCTTGAAGACCCTGATGAGGAAAAATACCTAGTTTAACTCACTACTTTAAAATAACCTTAATACATTAGCTTTACAAGGAGAACAGGCCTCTATATACTTAGTTTTTCATATGTATTTGAAACATTAGTTTCATTTAGATAATAATTCCTTCTCGTGATTTCTTTTCTGAATTTCCATTTCAATCCTGATAAATTTTAAGATAAATCACAAAAGAAAACCAAGGCTGACAAAAAAAAAAGAAAGCAAAAAACCCCAAAAGGTGCTATGTGTCATTTTCTTACATAATAAAGTTTCCTCCTGAGAATCCGAATAAACGTATGATAAGCTGTATAACTGTGTAAGTAAATGTGTACAAGTATGGCAAAAAACAGAACAAATGTAGTGCAAGGGCTGTATTTAGGGCTCTGACCTACATCCTCTGGTCAGCCACAGCAGACCAGTTTAAGATGCCCAAAGGATTTTGCTGTGGCTTGCTGATGGTCACCACTCCCGGAGCAAGACCAGCATCATGGGACACACACCTCCATTTCAGGAATTCCAGAGAGGAGTTTGTTACATCAGCTGAAGCCATCAACAAAGGTCAGTTTGCCCCCCAAAAAACAAGCTATTGGGCTAGAGAACGGAACGTGCGGCTCGTCCTGTCCCACAAAAACACAAGACGGGGACCTGGGGGCAGTAGTATCTTAAACTACTGCCACTAGATTCACTGGAGCACATTAGCCAGAAAGTCTGACTGCAAACAGTCCCAACAGTGTGAACCAGGATTTCTGCAAGGAAGTAACTACAACTTACATCAGTCTGGAGCAAGGCTGGAATTCACAACATGAACGTCTTGATTTAAACCATGATAATGTCAGTGATCTCAGTCACCTGGATATATACCCGCCCACCATGCTCAAGCCAAAGCTGCCCGTCTCCTCCTGTCCATGACGCAGAAAAAGGCAAAGGAATATGGCATAGGCAGATAAGGAATTTCCACTCATACTGCCCTGACACCCCCGTATCTGCGGAGCAGGCAGGAGGTGGAGGGATCACCAGTTAGTCGGTTTTCCCCGGGCAGGAAGAATCGGTGCAGGGTAGATGCAACCCACGGCCCGCCCCAGCGTGGTCGGGGCTCGCCAGCCCTCCTTCGCCCTGCCCCACCGGGTCCCCCCACGCTGCCAGCAGCTCCTGCACCCCCTCACAGCCACAAGCACAGACTCTGCAGGGAAGGCCCTGTCCTCCAGCAGCACTGCCTGCTGCACGCTCTGGCTCCGAGACCCGGCAGCTCCCGCAGAGACGCATTTCGCTATTCTGCAGCACCATCTTGCAGCAAGCGGGAGGAAAGCACCTTTTGCAGGCATCAGCACGGTGAGGCGGACCTGAAGAACCCGGCAGCCTGGACTGCAGTTGCAAGCGGGAGCACAACAGACAACAGACGAAAGATCTTGATGAGGGATGGAGAGTTATGGCCTCTACCATCCCAGACAATCCCCAGCATCAGCACTGGCATTCAACTGAACTTGGGAATAGTTTACAGGATCCAGTATTTTATGGTTAAACTCTCGGGCCCTCACAGCCCTTTTTCTGCCTACCTCCCTTGCTGGTGGCTACTTTTCACCCAAGTAAAACCAAGACATCTGCTAAATTCTCTGCTTGAACCTCCCCGTGAGCATTGCTCCCAGCACAGCCCGGCAGCCACCAACCTGCCCCGCACCGGCACGGCCACATCCATGACAGGAAAGAAACGAGTGTGGCTTGTCCGCACAAAGGCAGCAGCAGGAGTCTAAAAAGTCTAATGTGTCCCCACAACCTCTAAAATGTTGTTCCCCAGACCCAGATTTTCCACACTCTCTCCCATGCGGTTTTAGAGCATCGGGGAGAGCAAAGGATGTTACTGAAACTGCAGCAGCAACAGTAAAATGACCCTTTACACTCTTTTGCCTCCCACTGCTCTAGACAATATCAGACGTGATGAGAATGGGGAGAGGGGAGAGAGCACATGGTGGTGTTTGCTTCAGGTTTTCAATTTGTTTGATGACACTCTTAGTTAGGTCTCCTCACTTCTGGAGATGAACTCGGCTTTCTCCTGTCAGTATCTAGATTTCTCAGATAACTCTGAGAATAACAGCAGAGGAGGTGCAAGTACTTAAAATAGGAAGAATATTAATTTAAAACCACTAAAAAATGGCCAATGGGCTCTGAAACAGTGGAAACTTGATATTAACTTTAAGTAAGCTTTAAGTTATTATTTCAAGAGCCTTTTTAGTAAAAAAAAATCAAAATTTAAGAAGGCTATTTTCAGGAAAGTTACACTCAGACCATTTACGTCATTAGTTCTGAAGCTGTTTGCTTCCAAATGGACCAAAATTACCTATCACCAAGACATCAGATTTTTTAATTCTGCAGTAAAAGAAAAGCGGAGTGGCATGCAGCTGGGCAAAGCTCATCCTCCTGCACACTGCAGGATGGGTTTTCCCCTTTGTGTCAGTCAGTGTGAGTGCACACAAAAGTTTATTTCTATTAAAGAAAAACCCCTAGTTCTTAACCAGAGGAGGGCTGAGAACAGCCACCACGTTGTGCGTTGACTCTCAAGGGCGAAGCTTCGCCTCCTTTTGGCAAACCAACTTTTCCCACTAAGCCACGGCTCGGATTTGTACGCAGCACTGGGAAAGGAGTATAAACTGTTTCTAAACTCAGTGGGTCGTACAGGCCACAGATGACGGTCAGGATTACCAAAGTTATGTACCTATGTTCTCAAATTATTGGGCCTGGGTTTCTTTGTTCCTGTGCCTTTTTTATTCACAGACTCTCCTGTGCTCTGAACTCTGCACGTCCCGGCTCTAGCTGGGAGTGCAGCTCCCAAAGCCGCTTCAGTCTTTCCCGATATCCATAGCCCTCATCCTCCCCTCCCTGCAGTACCTTTCTGTTTTCACTTGAAGGCAACCTTGCGCCGCACATGTCGGTAAAAGAAGGGGGCTGGGACAGCGCGGCGGGCGCCGCGCCCGGCGGGGACCCCACCTCGCGGGTGGGAAGGGGCTGCGCCCCAGGCGCGGAGGAGAAACAGCTTAGTTGCGCCTACAAGGTTTGATTCATCAACATTTGCACACTCCTGTCTTTCCCTTTAGCCCCTCTCAACGTGATTTTACCGCTCTCCGATCGCAGTCTTGTAAAGTGCGGGACAGAGACGACCGGCCGCTGCGCGGGGAGCACGCGTGGCCCTGGGTGATGCCGCAGCGCTCACCGCCTGTTTTGGCTCTTCTCTTCACCCAAAGCATCAACAGCGACCGCAATTAATAGCGGGGACAGAGCGGGAGCTCAGTTTTGAGCGGGGACAGAACAAGCTGGAAAGTATGTAGATAAGAGTGATATTTCCTAATCGGCTGTCCCCGAGGAATTTTAGCCTTGGACACTCGGGGAGCGAGTTATCTCAGCCATTAGTGAACTTGTGAGGGACAGGTGAGATACCAGCAGACGGGCAAAGGGCAAAGGTAGCGTCTCTCTTCAAAAGCAGGGGACGGGAGGAATCAGGCAATGATAGACCTGTCTGCTTTCCTGTGATGCCAGGAAAAATACCGGGAGAAATAAGTACCTGAAAAAAACCTCAGATGAATAGCAGGACCCATGGACTGGTCAATAGCTCGTGGTACAACATGGTAGTGTTGTTTTATGCAGAAAAGAAGAATACAAAGAGATGCAATATAGAAAAGTTTAAGAATCCAGGGCTTTAAACATGTCTCCTCCATTCATTTCAGGGAATAGACACGTTGATAAATGATATACATCCACCTTCTTGACACTACTTTGGAAAGAACAATCAATAACATTACTGTGCATTAAGCTGCATTTATGAAACCATTCTTCAAAGCAGAGCAGTATTTAACATTTTCTTCTTTTCCTTCTGCTCAAAATGACCATCTGGCAACAGACTTTCTGGAATGGAGCCTTTTCTCTGGTTTCTGTTTGGGGACAAATCTGTGCCAACTTCCAGCAGTTCATGTGATTTAGGGATGCAGAATATAGTTCCCTTCTGAAACATACGTGGGCTTGAAGTCAAATTCAGATACTGAAAAGATCTGGTGTGAAGCAAGCTGTGGGTTACAGTACAGTTTTCTCTATGTGCATGCAGTATGTCAAACTAGAAAGATTTGCCTACCTTTCCGTGCAGCTTCAGGCTCAGTGGTAAATTCTGTATGTTATCCACAGTTACTTTACTTGCCCTAAACTACCCCATCAAACCTGTCTGGAGTTTCATTTAAAACTGCTGGGAACTTCCATTTGAAACCGTAGGATGCAAGACCCTCCTCAGATATAGGGGGCACAACTATGGTCAGTTAAGTTTTCTTTGAAAAAAAAACAGAACAAATTCAAACTGCAAGAAGCTAAGAGGTCTCAGGGGCAAAACTTCCCATTTCGGGAGGGTGTGGGAGTCTGGAAAGACAGTGAAGACTGTCCCTAAAGGAAGAACAATTCTCCCTGTGCATCAGCCTGTGTTGGTTTTAGAAGCAACATCTGGAACTTTTAAGAACTAGAGTGTAGTGCATATGCTCAGCCGTAACTGCGTGCACAGGGCCTTGGAGACACAGACGGAAAAGAAAAGTCTCATCTAATGACCTGCGCTGCCTCTGTAGCTATCTGGTCCCAATTCCGCCTGGTCTATGGGCAGAAAATAGTAGGAAGTGAAATTTAAGACCCTGCTTGGAAACTTCAGGCCAGGTTTCTGATCTTTTTTCCAAATGTCCCAGCACAGTGGTGACAGAGCTTTGAAACCTGGCCATGTCCATCTGGGGCACAGGAGCAGGCAAGGGGCTGCTCGGCCAACGCCAGGAGAGAGTATCGGCATGAAGGGGGAGCCGGGCTCTCCAGCCTGAGGGTCATCAGAGGATTAAGCAGAGGACAGGCATGCGGCTCCCTGGGGAATGCCACCAGCCTCCCATTATTTCTCAGGAAAGCCTCCTGGAAACTAGCACTGAATAAACCTTTTTTCTTAAAAGTCTCATCTTTCTGGGTCTAAAATCTGGGAGGAAGGTCTTAGAGTACGTTGTAAAAGGATTAAAAATACCTTGACTTTTATTGCTTGGAGATAAAGTGTGGCTAAACAATATTTCCAAGGAAAGAGGTTAGTGTCTAAGTAGAGGAAAAGACAGAGGCAGTCTCTTTGCCTTTGTGAACAGAATGAAATGCAAAAATAAACATCAAAACCCAGGAGAAATTAATTACTTTTTAAAATCCCTTTCAGCTATAACAGTCCCGGCTTTTATTTCCATTTATTAGATCTACTAAAGTAGGAGGCCCGAGGAAAAATTTTAAAATCATCAAATCATGTTGCTTCTTTTCCAATAGCCCAGAAAGCAGTCCACAATTTTCACTGAAGTTTTTACCTATGCTTTGTCTTTCCCTTTAGGAAATGACCGCTTTAGAAGCCAGCCCAAAACAAAAAATAAATGTCTGCCAATATGCCTGAAAATAATGTTGCAAAGTATTTGCATTGTTGTTTTGTGGGTTTTTTTTAATAATAGGGGATAAAAAGTCTGGACCGTGCTGGTGTGCAAATGCTGCACAAACATACACTAAAGACACATCATGCTCCAAAGACCTTCCCATCAATGGCAAGGAGATGGACAGGGTCTTATCACCATTTTGCAGGTGAAGCAGAGTCAGGTTTGGATCCCCCAACGAGGGGCCAGCTTAGCTGGTACAATTAGGAAGGCTCTAAGTTCAGGAGAGGCGCTGGGAGCACCGCCCCGGAGCTGCGAGAGCCGCACCACCGCAAACCAGCCCCGTTGCCTGAATCAGACCCCTCGATGGGCTGTCTGTAGAGAGCCTGCGCCAAGCCTGCAGAAGACCGAGGAGTAGAACGAGATATCCTGAGAACTGTTCCAGGGTTTAAAATATAAGCCGAGCTTTCCTTGTAATGACAGAGGGGAAAACTTCAATGTCATTTTTAGTAATCCTGTAGGATTTTTTGCAACAACTCTTGAGACATGGTGAGCTGACACCTACACCTTCCATATCCTCCTGTTTGGGGTAGGTCTGTCAGGGCTTTGTATTTTTTTAGCAGCCAACGGAGCAATCTGCATCCAGCAGACAGACAGGTGTGTTTCCCAGCGCAGGGGCGTTACGCTATGTGAATATAGTAGCTCTACTGAGATAACAACAGCATCGGAAGCACATGGCTCTCAAATACGGGACAGCCACTCAATCTACTCTAACTAGCTAATGTCACTGGCAAAATGGAACAAGTATACAGTCTCCTGGCTGACTCACCTTCAAAGAGTTGTGTATTTTCACAGTGAATCTCTCTCTCTGATTTCCCTTTTTCCTTCTAGAAAAGTCATTAAGGTTTTAAATACCTCCATTCACACAAGACCCACCTAAATTCCTGTATGCCTGTATCCCTGCATACGTATGTGTGCGTGGCTCCTAGACCCAGCCGTGGCAGAAACAGGGTGCTGAGTTGGCTTTTTGACCACTTCTCAAATGCCTGCTGCTGCCTATGGTTACAGACACAACTGCCTCCTGCCAAATAGTAAATAAAGGCTACTCCCCACTCTGAAATTAATAGCAGCTTGTTTTGCCTCCCTGCCAGGCAGACTGTAATCTAATCGCACGCCCTGTGGCTTTACCCACCAATCATTCTTTCCCTTCTACTGTCACATCACATCAGGGATTCCTCGGCACCCACCACAGGTACATCGGGCTGGGACTTGTTCTGCAGCACATCCTGAGGCAGCCTTCCTTATGCACATCTACAGAGGCCAAAATAAGAGGAGGATGTGTGCTAGGGGTGCTGGATCACAAACATTAATACAGCGTTACCCAACTGCGAAGCCAAGGAATATTATTTGTCACGAAACCCTGACAGACAGTTTTTGTTTCTCCCAAGCGAGCAACAGCTCTAGCCCAGCGGCGGCTGTTGAACAGGAGCACGCGGGTATTTGGCCGTTCACAGCCTGTGGACCTGTCTGCTGTGGGTGCACGCTGCTTACAGGGGCCTGCTGCTGGTAAAATTCACAGCTATTTTTAACACATACAAAAGCCAGATCGTAGAGGTAAGCAACTACAGCAAGGCATTCATATCAAACAGATAGGGAAAGACTGGCTGAATACGATGGTTCAAGCTAAAAAAAAAAGGAAATACAGAAGATAGAGGAGAGCAGCAGAGAAGGGATGGACCTGGAGCTTGTGGAAATGTTAGCTGCCTGTGCTATTTTGGTTCGATTTGTTCGGGAGAAGACAACTAATACAATTAGCTTATCCAGCCAACAAGCTGGAAGTCCTGGACAAACATCCAGGAGGTGTAGGCCAGCACGTATTTGTGGGTGTCCCTGATGTCACATGAACTGCATCACTTCTCCGGGAGATGTAGAAGCAGCCAAGTCAGATGGCAAGCAGCCAGCCTGGGGCTGCTAAGCATCCAGAGCAAGATCTGGTGCAGGCCTTGCTCTCAGATAAGCAGGCACACTCATATCTAGATGCATCCTAGACTTAGACATACGGGCACATGGGCATGAGGGGCTTACCAGTGCCAAGGTCGGCTCCTCAAAGCACTTTGAAAGAGGAGCGGGGCAGGCACAGACAGAGGTTACTTCTCTCAGGACCTTCGCTTCCCTATTGTTTCCTAGACTGTTGTATACATGCTCAAAAAGAAAACAAAAAGCAGTACCTATTCCCCCAAATCCCCCTAAACCTGGCTGCAGGCAATATGCTCCAAGTACTGGCGCCCTCCACAGAAACCAGCTCACCCACCCTTCCCCTGAGATCCTGACCCCAAACAGCCCCCATCTCTCTGTGGATCTTACCCACCACTAACATTTTGCCCTTCTGCTCAGACCACCTCTCTAATTAGCTTTGTTCTGACATCAGTTAACCTTTTGGATCCACTAAATCCAAAACAGTGTGTTGAAGAAGCCAAAGAAAAGAAACTTCTTCCCTTCCTTGGGGAACCTGCCCAGGCTGTATTTCACCTGATTAAAACAGGGTAAGTCCCAGTTCCAATGTACATGGACACAGATAACAGAGCGCATTACCTGCTGAAATCAGGCAGGAGCACGAGATGCTGCTCTGCATTAAAAGAAGAAAGAAGCTCTGAGTTTGCTCCGTAGACAGCTGTCAACTCCTTGGACCCGCCAGCTGTGCTTTGGCCACAGCCAGACTACAATCTACCGGCCGTGTCAAATGTCCCGTTTCCCCCAGTCTGCGGAGCTCGGAGAAAAGAGGATCCAGACAGTGCTTTATCTTGGTGACAACTTTCTTTTCTGAAATCAGTTGGGAACAACATGTTCAGCTATTGCCAAAAAAGATCACCAACAGCTATTGGCATCATCAGCCCTCGGTTATGTGGTTTCCCAAGTGGCGCAAGGGATGACAGATTCATATTAATTCCAGTCAGCAAATGGATTATAAATACTCCCCCAGCCAGTTGCCACCTGATAGGACTGTCCTTGAGTCCTCCAATTGTGGAAGGGAGTTGTCAACTCTAAATTTACCCACCAGCATGTACTGCATAAAACATACTACTCTCTGATCCTTGGTAGACACTTGTGCTGTAGCCCAGCATGGATTAGACCAGAAACTGCTAGTTCCATCAACCAGACTGACATCTCGCTATTGCTTATCTCAAGACTTCGATGGCAGAAAGGAGAGAGGGATGGGTTTGACAGGATGCGTTGGTGTATCGGTCATGCAATTGCCACAGCAGTCCCATCAAGTCAGAGTTAATAAAGTCATCAAAAGCTAGGCCCACCTAACACCTTTCTGATGAGGTAACAGCTTCTGTTCCTAAGGATAGCCTTTCCCATCAGAAAAATGTACCACCATGACTGATATAAGTAAACCCACTCCAAGGATGGGGCGTCCAAAACCAGATAGAGCTGATACAAAGCAGACCAAGATAGCATTCCCTGTAAAAAGCAGTAGGCAGGATGCTAAACGTACTAATTGTACAAACGGACTATTCACTTGAAGAAATGTAATTAGATGGCTTTATCTTTTACAAAACAGAAAGCAAACAAAAGAAAGCAAGTGA
This sequence comes from Sagittarius serpentarius, assembly GCA_034782735.1. Classification (NCBI taxonomy): domain Eukaryota; kingdom Metazoa; phylum Chordata; class Aves; order Accipitriformes; family Sagittariidae; genus Sagittarius; species Sagittarius serpentarius. The sequence continues at coordinate 10,324,724 of JAVKLA010000042.1, read as the reverse complement.
AGATCTCCACTTTTTTCTAGCTTTAGAACGGCCCCAGTGTCTGCAAACTGGGCAGGTGCATGTGCTGCGGTAGATTTTCTCACCCCCAAAAAAGGGGTCTGCCTGAGTGGGAGGACAGTTTGTAAATGATGAGTTCAGGGCACTTACCTAAAGTAAGCCCATTTTTTGCCTGTTGCTTGTTTGTGCACAAAAGCTTTCTGAGCTCATCAGCTGGAGACAGCGTCTCATCGTCTCATCGCTGTTGCCACAGATAAAATCTGCCCTTAGTTTAGACAAAGACACGGGACTTAGGTGGCTGTTTGGGGCTGCAGGACAGTTTTTTCTGATGTCATGTCCCAGGTCATTCTCCAGTGGTGCTCTTCAGCACTCCTGAGGACACCCAGCCTCTCAGGCAGCAGCAAGAGCCTCCTGCTCACCGTCTGCACCCACAGCCTGGGTACCCCCCTTCCCCCAAACCCTGCGAGCCCTGGGGGCTCCCAGGCTGGGCTGCAGGTCCCACAAGATGGCACTCGGCCACAGAGTGAGGAACAGAAGCCCCACAACCCAGTGGCCGCTTCTGGACGGAGCAGGCTCTCCCGCCTAATGGAGACTTGCCCCATATTCCCATTATTTTCACCTGCTGAGCACCTTTTTAGCAGTTGAGCCAAAACGGTACCTGCCCGCTTTCTGGAAAACCTCAGAGGAGAGCAAGGCTGGAAAATGATGCATCACAAAAATCCTGGGGCTCTTTGCTTTGAGAAAGCGTAGCACACCTCTGTGTTTAGGAAAGGATTTGACCTTGTACCTTTGCACCAGGAACAGACATTTTTGTCACCTACATGAGAATCACCCTAAACGTAGCCAAGTTATACGCCCTGCTAAATAGCAGTTTCTCCATGCTTTCTGCTTACTTGGAAGACTATAGCATCTTTTAAGACCAAAAATACTCACACTGCACCTCTCTCACATGGGGTACCCCAAATCAATGGATGCTTTTAACCTCAAACTCTGCACCTTAAATTCTTTAGGCAGTAGGAGTAAAGCTCCTGGATTATTTCCTCCCCACATATGGGATAGGCAAAGGCAGAACCACTCGTGCCTTCAAAGCACTCCAAAACCCCTGAAATGAAAGAGGAACCAAAAAGCTCCGTCCCTGTGGTTTAGCAGCTTGCTGTGGAACAAGGCCTGGAGCTCAACAGGAGGGGTAAAAGTAAATACTGAATGGCTGCTTGTTGCACAAGCACTGTGCACCCTGTGCACGTTGTGAGACAGAGGCTTTAGGAAAAAAGCAAAGCTGAAACAAAACCAAAAGCCCGATGGGGAATGTACACAACAGAGAGTCACGTCCTGAGTGTCGAGTGCCTGACTTTGCAGCTCACGCAATATCCCTTTTGCCTCATTTTTGCTCATGTGTGATACATACAAAAAGCAGTTCAGAGAGACTCCGGTCATACAGCAGGCTTTCTCAAAATGCAGATTTACTCCAGGGCTGCTGGAGCTTATCATAAAGAAAGTACACCGAGCAAATATCATTTACTCACATCAAAATGTAGGGTAGAAATCTGTACTGCAGGACATTTTATCCTACTGGAACTTTAATCTAGCTGATGCTAACAAGTCATTCAGAATAAATGTGCTGGGAACGAGAACAGGAGAGAGAGTCAACTAAGCAAATGGATCTACTCTATTTCCGTTAGATCTCCACCACGGAGTTACACCAGCAGTGACCAGCCCATTGCCTCCTCCTGCACAACACCTAAAGTCTCGGCACTAATGCAGCCAGGGATCAGACTAGCAGAGGTTTCACATCCCTGAGGAATTTTAAGTCCCCAAGCCAGGAGGTACATGGTCATTTTCTGCTCTGTTTTGCCACAACTTCCATCACCTTAAGTGCAGAGCGCTGTCTGAATGTGAACTACTGGATCAGGTTCATATTTTGCAAATATTATTGTTCTTTTATAAACTTTGGCACCAATGAGAGCAAAGCTAGAGGGGCTGGAATATGACACAATGGTTTTGAGCTTGGCTGTTATTTGTCCATTTTTTTTAAAAGTGGGGAGGGAGAAGGAAAAGGATGGTTTAGAGTTGTGGTTAAATACTTTTTTTTTCTCTAGAGGCCTTTAAGTTTTTGCCTTTGCTTTGTTTATTCTTCTTTGGGACTAAGTAAAGTCATATTTTTAAACATAGGACATACCCCCTTTCCTTTTTAAATACTGACATTCTAAGAGTCACCCTAGACAGGGCTCAGGCTGCTCTGACTGCTTGGAGCCAAATGCATCTTTCAGAGGGTTTTCTTGTGGCCTAAGAAAGTATTTATTTTTTCAGTCATTCCATTTGGATGTACCTTTGTTCACTCTCCAGGAGCGGTTCAGTTTCACGACTTTTTTCTTTCAAATCACAATATGTAACAGAGTTCCCGGTTTGGACCTCAGTTCTGTAATGATACTTTAAGCACGAGTGATTCCTGTAGCTCAGATATTTAAAATTTGACCAGCACTTTAGAATCTTACTGAATCAGCGCTTACATATTTCCCTATTTCTCTTTTAGGGGTTTACAGTCTTTTTACTTTTCTTAAAACTGGATGCATAATCCAGCTCTGATGCACTCAAAACCAAGGGCACATTGTTACCAAAGCATGTTTTGACAGCGTGGGCGGTGAAGATCAGGGCCCTGGCTGAAAGCACGGATGTACCCCCCCTCTCCAGGGTGGACTCTGCCAAACAGGAGGGCTGGAAGCCATAGGGCAGCCAATCCTGAACTACATGTATGGGGGTAGTGGGGAAACAACTTCTGCTGGACACAGAGAAGGGAAAAAGCCTCAGAAAATACTTCTGGATAGAGATTTCCACCTCCCCAGGCTGGCCTGAAATGTGTTTCCAAACCAGAGGAGCCGCAGTGAGGATGCTGGAGGTTTCAGTCCCCCTGTGCAGACACAGTGTCGAGTATCTCTCGGCTGGAGCTGGAGGTCGGGAGTGCATCGCCCAAGCGAGTGCCCCGGGCACGCAGGGGCTGTGCTGGGGCAGCCGGAGGGTTGGAGTGGAGAAGGCATCTGGGAAGAAGCAATGCAGAGCCTGACAGCTTGGAGACGGCCAGATGTTTTCATCATTATGGAAAAAATCTGTTGGTGCCTCTTTGCCCAGAGAAACCCTGGAGGAGGAAATATCCTCTTGAGCTCCAATCCGGGCTGCATATTAAAACGGAGATGGGCCAGGATCAAAAACCAACAGAAATGGGAGGAAGGGATCTTTTCTGACTCTGGCTCTAACATTCAATGTGAAGGTGCCCCGCAAGGCTGCACCACCTCCCCAGGGGTCTATTCCCCAATCACTGCCTCCGAGACAGGGCCTGAAAGATGGGCCCAAGTGATGTTTTTCCAGCGCGCACACCCCCCCCTACACACACCCCGCCCCAGTGCTCCTTCATCCCTCCAGCTGCAGCAGGTGCTGCCCTGGGAATGTGCAGCCCTGGGGACGCGTAACCCTGCAGCTGCACAGCTCCCGAGACACGCAGCCCTGGGGTTGCAAGGAGGCTGAGCACAGCAGTAATGCAACCAGAGGCTGAGGGCTCCTGTCCCGGCTTACAAAATCAGCACTGAAGGAAGCCCGCTGCCCTCCTGGCCCCAGACACCCCTCTCCACCCCAAGCCCCTGGCTTAGTGCTACAGCCAAGACCAGGAGACACCTAAGAAGAATAGCAAGACCCCAGGCTGGGTTTTTCAGCCGCACGGGGTAACAGGTCCCAGGTTTTCCTTTCTCCCCCCATCCCCTGCAGGCTCCGGTTCCCCTCTCAGCCCAAACATCCCGGCGGGCTGCAGGACGCCAGGATGCGACCAGCCCCTTCCCTCGGGCAGCTCCTCGGGATTCATCCCTCCCCACGCATCCCCTCTTCCCAAAAGCAGCGCGGCCCCGTCCCCCGCCGGCTCCCCTCACTAATTGTAGCTTTCAGACACGAAAGATAACGGTGCGATTAAAAACCAAAAGTAAGCGCCGAGGACCGCCCGGGAGAAAAGCGTGCAAAACCGTAAGAAAACGCCAACAGCCAAACGCACCCCCCCCCCAATTTCTGTAAGAAACAAACCCTATCCGCGAAATAAACGGGCTTTTAACGTTTCGTGCATTTCACTTGGCTTATTTCGTTCTTTAATTGACAAATAGAGAAGGCGGGAGGCGTCCGGGCTTGGGAACGGACCGCAAACCGCGCAGACCTGGCAGGGGGGAAGGCACCGAGGCACCGCAGGGAACTCTCCCTCCTTTCCTCCCTTTCTTCTTATTGCAGTACTGCTGGGGCTCCAAGAAAAAAAAGGCTGCCTGTTAAATGGTGCTTTTCCCTCCACCGCTGAAAAACGGGCCGATAATTAATGCAGGAATTGGGGAAAAATGCAGATCTGGTTTTATTTATGTGGCTTTCCTTTGAAATTTAAAAAGAAACTTGTGAAGATATCCGAAACTTTGAAATTTTACCCGGGAGGGGGGGAGACTAAAAAGCTAGAAGAACTTTTACAAGATTTTCGTTTCTTTCCGCCCTTTTCTTCTTGACACACGCTTGAAATATATCGGGTTTTATGTTCGGTGAGTTGTATATTTATCAGGCTGATGAAACCACTTTCCCGCGCGTATATTCGCCGGTTTCTCTCTCACACATACTTCAGTTTTGCACAGATTTCTTCCCAACCGTTTCTCTCTCTGCAAAACAAGCCGCGGGAGCGCTCGGAGTTTTAGTTTTATGGAGAGGATGCAGAAACGGGACCCTTCGGAGAAACCCACCCATTCCCCGTCAGACCGCCACAAAACCGGACAACGGATAATTCCCCCGCTTCCAGAAAAAGAACGACTCAAAGGCCTGATCCTGCTCCCGGGGATGAACCGCCCGGGAGCCCCGGGGGGGAGGGCAGCGCCCCGGTCCCCCCGCGCCGGCTCCGGCCCCGCCGCGCTGCGCGGAGCCCCTTTTCCCGGCACCTCCGTTTGCAGAATTCAAGGTTGGGGAAGGAGGAACCGCCCGACTCCGGGCAAAAATGTAAAGCGGGCCCGAGCGTCCCGGGGTAGCGGGGGTTATTTCCCCTTTTTGTTGCTGTTGTTGGTTCGTTGGGGTTTGTTGAGTTTGAGGGTTTTTGGTTTGTTTGGATTTGGGGGGGGGGGGGAGACACAGCGTTGTGGTCTTTTTAAATTATTTATTATTACCTGGAGGACGCCCGGCAATCTCGCCAGGAGCGGCAGCCACCCTGGGGGCGGCTGGGGGATTTTGCAGGACGGGGGTGAGACCTGTCCCGTCCCGCCCGCGCCTCCCCGGGGGCACCGCACCGCACCGCACCGCACGGCGGCGATTGCGGGAAAAGAAACGGGGCCGCCTCGGGAAGCCGCCTTCCCGGTGTAGGGGGCAAAAGGGGGAAGGGGAGAGCCACCCACCCCGCAAAGGCCCCGAGGGAGCGGGGGCGGAGGGGGCAGCTCGGCGGGGACAGGGACACCCCGTCCCCGTCCCGCGGCTTGCCCTTGGGGCAGCCGATTTCATGCCTCTCCGGTTGTGGGTCACAGGCTAGGCCCTCGCCGGCGCGGAGGTGGGGGTCAGGGCTCTGTAACTCTACTCGCCCGGGTCCATCCTCCCAGCCGTCTCGGCAGAGCTCATCCCCTCGGGCAGGGGCTCTCCCAGAGGGTCCGGGCTGGGTCCTGCTCCAGGGAGCCCCGGGGCGAAACCTGCCGCCGCCCGGGGGGGCTGAGAGCCGGCACCCCCGGGCGGGGCGGTGGCCGGGAACGCTGCCGGTCCCTCACGTCCGCCGGGGAGAGGGGGGTGTCACTTCTAAGACAAATAAAGCCCAAATACCGTCTCGCGTTAAATATGGCTCCCCCCGACCTGCGCCTCCAGGCTGCGCTCCCCTTCTCCGCGCTGCGCGGCCAAGGGCAGACCCGCATCCCGGGGCGGGGGGGTCGGAGCAGGGCCCCGCTGCTCTGGCCCTGCCCTGGCCCGGCGGGGCCCCCCCGGGCTCCCGGGGAGCGCAAAGCGCGCGTGGTGACATCGCAAGACGGATCGGATTTGCGCGGCCAGCAGGAAGCATCCGAGAAGGCAGACCTTCACCTCCTCTGGAAAACATCGTGCGGACAGACAAGCTGCAAACACCCTGAAATCCTTGCGGCGGTTTCAGGCTTCCCAGCCCAGCGCTGCTCCCATTCCCACTGGAGCCGGTGGGAACCTTTCCGCGCAGGGGAGGCAGATCGGGCCAAAGCTCCCGAGGGAGAGGGCAGGGCAGCCGCGCCGCATTTAGAGCTTTGTCCTTCGAAAGAGCCCACGCCTCATAGTGCCTGGAAGGTATTTCGTTTTTAAAACAGTTTTCTTGACCATCGCCAGACACCGGTGCGTCCTGGCTACGGGACGCCTGCGTCAAACCGTTGTTGCATTTACTAAACGTGAAAGTCTCTTCGGTCGCTTAATTTTCCCGTCCCTAAAATAACCGTATTGCTTCTGCCCTGTGTGCCTTCCCCTTGGAAACGTAACGAACAAGCGCTTTTGCAATGAACCGGCCGCGTTAAGCAGCTCTTACTCGAGCGCGGAAGGGCGGCGGGTCCTGGAGCCAGCGTTAGCAACGCGGTCGCCGCAGGGGCGCCCAGGCGCTGGGAGCGGGGCCGCGGGGAGGGCGACGAAATCCCGCACCGCTCTCCCTTCCACAGCGAACCCAGCACTGTTACAGGCAGAAAAAGTTGTAGGCAGGGTAAAATTAAAGCTTTTGATTTATCTGACCGGCTCCCAGCTTTCGCTTCGGACGGGGCGGGGGGAACAACCACCTCCACCGCCCGAGGTGCAAGAGCCAGCTTAATTGTCAGATTCCAGGCACGGAGCCCAGGGCAGGAGGGGAAAATCCACGGTGGCATTTGCTGTCCAAGCCCCCCTGCTCAGGTCACCCCGAGGGAGGCGGAAAGCGGCGACCGAGCCACCTCCCGGCTGCGCCTCCTGTGCTGCCCGCGGCCTGCCTGAAACGAGGCGGGGGGGGGGTGTGGGGGGGTGTACCTAAACCGAAACAACACGGGACAGCTGTATTCCGGGCTTTGCACAAATTGTCCTGAAATAAAGGAAAGACGCCTCGGTGCTTTCTGGCTGCTGCATTCGCGCGCTGTGCCCCGGCCTCAGCCTGCCCGGCCGCACCAGCGCTCTCCAGCCGCTTCGCAGGGAGGGAAAGGGCCCGATGCCCTCCGAAGTGCCCGGCGGGGATGAGCCGGGATCCGACGGCGGCGGGCAGGAGCCCCGCAGGCCGGAGGCCGAGCAGCGGAGCGGCCGCCGCGCCCCGGCCCCTGCCCCGCCGCCGGAGAGCGGAGCTGTCCCCGAGGAGCCCCCCCCCACCCCCGGCTCACGGCGCAGCAGTCCCGAGCACCGGGCAGAGGCGAGGCCCCTCGCCGAGGCCGCCTTCACGTCAAGGTCAAAATTCTCTTTTTCTTGCTCAATGCCCGAGGACGGGGAGGCCAGGGCCGGGGAGAGGGGCTGCCCCGGCGCTGGGAGCAGAGCGGGACGGCCGGGAAAGGAGGGTTTCGTTAGAGCTTGAAAGGACCGGAGGAAAAAAAAGAAAAAAAAAAAAGGCGGGGCGGGGGGGGGGGGGAAAAAAAAAAAAAAGGTAGCAAGAAAAGATGAAGGTTTTAGCTGCAGCAGAGTGGAGCGCCTGGACAGCTCCAAAGCCGGTTTCCCCTGCAGAAATCCAGAGGGGTGAAAGCAAACCCTTCCCCGGCCCCAGCCGCCTCCCGCAGCAAGGCCCCCCCGCAGCCCCCAGGCCCCCTCCGGGACCCCGGCACGGCGGACACGCACAGCAGACCAGCTATCACGCCGGAAGGATTTATTCGACCAGGGCTCGCCGTTTTCTAGCATCCCTTTCCAATCGTTTGAAAGAAATAACTGGCCAAAAGACCTCGGGGAGCCGCAGAGATCCCGAGGTCCCAGCGACTCCCGCCGCCCACGATGGGAACCGGGAGATTGGCACAAGGTCTCGCAAGGAAACCCTAATAGGCTATTTCTGGACTACTGGCTCTTAACAAATCTATAGCACCTGAAGTGTTAGCACTCAATTAGTGACAAGGATTCAAACCCCGGCGTTTACTGGTGAGGTATAAACATAGTCCGCGGGAGATAGCCGGGAATTAGGGCGGGAGGGGGCCCTGGACATTTTAACCGACTGGGATTAAGAGGAAAACTTTTTTAAAAGGGCCCCATCTCTCTCTCTCTAAACAGTCCGAGGTGTCGAAAGCTCAGGGGGAGAGAGGATGTGCTCTCAGGAGCTAATAATTGCAGGGGTGGATTGTTTGTTTGTTTGTTTTCAGCAAGAAAAGTTTAGGGTTGGTTTTTTTTAAAAAAAAAAAACCAAAACGAATCGCATTTAGCAATCCCGGAGAGAAACAACAAGTGGGTGTGGAAGACAACCTTCGCCGGCGAGGGGCTTTTCTGGGCGTGGGGGTCAGGCTCAGTCCCGAGGGGGCAGCGAAGAGCAACCCGCAAATAGGGGGGGGGCGGGGCACCCCTCGCCTTCTCCTTGCAGCCAGGAAAACAGCAGCGGCTTTGCTCACCCCGTCTCCCCACCGTCCACCCACAGGGCCTGGGTCCCGGCTGGATGGGTGGGTGGGCTGGAGAAGGTGTTTCAGGGCGCTCGTCCAGGGTCCTATCTCCCTTTCCTCCTTTTTGCGTGTTATTTAAACGCGATTCTAATTTCGCACCCGCTGGCCCGCAAACAAAAGCGACCCTGCAGAGGGGAAAAGTGGCGTGGGAGAGGTCGAGGTGCGGGTGATGCCTCCCCTCCACCCCTGCCCCGGGGACCCAGCCGGGGCACCCGGACAGGTCACCCCGGGCTGGGCAGGACGGGGACCGAGCGGCGGAGCCCGAGAGCTGCAAGCAGGGTCCGGAGCTGGGTGAACCGGTCGCCTTTGTCCCCTCTGTTCGGCTGCTCTCGGCCGAGGCGCCGTTTAGCACTCGGAGCCTGGCTTCAGCGGGCTGCTGGAGAGCACCGGGAAAGGGAGAAAGCGGAGGGGGGAGAGGAGGGAGGAAGGGGTGCTGAGCCCCGACCCGGAAAGTCCGTGAGCTGCTGTATGTCAGTAACTTACTCATCAATCAGCTGGACACAGAGCAGAGCTGGCCTCTCTTCGCGGAGTGTTTGCTTTTTCACCAATTATTGCGGCCCTGCAGCTCTTTTTGTTGATACAGTAGTTCTAAAAAGTGCTAATGTTCATTTATCAGGGGGTCGACCCCGGGACTCCCACTAGTTGTGATTCTTCCAAAAATATAAACACGAAGAGAAGGGCTAAGGCTAAAGCCCCCATTTGTTTCTAAACTGCAGTATTAAAAGTGATGCATTGTTGAAGATAAAGCGGAGATAACGCTGTCTGTCTCCAATGAATGTCTCCCCGACGCATTAATGACATTCCAAATGATAGCTCCGGCTTATCGTTCAATTAATCACTTCCACCCTCTGCAGCCGGGCCCACATCGATCGGGAGCCGCCGTGTGACTGGGGGTCTGGAGGGAGCCCGGCAGTCCTCAGCTCCGCGCGGTTTGGCGGCCGGCGGCTCTGCTCCCGGTGGAGGCCGAGCCCCGCCGGCGGGGCCGCCCCGCCGGGGATGCGCTCCGGGCCGCTTTCCCCTCCGGGGCTCACCGGGCAGAGGGGGAACCTCCGGGGCAGGCACTGCCTTGCCGCCTCCGGGCCTGACCTGGGAAGGGCGTTTTGGGCCGGGGATGGAGGAAGGGAGGGCTTGGACCCCGTTTCTCCCCGTCCCGAGGGAGGTGGATGCCACCAAGGCCGGCGAACCTGCGGCCGCGGGTCTGGACCTGGGGCGGGGGTGGGGAACGGGATCACCTCGTTATTTTAGTATTTATCTAACCTATCCCGCTTAGCTCGTAATAAAAAGGAGGCAAGGAGGTTAGAAAGGCCGCCGGGCGGTGCAGAGGGCAAGGGGTGCCGCAGACACCCGGCGAGGTCCCGCCGGAGGCCCCTCTCCTGAGCCGGGCTGCCGCGGCTGCCTCCACCTTCCCCGGGCACTTCACCCCTTCTCCTCCAACCGAGGAAAATCCCCTCCGAGCTGTTTCCCAGGGAAGTCCGCAGGAAGCGCAGCCGCGAAGAGCGAGGTGGCCGCTTGGCCGCCCCTCTACCCTCATTACGTTGCAATATTTCAGGCCACCCTGTACACACTAATCGCTCCAGCTTGTCATCGCAGGTTCCGGATCTGGTTCGCGAACAAACCGCTCCCAGGACACCGGCAAACGGCTGCAGCAAGAGGCTGCGAGCGCCGGGGCGGCTGCTGCTGCTGCACCGGCCAGCCGGCCCCAGAGAGCGGGACGAAAGTCACAGCATCTCCCGCAAAAATATCCTTAACTAAATTCCCCAGAAGGGAGTCGGAGGGTGCCGAGACACAAAATGCCCCGGGGAGGGGGGGGGAGCGGGGACAGCAGGAGCAGGTACGTTCAGGAAGGAGCAGCCCAGGGAGGGCAGCTGCGGGCAGGTGCCCTCGTTTTCACCCGCCTCGGGGGGTTTCCTCCGTCTGCGGGAGGAGGAAGGGTTTGCAGAACTCGCCCTGCAGCCCCCGCAGCCTCCCCGGGCAGGGCCCAGCCGAGGGACCCCCCCCCGCCCCAACTCACCGCACCCCCGCAGGGCTTCTCGGCTCGGCTCCCCGGCCCCGGCCTCCTCTCCCACCGCCCTCGGCCGCGCCGCGGCTCAGAGGGGACGAGCCGACCCCCGTGCCCCTCGGAGCCGGGCGCTCCGCACCCAAGAAGTCGCTAGAGGAGGGGGTTTTAATTTTTTGCTCATCCCCTGAAGTCAGAAAGCGCCGTAACGCCCCTCCTCAACCTGCGACTTTACCGCTAATGTTTATTTTCAACGACTCCAAGCGCGTTAAATTAACGAGCTCCCACTTCTGCCCCGTGGCTCCGGGGGCCCGCGGGCAGCCGTGAGCCCGTCCGGGCTGCGGGGACCCGGCCAGCACCGGGGGTCGCCCGCGGCCGGTTGCTGCGACTTGCTCCTCTCTTGCCACCATGACCTCTCTGTATTTTGCAACGCCTGGAACCCGCGGGTTTTTTTTGTTGGGTTTTTTGGTTGTAATTTTCTTTTTTTCCCAGACAGCGCTAGTTTTTTGTTGAAAAGCTTTACTAACAGTCGGGAGGGGGAACCCAACCGGCATTTCCCCTTCCAAGGCCAGGCAGGCGCTGGTTAGGGGCTCTCTCCCATCGGCTGGATTTTGCGGACGTTGTGCTGCTTCAGAATATCTGCATAAACTTTAAACACGGATTTCCCTTTCAGCGCGCTTCTCACAACAGCGAACTCCCGTTTTCTAGTTCCTGCGATCGGATATTGCAGAATACTAAAACCGAAACCTCCGTTCCCTCGTTTAAAAAAAAAAAAAAAAAAAAAAAAAAGAAATCAGCGCATATTTGGTTGATGGTTTCCTCCCGGCCTGTTTATTTAATCTGACTACATGATAGATGGCATCAGATAGTGGCTTTGTACACATTAGGCCATTCTGGATTTTTTTTTTTTTTAATGGATCAACAAACTCAGCGAGGAAAAGCTGGATAAATACAGTGCCGCCCCTTTAAATGAGTGGGGATGTTTTTGAGATGTATTACTATATTAGGTGACATGGAACTTTGCATCTCTCATACCATCACTGCAATGTTGGCCAATAGAAAGCTAAAGTCACCCAAAAACTGCCTAGTCCCTCCTTCCCTTCCCTTATGGTCTGGTCCTACCTGCCTCCAGCGCACAAGTCAAGGCTACTCGCGGGAATGCTATGTGCCCCCTCCGTGAGCCCACGCTCCACCACCACTGCTCCAGGTTGGCTGCTCCTCACCCACTTTTCCATGACCCTGGGCTCCGGCCGCTGCCCCGCTCTCCTCCGCAATGTTTCCTAGCCCTGTGACAACGACACCCTTCTCGGTCAAGGATATCTTGAACCTGGAACAGCATCAGAGCGGTCTGGCCTCCATGGAGCTCTCCTCGCTGTCCTCCCCCTCCTGCATGCTGGCCACCTTCAAGCAGGAGACGTACAGCGCCGAGCCCCCGGTCCTGCCCGACCTGCGGGAGGAACTGCCCGAGGCGCACCCGGCCAAAACCGCCGCCGCCGCCTTCCCCGGCTCCTACTACGTCAAAAGCTACGTGGAAATGGACTCGGGCAAGGATGCCAAGGCGGACAAGAAAGGTAAAGCCAGCGAGTAAGGGTGGTGCTGGCCGGGGCCCGCCGGTGGCCTCCGAGCTGAGGCGGGGGTAGAAGGAGGCGACCCCCAGCCCGGGGCTGGGCGCTCGGCCGAGGGCGGCTTGGGCTCGCCGGGGGAAGCGGGGGGGACGGGAACGGTGCGGGGCTGCTGGCAGGAGGCACCGCGCCCGGCCTCGGGGCCCGGGGGAGGAAGAGCGCGGGGAGTGAACGCATCTTCATCCCCTCGCAGGCCCCGCGGTGCAGGAGCGGGACAGACCCACTGTGGGGAGCGTCCCACGGACCCCGACCCGGGAGACCCCCGCGGCCGCCCCGAGCGGGGCCGGGGCCGCGCTGGCTGCCCAACGGGGCGGGCAAAGCCGCGGGTTGATACGCGAGGCCTCGAGCTTGTCCAGAAATTAGGTGACAAATCTGATTTCTAATTCGCTCGGCTGAGCGTACGCCTGAGGGGTCGGGGTGGGATTCGGTATGAGGGCTACACGCGATAAATCCAGGCTGTGGCACAGGCGGTCGCGACTCAAATCAATGCACGGAGCATCCCTGTTTTCAAACAAACAAACAAACAAACAAAGACCGACGGAAAATTGCTAAAGAACGAGCGGGGCAGGGCCTGTTCCGCTGCCGCAGGAGCGGGTCGCCGCGGCGGCCTGCGGGGCTGAGGCACAGAGAGGCCGGGGAAGAGCCAGGGCTCGCTCACGGTACACGCGGTTTCTTGAAGCTTTATTTTTTTTGCACCTCCCCCCCCCCACCCCTTTGCCCGTTTATTTTGCTGCAGAACTGTGTTCCCTGCACAAGAGCCTGGAGCAGGAGAAAAGAGACCTGGAAGACCCTGAGCGCCCCAGACAGAGGAAAAGGAGGAAACCTCGCGTCCTCTTTTCTCAAGCCCAAGTCTACGAACTGGAAAGAAGGTTCAAGCAGCAGAAATACCTCTCGGCTCCCGAGAGAGACCATCTAGCAAATGTCCTAAAGCTCACCTCCACCCAGGTGAAAATTTGGTTCCAGAATCGAAGGTATAAATGCAAAAGGCAGAGACAGGATCAGACCCTCGAAATGGTGGGCATCCCTCCCCCCCGGCGGATAGCGGTGCCGGTGCTGGTGCGCGATGGGAAGCCCTGCCTGGGGGAGTCTTCTCCCTACAGTTCGCCGTACAATGTCAGCATTAACCCCTATAGCTACAACGCCTACCCCGCGTACACCAACTACAACAGCCCCGCCTGCAACGCCAACTACAACTGCAACTACCCCTCCATGCAGACCATGCAGCCCTCGGCGGCCGGCAACAACTTCATGAACTTCAGCGTCGGGGACTTGAATTCAGTGCAGACGCCCATCCCGCAGGGGAACGCGGGCATCTCCACGTTGCACGGGATCCGAGCCTGGTAGGGCCGCCCCCGCATCCATCCTGCTCCCCTCCGTGGACCGCGGCCACCGGCGAGACCCCGGGGCCAGGGATGGAGGGGCTTCGGCCGCGCCTGCGAGCCGGTCTCGGGACATTTCCAGGCTGCAGGGAGGGGATGAGGACGGTTCAATGCAGCATCCCAGCGGAGTTCACTAGCGTGGCGGCCATTTCCAGCGGGGAGGTCTTCACTATTTCGTGCGATGGCCGCGCTCCGTGCGGGGCCAGGCGGGCACCGTGCCGGGAGGCTCGGTGCTGCCCCCAGCTCCCGGCCCCTCTCTTTTCCCCTTTCCGCCGGGGTCTTCGGCCCGGTAATTCCCCTCCTTCCTTCCTACAAAGCAGCCTGACATTTTGCTTGACTTGCTCCCAACAACAGCTAGCCAAGCCCTGCAACTCACTCTCTCTTCCCCCC
>JAVKLA010000042.1:10292611-10310679 GCA_034782735.1 Sagittarius serpentarius | reverse complement strand
CAACAGCTAGCCAAGCCCTGCAACTCACTCTCGCGTCCCCCCCCCCCCCTAATTTTTACTCTATACTAATTATTATTGAGATCCACATTTAAATTTTGCACTTCCCGTACGGTCCCTGCTGTCCGGCCAGTTCAGCGTCCCGCCAGCCCCCAGGTCTCTCCCCTTGCGAGGCCGCTAAGGGCGGCCTCGGCTGCGCCCCGCAGGCGCCCGGTGCCGGGCCGGGAGCGGGGCCGCCGGCGGCTCTCGCCAGCGCACGGATGAGGACAGACCCCCCCCCACCTCACCCCGGCCGAGGAATACAGACACTCCGGCCTGCCAGGTCCCCGTAGGGTTATGCACTAAAACGCGAGTTAGTATTGGAATGCACTGTCCGCCCCTCGCCCCGCCGCCCGTTCGTACGTGTTTCCCTTTGCTGTACAAGCTGATGGAGATCAGTGAGTCGTCATTAAAGAGAGTGGCTTAACCTTGCGCGTCCCTGGCCTTCCTTGGGGGCTCTCACTTGCCGCACGCTGCCGCCGCCTCCGCTCCAGGAGCCATTCCTTGCCCCCCCCCCCCCCAGCTTTTTGTAGCCCTCCCGTAATTTCAGTAACTCCTGTTTTGACGTCTCCCAAAGGCGCTTGTATTTTAAAGTCTTTCCAAATTAATTTAAAAGCTGCTTTTTGAGCCCGCAGCTCGGATAGGACCGCTATGCACCGGTCGTGTGGGGCTGGGGTCACACACACACCGCCCCCCCCGCCTCCCCGTCGGTGACCCCGTTGCTCCGAGTCTCCGGGAGCGGGGAGCGAGCGGCTGGTTTCTTCCCTGCACAGAAAAGCGATGCAGGGGGTTACAAACACCCCAAGCCATAACGCAAGGGGATCGTGCTCTGCCGGAGGGGAACTGCCCCAGCCCACCCGCGGGAGGTTTCCGCAGCCCCTCCACACCCTGTCCCCATGGGGGAGAGGGGCAAAGGACCCCCTGCCTGCCCCAAACTGCCTAGGGACAGCCAGCCCAGGGACAGCCCAGCCCCATCGCCCGGCCCTCTGCCTCTCCTCTGCCTCAGCCCCAGCCTCTCGCCCGCTTTTACAGTAGTCGCTATCAAATGTCAATTATTGGGAGTGAGAAACAACAAACATTGTAACTCAGCGCAGTCAAAACATCCTCTGAGTGTCTGAGACTGTCCGGCCCGGTGACAAGGCGATTAGGGGAACCTGCATCCTCTCCTGCCTTGGCCGTATCGGCCCCATCAGTAAACAGGGATGGAGACAGGGTGGCTGTGGCCCTGGGACATAGGATGAAAGGCTGCCGGTGAATCGAAGCTGCCTGCAGCCTCTATCCCTCCTTCCCAAGGGGACCAACCTCACACACACCCTCCGAGGTAGGATTGCACAGATAAGGAGCTCCCAACCTCCTTCCTATCTCTGCAAATGGAAGAGGAGCCCTGGGTGCTGCTCACAAAGCCCCTAATGCAGGGTGGAGCGTAGACACCTGCCTGGGGCTCAGGGCTGGGGAAAGGGTGGGCTTCTGCCACCCCCCCAGCAGAGTTGCCTCGGGGACACTTGCCCCAGAGAGACACAGGGACTTTGGGTCTGTTACAACAAAGGGGACCAGAGCCTGCCAGCCTGAAGCAGGGACACAGGGCTGCCTGCCCCTAAGTGCACAGGAGCTGGGGCCAGCTCCACAGCTGTGCAGCCTGCAAAGAAGCAAAGGCTACTTCTCCTCCTCATTTGAAACCTCTCCAATCCTGGTATCACTGGCTACATGATGACTTTTGCCTTCTTCCCACACAGGCTTTGTATTAGAAGGACACACAGACTTCAGCAGATGGTAGAGAGGCAGCAGGTTAGCCAGAAAATAGTCTGCTCTAAGACAGCCAAGGGTGTCTACCTTCCTGAGAGCCCTGGGCAAAGACCATGGGAGGGGGCAGGAGAAAGCTGGGTTTAAACTCTGCCACTGTTGGATGCTGTGGGGGAGTTGCAGTTTGGTGCCTCAGTTTGCCTGATCTGTAAAATGGGCACAATGCTGCCATCCCACTCCCTGATGCTGGTGTCACTAGTGGCTGGATCCTGCCACCGCAGAGCTTGGGCAGGATCAGAGCTCACAGGGAGCTCTCAGGAGACAGGACAAGTCCTGAGTTAACATGACAGAAAGCATTAAGATTAACTAAAACTGGAACCATTACTTTCAGAAGCTGGCTCTGCGTAGGGCCCTTTATTAAGTGGTCTACCAACATGGACTGCACTGAGACTCCAGGAAACGCCACAGGAAAAAGTAACCCCACACATCAACACAGCACCCCTGTCCACATACTCTGAACATCTTCCCCCTTCCTCAGATCCCTTAATTTCTTCAAATCTGTTTATTTTCCTCCTATAATATCTCAGAGCTACAGCTATCAGGGAATCCGACTGCCCAGTGGGATTTAGCCTGCTGTCGCTCTGCAGAGGCTGGCCTAGGCACCAGCTTTGGGTCCGATTTCCAGGACCGCACTGTGCTCATTCTCAGTAGGGGTTGGATGTACTACAGCCCCTGCCCACACCGCTGCTTACACGCTCCCCTCCTCCCCATGCTTCTCCGTTCCTGTGGGAATTGCATCACGAGCAGATGCACGGCAGGATAAGACAGGGGCTTGGAACAGCAGCCGGAACCTTGGAGCCAGTTCAGAAAGTGATTTAGGCAGAGGACACAACCACAGCTGGCTGAGGCCGAGCGCAGTGCGGCAGTCCAGCTCTGGCAGAGGCACCAGCAGCCGCAGGAGGAGGCATGGTTAAAGACCTTTCATTAGCTGGATTAAGGGTAAGCGCAAGAGAGATATACAGTAGGAATTAACCCCCAGCACACTGATTTTGCCCAAGGTGGGGCTCGCGGTCTTCACACGCACAGATACCCCATTGCCACTAGTCCTGCTCTTCCAGGTCTGCCTCACCTCCGGCTGCAGCTCCACAGCGAGAACGGCCTCGCTGGGTCAGGCGGCAGTAAAAGGTCTCCCCCGGACTTCCGAAGGCACCAAGGCTGTCCGCACACACCACAGCACAAGGATGTGCTCTCCTGAGTCCAGTCCTCTCAAAGGCTTAGAAAAACCGAATGCATCAAACTTGACGTGTTTCCCTGCCTGAGCCTGAAGTGTTTCACATCTATAGAGCAATAGGAAAAGCCTTCGCTTAGAAAACATTATTCCCCAGGAAAGTGCAGGATCCTGGCGTTTCCCCAGGGAACGTGAAAAGAGAGATCCTCTCTGTCTTTGGGGGCATGCTAAGGGGTGTAGGAAAGAGTTTTTAACAAGATTTGCACTTGGATTTGATCTCACTGTCCTTTCCTCAGGTTTTTTTTTGATTACACAGCCTGGCACTGGCATTCATTTTGCTGTTTTAGACTGGCTTTTTTAGAAGTACTCAGTGCCCCAACTCTACCTGAAGGTAACAGGGCAAGTGCAGCTCAGCACCACTTGTCTTCTTGAGACAAACTGCATATGGTAGGTTTGTACAAACTATTTGGAATTCACACAATTTGTACAGAAACAAGTTGTCAGCTGTAAGGGACTGATACCAAATCCCTCGCCTTTAGCAGTTTTGTAGCAACTGAAGTAACTGTTTTTCCTAAATAACACCCCTGCAGTTCCTAAAGTGCATCTGTGGCCAGAATTTTATTGCTTAAGTTCAAGGAGTTTTCACACAGAAACTTACTGTCTGGAGTCAGAATACAAGGAGATATGGTCCTGGCAGGAATTAGCTAAATGCTTCAATGTTCCTGAGGAGCCCAGCAGGAAAACAACAGATCAACAACCCCCTCTCCTTAGCCCCCTGCTCCTAATTAAGCTGACAACAGTTTAGATCAATATCAGCAGTAAGCAATTTCTTGTTAATGGGGATTATTAAGAAGAATCAACACCTTTAAAATGCTACTCCACATTGTCACCAAAGTGAGAAAGGGATAGGCTTTCAGGCTGGAGTCTGATTTTTCATTCCTGGGTGGTTAGTTGTGGACTACACCACCAACTCAATGCTACATTTTGATGCAGAAAGAGAAGGAAATGGAGATTTACCCTAACAGAAGATCAAGCACTGGCGATACATTTGTGAAAGTTAATCAATCAAGGTTTAGCAAAGTGACATGGAATAAGTTACTTGAAAATCACTGTCTCCTGCAGTCATTTTAAACCCTGCCGCTCCAGAGCATCAGTCAGGAAGAAAGCCCCATTTAGTGACAAGATCATCCTTGGAGCAGTCCATCAGCCACAGGCCTTTCTTAACCTCTCCCTAGTTCACTTCCACACTAAAAGGGAATTCCAGTGGTTTTTTGCCACCAGCTTGTCCTCTCTCAAAAGAGCTTGCTTCATTATTTTAGTACAAACTCTGGCGTCAACAGAGGTCTCATCCTTACTGCTTCCTCCACTCCATGGGTAGTGCACTGATCCATGCAGGTTTTTCCTTCTAGGTACCAACAAGGGATCTTTAAGGATCTCAAACTCCCCTCTTCTCCCTTCCCACTACAGTCCTCAGAAAACACAGAGCAAAAGCACCAGCTGAACTAGATTATTGCTGCTGCTTCTAGCTCCAGTGAAGATTGTACTCTGTACCTTAGCTAATCGACCAGTTTTAAAGCATCTCTACCATTTCTGTTGCAGTACTGCACAGACTTGCCCCAGATTGTTGCTTGAAATGGCTACAAGAGCCGATGGGCTGGCAGAAATGAGTAAAAATAGGTGAGTTTCTCTGTCTTTGTGTAAAGGAGTTACTGGAACTGCAAATCACATGCAAGCCATGTGAATGGAGTCTGGATGAATATGCTAAGAGGCAGGGTAGGACAGAAAATAAACTTTTCCCCATAAACGGAGCAAGAGGAAAAGCCGACAGAAGCCCAAGAAGAGAGATGAAAATTCAGAAAAGCAAAGCAGGGCATTTTTAAGCCAGCTCTGCGTGCTGAGCAATTGATACACTGACTCCACTGAGACTATAACACGTCTGTTAAGTCATCCCTGCTAAAAATAACATTTTTTTTTTGTGTCAACAAAGGAGCATGGGTGAATGGCTAAACCACAGGTCTGTAAGTCAGGAGATCTGGGCACTTTTCCCAGCTCCATTAGAGAGGGGCATCATGTTTGCAATTAGGTCAGCATATGCAGACCCTCACTCCTACACAACTGTAAGCAGAGGCCATGCAAGTGCAGGCATTCACCAATACGATTTGCAGAGATCACTCAATACTTGCTTAGTTTGATGTGCTGGAAAAACAAGTTGTCCAAAAGAAAAACTAACTTGCGAAGGAGCAGAATCTCTTAGTGGTCAAAATAATTTTATTCCTTAGGCCTGGACAAAATTAATTGGTCTTGGGGAGACATCCTGGAGCTAAATTACTATTTGCGGAGATGGGTAGGCTGAAGGAGAAACAAGCAGGAATGGCAATACTGTATAGTGGGCAAGGTTGGGAGTTAACAGGCTTAAATAGCAAAAGAAAAGCAAGTTTGTCAAGTATTTCAAATTCTGTGAATTGAAACTACCACTTGGTAAGAAACACAACAAACATAATTTAGAAAGGCATTTTAGAGTTTTAGTCCTATAACCAACAAATCTGGTTGTTGAACAAATTATTAACTTCCACAGTTAAAAACACTTACTCTTACAAACATTTTCTAGGTGTTCTGAATATTGGGAATAGGACTTGGTGCATTCTGCTGCTGCAAGAATATACCGTAGTTTATTTTAGCACAGCAGGCATTTCCTAAATAGATTGTATTGTCCTCCAGTGTAAGCTTTCAATAAGTCACAGTACTGGCTTCTAGAAATTGCCCCCAAATTCCATCTTCCTGGCCAGGATTTTTTATATGCCTTATTATCTGTTAAAAATAAAAGCTGCTTTCAGCGCAGTCACTGCAGTCAGTGGAGGTGCAGCGTACAGACATGTGCACAGTGCTGGCTGGCTGTCATCAAGAGAAGCTGTTAAAAAGAAGGTAAAAAAAAAAAAATCCCAAACCATTTCAGTCAAATAAGTAAGTATTTTTAAATACCAAACAATTAGAACAAAGTCCTTCTGCCTGGCTTCAGCAAGTCAGTTCTAATGCTATCAAGGAGGTGATTTATACTATTTCAGGGAAGGAAAATATAAATCTTCGTTGACTTGAGGTTTCATGTACTGCTTTATGCATTGTGCAGTGTCAGCTGCTGCTTCCCTCTCCACTGCGCACCCACAGAGACAGGTCCAGCTCCATCCTACAATTACACACACTTCACTTTACGGACATAGTTAATCCCACTGAAGACTCTCATACCGACACGGACAGTGTACGAGGGCTCAGAGTGGAAGTAGACAGACATGCTGACACCCGGCTACATTTCTGGCATCCTCCCATGCTGAGGCTCTAATATCCTTCTGCTATTTATTTCTGATTATGAGGGTTAGAGGAGTTTTTATACTTGTTCTGGGTTACAGGGTGTATTTGAATTTTTCTTTCCAATTACATGCCCAGAAAGCAATCCATACCCTGTAACTCAGTGGGTGTTGCAGGAGTCCCCATCCTATAGCCACTAAACATACAGAGATGCCACATATACAGCCACGCTCAGAATGCAGGTTCCTCACTGGCATCTTTATAGAAGGCCCTTTTCAAGCAATGCCAAGAAAATTGCTTTACTTAACCCTAGTTCTGAAGACATGAAAGCAGAATTGCTGCTATAAAAAGAGATGTTCTGCCATATCTCTCATCCAACACTCACAGGCATCCAGGCATGGCAGTCTGGGACCTCAGGCTAATTTCTCCTTTTAGAGGCACATAAACACCCAAAAAAAAAAAAAAAAAAAAAGAAAAAAAAATTCAGAGAGAGCTGCTGGTCATCGGCACCTCTGAGAGCCAGGCCTGAGGTGACTACATTTGTCTGGTTAGACACAAATTTAGAGCCCACCAGTATTTCACCTTGAGAATTTAAGCCTAAATGATTTCTTACACAATGAGGCATTAGAACTGGAAACGAAATTTCCCTATTCAGTCCTCGGCAATAACATTATCTATAGCATTTCAATTTTATACACACAAAGATTATTTCCCCTGTAACAAGATGAAAGTAAATACTTGGGTTTTTTCCCCACCAAAAATGAAAAGTAAGAGCACACGAGAGAATGACCCCCAGCGCAGCACACTGGAAAGACGGGGACAGTTGTAGGTTAATTTCCAAATACCCTCTTTGCTTTTCTTTGTTTCCTAACCACATTTCCAGTCCTATTGGTCTCAATATTGCGGTTGAGAAAACACTGTGCTCTACCCCTTTGATCAGCTAGTGAAAAGCCCTTTCATGTCTTGCTGTCTTCATTACCTTACATTTTAATTGCTGGCCTTGCACGGGACAGACAGGTGGTACAAGGTCACAACAGGAGATGACAGATGGCTTTTGGCAGTGCGTGTCCAGATGACACGTGCTAAAATCAACCTGTGCGGCAGTAACCCGTCCTGCGCTGGGGGATCAGCAGGGCATGCGCAACACCTGATGGCTACAGCCACCAAATACCTATTTTAGGTCCTATTCGAAAATAATAATGAACTACACCTCTTCAGTTCTTTCAGATTAACATTTCAAAGCACCACACACACAAGTGTTACTTACCTGAGCACCACCATCGCTACAAGCTACTGGGACCACCATTTCACACATTGATGAAATGATACATCCAGAAACAGGGATTCAACTCAAGTTACTTAGAAGATCAGGGAGTGTTAGAGGTGAAACCCCAAAGTGTCACATCAAAGCTCCTGCACCGATGGCTGAGCCCTGGTGAAGATTTTTGAATAAAAGAATCTATTTCAGATGCCAATCTTATTTTAAATCCCATAAAAATCACTTAGGAAACAAAGTTGTTTTCCTTTCACACACTCAGAGCTTTGCCTTATTTTTGCCTAGACAATGACAGTTCAGTCCTTTGGACCCCTGGTGCACAGGGACTTCAGTTTTACCCTGACTCCAGCTACTTACACTTAGCAAATGCATACACCCATCATCACCATGATACAGAAGGTTTTTCTCCAATGCATTTGACTTGCTAGCTTCTTGGTCACGGCAAGAGTAACACAAGGGTCATTGCAAGGATAGCTATATTGCATGGTAGGTACCATACTGCTATTTTATCTATTCAAACAGAGAAGGGGTAGGAAATCACAAGGAGGATAACATTTTGGACTATATCATAGAAGATACCATGCTAGACCACCTTACTTGTCCTTTTTGGCCTTAAAAACCTTTAAGATGGAACAACTGGGCTCCCAAAGCAAAGGCTGGATACAAACATGCTTCTAAATGTCATGTAATTCAGACCTGAACTTGAGTTCAAGGCCCTTTATAGCACAGAGAAGCCATGATCTCGGTTCTGGTGACACAGGATGCTCTTCTGGTGAAAGTCAGTAACACTATGCTCAACTTGTCTTGTGTAGCAAGGTATTTTGGGGGTAGATCCATTCAAACCTCAGTGTATAACCAAAACAGAACAGAGAGGGTATTTTGCCAAAGTCAGACACTTATTTGCTCCCAATAGCAAAATGCACCCTTACTACAAGTGCAGAACTAATTAGTTCAAAGATTCTTCTCCAGGAAAGCCAAGTTGGCCCTCCAAGATTTGTCTTGAAAGACAGAGACTCCAATTAACTGCAGAGCAGAAGGAAATGTCTCCTCTCTGTTCTCCTCCTCCCCCTGCCTCCCAGATAGCCATTCCTTTCATTTTCCGGGCAGGTTCCTTCCCTTCATGCAGCTGTTCCCAACTGCAGCTGAAATCAAGACACTGGGACTCATTAGCCCTACTCAGTCCTTTCATCCAGAAGTCAACACGACATGCTCAGGGAGCATAAATGACAGAAGTCAAGTTTAGATTGAGGTACAGGTATCTGGGACTGGAGAGGTCATTCAAGCAATTAGTTCCCCCTTACACCATCTTGGTGTATTTTTTAAGTGAAATAATATCACACAAATTTTGCAGATCTTGGTGTGTGCCAGTTAAAGAGCATCATCCTCTTCAAAATGCAGTAGCCAGATGCTTTCAAATCAAGTCTCCTTTGAGACCATTCCTGTTTTATCAACCAAGACAGCAGCATCCCACCAGCCTCCTGAGGGAAAATGAAAATATTTTAGAGGAAGTTCAAAATCAGTTGAGGAAAACAATGTGGGCCAAAGGACTTCATTCCATATTTTTATTTTTTCTTAAAAACGGAACTGATGAATTGGGAATTTTTGAGTCACTGACACTTTATGGAAAACTATTTTGGAAAAAATATAATAAAAGTCACTCTGTGAAAATACAGCCTTGCTGTAATTACTATTCTGCAGAGTGGTCTTTACCTATGCTTGTTATTGCTGCAGCATGCACTGCTTGTTGCTTTGCTTTTTTCAGTAAGCTCCGAGTTGGTGAGGTCTTGAAATTGGGATGACCCTATTTTAGTTGTAACTGATGTTCATTTGATGCAGAATCTCAAGACAGTCAGTTAACCTTATGTGTTGCATTACAGAGGCGGAGAGTTCAGGTGAGGAACAAGGGTCTTCATCACCCACTGAATGCAGGTGGGCTGCAAAGACACGGACAGAAGTCCCTGCTTCGGAGTGCTTGGATGGAAAAATGGATGGGGTGGGGGGTGAGTGCGGGAAAGCCTTTGCACAGAGAGGAACTGACTTTTCAAAAGAGAAAACGCTTTCTGATGACCTGAGCTAAAGATAGGATGAGCACAACCAGCAGCTTTTTAAAGCAGCAGATCTCATCTTATCAGAAGTCCCCGAGGAGGGGAGCAGCGCTTTCACCGAGTAGGGCGTTTTACAGAGCTCTTCCCCCGGGCATCGGGTTCACCCACAGAGCCAGCATCTCAGCGAGCTGCTGGTCCTGCTGGGGACCCGACTGTACCCTAAAAGCCTGGAGGGACCTTTCCCCAAGCCACTCCCCCATTATCCCAGTACTCCACCCGGGTACCGCAGGCAGGCGCTTCCTTTTATCATTTTGACTTTTGACCTTGAGACGGACGGGGCTCTGCCCTGCCACCATCGCCATTTCCGTCCAGCCCAAACCCCCGCTGTGATGGGGATGCTTTAAAAAAAGGGCATTGTGGTGATAGACTTGTCAAGACCAAGGGTCAAGTTTATGTTGATCTACAGGTGTCAGAAGCGTATTGATCCAATGATTAAGGTCCCTGAGAGGTCACCATAAATCCTCAGGGGGATGAAAATATCACATAACTTGCTTGCAGATGTTGCAGAAGTAACCAGATAAGGTAAAGCAACCACCCAGCAAGCATTAACAGGCACCGTTAGAGCAACAGGTGATGCCACAATGTATTTTGCTGTAAAAAGGTGAAAACATCAAGCAATTCAGGCCCTTGTCAGGGCAAAATAAGGACATTTGTTTCAGCTTACATTGGGGCATCTTTGGCTTGCACTAGATGAGAGACGGCCTTTAGTACACTTTGCCCTTTTCGGTCAGTACTTTCCATACATTTCCCTGACAGCTGTGAACTATACCCAACTCAAAAAAATGCTTTTGTGAACATAATTATTTTAGAATACAATAGTGCAGTTGGAAGGGACCTACAGCCATCATCTAGTCCAATTGCCTGATTTTGCCAATAGAAAAACCATTACATTAGGCACAGCCATAGCACATACGTAAAAAGAATCTCCTTGTCCTGATTTCCAGCTCCTCAGCTAATGCTGATGCCGAAGTTCTCCAAAGTGTCTGACAACGACCAGTGTGCTCACCGTGATCCCCAAAGCCAGGGACCACGCAGACCGTTCCGGCAGTGGTGGCAGCTCAGGGTTTCTGTAACTCAGCGTTTAAGCCCAGCAGTTATTGCAGAGTGTGATGCTCAATCCCTTTATCATGTCTCCTCTCCCTGCAGCAGCCAGAGCAAGGTCTAATTTTAAAAAGCAGTGATACGGTGCTGTTTCAGTCACACGTTACAGTTAGCTGTTGGGTGTTTAAATATAAATGTGCATGAGCTGCTCTACAGTTAGGCTGCTATACAGTTGACTATATGAAGTCGAGTTAAACAAAATGCAGAATGTTAACTTACTAACTTGTTGAAGCTCAAGACTTAAAATAGATGACTCACCATTTTTATTTTTAGAGTAATTTGGGGATTAATAATCCTAAGTATTTCTCTGATCTAACTAAAGTAATTTTAATAAAAACAAGTTAATAATCAAACCTCAATTTTTACCTGACTCTATTCCTTTGGAAGAATAACACTTAACATATTAAATCAAGACAATGCATTTTCCTTTGTGGTATATTCCAATGAAAATTAGAAGTACAATGGATCTCAGAGTTAATAAATCCTATTGAGGTAGAAGAAACTCAAGAGTTTAACTGAAAATAATTTTGAATATCAAATTGAAAATTAATATACTGGATTCCGTTCATAATTTCTCTATAAAAATTAGAAATTTATATTCCAATAAAGAGACTTATTATGAGAGCAAAATGCTTATTACGAGAATAATGTGCAATAAATCAGAGTACAGTACATGCCGGCTATCACATGCAGCCGTCCCCATCAAAGCACAAAGATTAATCTTAGAAATGTTCGTAGCATCTGTTTTGCAGAGTTTCGGTGTTAACGGTCACTTGTAAGCAGAATAAAACATAACACATATTTGTGCTTCCAAACTAGGGCTTTCAGCTGCGTGAGCCCCTGGACTGGTTCACCAGCACAAATAGGCAGCTCACGCACCTAGGGCAGGTACATGCCGGAGTATTTTGCTGAATAGTGCCCCAGACATCTAAGGGCATATATAGTCACACCAGTATCATGGTTGGTTTCTCCCACGCGTGACTGTGGACCCAATACTGAATAAAGTTTTAAACCCACCCTTGCTACCTTTACCCATATTGAGCCCAAACATGCTGGAATTTGCGTTGTCTTGGTTGTGCTGAGGGCAGCTGGGAAGGGAAGGGGTGAAGCGGTGCGGGGCTCGGCAGAACTTTATTTCACAGTGCTACCTAGTGGTTTCTGGAATAAATGATCAGTTCGTCAAAACGCATTCTCCATACAGAACCTCCATGTGAAGTAAGTACAAGTGTGTATAAAACCTAAACCCCCACCACTGCCCGAGATGGGTAGGAACTATTTATTTACACTGCAGGTGGGGAAAAAAAAAAAAAAAAAGGAAAAAAATGCATAAGAACACTTGCGAACTAATCCCAAGCACTTCCGACTGGATATTCATACACACATGCACATCAACAACCCTGTCCCAACCTCCCACAGCTGTACTGGATGCCAGGACAGGCAACACCTTTATTCAACAACCAGGATTTTTCCTCCCTCACCATTGCCGGGGATTAGCACAGAACATGGAGCTGGTGGCATTCACGGCCCTTCAGAGACTGTCCCTCCCCCTTGTCACCCTCTCCCACAGCATCATGTTACTTCCAGACTCTGTGATCAGATTTTCCCAGATTTCCTGCCAGCACGAGGACACTCATCAGAAAGAGCCACAAAGCCCTCTCCCCTCCAAAACCCCTTCCTCGCTCTTCTCAGACCTTCCTTTGCTCTGCAACAGTTCAGCAACCGCTGCCAGTCTTCTGCACAGCCCAGTATCACCTCCTCCCTGCCACGCATCTATCAGTCTATATTGATCTATATGTGGATCTATCCATTTTCCAGCATCACTGCTGCCCTCTGTTTGCCCACACAGAAGAAGACAGCACGGCCGGGGTGCCAGGGTGCAAGGTTTAGGTGCTACAGCAGCACAAATAAATGAATTCCCATTAAAAAATGACAGGGCAGACCGAGAGCCAAGCCTGGCAGGATTCAGTGGAAGATGTTAAACCCAAGTATGAGACACAGCTGCTGGACGTGACAGTTTTCCCATATTTAGAAAGGGAAGAACGGTACTTGCTTCCCTGGGCAATGCCTTATGATCACCAGATGAAAGGAGTCATGTAAGTACTAAGTAGTATTAATAGTCACAGGCGTAATATATATATATGAGAATAATATAGTCAAACAATACTTAACAGTTATTTCCAATAGCAACATTTGTATAATGCCATTGACACTCAACTGCTGATAAGCTGGACATACTTAAGGAATTTTAATAAGCCTTTGAAAAGGTTTAACTGATGTGAATTAAGCCCCGAGATAATTCAGACGCAGGGCTATCATTCTTCAGTTAAAAATAATTGATCTTGAATATAAACATCACATCTTACGCCCTAGTGTACAAAGGCAAAGAAAATGCCATTTGTCACCAGCAGCGTCTGGGGCTGATGAACACGTTTCTAGAGAAGGCGCAGTGCCTCTGAGCTGTGCCTGGGCCGTACGAGGGACCCCGCGGCTCTGTTCACCCGGGGAACTTTTTCTCCCACGGGGTCACGGACAAGGTACCTCACAGGAATAAGATTCAGATATGTTAATTAACAATACATGTGTGATTATTACTACAATGACACTAAATCCAGTGCCCTAGGCATTGTGGGTGAACGCAGAAAGGACCGCTAATATCTTCTGGCTTTAACCTACAAAAATAGCTCTGCTACCACTCCCCTTTCTCAGAGACAGAAGCAAAATCTTCAGCTAAATTTTAGTACGGTACATAAAAGTTTTTTCCTTTGGAGAGAAGCACTCTATATTTACTGCCTGTTGTTCCAGGCGTTATGCATTCCTAACTGGCAATTTCTCTCCCAAAGCTCGCTATCTTTTCTGGAATCCTCTAACAGACACGTAATGCAATGTCTTTTTGACAAGGTGATAAGACCAGAAGCTCTCGTTGAAATCTGCAAACCTAAACATCCACCCACATCTTTGTAGAAATTAATTTACTTGCAGTAATGAGAACGTAAATTCCCACTCGTTGTCTTTCAGCATGAATATTACCCTATTGTCTACAAAGTTATTTACCATTAAATCTGTGAAACATCACGAACTAAGCTTGGGTCAAAGTCTGCAATTACCAAAGATACTGGTGCAAAGACAAAACTATTTTAAACAAATCTGAAGATAAAGAGAATTGCGGGGGTTTTCTGTTTTTTTGCCTGGTTGATTTTGAATAAGCAGACAGATTACTGGCACAAACTAGTCAGTGAAAGCTGGGAGTCGCTGGCATTAAGCTACTTGCATTTTTGCTTCAGCTATTTTCAAATATCATCTCTGACATTTAAACAAATTGGAATAACATTATGATCCTTCACAGCATTTGCAATTTTATATCCAAATGAAAAGGAGCAAAAGCAGCATGCTTTTAAGAAGACGGCTCAGAAAGGAATTCTTCATTGTTAAATCCAAAATATACAGCATTAATATACACATAATAGATCATTGTTATATATATACACACAATATATAACAATATACAGAACAAGGGAAGGCTTGCTTGTCTTGGAAACAAAGTATTGGCTAATATCAGACACAGGACAGGAGGCCACTGGATCAATAGACTTACTCAATATAGAAAAATCTTATCTTCATTTCAGACTAGCTAGCCATAATGTCAGCACCTAGATGCCACTGACAGAGTTATCTCCCATCAGCAGCAGCAATAGCTGTTTGGTAGTTGGGCAACACCTACAAAAAGCCAATAACCCAAACAGAAAAATTTGTCTCGCTGTCCATTTTGAAGATAAAGGGAAACCGACCCACCCCTCTCCAGTCTTTGTGCATTTATCGGGACTACGAAATAACGCTTCGCAGCCCGTGTGGGTTTTGGTTTCAAATCTCCATTCCCCTTGGGATGATGCGAACTGAAGAACTTGTGGGTACGAGACCAGACCCCTGGAGGGGTCAGGTCCGAAAGCGTCCCTGGATGGGATACTTAGCCATCACGCTGTTGAAAAGAAGAAAGCAAAAAGCTTTCATGTTGTGCTATATATATGTGGTTCTATCTATAGGGCCTGGTGTGCGCTGATCCCTGAGGAGACGTTCTCCCTGCCTGCCCTTTGGGGACTTATCGCAGGAGCAGAGGGACGCGCGCAGCATTATCACCAGGCCAGGCTCAGAGCAGCCGAGTGGCATTTTCCTTTCATGCAGGCACCGACACCAACGGCAGGGCAAAGCGCTCGGCAGCACCGCGGCACAGCCCGCAACCCCGCCTGGCAGCCTCTAAAAGCGGGAGATAAGTGGGATACGCGAGTCAGCTCTGATGTTGCAGCAGGAGACAAGGGTCAGGAGCGATAACATCTGATCAGCCGCACGTTGTGAGGTTAAAAATAAAAGGAAGCCCAAGTGGAAGCGAGAGACTGTGGTGGTCTAAGGTATGCCGAGATGTCACAGCACCCCAGGGAGAGACCTTCACCAGATTCGCCTCTCTCAACTCCTACCAAGTTATTTTTAATGACTTGGCATGGCTGCACGAGCCTCATGATTCATCCAGCACTTTAGCACCCAAGACATCGCTCCGATGCAGACGCACAGCCGTGGTTACCGCAGCTCTTGCTTTACAGCAGTACCCAAGGGCCACGCTGGAACTGTGCCATTTTCCTCAACAGCACGCAAGCCCAGGAAGGCCAGGCTGGGCCCTTCCGCCTCGCATGGAGTAAGCTGGAACGGCCAGTGGGTGAGGATGTAGCCACACAAAGAGAAACTGGCAATCGCAAATGCTGCAAGGTTGTGATTTAGGCACTCAACTCTTACATGATAGGCTTAAAATCATGACATTAAAAGCAAACCCCAAACCAGAGGCAAACAAAATGAAAAGGTGCTTTTTTAGGAAGCATTCCGTAGGGGTCACATTTAACATCTCTGTTTGCTGCTGTGAAGACCATACAACTGCCTGTGTAGAATTTGATACTTTTCATGATCACATGGTGCCAGAAGCTGGGAGTTTATTCCACGTATTGCTCACGCTGGTGGGACCAGCAGCGCCAGCCCATAGCACAGAGGTGGGACTTTAGACTGGGAAATCAGTGCTGGCTTCGCTGCCCTTAACCAAGTGCACTTACATGGAGACACACAGACGCAACTAGGTAACATTTTCCAGCGACTTTGCAGAAGAGTGAACAATTATAGACAGTAAAGGACTTTAATATTAACCACACGTGCTGTGTCTCTGCTAACTTGAGTGGAGAACCCAGTGTACACCACGTGAAAGGCCAGGTTCTAAACTCAGTTAAGTCAACAAAGATTCCCATTCCCTTCTTCAGACTAGTTCTCTCTTTATGTGGAAGAGGATCAAATCTTCAAGGCACAGTTGCAGTGCACCGGCACAGCCAGAGCATCTCTCTTGATGCATCACCCGATGAAACTGGCACAAACGCTTCCATCCCGTGTTCCTGTGAGAAAACTAAAACCTCAGCCCAATGGCACTGTCATTTGCCTTGTTGCACAGGGCAGCCCTGACCCCGTTTGTACCATTTGATATAAGCAAGCAGATAATGTTTAGTTTATTCAGTGTAACAGGCTCAGCCTGAACAAGTCCACAAGCAGCTGCAAGGGACAGACACCTGCATTAAGCCAGTCCACAAACAGCTTTAGATAGCGGTAGGATGATGCAAGAGCCCTGGATGCATTTTATACAGCTGAAAACCCAACAGTGCAACGGGACAGGTGCAGAGACAGCAGGTGAAGCAATAACTGCTTGTGTGACTCCCAGTTGCAATTAGTCCATGGAATCAAAAATCCCAGCACAGCCTGCAACCAGAAGAACATCAGAATGGGTCATCCCTGCTTGACAACAGCTTAGGAAGTATTTATTCAATGAGTATTTGATGTGAGTGTGGACATTCACAGTACACTGGGCAACTGGAAAGATAAAGATGATACTGCTCCAGACACCACAGTAGCTATCTATACTACTTACACAACATGAACTTAAATTTTGTGATTTCAGAAAGCACTGGCATTTTAATTTTTTTCCTACCAAGCTTTGAGCAATGCAGTACACAACAGAGAAAGATGAGAAGTCTGACTTCTCCACCTGTGAACTTTTTAGGTTCAATTAACCTTCTTGTCTCTTGACAGATAAGTGACAAATCCTTGCAGCCACCAAATCTTGGAAAGATTACATCATCAACTGATCCCATTATTCCCTAACAAGCATACCTTAAGGTGCACATGATTGAGAAATATTCAATTATATCATCGACTGATGCATTAGAGGAGAGAACCAAATGTACTAAAATTTAAGAAGTATGAATACAAGCTCTTTCTACCTCTTCAGCTGAAATTGTTTCTCAACTAATGTAAAAGCACCATACTCAAAAGTACAAATAAGGACTGAATGGGGGCCGAGAGAGCTGGGGCTGTTCATCCCAGAGAAGAGAAGGCTTCTTACCAAGGGGAAGGGGATCTTGCCTATCTCTATAAATACCTGAAGGGAGGGTACATAGAGGAGGGAGCCAGGCTCTTTCCAGTGGCACCCAGTGACAGGAGCAGAGGCAACCGATGCAAACTGAAACACTGGAGGTTCCCTCTGAACAGCAGGAAACGTATTTTTACTGTGAGGGTGACTGAGCACTGGAGCAGGCTGCCCAGGGAGGTTGTGGAGCCTCCATCCTTGGAGATACTCAACAATCACCTGGACACAGTCCTGGGCAATAGCTCTAGGTGGTCATCTTGGACCAGATGGCCTCTAGAGGTTCCCGCCAACCTCAGCTGGTGTGCAACTCCGAGAAACACGGATAACCAGGGAAACTGAAAAACAGCAGACAAAACTTCCAGCCCTATTAAAAGGACTAAGTTTTGAAGCGAGGTTCCTGTTCTCACCAGCTACCCTCAGACAAAGAATTGCATCAATCTTTCAGCAATTAGAAAAAAGTCATTGGGGGATACTTGGCATTTATACCACGGAGCATCAGGACTGGCCCATACTGTGCCTGCCAGTCAACTCCGGCAGCACCGAGTGTGTTTGGTTGCGGTACACAGCACCTGCTGCCTGTTTGGAGAACACTTCTCTCACCTTTAAGGGACAGAAACACAGGAAGCACTCAGGCACCAATTACATGAAGGGTTTGGTGCACTTTGCAGCAATATACAATCCCAAAGACACCACATCTTGCCAACATATTTGCTTAAGATTTCTTTTCGGGTGGAATCACACCATTACAAATAGGAAGGCAAAGCAATGGTAAGCTGATTTCGGGGGGGGGGGGGGGGGGGGGGGGGGGGGGGGGGGGGGGGGGGGGGGGGGGGGGGGGGG
>JAVKLA010000042.1:10255584-10288292 GCA_034782735.1 Sagittarius serpentarius | reverse complement strand
GGGACAGCTGACCCAAACTGGCCAAAGGGGTATTCCATACCATGGGATGTCATGCCCAGTATATAAACTGGGGGGAGGCGGCTGTAGGGGTGGATCGCTGCTTGGAAACTAACTGGGCATTGGTCAGCAAGCCATGAGCAATTGCATTGTGCATTGCTTGTTTTGGGTATTCAAATCCTTTTATTATTCTGATTTTATTAACATTATTATTATTTTCTTCCCCTCTGTCCTATCGAACTGTCTTCATCTCAACCCACAAGTTTTACTTTTGATTCTCTCCCACATCCCACTGGGTGGGGGGGAGTGACTGAGCAGCTGCGTGGTGCTGAGTTGCTGGCTGGGGTTAAACCACAACCTACTATGGAGAACTAACTACAACGGTAACCTAGCCTCAAATTTCACATAAACTTATATACTGCTATTTGCTTGACACTGTATTTCTTAGGATGTATGTAGTACTGCCTTTTAAAAGAAGTTTACTTCTAACGACTAAATTAAGGCAGTATTTCACCATCCTGTGAGAATTTCCTAAACAGAATGTCAACTTCACCAGTCAGCTCTGAAGAAGCAATGAAACAATTTCCAGAGGGGAAGGCAACATCAGTTTTAAGAAAATTGCAGTGCAGTTTTTGGTACTTTGAGGTACTACATGGAGTGTGGCACGTTGGTATTTATGTTACTAAAGCAAATGAAATCCCATTACTAAAGCACAAGAGATGGGGAAAGTAATCACTGTATAAGATTTTACTAACTGAGAGAAGATCAACCATATGAGCAAGAAAAACTTTCAAACGTACAACTTGGCATTATTTTGCAAATATAAAGTACTAAGTGGAATTTTATAAAGAAAAAGAGCAAAAAGGCTTTTGATTTCAACAGACTGGCAATGTAATTCTCAAATATATTGCGTGAATTAATAGTAACAAATGGGACTCCCATTTTTGCTTTGGTCAGACCCCTCCCAAGGCCAAAGGAACAGAGCCAGACTGCATGTGTGCTATGCTCCCAGAAAAGACAATCCATAAGCGACCACTGCTCTTAAGTATTAAGCAGAATTTTTACACTGCAAGTTATTCAGGCTCTTTCAATCCATTAGACCTTGTTTTTAAACAAAACTTAGTTTACATGGATACAATAAATAGTTTATTAACGGAATGTATGTGTTTCTCTTTTCCATCCTTCCTCTTACTCTCAGCACCTTACACACAGATGTCAAAGAAGCTTCCAGTCCAATCCAAGAACAAAAGTTAATTTCAAGGTGAAACAAAGACAGGTTGAAAGTTAAGACTGGCACCTTTGGGTGCCTAGTTCCTCAAGTGTTTGTCTGGTTCTCCAAACCTACAGGCAAATCGCTGTTTCTTCTTTCCACACCTTGATCTACCTTAGTCTTCCTGACTTGTGCTCATTTAAGCTCTTCTTAAGCAGGTCACATGCTCTGTGGGGACAGTATGAAGTCACACCTGCTCTAACACTCTTTCAGCTATTGCAAGATCCCTGTATTATTTTATTTAAGAGCCTTCTTTCTGATCTTTTGTAATAGTTCAGTTTAGCTTTGGAATTTTACAAAAATGGAAAGAGTCTTTTTTTCAAAATATAGAGCACTGTGGCCAGGAATAAGGCAAGGGCAAGAAAGATTAGCAACTTGTCTGTCAGTTCCCTGCGATTGTACTTTGTTATTAGCTTTCGCCCCAACTGAATTGTCCCAGACATGGACTTAAATTCTTCATTTGCTTCCAGGATGGTTCGTGAAGAATTGGCTGAAATTAAGGGAAAAAAGAATATCAGCTGGTTGCACTTCAAAAATACATGACAAAGGATATAAGCATGCAATATTTGGCAATACAGATAGTGCCTGTGAGATCCTTCTGGGTCAGACTGACTTATGGGTAAGACAAATGCAGACTGTGTTCTTGCAGAAGCTTTCACAACTCAGTAGTCCTGATGTGCTAAGGAAAAATGCAAAGCAAAGTAAGAGTACTGAATGGCTTAAAGGCCCTACGTCCTGTTCCTGAATTTTCAATTTTTAGGTTATCAGATAAACCCTAGTTAATATTTTTTATGAACAAAGTCAGTGCTACCTGAGAGCTTGCTGGAAGCAGAGTGAAATAAAAGTGGTGCTAGAACCACCAGTTTAAGGAGGAGAAATCACCATCACTATCAGCATCAGTTCTAGCAGCAGCAGGTCAGTATTCGCATGTATTACTTGCACAACTGAAACTGTTCCTCCAAGCTAGAGCAGTAAATCAGTGTGATTCACATGGGGTTGCAGAAAAGGGAAAAGCAGCATGCAGCAGTAAGAGATCCTTAATTATTCAGCTCAAACAACTTAAAGTTTTTAATATTTATTTTTGACAAACATAATTGGTTTGGGATTTTTTTCTAATAAAAAAGAGAATATTAACTAGAGGAAAAATGTGCTGATTGGTGTCAACTAAAGACAGAATTTGAGAATACACCAAAACAGCAAGGTGGAATATCAGTCCCTTTCAACTTCTCTTTCCCTATGAGAAAACAAGCAAGCAAGCTAACACCCCAAACTCCTCTGCCTTCCTCCTTTCAAATTACTAAATGAAAGCAAAAGCCCAGGAGTCCTCTTTTTCTTATATTACAGAATGCATACCCTGTACAACAGTGAATGCTGGTATATCACTCTATACTGAACTGATTGATTGAAGAAAGGTCAAACTCCAAACATGTTTTCTAGTTCACAAAAACAAGCATAGTAGAAATAAGTCTGTAATATTTTGCAAACCATTATGTCCCATCTTAAAGAGGCATCTTAATCCAAGTGAAAAGAGAGAACCTGTTTCCCATTGCTAATGACAAAGCAGAGCTTCCCTGCTTCACAGCTGCATATATTCACTGCATACTAGGAAAGGACTTGCTCAGAAAAAAGGAAATTCTAACTACTGATTCAGAATTTGCAGCTGGGTTTTGTAAAGGACCTTTGATAGTTTTTCCCCTGATGAACTCCAACTGCTGTTCGGTCAGAAACAGGGTGAAAAAGTGTCTGCCAAACTGTCTTTTCAATGGGAGAAGAAACATGCTACTTTTGCATGAACAAACCATGCTCAGCTGCCATCCCCAGATGCGGACAGAAAACAAGGAGGGCAAAAGTTGTGTTATTTATCCTCGTCTTTAAACTGTTCTCTCTTCTGCCCAAAAGCACAGCTAGTAAGAGGCCCAGGCAACAGAGATCCAACTTCTAAATGCTTCATGAATCACCAGTTCTGACAGGTCACTTGATTTATTGTCTTAGGAGTCTAAGCCAAAGAACTGGGTGAAATCTTAGTTTCAC
The DNA here is from genome assembly GCA_034782735.1 of Sagittarius serpentarius. Taxonomy (NCBI): domain Eukaryota; kingdom Metazoa; phylum Chordata; class Aves; order Accipitriformes; family Sagittariidae; genus Sagittarius; species Sagittarius serpentarius. The sequence continues at coordinate 10,284,994 of JAVKLA010000042.1, read as the reverse complement.
AGTCCCTGATGCACTGCTGACAGAGCAAGTGACCTTGGGTTCAAGTCACTTGATCTCCTTGTCTCTTAGTCATCCCAGCTGGAGCCTGGGTGAAAACGGTCTTCCAGCCATACTCAGTCTTCTCTGTGTATGGACTTGTACCTATGCTTTTATTTTCTCTGCTATTACCAAATGCATGCCAGGACAGTAGCACAGAGTAACACTAAACACGCTCTTAGCACCGTGTGAACTCACATTGCTTTTACAACTGTTTTTATGTGAAACTAAACCAAAAGCTCCTCATCCTGCCCCCTTTTCCTTTTCATAATCATGAAACAGAAACTCCAAGAAACAGCTCCACACAAAGTACATTATTATTTTCTGTTTATGTCCAACTGTTAAGAGTTCTGCTGGACGGTCCTTTACTTATCATTATAGTACGTTCTCCTACAGCAAAGCAGGTTTCCACTATGCTCCACATCAGTTTGCCTCTCCCCATCCTAAAAGAACTGGTGAAAGGTGCTTCAATCATCCAATCCATATCCAAACACCCAATTAACATCTGTACCTAGGGTTTGCACGGTCTCCTCACTCTGCTGGACTTGCTGCGACATCATCCTGCTAATGCCCATCAGGCTTTCTGTGATGTTACTTGCACTCTCTGCCAGACTTTCCTTTGTAGTCTTCCTGAAAAACAAAGGGAAAAAGCAAAGCAGGAAGGGATAAAATTACGTCTTTGGGTACTGCGGGGAACATGCTGCTGGCCAGGGAGCTTAGAACAGAGCTTGGCACCAAACACCTCTGCCAACGTACAAAAGATACAACCAGTTTTTACTGCATGAGAAATTCAGATTATCTTCACTAAACAATCAAAAAAAAAAATATCACAAAATATTAAAGTCATGAGCCAAAACAACTGCTAGTGGCTCAGATTACCATGGGGGCCTGTATTTCACCACTTATTCATCCATGACTGTCCAACTTCATGAGCTGGTATGGAAGCACTGATATAAACTACCAGTTCAATTATCCTGGGTACCCCATTTGTTGCTTCATGATAATACATAAGCAAGCTTTTCAATACAGAAATTACATAAGCTTACATCCAGTTTTGCATGTGAAAACAGCCTGCATAATGATCCATTACTTGTTTATAACCCTGATTGCAATCAATGTAAAAGAGAGGCAGAAAAACTATGAAGGCTAACTTAGGCCATTTTCCGCTTAGACATGCTAACACCAAGAAAACCTGAAATTATCACAGTCCTTAACAATTTAATAAATCACCACAAAAGGTAAATGCACTCATAAAAGCTATGTTCCAGATACAATTCAGTAACTTAGAAAACACTATGTCACTTCCATTTAAAACTAGCAAATATAGCATACACCATTTACATCTCAGATCGTACAGTGGGACAGTCTAATACCTTTGTCTTAAGGAGTCTCTTCCCTGTAGCAGTTGATCTTTCTCAGAGTTATCAATAGCAATTTTGCAGGCTAGATTTGCCTTTCTCCAAGCTGCCTGATTGCTGAAATCACAAGAGTACAATGTTTTAACATGATGGTAACACCTTGCAAGCAAAAACAATTTTCACAAAGCAATCACCACTGTAACTGAGCACCCCAGATACGTGCGTGGACTTTCTCTATATTATACCACAGAATAACAATATGCTGTCCTGTCATTTCTTCTCCTAAACGTACTGTTTATGGAGCAAGGGAAGAAGACAACTGTGCCAGCTGCCAAATGACAGACTCTCAAGCCACCTACTTACATGCTCAACTACTCAAAGGGACAGACCATGGTTAAGCGGTCAGGACAGGAGGGAGGAAAGAAGGGAGTCCTGCCCTTTCCATCCCTGATCCTCTCTTGGTCTTGGGCAAAACAGCATCGTGTCGGCGACCATATTTGCAAAACAGGATCCGAAAGATGATGTACAGAAGTCAGATTATCTCTGGTCACAGGGGACCTGTAAACAGCACCGGCTGCCCGACCCACCTGAGCATTTGTTTCTTATGGTTTTCCACTTCCCGCAGTAAGGCTTGTTTCTCCGACTCTTTATCTTGCTCCTTCGCCATCTGTTCGAGCTCCTTTGGCGGAAAGCAGAAACGCGAAAATCTGAACTACTGCTGCCACCTGCAACTCGCACACCCCACCCCCGGCCAGGGACCGAATTAGCAGCAGACTGATCCGATAAACAAACACCCCACAGCCGGGGCTCCCCGCCGCCCCCACCTCACGCCAGCCGCCCCCTGGGGCCCGGCACGAAGGCCGGTCACCGGAGCGGCCCCCGGCCGGGAGCTTCACCTGGATGCGGTCGCGGAGGTTGCGGAACTTCTCCTTCACGGCGGCGTTGAGCCCCGTGAGGGCGCTCAGCGGCCCCGGGCAGTCGCGGATGTCCTGGAAGACAACGGCCCGGTCAGCGCGGCCCGCGGCGGGAATCGCCCTGCCCGGCCGGGGCTCCCCGCGCAAAGCTGCGGCCGCCCCGCAGCCGTGGCAGCGGGGGGGGGGGACGGGGACGGGACGACCCGCCGCGGGGGCGGGCGGTGGTACCTGCACGGCCGCCTTGATCTCTAGGTCGAACTTGACGATCTCCTGGTGGCAGACCCGCACCGGCACGCAGGCGGCCGCCGCCATCTTGGGAGCGGAAGGCGGAGGCGCCACCGCCCGGCCCGCGGGCGCCCCCTGCGGGCGCCGCCCCGGGCACCTCCTCCCGCGGAGCCGCTCGGGGGGACCCGCGGGTGCCCAGGCTCCGCGGTACGGCGAACGGCAAGCGGCTGCTCCGTTCAACAGCGGCGGTCCTGTGCTGAATAACGCGTACCATGTTCCCTTAGGGCAGGCAGTATTACAGATTTTAGTTCTTTGGGTAGCAAAACGTTCCTTCACGCCCTGTGTAAAAGCATGAAAAGGTGGTGTATTAGCTGGTGAGGGCTAAGGTGGGGCCCTTAGCCTTCATGAGCGAACAAATGGGCCGGCAGCAGCACCCACCTTGGCAGCCGGGAGAAGCAATGATAACATCAGGGCTGCACGGGCCTCCGAAGCTGCCCAGTTTAACACCCAGCAGACCTCCCAGGGTTTCTGGGTGGACAGGCCTAGGCCAGCAAGGTCTTTAAACCTCAGCAGCGGGCAGGATGGCTGGTGTCAGTGTGAGGAGACTGGGGGAACACCACCAGGTACCTTCTGTAGCCCTGAAAGGGGGAAAGGGGAGGCAACGCAACGGCCCTTTTGCTTTTTCCACAAACTCCTCCCCTGGTGCTGCGTCTCCCCCCTCCTGCCCTCAGACCGTGCTGTCTGGCAAACCAGGTTTGGACAGAGCTAGCAGGTGTTTGGGAGACCATTTTCATGGCCATTACAGAAAGCCAGTCACAGGACCTGGTGGGTTGCAGTCCAGGTTCTCGTGATGGTCCCACCATGCTGACCCAGCAGCCTTGCGAGGCAGCTGTTAGTATGAGCGCTGACCCGTGAGGAAACCAAGTTACTTCCTTACCTAGCTGTGATCCCTTCGACAGTACCAGCAGACCGAGGGGATTTACTCCAATGGAACACACACCATTCACTATCACTCCACACATACAATGATTCAAGATGATATTTCCTCCACAATTTTTATTTTAAATTACAAAGGATGTTGCATACATTGATGAATTTGTATCTGAATAGAAGTGCTAGGGATCAAGGGTGACAGTAAACAAAGTCAATAGTTTCATTGTGCCTCTTTTCAAAAAAATAAAAACTGCACAACTATTAACCAACATTAAACATTGCAACTCTTAACAGATCATGCTTTTAACAAGGTAAATTTATTTTCTAACAGAGACAAGACTTTCAGTAAGTTTTTCTGAGCTCCAGTTGGAAGTTGATTATAGAGTATCAAGGACAGCATTACAATCATGACCCCCAAAGCATAGGCAGAACAGGATGCCATGTTTTGTTTAAAATGCTTTTTTTTTTGCCTGTTAACCACCTATGTCTGCATGTGCCATCAGCCTTAAGAGTTCACCCAACCACAAATACTGAGCAGTAAGTTTTACTTAGACATAACATCTATGAGGATAGACAATTCAAATCAGAATGTATGAATAGCCATCATTGTAAGAAAGATTAATAAAATTTAAGTGCTAATAGCCATCATTGTAAGAAAGATTAATAAAATTAAGTGCTACAACTAGGTTCTGTTTCTTAATCAGAAGATTTTGATAGGGCAGAGTGTGCTTTTGCCAAGACTAAATCCAATCCAGAAGTTCTCCTTGGAGTAGCTAGTTAACTCACCCAAATTGGACTTACACAGATACCTGACTACAAAATATTCTTAACTCAAGAAAAACTCTAAATACTGTTATCTAAAAGGTTTGGAGGTTTTTTTATGGAAAAAAAGAAAGTGTGTCTTAAAATAGCTCTGGCTCCACTTTTAGCTCCACAGCTCATTAGAAAGACAATAAATGCATAGTCAGTATTTGCTCTTGTGGAAGTTCATGAATGTCTAAGAGGCTGAGGATTGTAATTCAGTGCGCACACGCACCTTCTTATCATGCTAGAAGCATTGGGGGAAAAAACATGGCATATTGTGAAATGTAAATTGTAGGAAGATAGAGACATTTTTGTATGCTGCAAAGAATATACAACCTGAAAGTGCCATCTTTCATTAATGACATTTAAGAATCCCAATTCATATTGGGAGATACTCAAGAGTGGTGTTTTCTCAACATACTAATGCCCTTAATACAGTTACAAGAAGAATCAGTCACTGAAGCAGTAACTGTTTGAAATGTACTTCACACAGTCCCTGGGGTAAACAAAATAAACCTCAGCTGTGTGCAAGGCTGTGTCAATAAGCCAAGACCACACCTAGCAGCACACTTAACTAGATGATTCCAACTGAAGCCTCCAACTTAAAAAGAAAATAAAACCATGATTGGATTCTTGAAATTCAGGTCTCGAGGCCAAATACAGATCCCAACATTCACGGTACATAATTGGGTTATGCCTCAACAGAATTTCAGGAAGACTAGCAAGCACGTTTGAGGAACAGAATTGCATTTGCTATTTCTGCTGAAGGCAACTTGTATACAACCCTTTGAAATTCTCCTGATAAAGCCTTTTAGAGCTTTAAAAAAATAGCTATGTTTAAATGATTTATGGAAAAGAAAAGCACATCCAGTCTTTATATTTTGTGAATAAGCTAACTGTTTTATTACTGAAGGCAAGTGTCAGATAAATATTAGAGGGGGATCTTTTTAAAATAAAAATCAAAACTGACACCCCTGTATTTCAGAAGTGTCTGGTTGCTTTTAGGTTAGTTAAAAGACCCTTCATCCATTTTAGGTTTTTGTTTGGTTGGCTGTTTTTTTTTTAAAAAAACCACCAACAACACTTTTTCCTGGCCCTTAGTATGGAAAAAAGTCTATCTATAAAGAATTAGGAACTGAACACAGCTGAGCCTGACTCTCACATCAGCTTTACAGCAATGCAACTTCATTAAATCACAAAGATTTCAACTGGTATGATAAGAAAATCCAGCCCACCCACACATAAACATAGCTTTAGTAGTAAGTCTCTCTCATCCAAAAAACAAGTACTCACCAAGTATCAGTAAGTGTGTTCAATAAACCACAAAAGGAAGCGTTAGCAAAAGGGGTTTAGGGCTAAAAACCACCCTTTGTGAGCACCCCCACATTTTGCAAGGCCATTCAAAAACTGGTGTTCCATATAAATACAAAAGGACTACTACTGAGAGAAACTGAAATCAGATCTATCCAGACTTTCTTCAGGATGCTTTTATCAGTTCTGATTCAATTTCAGGAGGGTTAGGTTTGAAGAGTTCAGAGGGAATGAAAAACATTTAGTTCTAGATGTACAAGTAAGGCACAATATAAAGCCACATCATCATCATCTGTCATGAAGGAAGTAGGAAAGGACGAGAATCATACATGGTACAGTAGAACAAACAGTCCATCAATTCAAAGTGTGGCACCTAAGTTCAGACTGACGAGATCTCAACAAGAGCAGTTATGACAGCATGCTTTTAATATGGAAACAAATTCTAGAGAATCCAGTGTATCAGAAAAAGGAAGAGCTTTTGTTTGTATTAAATCAAAAATGTATAGTTGTTTTTGGATATAGGATTAAAAGTGAATATTCACAATGCCTACACTCAAAAACAAACAAAAAAATCCAGGACTTCATTAAGATCCACATACCATGTATGAACACTGAAAATCTTTAGAAAATGGTCTTCTCTAAAGATCATCCAAAAATGCATGCCACAATTGCCAAACAACAGAACATGTATATTTGTTGGTTTTTATACCCTTATAAGATTTTTGTTTGTGATAAGTATACACTAAATGTATATATTTTAATGACACTAGAGGAAGCAGATTGTTACTGGCATTAAAGTACAACCATTTCTAGACGGTTTAAATGCCACAGAGTCCCCTGGTTAAAATGTAAAGCTGCACAGCTTGCCTATGTCACCTTTATGATAAAGTTAAACCAGCAAAAGGTCTTATCTTTACTCTACATTTTACTGCCAGGTTTTATTTATATCAAGTATCGCTGCAGCATTCTGACCAGCCCAGAGTTAGCAGCAAGTGGCAGGAATCATATAAAATGCAGTTTCTTTTTTTTTTTTTTTTCTTAAACAAAGTGCTTTTCTAAGATATACATACATATAAATAGGTACAAAATAAAGTGTCAACATTAAAAAGCTCAACTATTTAAAAGCTTTAACTTAAAATAATACATAGAAAACACTGAAATGCAAGGGTATGGAATTCACTAAAGATTCAAAGTCTACTTTGAAATGCTAGACCAAAATCATATTCTGGTTTTCAGACAAAAATAAAAAGCTATGAAGTTGTATTTGCCCAGTATTTCTGAGCAGTAAAAAGGGGCTTTTCAATACCTTGTCAGTTTAATTTGTCACAGAATTTTTTACCTGATTGCAAAACTGCTCTCTTAATGTTTAGAAATGCTGCCTTGTCTACACAGTTTGGATATAGCATAAGGACCTCTTGTATCTGAGCACTGCGTTAACACCATTCATCAGAAAGGAACAACAGTATTCACATCTTGGTACAGATGCGGCCTTAACTTCACAGGAGACATTCTTTGTCGGGCTTTTATGGGCCGTATGCATCTCTGGAATAACTGCAACATTGGCAATAATTACAATAGGAATACATCTGACCCACTGTGTAAAGCAGCAGCCAACTCTCATCTCACCCTAACAACAAAAACACCTCAAACAAAACCACCCACATTCCACTCAGATTTTGCAAATCTTACGTGGATTTACAAAGTTTTGCCTAAATTGCCCTGGGTATTTGTTCAGTCTCTTGTAGGAAAGACTTTCTGTACAGCTCAGTAGTGGTATTTTGGCCTCCTCCTCCCTTCTGAGTCTTCCAAAGTATTTAGATACAAAGCAAGCTGTAGGCACACTCACAAAGTGTGGCAGGACTGCCACCTTCATCGGCCACTCTTACTGCACTATTACCGATTCAGACTTTTTTTATAGTACAAGCTTGGATATAAAAATAATCTACTTACAAACAAAAAGGAATCACAGTACAAACAAACTTAGACACACTAGAAATGAAGTGGAGAAATTCCCCAAAGGGAGTGGGGAGAAAGCCTTCATGGACTTTTGCATTTTTTTCAGCAGCTACATTTGAAAATATTTGGTATTTCTATTTTCAGTAAACAGTGTTTTGTCATCTTTAAATAGGGAGAGAAAGAACAGAGGAAAAGGGGGGGTCCATGAAACCAGAGAATGATCTTGCCTTGAGATAAAGTACTTTCTCATCAAAGGCTAAAGCTTTTAATCTGTACGTTAACACTGACTACAAAGCCAACTCTTATTAGCAGAAGAGCAAATAAGAACTGTGTTAATATTCCTCAACCATAGAAACTACTGAATTAACAAGAATAAGTCACATACAAGTTTGAAGAAGCTAGTTTCGAAATACCTGTACAAAAATATAAAAGTCTATAAATTTTTTTGTTTTGTTTTGTTTGAAGCCTGTGTTGATCCTTGGAAACATCACATGCATAATAATACATCAACTGGAAAAGTGGCAACTAAGGAATTAGATATTTGTAGCTCTTTTTTCTCTTTACATATATACACATTACAATAAAAATAATTTTATTTTGGTTGTTTGGTGGAAGTATACTACAACAAGCTAAATATTTTTTTAAATTCTCAAAGTTGAAAACTATTTTACCAATAGCTTACTAAAATCCAAATATATTAAAATCTCCTACAGTAAGTGCAGAGAAAAAAGATTTAAAGACTCCGAGACGGCCACCAACTTATCTACCATGGAAGCGAACTACAAGAACAGCAAAATAACATTGTTATGTATGAATGCTCCTTCTGTAGATAATTGGACCCAAACAAAAAAATTCACAGTTCAGTAAGATCCCTAACCCTGACCTTTAATTTTTTTTCTTTTTTCATTTGTTTTTACATTCAGTACAGTATCATATAAGCTGTGCAAAACTTTACTTAGACTGGCAGTTCGCCATATCAGTTGCATTTGTCTTTGGTACAAAAATAAACAATCGCATTAATGTGCAAGTATTTGTTTTCTTCCGGCCAAAGTACCGAAATTGAGTTTTCTAGAGCCATCTTTTATACAATACATAGACTCTGTGGCATATATCTACATTTTCAACATATTCCTATATACATTCAAAAATTTTAAGAGCTGGAACAAATACATTAAAACCTATAATCTTACCATCTATACATCTTGGTTTTTCCCCTCAGGGTTTTCTTCATACAAAACTTTACCAGCTTATACTGATAGCTCTCCCCCCAGAATACAAGGCACAAAGAATATACTTTTTTCTCTTGCTTGCACAGACATTTAAATACTATATTAAGCTCAGGAAATTAAAGTCTTATATGGCACACTAGCTCTAATGCCATGTGTGCTATGTACAAGTTAATGGTTGCAAAGAAAGCTTACTGTTTTTTAAGAAGAACAAAAGAAAATCCAATTATTAAAAAAAAACCAACACCAAAAAACTCCCTAAACTGACAGCTTTACCAAAAAAACGCTTCCTCTTATTTTACTTGGAGCATAAACCTGTCACAATGTCTGGCATATGCTAAAAATGCTTACTAGCAAAACCATGTTTTTGCTTCTAAAACAAAAGTGATATATTCTGGTCCTAGATAACTTAATTTAAAAAAGAATCCTCATCTCTGTATTTAAGCTTAAAGCAGCTTTGAAACTATCTGGTTTATGGTCCAAAAATGCTATTAAGCATTTTATATCATGCTTTGATTTGTTTTACTACATTGTTATTTAAAAACAATGGAACCTAATTGTAAGTGTTTACATAATGCTAAAGTGACATGCAGACCAGAATGCAATTTACAATGAAGTACTTGACAACACAGGTAGAATCTGACTGATGAGAACAGCTGAAGTCATGTCTTAAACTTTTGACATTGGTATTCGCAGCCCTACAAGGCCACCGGTGGGGTCTCCTTCTGCAGTCTTCTCTAAAACTTGATTCACAAATTCTGATGTCTGTCCAGCTACAGGTAGTCCTAAAAAGGGAGGGTAAGAAAACATGCTGTAAGGTTACTATTCACTGCCCGTATTCATATGTTCCTGCAAGTAATACAAGGCCAATGAACACTTTGGTTAGTAACCAGCAAAAAGGGACAGACAACTGAAATTGGGAAGCACTTCTTTCTTTTCTCTATTCCAGAAATTGTTTGCTATCTAACGTATCACAGATTACAAGTTTCTTCACATACATGCAAATACATGAAGTTTACTGCTTACCAAGAGTGTCTTTAATAAGTACGTTCAACTTCTGTTCCATGTTGATTCCTCTATCATCTTTAGGTACCTGCACCCGATTAACTATTTCTTGTTTAATGGAGTTGATCACAAACAGTAAATTATCTGCAAAGAAAAAAAACCTGCATTAGATTTACAGCACATTCCCCAGGGAGCAAAGAGATCCACAGTTGTCCACACACTGTTATCTGTAAGTGTCAAAGGTGTCACATCACACTTACTGTAAAATCAAGTTGTAATAGTTTACATCTGTAAACGTATTTTTAAAAAGATTTACATTACATGCATACATTTACATAATTTACATCTGTAAAGTAGCTCAACACTGCAGGTAACCCAATTTACGTACACTTTATGGAGTGGACTGTTTTTGTACCAAGAAAATTGTTGGGTTTGTACCAACCCTGTTTTCTGTATAAACTGCTAGGTATGACCCAGGTTACACGATGGTGCAAAACACAGACTTGTCTGAACAAAAGAAAAATTAAGATGTGAAGAGTTGTATTTACCATATTCCGTGTTGAGACCCCAGAGTTTTACTTTATTGGCTTCATACTGGGCTTTCTTTTTTAGTCTACAAGCCCTATAGTAAGAAGAGGGGAAGAATTAGAACACTAACAAAAATTCCAGAATACTAAGAGCATCTGTTTGTTTGCCACACAAACTTATCAACCAATACTCCCAGAGCTGTGATGTACAAAAATCATCTATCTACTCACTCACCTGCACTGAAAGCACTCTGCTACCTATCTTTGCTTACGTTTCACACTTGGGGATTTTATCACTGTATCAATCATTTGCTCTGCAGCTAAGCCAGCTTCCAGTGGAAATACATTGTTATCTAGGGAACAGGCAAACTACATCTTCAAAGTGCCAGTTGCCCTGCTTTTTGATAAACTGGTAATTAGCCCATTGCAGGAACTGCCACGATGAAGCAGGATCTCGAGGCAAAAATTAGTTAGATCTTAATTGTACAGTTTTAGTAATCCAAATATACTCATCCATGTAGCGTTATCTAATATATACCTGGAAGCCAGCTTGTTCTTTTCTTTTCTTGACCTTGGTCTGGCCGTTAAGGGAAGTTCACTGACTGGCGTCAGGTCACTGATCACCTTATTCAGCTTCCTCAGTTCATTACCGATCTGTAGAAGTTTTCTAGGGTTGGGAGTCAGGTCTTCTACATCAGTCCTCCGTGACTTCTTTGCTGCATATTTTCCTGTTTTAAATATGCAGAAAATTGGGTTGGGAAGTGACACAATACGTACACAAACCTGTGAAAAAACATTCTTAAATACGTATTTTTTGGGGTGCAGTTTAAGTTCCTTTGTTCGTTACAAGAGAATGGACTGGAATCATGTGATCCGTATGGCCTTTCACAACAGAAAGAGCATTTCCAGACAAACTGCTTTGTACATTTCATATTATGTCCAGATCAGATAAAAGCAAATACTGCTGGCCAGGCCACTGGATGCAATAGACAGTATACACACAACCGTGCTGAAAAATGTATGTCACAAGTTCAAACCCAGTTGTTTTGCCCCAACTGTAATTTGCTAACTCATGTGTTCAGCCAATACACCCTCTTGCACACTCAAGTTGATGAAATTCCTACATAATCTTATTAAGAAAGTTCTCTATTAGGAGTTTCAAGGCCTGGTACTGAAAGGATCTTTGGTGATACTGAGTTTAAATAATCCACATAAAGGTTAGTTAACCCCTTTTATATGTATCTGAAGCTATTTAAGACCTGGTTTTCCTGAGGAAATACACATACTCAAGACAAAATCTTTATTCCTTAAGACTGTCTGCCACTGCTATGTGTCTTTTTCTAGATTTCTATTAAAAATGCCAGTTGTTACAGACACTTGCATGAATATGTTAATAAACCTAACAAAACCTGCTCCAGAAATATTTATTAGAGAGCTGATAATTTAGCATGACTTATCTGAGGTAGCAGATGACCTTGGTGCATATTTCTGTATGAAAATAAAAAAATCATGCATGTGTTAGATTCTGTAGCTGCTGGATGTTAAGTAGTGTTTGATCCTACAAATCCCTTGCATAGGCAGGGTCACTTAAGTGTCACTTCGTCCTCCAAGTGTCTGGTAGGACTGAGTCCTCAAGGCATGTTTGGTTATTTGTTGTTTAATAACAAGTATAGATACAAGCCTTCATAAGAAGGAGCAGAGATAGGGGCTTTAGGTACTGGTATTTCACTACAAGATAAATAAGCATATAAAAACTGAGGAAATTAAAAAAAAAAAAGTTTTCTTCACCGAATAAATCTACAAGTTACAAGAACAAAAAAAATCCTTTGGTTTAACAGAAGGTAAACAGCCATGTTAAGATAGTAATTTTCAACTGTAAGGGAATGTTAACATTACAACCAGGAAAGCTGGTTTCATTTTCTCTTTCAAAGCCAAAATAAATGGAGCAGCCTACCAAAGAGCTCCTGTGACAAGAAAACAAACATTACTCCTAAGAGTGGTTTGTTCTCAGTGATGTTAGTCATCTGTGTGGTACAGCAAATTGCTAATAAAAAAGTTACGGGAATAAGACATAGTTATTGAAACGATTGGTTAAAGTTTCTAAGAGGGTATGTTAAAGAAATAGTCTATTCACAGAAGAGCAACTGCTTAACTGTGCTGCATTTGCATAGGTGGGAGAAACAAGTAGGGAGAAGCAAAAAGAGACAGTTGCCTTATTGCTTGTCCTTTAGTTCGTACTGCAGTTAACGTGAACTTTGCATTTCAGATCACTTCCAGCTTACTTCTAACACAAGCAAGACTGAAACTAACAGCTACAAGGAGCAAGTATCAGTCAAGCAACCCATCAAACATGTTTACAGTATTGCACTGAGAAAATTTCACACTCTTGCCGTTTCCACTGAAAGCCCTTGGAAGTTACAATTCTCAATTCATCCACCTTCCTCTGGAAGAAACCACACTGAAAGTTACTGCTGTATGTTCCCTGTGCCTTCCTTGGATGCTGTGCAGAACTCCACTAACTGAGCAACAGACTTAGTGGTTTAATGATTTATTTTCATGGCCAAAACACAAATTCTCAGCACTTGCAAGCATGGGAGCTTGGCTACTGAAGGTGTCAAACAAAAGACTTTCACTTATAACTACAACTTAGTACTCTTACCATGATGGAGACCATTCTTCTGATACATGTTACTAGGTAACGTATCTCGATTCCACTCGGATGGCCTCAGCATTCTTTCTTGTTGAGATGGTGTCAGTTGCTCACTGTACTCCCAGAAGTATCTTCGCTTGCCTCTCTTCCGAGAGGATATTGCAGTCATTTCTTTTAAATCCTCCACAGAATCATTTTCATACCCTAAAAGGATGCATTGCATTGTTTATATAATGTTGACAAAACTGTTTCTAGCCCTTTAACAGTGGACTGAGTATTCAAATTAAGAGCAAAACCACAGAGGAGGCCTGTTTTACATTAGATAATAGACTTGGTTTTCAGCATCAACTAGTACTGGGTACTTGTCTTAAATCCAGGGATAGACATTGAGCCAGTGATGGTGCTTTATTAGTTGAAAAGAGACAAATTATTTATGCACTGAAAGCCCCTTTATGTTTTCTGACCCCTTAAGCTCTATTGCTCTTCTCCCCCACAATCCCACCACTGCAAAGTACAGACAACAGATGTTGGAGAGTGTTCTTCCATCCTTACAATTTTCTCCATGAATTTGCAGGAACATAATCCTAACTCGCCTCCACATTCTAGTTAATCTCTAATCAAAAAGCATAGAAAGAGAAGCAGATAATGATGGATTAGCAAAAGACTAGTAAAGAAAGCAAAGTTATTCAATCATAGAATATTCTGAGTTAGAAGGGACCCATTAGGATCATCGAGTCCAACTCCTGCTCTTCCTAGAGTCTGAATACCTTTGGGAAATACATCAAACCACCCATCTCTGTTAGACTAAAGGAAGAGGGCTCTGTTATCAGGACAATGACCTAAAACCCATAAGAAAAGACCATCTAAATTGAAGGGCTCTGGACACAAGCTGTTCCATCTCTTCCTCACCTTTTTAGTGGGATAAAATGATGCACAGTAAAGCTACGCAATATTTTAGAGGTATATTATGATGCATTTGCTATGATGAACTGTTCGTGAAGTACATGGAAACTGTAATGCCACTATCCACACTGCATAAATATTTATACTATAATTATGTAAACACAAACCACAGTTTTTAAAATCCTATGTACACTTTAGAAAATAAAGACAACCTATATTGAGGTTAAAAAACCCCAAACCACTGCATTGCCTTTTGTACTAAAATGCTATATAACAGTTTACATTTACTTAAAAAAGAATGCATCTCAAAACATCACATACACTGATGAAGCTTAAAGAAAAGCCAACCACTGAGCAGACTGTAAGCTTAACAAGCCTTGACCCCATATGCTTGAGCTCTGTTTCATCTTTTAACACTAGCACAAAGAACACTTTCTTCCTTTTAGAACAGTCCACTCAATTAGTCTGTTTGCACTTGAAAAAACAGTTGAGAAACAAATTTTCTTGCTTTGGTGTGACTCTCACCTCATAACCCAAAGTATGAATAAAAGTTAGGTGTGCAGAAGTATGAAATCAGTTCTAGAGTTCAGTTTCTAATCATTTCATCAACTCATTTACTTTGATGCTCTGGTTTATTAAAAAGACAGTATTTTAAAGGCAAATCAAACAATGAAACATGCTTTATAGAACATTTTTTCTTGTATAGCCAAAATGATTATGACAATTTACATTAAATATAGTTTCAAATACCATAAATATTTGTAACTGTACTTCCATTTTACCCAAATGCTGTTTGATGTATCAAAATACTCTTAAAGACCCCACTTACTTTCCACTTGAAAAAACATGTCAAGCTATGTAACTCATTATATATATATATATATAAATTTAGCCCATCTTCATGACAACACAGAATTAAGTCAACCGATGAAAACAAATCTCTTTAAGAGCCGATATGTACAAATGTACAAGGTTAAAATCAAGACTTCCTTTTTGCTTATTTAAACTATAATTAAGTTAGAAACTTAAATTATGTTGACTTAATGCATTCTGCCTTGCAACTCTAACATTGCCCTGCTACCATTTTAAAGTTACACAGAATAATCTATTGCACAATGTCCTAACCTAGCCTGTAACATACAGGAGTGCAACAAATCTGTTTAACTTTTCTGCACTGTATTCATTTTCCTTGAATGCTCCTCTTAGCAAAGATCATATAGCAGTCTCACTTTCTTTGGCAGGCTTCTAAGAAATCTGAAAAGGTTCTTGTATTTACCCTTCAAGCCCTTCATAAGTCCCTCCTAAAAATCTTTGTTCACATCCCTTACTATAGTTTTAGGCCTAAATTCACCAGGGTTAAATTAAGTAAAACAGACAACAGGATAGACATGACTTCTGCATCTTACCAGATTAAAGGCAAAAATAGCCCCACCAAAACAAAAACAGAAACCCCCTTCTCTTTACCATTTAATCATACTGACTTCTGTCAAACCATTTATAAGCCTTTTTCCCCCAGCTGATGGTCCAGGTGCTCAGAATAGATGCAATGCAACTTCTTTAAACAATGTCCATGTCTCTACAAGCACTTTTCCCTTTCAGCTGTCTTCTCCTGTGCTCCTGAAAACTGAATCAGTCATTGCATCTCCCATTTCTGAAACCTCTTGACTACTTGATAGGAGAAGCAGTCATTTACAAATATTTCTATTAAATGAGATACATAAAATATACTAGTAATGGCAAAAAAAGTTCAAGTGCTAGAAAAGGCCTGGGCTGATAATTCCCATAATAAATTACTTCTGCAGGTGACCAGAATTGCTAAATCTGTATCACGGTGATAATAAAAACATTGTTGCCCAAACTTGCTCGACAGCTAGTCACATTTTTACTTATTTCTCAATGTTCCTGAAGTTCACTATATCCAAGTATTTCCTCAGACAACACTAATACTTTAAGAAAGCATTTCCAAAAACATACATGAAGAAGAATAAAGAAAAGCAAACTGTGTATAAAATACATCAGAGGGTCAGATTAAGTTTTTGTCCTTTCAGTAAATTACATCTTCAGTCTAAATTTATCAAGTGATTTTGGTTTAAGTACTACGGAAGGTTAAATCTTCCTGTGCCATGCCTATTTTTAGAAACGTTATCCATAGTATTTACCTTTACTCTAAAGGTAAAAAACCAACACAAAGTACAAGAGCGACATAAGTAAAATACCTAGAGACATTACCTTCTAATATAATCAAAACATATGGTGGAACTTTTAATATCACCATACTTGAGGTGAATGGCTTCATTCACTTAAAAGTTCTAGCAAGCTTGTATAAGCCAAGTTCCTCAGTTACTGTACTGCACAACATAGTTGTATTTAGAAGGCAAAAGCGATGGCTTGTCAGTAAAATTTGAACAAACGGCAAATAGTTAATGTAATTCCACCAAATGAAATCCCAGCATTTTAATACAACATCTCTTCTTCAAGGTTACCAGGCTTTCTGTGCAACGTGCCTCCGTGGGCTGCACAGCACTGTACAGTACAGCAATCATTACAGAGCTGTAATAGCTACTCAAAGCCCCAGAAAGCAGAGGGAGTTCAATTCAGAAGAACACAGGAAGAGGTTTTAAAATACTAATAAAAATGTGTTATGTGTATGTAAAAGTAACATAAAGCACATAATGCTTAACAAGTTTAATGCCAACTCAGGAAATCTACTTAGAAAATAATTTAATCTGAGAGTTCATTATGACAGACATTGACAAGCTTTAGGGAAACTGCTGTTTTTAAAAAGGCTAAATTTCAGCTGCTTTCTCCCCCCTGAAGTTACATACTGCGGAACGTCCGAATACCTTAATTCTTACACTCTACTACAAAGCATTTAGAAAATGTGAATGTTGTAATACTTGCTACAACAAAACTAATACTTGGTTACAGTCCTGTCCCTTTCCCTTCAGATTTTTTTTTTACACAACGTTACCGCTTCGTTACCTTCTACGTGAAGGTTAGTTCTTATTTCTGTTGTTAAGGCTCCATTTCTACATGCAGAAGAGAGGAATTCAGTATCCTTTGAAGACCCACTAAGGGTTACTGCTGAAAACCACCAAGAAACAGTTCTATTAGTTTCAGTGGCAGGTATTCTTTGGATTCTGTGGAAAACTGTACCTACAGTAGGACTTAAGTAATTATGAAATTATTTCACTCAGGCTATGATTTCATACCAGCTATCAAGAGCTAGAACTCTGGATAAATTCAAAGCAGCAACCTACTGAAGCACTAGAAAACTCTGCACATCCTGTCATCAAGCCACAAAAAAAGACGACAACAATTGCAGGTAGTTGCTCTACGACCTTGGGCTACAAGCTAGGTTTCCTGTATTCTCTATTATTACTTTTGTTGCATGACCACAGTTTATGCAGTTTTTCTTGAAACAGGGCAATAGAGACCTTGTATAGTTTTCATTAATTACATTTTGCAAAGCACTTAGAAAATCTGGGATGAAAGTTCATCATTTAAGATCAGTGCTGCTCATCTGTAATTATAAAGCATTCAAAAGCATTCTTTCCCACTTGGCAAACAAATCCATTCATCTCCATGTTAACAAAGCCCTACATTGCTGGTACCTGGTTCTGAGAAAGTATCGCTGATGTCATCATCTTTATCATCCTCGTAATCTTCTTCCTCATCATCGTTTTCAGACAGCTCATGCTCACTGCCGAACCCTTCATCATGGTCCTCATCTTCAATATCGTCCTCATCATCCTCATCTTCCTCAGGGTCTCCTTTAGCTGACTGTTCACCCAAATTGTCTGTTACAAAAAGAGAATAGTTGTGCTCTTCTTTCTTCTGTGAAGAATCTGACACTGATGTGCTGGCAGAAAGACTGCTCTCCCCCACAATAAGCCCTGGAGTTTCCTGGGGTGGACTGAGTAGCAGTTCTTGAGTTTCTTTGAAAGGCAAAATAGGAGGCGTACTGTGACTATGCGGGGACTCTATTCCTTTTCTTTCTTGTCTCTTTGCTACAGCACCACAGTAGCAGGTGTTTTCCTTTGCTGCATCAGCATGTGTCTGGCTCAGCACTGGTCTGCTCTGTGGTAAAGGACTGATCTTTACTTTTGCCTTTTTAACATAGTCTTTACATTCAACATGAATGTTCACCTTTTCATTATTGTACACATTGGTCTTCACCATGATTTGTGTACTGGAAGCAGGCTGAGTTGCAGGTTTGCTTGCCTTCTGAACACAGTCCGACAAAGGTGCCTCAGCCTGAACATTCTTGGAGGAACAAACTGGGGCTGCTGCTCTGGTTGCAATTTTTTTGCCAGGTAACAAAGAATTTAAAGGGTTTTGTTTTACACTAAAGAGCAAATCAGGGTAATAGAGTGAATCAGAAACAGGTTGGGAGTCCTCACTATTAAGCTGAGCCAGCGTTGGTGTTTTGCTTATCACCTCTTCATCTTGGTATGGGCTTGAAAAGTCATCAAGGCCCAGGTAATCGACCTCTTTTGTTCCCCAGATGTCACAGCTGGTTAATTTAGTGTACTTAGTTAAGTCTTCACAGTAGGTGTCCCACTGCTCCCACTTTGAGGTGAGAGCAGCTTCTTTGTCCAGGATGTCCGTAAAAGACTCCAAGTTCTCAAGGTCTTTGCAGTCCTCCATTGAAAGTAAGTTGTCTCTGGAGCTTTGCTGATAGTCCATTTCTCTGTCCTGTGCATAGTAAGGTAAATTAAAAACTAATACAAAAAAAGTATCAATCATCTCTGTCCTCTACTTAATCTAGTATGGTGAGCTTAATTTCAGTGAAGTTTAAGAGAGTGATAACACATGAAGATACCTCAACTTCCAACTAAAAGCTTCTTTTGAGGGTCAGAATGAAGTTCAGCTTCTGTGCTTCAGCAGCAGATCCTTCTGAAAAGATTGCTAAAGATACAAGTCAAATGCTGCTGGATTCTTTTTCTGCTATTGCAAATTCATCTGGTCATCAGGAACTAGACTACTACCAATATCCATGTATTTAAAATATGAAAGACATCACAGGCAAGCTGTTCCAGTCTCTATTAACCTAGGTCAATCTTTGCTGTGTGCTTAACAGAATATGCTTAAATTTACCAGTCCCTGGAAAACTTCATTCTAACATGATCAATTAACGACTATGAGCTACCTTTCTCCTCTGATGCAGGGGAAAAAAAAAAAAAGAATGCTAGTATAAGTAGCTCATGAGTCAACTTTTATTTTGCGTCCCCTGCATTCACAGCTTGGGTGAAGTAGTATATAGCTGCTCTTGCAGAAAAGATTGTACAGAAGAGTCTCAAGCACCATTACATAATGTCAACACAGCTCTATTTGAGACTTGTATATCAAGTCTCTCCTGATGGCCAGCTTTAACAGGCATCTACTGAGGAAGCATCACATTTGCTGGACAAGCAGTTAGGCTCTTCCCTAAACACTAGCTAGCAGTAATGAATAACCTTCTAGCATTCTTGAACAAATACCCCTTTATTACTACACCAACTCAGGGTATTAGTCAAGGAGAGGGAGTTATGTACACACACAGAAAGATGACCTACCAGTTCATACATGAAGTCTGGATCTGAACTGCTTGCCAAGAGATCCGTGCTCATCAGAGTCTGCTCTGAAAACACATGGCTCCGAAAGGCATCCCCAAAAGGAGGGTCCATTCCACTCACACTGGGCTACAACAAAATTGATACTGACATTTGAAGCATGCTATAAAAAGGCATATTCTTTTCTTCAACAAAACATATAAAGAATATTGCCATTTCATCCAAGCCTCTGAACTTGTGCTACACTTGCATCTGGGAGGTTTTTACCTACACAGATAAGCATGTCATTTCTCAGAGTGAGAGAATGCTTTAAGAACAGCTAACAACATGCAGCGCTTTAATCAAAGGACACATTTGTATGCATCATATAGCTGCAAGAGCATTGCTCATGCATTCCTTTTTGTTGGTTTAAAATTCTCATGCGTTTGCCAAGTTTAGGGATATGTTAGCATTTGTAGAAGAGGAGAGCAAGTACTGGCAAGATTTGTGAGTATCAATAGGCACTACACGCTTGCTGGGCCTTCACCCTAATACAAACCATTCTGTACTAAAGCAGTGTTGCCTGCCTGTTTTTAGAACCGTTAGAACTCATGAAACTTCCACCTGAGATTGTAACAAAAGCAAAATTTATTATAACTAAATCAAGAGTGTTATATCTCTCAAGAATGAAGTGGAACTTTGCAAAAAAACATGCAGGATGACTGGGCTTACAGGGAATGGGCAGCAAGGCTTTCTGCTACATTTAATTCTAGACCTCTATTCCTCTTCTAGACACACTTGCCCTGAGGGTGGGGAAGGGAGAAACACTGTACTGCTGAAAGTCATTCAGTGTGCTGATGTGTGAATCACTGCAGTAATAAAAGGCTGCTCTCCAGGCATCCAACCTCATCAAGACGACAACTTTGCTGAATCTTGCTGTGTGAACAAATACAATACCAAGAGCAGCAGCATAGCTTCCACCATAGACACTACTGGGACCCTAAAAAATATACATCATTTAATCTCTTACAAATTCTCCCTGATAATGCCAGTCAAATTTGCTCAAGCTTTCTTTTTTTTTTTTTAAATAAGGAAGCAAAACTATTTACAGAAGCAAATAAAATCATAACAGACTTACCTGAGGCATTTCCAAGCCCAGATTCCCCAAATCCAATTCCAAACTTCTTGTTTTATTCACTTGTAGATTCCTTTCCAGCTTTACTTCAGTCTCAGTGAGTTTACACAATCCATGCAATTAAATTTTTCCTTAGGATAACTTCAGTACACCCTGATGGATCTCTTCTATTTGTAGACTTCTGTGCAGAATAAACACAGCAAACCCCCACGGAGTAAGTAATCCTTCACCAAAAAGGTTGTGCTTAAAAAACAGCCAAAGTGAAGACAAAAATTCTCCCTGAAAAGTGATTATTCCTCATGCTGGAATGTACAGCAATTTTCTTCCCCTGCCATCTTTCATCGAGTGAAAAGCCACAGATGCTACAGAACTGAGTTCCTGCAAAAACCTTTTTGGCTAAGTTACATTTTGTTGCCTTTTTTCCTCACCTACAGAGACTATGAGCTCTATAGACACCTGAAAAGAAAAGCCTGCCTAACTGTAAATAATGACTAGCATACTGCTGGGTATACAAGAGAGAAACAATCTTTATGACTAATATAACAGAGCCAACACATTCTAAAAATGTCTCAGGCAAACGTCTCAAAATACTAATTTCAGAATAGGTAGTAATACTGTTTCGGTGGTATCTCCTCCTTTCTTAAGAGACTAATCCATCCAGCACCAGATAAGATTATATCAATCACTCATATAGCAACATCTAGTGGTAGAGGGATTACAGCAAGCATGCTCACTGTCCAGCAGCAGTGGAAGGGAAGAGACAGACTTCCACAACAGAACAAATTAAAAATTGTGCCAAATTCAGAGTTGCCTAATAAAATATCTTTTCTATTATCAAGTAAGGCACATGTTGAAATTGGTCCAATTTATCTATTAGGAATTTTACCAGTTTAGTAGTTTCTATAGACCCGCTGCTACTTCAGATGTATATCTAAAGACTCTTCTGAGCCTCATATCCTGCTTAATCCTACATTTTTTAACAACGTAAGGAAAAACTGAACTGTAGAGAAGCAAGCACCTTGGCACAAACATCAGGAACTATATCTACACTAAAAGTATGACAAAAGACTCATAAAATAAGTAACAGGAAGTAAAAAAAGACCATTATATAAAAAACAGTAACAAAAATCATCCATGGTATCAAACCTTAGTATCTGATGTAACTACATTGTCTTCAAGGATGCTGCTTTCTTACTGTCTTGCTTGCCTGCAAGATCCCTACCCTTTTAAGTCTCTAACAAAAAAGCAGCATTAGAGGAGTATAATTAAAAAATGGTACCATCATACTTGCACACTTTTTAAGCATTATCAGTTAAAATATATTTGCTTCTTTGAGCAGAATTCTTCACAAAGCACTGCTCCTAAGTCAGACTGGTGCAATCTGCTCAGACTATGTTTATTCTCTTCTTTTGAAAAACAGTAAAGTAAAAGTGTGCCCCTACAGCAGAGCTATGCTCAGAACCCTCCTCCCAACAGCACGTGACAGCATCCCCATGATTATTCCTACTTTCAGGCAGTATCTCAGCTATTTTGTTATATTCAGCATATATACATACCATCAGACTGTGGTGAAAACAGACACTATGCAAAAAAAGTCTTTACTTCTCAAAACATACTGCTTTTCAAATAGTTGCTAGAATACAAATAACAACAATTACAAATCCAGTTATACACAAGTTCTCAGTAAAACCACGCTACCACTGCCAAAAGTAAGCCATTCCTTGTAGGGCCCTATGTCGAGTAAGAGCCAGTTTCTTCTAAGAAAATTTTCTTTCTGCTCTAAGACTTCCAGGGTACTCTTTTACCTATCTTAAAGTGGCATTTAACATTAAGTTTGTGTCCCAGGGCAACAATGCCTCAACAACCTCCATCTCCCTTCACCCCACAAAGGCTACACCGCAGCAGGACTCATCCTTCCTATGCTGATAAATGCAACATGAACAACATTCACTTTTCAACCTGGCCTGATCTAGTAGAAAGGGCCTGTTCTTTAAAACAATAAATGATGTTCTCATACGCAAAGAGGCGAGAAGGATATCACCTTTAATACCAGTCTACACCTGCGTAGTATCTTTCTTTCCATACAGAGTGGCACAGATTGATGCCTTTTTCAACAGAACATCAGATTAATAGTTTGACGTCAACACCAGAACACTGCCACCACCACCTGCATTCACATGGGAGACTGTCAAACTTCTGCCACTGCATGATATAAAGGGGAAAGAAAGGAGATGTTTGCTGCTTCTTTACCAGTTATTCTTTGTTATGTTTTTGTTAGAACACGTACCTCAAGCCATTCCACTGTGTTTCATACACAGGAAAGGGGGGGTGAAACTTAATCTGTACTGACACCGATTTCAGTAACAACCAACCTACGCTTCCAAGTGTCAGGACCAGGGAGCTTTTGGATCATTTACAAATCCTGAAAACAGACATTAAACATTCAAAATACTTTTAGCATCGCAAAGACTGGAGTGATCTTTTAGATATAAACTTATAGCACCATTTAAGAATGACAGTGTATCCTCCCAGGTCAAAGCAGTAGCATATCAGCTAATTCTCCTGTAATTATCTTTATATTTAATTCTTGACATTTTATAATATTAATATTTAAATGTGATTTGAATCCCATTAGGACCTATTCAAGCATTTTACAACATAAGATTTTCCTTGGTAGTTCTATGGAGGGGGGAAACATGGCGAGGCCATAAAAAGGAAGACACTGACTCAGGGAGCTGCACAATCCAGGCATGCTTCATGCTCCCACCAAAGCAGACCTAAATTTCCCAGAATCATCAAGATCTTCATTAAAAGAATCATGGTGTTCACACTCAACTACCAGTATTTTTTCATGAACTAGTAAATAAAGATGTATAGTAGAAGTCAATGACACATATGGAAGCACAGCTGTAAAATCTGAACTCGCTGTGAAGGAAAGTAACTTTGTGGACCGCAGCTGAAGTTCCATTTTTACAGAATTTATCATTATTGGCACTCTCAGCCCAAGACTGAGTTAGAACAGAACAGTACAGTTGTTACATTATCTACAATGAATACAGATTTGAATGAACTGAAACATGTGTGGCAGAGCGAAAGAATGGCAGTATAAGAATTACTGAAGATAAATATAGCAGGAATTTCTAATTCAGGAATATTTTCATTAATGCTTTACATCAGCCCTTCCCAAATCCGGAGGTACAGAGGTGAAACCCTGTAGTTGCTTCACAACAACTGAACCACAGGTGGAATACACAGCCTGAGGCACCAGGCAGGGTGCCGCCACTCCTTTTGGCAGCAGCCTGCAGTTAAATTAGATTAAGGTGATTAAGGAGCCAGTCCCTGAGTTGGTTCTGTGTCTGCAGATTCTTGAGCCACATCAGTGCGGAGCTGTGCCCCTGCTCCTGGGAGAAAATTCCCTCATTCATTTGGGCGTGAGGAAGGGCAAGACATCTCAGGAACTGCCGTGTTCATCCAGTATTTAAGAATTTGGGGTAGTGATGGAGGCAGGCATATATACATTGGTTAAAATCCCCATCAGTCATCAATAAGTAACTAAAAACTGTATAGTTCATAATTTGTTAATCTAATGACAGATCCTAATAAAAATCCTCTGCATTTATATTTACGTTTTGAAAAGATGCATTTAGAATAGTTTAATAGTGGTCCCAAGACATCCAGGAAGACTGAACTTCAAACAATCTAATGGCAGACTTACTACATGACATTACTGATGCAGCAGTACATTTAAATTGGCAGACAGCAGGACCCAAACTCAAAACATGCAGCATTAAGGAGAGGCATGACAGTTACCATGCACGTGCCACTTCCCTAGACTAGTGAAACACCCTTCTGCAACAACACATTATCTCCAAAGAAGCTCCTGTAAGAGAAAAGCCTAAACTGCCACCTTTCAGCTTGACAACTCTGAAAGTCTTCCTCAGTCACCTATATGAATCGTGTACTGTAGCTATAACTAAAGCCGCTATTTCTGTCTCAATTCAGATATGATTTTGTACAATTTAAAAAGCACACAGAGCGTCGCTATACCATTTTGTTGATTGCACAGTGCTTATTATCACAGCAGCTAAATGACTGTTATAAATACCTTACATGAACAATTACATTTTTCATGATGGTGACTGCATCACACAGCACAGTTCGTCAAAGTTACATTTTTGGTGCAGATAAAAAACCAGCACATCACGAGAGCCTCTCAATACTAAACCTACCAACTCAGACTAAAACATTCAAAATGCCAAACTTTGAATTTCAGAGTATGCACAAAAACTATGCCACATGTTTTAAAGGAACCATTATGTACAATGCAGTGCTGTATTCCGACTTTTTATGAAGTACTACAGTTAGAGATGCAAGAGTTCTCCTACGCTTCTCTTAAAACTTTTTTTCCTTCCACAGCTTGTGCCAATTTGTTTCCTATTACAGAACATACTCTGCTCAGTGCGGTCTTCAAGTGCAGAACGTATTTTTTCTTAGTTTTGTTTCTGAGTGTAATGTTCTTGTTTTTTTTTTTTTTCTTCTTCTTTCTACATGATTCTTCGATTATTAGCCAGACTTAAAAAAGTTATTTTACTTTTCTTCCCCACCACAAAGACACTAAGTTTTCATTTGTGGTGGGTTGTGGGTTTTTTTGTAGCAGGTGAGCAAAGACACTCTTGTAAAAGGTCTTCCTCTGCTTCCACCCACTGTAGCCTCATTCACCTGCTCATCCAAAGATGCCAAGTCCCTCTACCTTCTCAGTGATGCGTTTGTATTAAAATGCCAGCATAAGCATCTAAGATACTATGCCCTTTGCCTTCTCTATCCTGGACAGGAAACGCCATCTGCTTAAGACTCAGATCCTAAGTTTGATGGAGCACTGCCATTTAAAAGAACTAAAGATACAAGGACTGTTTCACTTCTTTTAAGCCTCTTCCCTTCAGAAGAAGGAAACTGCTACTTCACTGTCTTTGTTCCTTTTCCTCTGCTGACATTCCCTTCCCCCCCAATATTTTTTTTCTAATCCTACTTGCCCACAGCAGACAGACTTCAAGATCTGGAAGTGATACCACTAAAGAGAAGCTCTGGTCTCCAATCACACACACAACACCTCAGGTAAAAGAGCTGATGAATTACCAAAAAGAATACAGCACTACATCCCTTGTTTGAATTATTACCCCCTACACGTCAATGCCAGCTACCCAGCTTTGGAGGGGTATTCCACTTCAGCATGACTGCATAATCTAATAGGCAGATGCCAATAACTGATCATCATGCAAAAGGCAGAAGAAAAAAAAGTGATTTATTTTTTAAACTAACGAACAACGCATTGCATCTACATACTTTATAACAACTATGCCCAGAATAATACATTCCTAGTAGAAGTGCTAGCTTTTCTGTACTTTCTGGAACAAAGACTGAGGTTTTATTATTATTTTAGTGCCAAGAATGGGACGTGCAGCGTGTTAAACTTATTAGAGCTACATTAACACACTTCAATTCATTTAAAAAACTTTGAATAGTTAAAATATGAATTGCATAAACCGTTATTAAAATACCACTGTAGAGCTAGGAGAGTTGTCAGCACAGGAGAATTAGCAGTAAGACTAACGTTCAAAAATTTTTTTGAGCCAGAGATTTCCCCTGAAGCACAGTGCGGCCAAAGCAGAGACAGAAAACAAAAGCAAAACTAGACAACAATGTAGCTTACAATCTCCAGCAATATTCTACATTCCTACATGATGATTCTGTCTATATTTTTTTTTTCTGACAGTACAAAGTCTTTCAGGGTAAGAAAAAAATTAGTTCTATAGCTCCCAGAAAAAAACTCTTATGATGAAGAGAATGGTACAATCTAGTCTACTCTTCATACTGTAACATTATGTTTTGTTATACTGTTGTTAGAAATGTGTTATCAGTACAGCATACTTCAAAGCCATCAACAAATCAGAAAAATGCATCAGTCAAAATAGTCCAAACAGTAAAAAAAACTAGCACAAGAATTCAAAAACAGAAGGGGGATTTTTTTTTTAATATAGTAAAATAATCAGGAAATTATAGCAAAGTCTAAACCTTAAAAATCTACGATTTTCAGAGAACTTTTGGCTTGACTTTCAAGCCAATGCCAACTTTCAAACATTTCTTATTAAGTGCCAAATATCCTTATCAAACTTTTATTTTAAAATATCATTTAATTAGGCACGGACATGCAAGTCATGGGAATCTAAACCAGTGCGTTCCCTTATTTATACCACACTATCAGTCTGTTAGTCAGACAGAAGCTTCTATTACCAATTAATTCTTGCTAATGCTGAACGGACTTCAAACCTTTGTCGTTCAAAAAGCTCTTTTGCCACTCTCGTTATTTAAAAAAAAAAACACATGGCAAGGATGTTCAATGGCTTGATGCCTCTGACGCAGATTTCTCTTGTCAGTTAATACTCCCATCAAACACAAAACAATTCTTTCTTTGCTCAGGTGAGCTACTGTATGAGCTCTCAGAGTTATTATTCATGCCTCCAAAAAGGCATGAGCACTGATATTTCTACAAGAAAGCTAAAACAATCACCCAATATATTTCCCACGGAAATTTGACTTTTCATTTAAGTTGCCAACAACAAAAATCGACCAGGTTTCTAAAGCATCTGTGTCTGCCCCACTATAATTCTTACTATGAAAACATAAGTGTAATAATAGCAATTAACCCTCTCCACAAGGATGCTTAGAAGCACTTGGTTAAGGGACCTTAGGCCAAAGTCGTTTTATCATCATCTTTAAAACATTTTAAAGTGTTTGAAAGATAACATCAGAATCTGATTTTGTTTTGCAGGTTATGCGTTGCATGATTTCAACAAGTTACCCTCAAATAGCAACAACATAGAGATTATGCTTATTTTAAACGAGAAGTTAACATTTCAGCTGGCATAGCTGAGTAATTGAAACTGTTCAGCCTGTTGTGTAGAGAAGCCTGAGAAAGAGCATGTGTTTTATACTGGAGCGTGACACAGTGAATTCTGGTCATTAAATTATCTTTGATATCTGATCAGTTACATTAGACGATGCCCTGAGAAACACTGTGGGCTGGCCTTGCCATGCTGCACAGTTGCATTAAACCACTGCCAACTCACAGGGATGAGATTAGGGCGTACCAGTAATACCACAGGCATCGTTACATAAAATAACGTCCAAGCGGCAGACCTTCAGGATGGAGGGGAAATACAGTTCAGGCTTTGGACCCTGGCGACACGAGGGGCTTTCGGCAAGCCTCAAAGCCTGTTGTGAGCTTAACCCAGACCCGGAGAGGTGTCGAAGACCCGTGTGGGGAGACGCTGAAAGCCAGAGACACACCCGGAGGCAGCTCCTGAGGCGGCCCGGGGAAGTTATCAATATTTTATAAGTCAACTCTGTGGGAACTGGCTCACAGCAAGAGACGGGAACGTGCCCCGTCCTCCCCTGGGAGAGGAGGAACGGCACGGTCCGCGTACGGACACCACCTACCCCCCCGGGCTGGGCACCGGCCGCCGGCTGCTTTCGGCCGCGCCTGCGGACCCCGGTGGCCCGACCCCCAGAAGCGACAGGCTGCCTGAGGCAAAGCGCTCCCGAGGGAGGGGGCCGCGGGCACCCTCGGCAGGCAGCGGCGGTGCTCCAGCCCCCGTCCCTCCCGCGGGCAGCGGCAGGGCAGCTCTAGCCCGGCCCGGGCGGCCCCGGCCCACACCGCGCCCCCGCCCCTGACCCACTAACACACCTCCCAGCCAACATGGCCGCCCCGCCAGCCACCGCGGAGCGCAGCCTAGCTCGGCCACCACCTCCCCGCTCCGCCCTCCCCGCCCGCTCAATGGCTCGCTCCTCAGCCACGCGCGCTGCCATTCGCCGCCGCCCACGCCGCTCACCCGCCCAGCGGCCCTTTCAAGCTAGGGTGAGGCGACATGTAAACAAACCCCCTTCCGCCGCTCCGGAGGGGACCGGCCGCGGCCGGGGGCCCCCCAGGCCACCCCAAGCCTAGCCGAGCCGCTCCCGCGGGGCACCGGGAGCCCGCGCCGGCTCTCCCCCCGGCCCCCGCCTAGCGGAAAGGGCGCGGAGGGCTCCCCTACTCCGCGGGAGGTAGCCCCCGCCCTGCGGCCCCCGCGAGGGCTGGGGGCCCCCGGCGCGGCCTCCCCGGAGCGCACCCCCGCGCTGCCCGGAGGAAGCCCCTTCCCAAGCGGCCGGGGCTGCCGCTCACCGTTGAACCTCCATACCCCGTCCGTCCCCCCCGCCCTAGTCAGTTACATAAAACGCCGTGCCAGAGCGGGGAGAGTCCTTCCCGCCGCCCTGCCCCGCCACTCGCAGACCGCCCACCGCCCCGGGACCCCTTTCCGCCTCCTCTGGCCCCGCAGCCTTCCCTACGGACTGGAGCCGCCCCGCTAGTCACCAAGACGCCCCAGGCAGAGAAACCCCCCGCACACCCACGGGTCGCCCCCTGGCCGTCCCAAGCATTCAAACAGGTCGAAAGCGGAGGAGGCGACTACGAGCCTGAAAAGCAACAGAGCGCAGGAACCGGCCCCGAGCGCGGCAGCGCCGACCGCGCCGGCGCCGCGTACCCGGGCAGGCGGGCAGCCCCTCCACCCGCACAACCAGCGCGACCGGTCTCCCCCGGCAGGACGGCGCTTTCGCTTCCCTGGCGCTCGCTGCGAGACTCGCTTTCCTTGTAAAGGGACGGGCCACCGCTGACGGATGGAGGTTGGAAGGGACACGGA
This sequence comes from Sagittarius serpentarius, assembly GCA_034782735.1. Taxonomy (NCBI): domain Eukaryota; kingdom Metazoa; phylum Chordata; class Aves; order Accipitriformes; family Sagittariidae; genus Sagittarius; species Sagittarius serpentarius. Next base: position 10,255,748 of record JAVKLA010000042.1, on the reverse strand, counting down.
CAACTCGCGGCTAAGCCCGCGGTCCGTCCCCTGCGCAGCCCCTCTCACCGCGCCCTCAAGCCACATCGGCGCTGCCCCCCAAGCCATCGGGCCCGAAACCTCAGGTCTGCGAGCCGGACACCCCCAGCGCACAGCTGCTCTCCCGCAGCCCCGGCGGCCACACC
>JAVKLA010000042.1:10235189-10255241 GCA_034782735.1 Sagittarius serpentarius | reverse complement strand
GCGCCGCCCCCCCGCGGCCCCCACTCACCGGGCGGCCGGGGCTCAGCAGGGGGCGCCGCGCCGCGCGCTCCGGCCCGGACCCTCCATGCGGCTTCGGGGTTTGTTTTGTTTATGTCCCTTCCTGACGGGTTCCCGGAAATCGCGTGACTCGCCCCCCTCACGTGGGGAGGGCGGGCGGGCGAAGGTGGGGGGGGGGGGAAAGGGTGGGCAGGCCGCGCCAGCCAATCGTCGGCCGCCGCCCCGCCGGCCAATGGGGCGCCACCCCGGCGGGGCCTCCCCCATCACGTGACGGCGGCGAGGCGCGCGGTGGGTATTTAAGGAAGGGCGCCGGGCACCACACCGCCGTGGGGTGAGCTAGCGGCCCAGCGAGGTCGCGTTCGGCTGTGGACCTCATCGCCTCCTTACGGTCTTCATCCCTCCATCTTCTGCCTGCGGCTTTGTATTGTTGCTACTGCCTGCAGCTGGACAGGCAGCCCCCTTTCACAGTGGCAGGCAGCTGGCCTCCATCACTAAGCCACAACTGGGGAAATTACCAAGAAAAAAAAACAAACGAACACAGCCCTTTTTATCTTACTGTTTGTAAAGAGTATTTTTTCTGTTGTTTAGATGACTTTTTGCATTTCACTCCTCTGTGGTAACAAAGCTTCTTTCCACTGTACCTAAAACCCATCATACCTGACAACACAAAGAAAAAAAAAAAAAAAACGACAAAACATTTTTTTGCCCTGAGACTCTGTAACACATGATTCTGGAAACAAGGGACCAGCCACCCACCTCTGACAACTAACTTAAAAGCCCTTCACGCGAGCAAAATGCTTCCATAATTTCCAGCAGAGGAAAAGCAAACTTCCATAAACTCTTCAGAACAATTTCCTGTGAGGGGCACAGATGCAGATACTTGAATTTCCTAAACAATACCACAAAAAAAGAGTTAAAAGTATCTGAAATGACATTGACCTAAACACTTGCTCTACATGCTGCCAGTGTTCATGACTTAAAGTCTTCAGGACTTGACTATGGAGTCAGTTGCCTTAATCTTCCTTGCTTTCCACCTTCCCCCAAAATATCAATACACATACAGCAATCAGATGTCTCCCCTGCAGGCCCAGGCTGTCCATCTATTTCAAGCACAAGCAAGCTTCCTTCATATATACTTTGACATTTTGCATTCTCTTCTGTTGTCACAAAGCAAGAGGAAACTGTTAAAGGCTTTGACACCTGCATTGTTTGTTAAACACCAGTGGCTGAATCTGTCTGCTCTAATTTCCTGCAGTCATGCAAAAAAAAAAAAAAGAAATTATCTGAAGCAGTGTTAATTCCTGGCACACATGGAACAGACCATTCCATAATCACAATGCAGACAGTAGGTCACACAACATTCAGCAGAACAGAAACAAAACATCATTTTTTCAACTTCTTCAATCATGCTACTACCTGCTGTTTCAGAGAAAATATTCACCATTCAGATAATGGGAAATTTCTCTATCTGGAAAACAGCTAAATAAAAATTGAACTATGGCTTGTTTGTCTAGGCTTTGAATTGCTCTTCACATTAAATTCACCAACAGTGAAACAAGTCACATGAGCTCCATTTTACTTCTCCTGTATCTTCTATAATGAATGATAGCTTAGAACCTAGAATAGAAAGCTTGTTAAAGAAAGTGATAATACCAATATACTAATACCACTGTTTGTCACTGGATGTTTTCTTTTTTCATGTCTCACTTTAAGGTAGATATGACAGGCAGATCAATATATTTTAAAAAACTGTTACATATTCAAAATTGTCAATGATGTCTTGAAGCATTTCTCCTCCCCTCCCCATAGAACGTCAACGTACCTTAGCCTCCCCACGCACTGTAAAAAAAAAACCAAACCAGAACAAACAACAAGCTAAGCTTTTATAAGATCATTTGGTTTCCAATTTTCTCAGGAATTATTTGCCACAGACTGTACGTTACAGTGAACAACTTCTTGCATGTTAAAATACAGCTCTCAGTAGTACGTAACTTGAAAAAATTCACTATTCTAGTCCCAACAGTTGCTATGCTTATTTGTAATAGTGGACGCGTTCTTGTTTCTTTTGCAATTCACACTGTCCAGTTTTTGACCACTGCAAGTTACAGCATTTTGTCCGGATCTCAGAATTTCCTGTACAGTAATGAGTACTATTGCACTGAAGAAGGTAACAGTGCTATCCAAAAGGAAAAAGAAAAAAAATGAACCGTGCCATTATGTCCATGTGCATAACGATAAAACACAGTAAGAAATAATTGCAATTTATCTGGACATGATGTAAGGAGGTAAGAAAGTATACATGAAGACTCCTGCACATGCAGCAATATTTACATCCTTTGAAGCTATTTCTTAGCAAATGACTTACTAGATTCACTCCCAACTCCACGGACTCAGCTGACATCAAGGAGCCTCAGCGATCTTTCATCTCTGGCCTACATTGTCATGTGCTTTATCAGGTCTGCAATTCCACATGCAACTGTCAAGTCGGTATAAAACAACTGCTATGTTTTCTGTTCAATTCAAATTGATTTATTCCCTGGCTTTTTTGGGGGATAGGTATAGTATCAAGCAATCTCCTATCAAAATTACTATTTACGCTTCATTCAAACTAGTCATGTTATCTCTGCTACTGAGTCCCCTTAGTGTCAGGCAATGGGAAGTTCATGGAGAAAAGGCTCTCGAGTTAAGCATTCACTTCTTCCTGCAGACCTTTCAGCAATTTTAGGTTGCAAACTTAGTCCTATTTTAGAACTATCCAAGAGGTCTTGATACAGGCAGCAAGCGTGCTCATTTCATCACACTATATGACTTTATTACAGTTTACCCGCATCATCTAAGTTTCCTCACCTCAACTCTGGCCAACTATTGTCTGATCAAAACCACAGAAAAGCACATCATACAGTTAAACATGGCACGAGAGCATTTTGTATAAAGCAGAGGATTAGTTTTATTTCCAGGCATGAGAAATTTAAGACCAAATTTCCCAAGAATACAACTCACTTTAAAAAAAAAAAAATAAATGCCATCAGCATGTGGCACCACTGTTTCTCCTCTCCTCATACAGTTTCATTGCACACATTCTTTTCAAGTGCAGTCAAACACAGAACAAGGGTGAACAGCACAGCAACAGACAACCTAAGACCTGTAAGATACATACAGTGTTCTTATGGGGTGAGTAAAATGAACAGGAAAGCTGACTCTATAACACATAAAAACTTTAGAAATTTTCATCACATCTGAAGTTAACAGACAAAAATTTACAGTACCGAAGAGGAGTATAAATTGCATTAGGCACACTGTTAAACAGTATAGTAGGAAAAAATACAGGGCTTTGAACAAGCCATTTGAAGCACAATAGAAAGGTTAAGGCATTAATGCAGGCTTGGTATCCAACCAACTACGTTAAGGGCATCTTTGGGTCAGTGGCGTTTTTCATCTGGAAGAAATCTCTTCTTTACCTGCAAAGCAAGAGGCGACTTAATTATTCCTTTCCATGGAGACAATTTACTAATCAAAGACCTAGCTGTTAAGTACAACTATTTCCAGTCCACAAATGCACTGAGAAATGGTCAAGAACTGTAGATAATTCATCTACATGGAGCTTCAAGAATAATCTCTACTTCCTTGCTTTCTTAGCAGTTTCATTTCTGAAGTTACTGCAAGTACTTTTAGTTACATTGTAAGTTGGTAGAACAACTATTTTACTAGAAAGTTTGCAATGCTGTAACAGCATCCAGTCATCTGGATGATAGTCCTTCTTGCACTTGCAGGAAGAAAGCTCCTGGTCTGAGGACACAAGACCCTAAATTGACAAATTCAAGCAGAAAAGGTGGCATTAGTTCACACTGCTTAAAAGAGGCTACAGCCCTTATTTACCACAGCTACAAAAGTTTGCACATGTTCTTACACACTGCCATCCAAGCCATTAACTTAGACAAGTCACCTGATACATCATCATCACTTGCATTGGAGAGATACTGACTGAAAAGACAGACCAAACTTCTGTAATTTGGCATAAATCAATCAAGTCAGCATCTGTAGAAGCTCCTCACTAGTAGCCTTCTGTGTGCATTTTCAGCCTGCTCCGTTGGTCAAGTAAAATGGGTTTGCTCAGACTATCCTCATTTTTAAGTAAGATCTCTCCACTCAGGGAGTTAGTATTTAATTCTCTGCTTTAACTCTTTGCATTGGCCATACTAATCCATCCAAACCTCAACTGAAAGACAAACAGGAGGCAGAAAAAGGTACAGTACATGCACCCCGAGTGCTGGAAAAGCACGTCTTAAAAACCAAAAATAACTGGTCAAACAAGAAATGGTGGCTATATTTATGGGATTCCGTGCAGTGTCAGATACACAACCCGGCTCTTTCAGATGGAATTCACGGCTCCTGTCTAGTGAGAAACTCAACAGGGGGCTCTGAGTGCAGAGGCACACAACACAACAGACAGGACACTGCAGCCTGATCAAGGTAGCCACCTCCTTGACGCTCAGCTCACTCAACACCACAAGAGTAATTCAAACAAGATCGTGGAGAACAGCATGCCCTGTAATAGGACATTTCTAACAAGAAAGAACATAATATTTAACTACGATATTTGAGGATTATTATATGCTTTTACATTTTTAAAGCATTCTTTTTCACAAAAGAATCTTCATTTTATTCCAAAATTAAGCCAATGAAATCAGATATACCAAAGGTTAAAACAAACTGCTTCATGTAACACAACAGCATGTGCTATATAGGTCTCAAATTCTCCATTAACAAGTTTAAAAATGAGAGCTCCTTGCATAAACTTTCTAGCCACCCTAGAATACATTAGTTCCCTCTCTTCCTTGGTACAAATTTACCTCGAGTTCTCTGGAAAATCCTTCACTGCAAGGGAGGGGGAAAGCCCTGATTCTTTTAGCAGGTGCCTAGAGTCTAAGAGTTGTATTTCATCTCCAGTTTGCCCTTGCTGGTGGCAACACACAGACCACTTATCAGTCAGAAGGAAGCCTAATTTTTATATCCAAGGCATCCACTTGTCCAGATAACTACATTTCAGTTTCAGATTCTAGGCAACTGAATTATCCTTTGAGGTTCAGGGATCCGTATGCCCATTACCAGAATACCCTGGTCTGTTTTAGCTAACTATGTGTTAACACATGAGCAGTGAAAATGCACCTAGGAAATTCAGCTTGACTGACTTAGCTAATTACAGGCCTCTACTTGAAGCAGGGCCAAGTCTGCCTTTAGCTTCTGCTTGCTGCTTAAAAGAGAAGATACAGACACATACACATGCCACAGTCTGACAACACCACAGTTCAGATGAAGCCTACTTTGAAGCAGTGGAGCTTTGCTTCAGGGTAAATGTTCAGGATGCTTTACAGACAGCATTTAACTGAGCTATAACATCAACTGTCATCTGTCTGCTGCTATCGGACTTCTGTAAACAGAAGTTAAAAGTAGTAACAGCAAGGGGGTAGGCAGTTAAACCTAAAAGGACAAAAAAGCCAGGTAAAAAACTAAGCGTGTCTAATTATTCAGTTACCAGCATAAAAAACTAAGATCATGGGTACTTCTTTCCACAGCTATCCTTCATTTGAACCTTCAACTCCAAATGCTGCCATTCTAGAGAAACCTGAAGTCATCATGGTACTTTCAGTACAAGACTTCGTATTTTTGCTGGTCATGTCAGAAAGCATGCCCAAGAACTGCAACAACAGCATTCCAATAGCACTACCCAGAGAGTAACCCCCAGGCTCATCTGTGATTGAAGTTGCACACAGGCTATCGTTAAAAAAAATAAAACATTCCTCTGTAAGCTCAGCGTTAGTACTATAAATTGACAGGAGATAAAGAACCATTCTAATTGCAGTTCTCGCTCTGACTTCCCAGATGAATGAGGGCAACTCTACATTGCCTCAGAAATCAGGACAGGTGTTGGATGAAATGGTAGTAGGCTTGAAGAGAGGTTCAACAATTGTTAAAAGTTAGGAAAACCACTTATGCTAGCTATTAAAAGACACCCCAGCCCAATTATTTCTTTTTGTAGGAAGAAGAAATGTACTGTTCTTACAAACCCGTGCTAACTGAATATAGCACCACACAACATGATAGCAGAGAAAAATAACTGCAAAAGAATTCAGTCCAAGCTTTTCACAGTATACAGTCAAGATTAACATCCAAAATAAGTTTTGTTGCAGCCTACAGAAAGACAGATTTCTCCTGCAAAACAGCTAGCAATTCTGAACACACTGCTTACGCTACTGTTCAACTTCTCCTGAAGCTTTAACATACCAAATACGTTAATAAATCTGATCATACTCACCTAGTCAATAAATTGCAGCAGAGGACAGACATCCTTAAGGCCAGTGAGATTTAAGATACCAGATTGTTTCATTGCTTAACTGCGGCCCAAATAGAGGGTTGAGTTGAGCCAGAATCGCAATCAGCCAACTGCAAGACAACCCCCCCAACCCAAAAGAGAGAACATCAGCCAACTTACAAAGCTTAAGATAGTGGAAAGGCTCGTCTGAAGCACAAGTACTACCAGAGAAGAAAAGTCAATTTTCAGGAAGGTGTAGTATCAAATCAAAACTTTACTCAAGCTCATACACAAAGACCTGATACCATCAATGAAGATCTGGTACCAAATCATTCCACAACTGAAACAATAAATTGTCCTGTTCAATTTAAAGCAACACAAAACCACCTGACAGCATTCCTCTCATACTTTCCTTTGACAGGAAAGTGTTTTGAGACATATGGAACTCAGGTACTTGTGGGCTCAAAAGACAGAAATGTAAGAGAGACCTTTTCTCAGTGCCTTTGAAGCATCTTTTAAACAAAAACCTCCAAGAAACATACTCTCTCTCATTTGCTCTTATCTTCAGTGTATGACAACCTACCCTTGCAGACATGGTATATTTTTCATCAGAGACTGAACAAAAGTGAATTTAAACCTGGCACAGAGGTCAAGAAACAGGGACCTGAAGCAAAAGGGTACAATGCTACAGGAACACACACAAAAAAATAATTAAAAACTCCACAACAACAAACCCTAGATCATCAGCAACACCAGCCTTGTCATCAGAGCAGTTCACAAACTAACACTGCAGAAGCCATAGTCAGAACTGAGAACAAGAGGAATGCAGTTTGTGGAAAATATCCAGGAAAACTAAACAGAAATAAATATTCCACTGTTAAAAGACATATTTGCTTTGTAAATATTACAAGATTCAGAAAAAGCGATGGATGCTTCCATGGATTTAAATCTATGTTAAATACTAACTATTTAAACACATTTAGTGAACACACTGGCTCATCTGTCTGCTATTTCTAGAATGCTTTGTAAGGAGGAGAAAAAGCAGAGCAGCTTTGTAATGGGAGCTGCCACAAATGTATCGGAGTGCTTAGGCAGTCATGGAAAATTCCACACAAACCTTGATGCTTTGACCAGCAAACAAAGTGCAGGTCTGCTGTAAAAAGGCTAGAAAAGCCACGGGCAAAAGACGTGGGCCAGACTTAAAGAAAACATATCAATCCTCTTAAAATTTACAATTATTTATTTTCAATGCCACTTTCAGTTTTGCACAAAGTAGGACTCTAGTTAAAACGGCGTGCTAAGCCTGCAGCAGTCTATCAGTCATGCAAGCCTTGAAATACGTAGCAGGCTCTACAAAGCAGTTAAAACATCAGCAAGACACCACTGAGAGACGAGCCAATAACCTTCAGGTTGACATGTTCCTATGTTGCTATCTAAAGCGATGATAACAATGTATTTTGAAACCATGTTAATCATCATGCTAAATTCACTTAAGGGAAAAGCAAATTAGGTCTTAAAAATACCACAGAATTTATTTTGCAAGGGTTAATTTTCAGATACAAAAGACAGATAGAAGGGGTGCCAGAACACTGTACCATCTGCCTTTAGCATCCTGAACTAACAGGAGTGGGAGGAGGGCAGGAACACTAAAAGCCTGTTAAAGCACATTATTCTTTCTCACTGTACAGAAGGAAGGAACTCTATGCACAAATATCTCACCTCTCTATGCTTCCTAAGTTCAGACCCAGCATGGCTGTGAATTTAATGAGCTGGAAGCACATTAAAATATTGACATGTCCCAGCTGTATAACCATGCTTTAGGCAAGCACTGCGCAGTTTTCAAAAGCTGTTTGTTGGGACCATGCTGGATACCCAAGCTCCGAGCCATAGCAGCATTACAGGTCAATAGCATATTCCTCCTCCCTGCTCTGCTAGGGCCTAATAATGTGAAGTAGTAGTTAGGCACTGAACTCTATGACTCCCTTGCATTCAAGGTAAGTCATGAAAAACCTTTTCCCACGTTTTGCTTAAGCAATGCTGCTTTATACAATAATCTATCACGACAATGCAAAACAAAACATGGCATTCAAAGTAAAACAAAGCAAGCCTCTGTATCCAACGTGTAATGTTCTAGAGTTGCTAAAATCAGGTATGGCATTCAAGCCACCCACAGGTTCTTAAATTCTACCAGATACCATTTACAACAGTTAGTGTTAATTACCCAGCTCAGACAAGGAAATTGAAGTTCCTTATGTTCTACCAGAAAGATTTTTAAAAGGTCTTTCTACCATAACTGCCATCTGTCTATGCTGCACATACAAATTAAGGTCCTGCGATCTCTGTTTAAACGTCAATTTGGGCAACCATATTTTAATCCTTTTAGAATCAGTAGCAAATAATACCATTTTTCAAGCACCCTGTCCTCTGTTAGTAGAGTATCATGGCACTTTTTCAGGAACTGCTTTGTAAACAGCAAAATAGATTTAGGCTTTGACAGTTCCTTACAACGTGGTGTAACCTGCAACTTCTGCAGCAGTTACTCCTTACGCTTCGCCTTATATTTTATCAGGTTCCTGAAGCTTGTGTATTCTCCTTCAAAAGGCTGCTGGTACAGTATCTGTACACAAATTAAGCACTTACCCATGCAAAAATTTTCTACAGAACAACCAAATTAACACCATGTGATCAATACGGTTATTCAAAATGATCACTGTTAAATCTAAATACAGAAGAAACAGCTTTAAGTTGAAATGTGATTGACTTCAAATTCAGTTAGCACAAATAGAGTTTGATGCAAATCAACTTGTCAATAAAGTGGTGCTTAAAGAAGACAGGAAATTGGTTTTTCCCTATTTTCAACTGGAAAGTAACTCAAAGAATATGAAAGGAGGTCTAGCAGAGTTCTAAACAACTCTAAACAGCACCAGCCACCTACAAAGGACATACAAATACAGAAGACCATACCTGGGACAATGCAAGTTATTTTAACCCCAACATCTACAACAAAGAATCCTCAGAAATCATTCTTTTGCATTTCCTTCAAGAATGGTATGAAAAAATCAGCCTCTTTCTTTAGTCACTGAAACCAAGGTCTGAAATTTTTTGAATGCCTCCCCCAAAAAAGAAAAATTACATGGGAAGAACAAACTTACATACAGACCAGATGATATTTCAAGGTCCTTTCCAACCAGGACTGTTCTATGATTTTATTCAGAATTCATGGAGGGGAAGAAAAAAAAAACAACCCTAAACTCTGTGATGAGGCAAGTTCTATCCTGGAACATGAGTATCTTGGAACATGAGGAGAAAAATTTGCTTCTTACTGTATTCTGGCAAGCAGACACTATATATGTAATTTATGTGGTTGTGTATAACTACTGATGGTTTAAAACACAGCAATATCTTGCTGCTTCTCTTTTTTCAAGGTGTAATTGGAAAAAGCCAAAGGGAAAACAAGTTAGAGCCCACAAGATTATTAAAGACCCCCCTCACTGAACATGCAAGAACAGATTATAAATCATGTTAATGACACTAGTTTTATAATAGGTCTGAGTACAAAAATCACTAAACTTACAAGTCAAATACCACTGTACATTTGAAGAGTTCACAGCATTCAGTCAAAGTTAATAAATTCTACAACAAATACATTCCACATCATAATCCAGGGGATTCTGCAGGTACCATGTGGCCTCAACTTGAAGGAAACTGTCCCCTTCTTCAAACAACAAAGAAAACAAGCCTTAAGCTTCAAGCGTTTTAGAAGAGTAGGTCATTATTTCTGTTAACATATGGAGTAGGAAGAAGTGAAGTGAGAACTTTAACAAAAACAAAACACCCCCTCCCCCCCAAAAAAAACCCAAACAAACCCACAACTTACTGTAACCTGAACACAGTAATCTAGTAAAAATGAGCATCCAGTTGCCCTTTCTTCACCAGGCATTTGGGACCTACCATGAGACTGGGCTGCCACATACTTTATGTGAGGGCAAGGAGACCTTCATAGCATTGAGATTCCCAAATTTCAATCCCAAATTCAAGTTGCTGCCACTACAAAGCTCTTCTCCAGTTTCTACACCTCATCAGCAAAACTTTAATTTAAAAAACTGTCATAGACACAAAACACAGAACCAAGTTTGCTATACTTTAACAATTATCCAAAAGAACGATTTCTTAAGACTTCACACGTTAAATACTCCAGAAAAAAAAAAAAAAATCAAAACCCTCACCTGTATAAAACCTGAATATCACATTACTAAAGTAAATCAAACCTGCATAAATAAGCCTGCGCCACAGGCCAACCCAACATGGAACCAAACAGGTCTCTCCTGGAACATGCCGACACTGGTAATATGGCTTTTGGCTGCCAGTTCTTCAGAATGAGTCCTGAGATTAGAGATGCATTTCTCTAAATATTCACGTTAAGCTCCTTAGAGTAGCATAAATAATGCCTAAATACTTCAGAAAAGTACAAATACTACTCAGGTTCAAGTGGAACTCTGAATAATGATTTTACTACAAGTTAACTCTAAAGATCTAACCAGGCTAAAGATCTAACCAGACTTTTACCATTTACTCTCCTTAACAAATTCTTTCAAAGTTATTTCTGCACAGCACTTTCTTTGACTAAGATAGTCTCTACAGTCTTAAAAATAAAGAAATAAAAAAAGAAAGAGACAAACACTTTCTCTTGCGGACTCCAGCTATAGCTGGGTTACCTCGACAAAAAACAAATGTGACATGAGGAGTTCCTCAACAAGTCATTTTGTTATTTTTACTAATTCTCTTACAGAAGAGAGGCAGCTTCAAAATATACTATGCATTTAAACAGAAATGGTCTTAATGTATCAAAGCATCACAAGTCTGTCACAAAAATCGTCACATGTAAAACCCCACCATGTGTAAGCTTTTCCACCCACTGCTCTACTAGATTTCAAGAAGATGCTCAACCAAATTAAGTAAAGCAAAATTAATCAGTAGGTTTAAATTAGTATCACCTTAAGAATGAAAAAGGCAAAAAGTCATTGCTCTACTGCGAATCAGAAAAATTCTAGAACTGACAAACTGCCACTATACTCGTGAGCGAATAAGCCAATGAACTGGAAAGGAGTAGTATCAAGTCAATGCAGAGCGCTATTCAACAATTTTGTGTCAGAGGACAACAAGAGGAATTCAGGTTTGTTTTAATTCAGTATCTTCCAATGGGAAAATGTTTTCTTCAGCATGTTGAAGGTCTTCAGAACTAAGAATTCTAAGAGCTGTCAAAGAATACCTTGTGTCTAAATCTCTGCGACACATTTGAAAAGCTTCTTCCTAAATGTTCTGAGGATATAAAAAAGGAACTTTTGATTACATCAGAACTGTGCCTTGATTAAGAGGCAAGACATTATTTATACTTACAACAGGTAGCAGCAAACAGCACATGTCACCAGCATTGTGTTGATAACACTGCAAAAAGGAAGGAGAGAATAAGCTGATTAGGTGTCATGTTATGACTGACCACAAGACACATTGGAGAAAAAAAAAACCAAACCAGCAAACAAGAATGACTTCAACTTTGATCATATGGAAGGTGACTCAACATGAGTGTTCTGACTTCTTCCAGCTGAGTAAGTTGCAGAGGCACAGCTAAGACTCTGCAAAAGAACTGACACAGCTCTGGCAAAAAGAAGTATTGAGTTGTATTTAAAAAAAAAAATAAAAATCACTCTGAAGAAGAGCAAAATCCTATGCAGTCAGTGTCCTTGCTCCATTTCACAGTCATTTCTACCAGCAAGTTAGTAAACTACTGAAGCTGGATATTGTAATGCTAACAGTAAACAATAAACATTTTCTCCATTTGCAAAATTCTGCTTACAGAAGATTGTAGTATCAAAGTATATCTTTTAATTTTAAATCAGGAATGAGGGTTTTAAAAATCAAATACAAAATAAAATCTCAAAACCACATGAAATTATCTGTAGTATAAGATTTTCCTTTCTTGCTGAAAGAAAACTGTCAGAAACCATAGTTAAGCTGAAAAGAAGCAAGAATCAAGCAGCTCTTGAAATTGAGAATGGTAAAACTGCAACTATACACAAATATGATTTTGAAATGGAAGGAAAGGCAATGAGATTTTCCAATAGTGAGTGACTTATGCAGCTCATGAATCTTAGTAGCAAAGTGGAGGGGTTTTTTTCTCTTTTTAAATCATAAAAAGGGATTTCTCTCTATGTATTTCCCCCCCCCAAACCGAGTAATATAGGTCAATAACTTCCAACCCTTTTGTGACATGGATAACCTTCAGTGTTTTTCATCTATTAATACACATCCACCTTGGCAACTTTCGAACTAATACTACAAAGCTAACATAACCTGGATTAAGTTTTTCCAGGGAGTCCCAGAGTCACTGTTTGGGAGTTTTAACCTATGCAATGTGAATTCTTAGGTCAGTTAAAGTTTGCACTGACTTCTTTTGTTAGAGAAAGAACAACTCTATTCAGAAACAGGCTTTGGATAGAGTTTTTCTTTGTTTGTAAGAAGATGAGAATTTAACAGACTACATAGTGTTACTATAGACATGCTATAGAATCAGAATATAACAGTGTTCTACTCATATTTGTTAAACAATCATATTTTTGAATAATGACAGAACATCTGTTGGTGACCCACATACTTTAGGGACATGCCTGGAAGACATATTTCCAATGTATTTCTGAGGACAAGTTTTCAGGCACAGAACACAGTTCAGGTTTGAAACTGAGGCAGTAAGTATCAGAGCTAAATAGAACTTGAGGAAAATTCCCCCAAGTTTAGCTAAACAACTAAGAGAAAAGACAGCTGGTACCTGTGGAGTAGAGGGGATGTCAGAGAGAAGAAGAGAGATTAAGAAGTCATTATCTCCTAGGGAAAAGAAAAAGACAAAAACTTGTCTACTTTTTAATCAGAGCAGCTACGATCACAGCAGGAAAAATGTCTCTGCTTAGATGTCCTGCTTTTGTCCTCAGGCCACCACAGCTACAAGGCCATCTAGCACAGAATGGAGATCTACTACAGCAATTTTTCTAGACTCATCCAGTGTGAAACTAGAGGGTTGTGGAATAAGCTAGAAGAGGTCAAGTAAGAAAAGAAAAAGGAAGTTGTTGCTCAAACACCATCTAACTTAACAACAGACCTCTTTGCCACAGGACACTGTGTATGCAGACGTTTACAGGGCTTGAGGAGGGAAAACTCAAACCCATGACGTACTATTAAGGCACAGACACACCGCTCCTGGCTCCGGCCCCACGCTCAGAAAGCCTCACAGGCCTTTACTCCGGCCTTCCGCCGCTGGCTCGATCTCGGCTGGCACAGGCGCCTGGGCCCGCCCGCCCTCCGCGCTGCGCCAGTACGGCGACGAGGAGCCCGCAGGACTGCTGCGGCAGGAGGCGGCGGCTCCGGGCCTGGCGGCGCGGCGGAGACGGCACTGCAGGGCGCCGCGGCGGCGGCGGCCGCCGGGCCTCGACGGCGGGGGAAAGGGGAACTCCAGAAAGCCGGAGCCACAAGGCCGCTACTGCCCGGCAGACCCGCAAGGGCACGGCGCGTCTCCGCCAGGCCGCCCGGGCCCGCCTCTGCCGGCGGCCTCCTCGCACCTTCCCCCTCCCACCACCATGCCTGCGGGGGAAGGGAAGGAAGGGGCCCACCGCCCCCCTCAGAGCGGCCCCGGCCTCCCGCCACCCGCCCCGGTCACTCACCCGCGGTTAGGCCCCTTGGGTACGAGCCACGGCAGGACGCCGCCGACCACCCCCCAGAAAACGCTCATGACAATGATGGGCACCGTCAGGCCACCGTACGCCATGGCCGGGCTGGCGGGGGCGGCGGCGGAGGGAAGCTGCTCGGTCCGACCCGGCGCGGCACCTCCCCTCCCCTCCCCTCCCTCACGGCCGGCCGCAGCGCCCCGCCCCGCCGCGTCCGCCAATCAACGCCCGCTACGTCGCCGGAGCCCGACGGGCTCTGGCGCACCTGGCATCGCGACGGGCGTGAGCGCTTGGCCTCGTCCCCCGCCCCCCCCCCGCGCCGTGCCCGGCGCTGCCGGCGGCGGGAGCCCGCGCTATGGGGCCGCCTCACGACTGACCCCGGCGGCGGCGGGGAAGAGGGGAGAAGGCACAGGCCTTGGGGGCCGGGGCAGGGTTTGGGCTTCTCGAAACGCTGGGAAGATGGAGAAGGCTCCTGCAGGAGAGTGTGCCCTGTGAGAGCTCAACAGCTGGAAAGGCCGCTGGGCACCTGCGGCAGCGAGGCCCAAGGACCTCCTCAGAACCACGACGCAAGGCAAGAGAACATCTTACCAAGGAGCACGTGCACACACTTGAACCGCGAGGGGTAAAACCTCTGGACCTACATACAAGAAGCGACATTCAAAGCCCGCCTTCTAAAGCAGCCTTCACATTAGTGCCTATAAATGACTTCAAAAGGGCAAATGTCATTTCCCCCCCCTCCCCCCGGGTTCTCGGCATCCCCTTTGTCAGATCGCAGCGTTGCTCAGGCAGGCGCTGGATGTCTTTCCCTATCAGCCATCACAGGGCCATTCACTGAGCCAGTAAATTCACTTAATTGCAGGGCTGTTTTCAACACACTGCAGCAGCTCTCAGTTATGTATGTATAAAGGGCTAAAGACCTAATTGCCTCTTACAAAAAAGTTCATCCAAAAAAGTGTCAGCAACAGCACCAAGACTGCCCTCACTCCTACCCTCTTCAAACCAGACAGCTCTACCTCACAAGCACTGGCGAGGTAAACCCCCCATCCTCAAGCTCTAGCATTAATGTAAGACCCTGAGATATCACACAGCAAATTTAGTGCTGTTTGGCCACAACATGCCTGGTGAACCTCTAAAATGTCATCCTTTACTGTCAAATTCATAAGACAGTTGAAAAAAAGTGATTTAAGAGGATTACAGAAAACAACTCATGGCCAGAAATAGTTTACTTCAAAAGTCTGATAACATTAAATATATATGGTGCACAGAATTAACATGTTCATTTAAAACCCTGAACACATCTAAATAAGTGTTAAAAGACCAGTGGAAGAGACAGAAGTACAACAGTCATTAGATGCATGTTTTCATCTTTCTAACGTTGGTTGAAACACTCCTTTATGGGGGAAAAGTCTTCAGTTTTCTTAAAAGTGAAAAAAGGTATAAAAACCTTTTTAATTTCGTGGAAGTATTTTTTACATAGTCAACATCAAAACACAAGAACAAATATTTAAACACTAACCAGACGCGCCTTATCAAGACTTTCTAAAGGAGAAGACACAACAATGGGTTTAATTTTAGCAGTTCTTTAATGGTATCAAATAGGAAACCATCTATTCTTGCATCTTTTCGATTGTTTCTTCCTTGTATTTGCCCTTCTCCTTGCCAACCTGGCGAGATTTTGCTTTACGCTCCAAGATCTTTTTGCGATCTTTGTCCAATTTTAGCCTAGTGATCACCACCTAGAGAAAGGACAAAGAATTTAGTGTCTCTTCAGTGTTACAGCACAGCAACCTGACAGAACTGTGGTTCTGACATAGCACGGCCCAGGAAGACCACTGCTGACAGACCGCACCACATCACCCAACTTTTATTTCCACAGACTATCTAATTTGGCTTGAGTAGAACAGAGGTACTGAATTGCCTTCTGTATTTCAAAACACTGAGCTATATTAATTTTTCTGGGTACACTCAGGGATCTGAACATACAGGCAGTTTTTTCAATGCACAGCCACAACATTTGGACAAACTGAAAAACAGCCAAATTTCTATCCATCTACATATTAAAATAATTACTTTGCAGTAAATCTGATTTCCATTATGCTGCTCAAACATGATGGATACTACATCCATCTAAAACACAGCATACAGCAGAGTCTTCTTCCCATCACCACAAAGGCAAGTAATGGATCGTTATTTTAATTTCTCCATGTTTTAAGAAATGCTACCTAAATTTCAGAACACGGGAAAACCACCCTGTTGCCACTGGCCGTTACTGTATCATCGCTGTACCATTTGGACTAGCCAATACATCTGGCTAAGCTACAGGCAACAGTAAAAGTTCATGCACCTTGGTGACTCATATAAAGACACTTTAAAGAACACATCTGCTATTGAACAGTTGTGAAGTGCCCAGGCAATTATCAAGTATTACTAACATGGACACGTAAAAGGTAAATGCTGCCACAGCCTTAATGATATTTCTAACAAAGCAGCAACAAACTGAAGCACTGATTTTCAGCCCATAAGCAGCCTTCAGCGCTTTTTGTGCCCCCTCGAACTGGCAAAGAAATAACTGTGTTGGTATCACTGAGAGGAGTACTTCAAAAATACAACTGGCAATCACATCCTAGAAAAACCATAGAGGCTGCTGCAGGGCTGCACACTCCTCAGTTCTGTTGTGCATTTAGGTCTCTCTTAATTGTAAATAATTTCAACCTCTTTTCATAGGAGAGGAAGAAACTATTTATCCACTCCACTGCAAGTCTGCAAAACCAAAACATTCTTTTATTCCTTTTGCATTAATAACCAGGAACTTTATGCACAGTTTTATTAAGGTCTGATTCCCAATTAGAGAAAACTTTCACAGAAATACAGGACCAGCAAAAATTAGATTTCTTTCACTGCTATTTACCCCACAAGTAGTATGTACATTGGCTTCATTGCAATGTCACCTTGTCCGTCAAATGTTATTACTGCACACAAAACATTATATTGTTTTGGAGTAATTCTGCTCTCCCGCTGCTGAACATACCAACCATTTAGACCAGAAAACCTGTTACAACTGCATTTCTTCCACCAACATTTCAGTATGCGTGCCCACATGGCAAGGCTGAAGCAGACTACTTTCATCTGCTTCAAACCAGGTTTTGGCTAGCTGTTCTGTTCTGTTTGAAACATTTTCCTATTATGACCTAAACAGGCTTTGCCTGGTTTTCACGAACTCTAAACATTGTAAATCACTTCAGGCTAAAACCAGATTCAGAAGAACTTAGTTCACAA
This sequence comes from Sagittarius serpentarius, assembly GCA_034782735.1. Taxonomy (NCBI): domain Eukaryota; kingdom Metazoa; phylum Chordata; class Aves; order Accipitriformes; family Sagittariidae; genus Sagittarius; species Sagittarius serpentarius. The sequence continues at coordinate 10,237,925 of JAVKLA010000042.1, read as the reverse complement.
TAGCCTGGAAGAACAGATCACGATTCTGAGCATCTATCTAAACTAAACAGTTCTAACGCCTCCTTAACCAGTGCAAATGCCACATAGCAAAGATAAAGGACCGTTCTAAGCGATCTGTTTTGCGCTTTAAAAACACCAAGCTCTTAAAAAAAAATGTTTTAGCAAGACTCTAAAGTCTCTAGCAGTTTCTCCATCAAATAAGCCCTAGAAACATTGAGGAGTTCTTGGTTTCAGGTGTCACTTCTCTACTGTCATGACACCGTAACATTTCCTTGTTTATTACCTCCCTCCAATGCTGCAGTATCACAATCCATGTGCCATAACAAGGTTCTACTCATGCCAGTAGCAGTGTCTTCATCTGCCAACAAGGTCTCCTCATGCATTTCAGATCTCACTTCATGCACCGTACCTTGCTGGGATGGATCCCCACGTGGACAGTTGTGCCATTAGCCTTCTCACGCTGAACACGTTCAATGTAGATGACGTATTTTTTTCTGTACACCTGGACCACCTTACCGATCTGCTGTCCTTTGTAGTGTCCCCGGACAACCTAAACATGAACATAAGTAGTACGCTGTCCCATAATTCAAAACCACCCCTTAAACAATTACCAGATCTTAAGAGGCACTAACTATCCCAACAGAAAACCAGAACTGCAGAGGTTGAAATCCCAACTCTGCTCTTTGTATACACATGCCATGGAGACATCAATTACTTGACAATTTCAGCAATCACTAAAATGGAAAATATAATGAACTGGAATGATACTTTTCTCTCATTTTCCCTGCAGTAAACCCTAACGGTAGAACTTCCTATCTTTTCAACCAGAAGGCTAACGGTCAACTTCAACAGTTTTTCATCTTAGTTTTTCATCCTATCATTGCATTCCATATAAAAAAAGCCTCTTAACTTGGATTCATTTCTAACCCAATCTTTCAAGTATCACAGGTAGCAAATAAGTCTATAAAAAAGAAAAGAAACAATTCTTTGTTTTGTGCTTTACTGTTAAAAGCCTTTAATCCAGCGTGATGCTGGATTAACTGAAGTGAGTAAAGTTGCCAGCACACTTGTATTCCTTGTATTTTCCTTGTCACTGATGTGATCTCAAGAAAACACTCAACAGGCCAAGCCTATGGCTACATCAACTTGCATTATTTCTGCAAGACTCATGGCAAAGCTCCAGCATCAATTTGAATTTGTCTAGCCCTTCTCTTTTGCACAGGCTATACATGAAAACTAAACCAGAGATGGACGTTCACGTGGGACAGTACAGTTTACAAGACAGACAGTGCAGCTACCTGGACTTCATCGTCCTTTCGAATGGGCATAGAGCGGACATTGTATTTCTGCCGCAGTTCCTTGGAGAGCGGGGAGGACATTATTTTTCTTCGAATGTGAGAAGGAGCATTGAAATGTCGTTTACGGTTCTTGCTGCGGTCTGAGGTCACAAACGGATTGAACTTCATTTTGGCTACATAAAGAAAAACAGCAGTTTGAGAGATGCTTGTAACTCACACACACTACTCTCTATCATCTACCCACACAAAGTATACTAAGACATAAAAAAGTAATTTTAACTATTTTTAATCCTACCCCCAGTGAATACACCCTTACAAACTGAACTTCAGATAAGGTTTGAGCCTCTTCCCTGATTTGACAATGGCCTCTGATTGACAGGTGTGCTACGCACATGCACATCGACCATTCTTTCTAATCCAAAGCCCACTGTTCTCAGAAGTCAAGACACTTGATTGCCTAGTCTTAATTTTGCACGGCAGTATACACCAGCTTCATTTATAAAGCAAACGTGTATTTTGGACTTGCAGAGCAAGAGAACTCATACTGCTTACGTATCATCAATAAAGCACACCATCAGACTGGCGTTATGTACCAGATTTGTAAATCCAAAATACTTTTGGCCTCCTCTAAATCTTAACAACTGTACTCTTAAGACTATCATGGCATAATTCATCCTGACTGACAAAGGCGTGTCCGTTAAATGACGCTTTTACTCAACTCTGCAACTTTGAAGTACTATGCACTTGCACCTCCTGTACACGCCAGCCTGGGCTGTACGGAAGCCAGGGCACGCTGCAAATCAGAAAACCATACGCTGCCTGCACGGTATTAACTGAACAATCCATCACCAAAGACCAAACCAAAGGAGTCCGAGCTCCCACGGGCACACCCGAAGGCAGCTCCGGGGCAGGCCTGCCCCACCGGGCACCCCCGCAGCCAGACTCCAGGGCCGGGCTCCCACACCAGCTTACCCGCCGCCTCTCCCCGAGACACGAAGGGCCCGCAGCGCCCTCGCCCTCGGGGCACACCCGCCTCGGGGTCGGCGATCCCAGGCCAACGCGGGTCCCCTCCCCAGGCAGCGAAGAGGGCCTGGGCGGCGCCGGCAGGGTCCGAGGCGACCGAGCCCCTTCCAGCCCCCCTCCCGCTTCCCCGAACAGGCCCCGCCGGGTACGCCGCGGGGGCCCCGCCACGCCGCGGCCAGCGGGGGCCAGCACGGGTCCGCCCCCGGCAAGGATGGCGGCGGATGGAGATAGGCCGGGCCGCGCCCCCCTTACCCCGCTGCTGCCGCCGACACTGCCGCCCGGAAAGAGGAACGCGACGTGCTTCCGCTTCTCCAAGTGGCCGCCGGGATCTCGCGAGACGCTGCGCGCGGAGCAGGGGCGACCTGCGCCCCCTGGCGGCCGCCGGCTACAGGTGCGGGGTGGCGGGGCGGGGCGG
>JAVKLA010000042.1:10203039-10235089 GCA_034782735.1 Sagittarius serpentarius | reverse complement strand
GGCGGCGGGGCGGGGCGCGGCGGGGCGGGGCGCGGCGGGGCAGGCGGTGGCCCGGTGCCCACGCGGGCCTCGTCCCCGGCGCTCTGCCCGCACCCCCGCCCCTCACTGTGCCCCCAGTCAGGGCTATTTAGCAGCAGCTACTTCTCTCCAAATCCAGCCCCTTCCCGAACGCGAGTGAAAACAGAGTAAACCTCCAACCAGCCGCCTCCTCCTCCTCCTCCCCAGCCCAGGGCAGAAAGCCCAAGTCCCTCAGCCGAAACCGCTGGCCTGGGGCTTCTGCCAAGTTCCAATTCCTCAGCCCAGCCCCTCCTCCTCTGCCTGTGTGCGCCATCACCTGCACCCCCTGCCTCCCGAGACTCACCTGCACAAGCTGCTTGCATTTCAGGTAGATTGGGTGGTTTTACTTTTTTTTTTTCTGGGACACAGATTAATTTATTCTCAAGGAAAATTATTTATGGCAGAAGGTGGTGGTGGTAGAAGTGAAGGATCAGTCCAGTGAGAAACAGTACAGACACTTAATTGGGTTTTGGTTTATAAAGACAGGCTGGACAACTTCCCAGGCTGAGATGGACAAACACCTTTCCCAGTGCCTTTACTCATCATTTACGGAGTAAGAAACCTTCAGCAGCATCCCGTTACTACTGGAAATCTGAGTTTCAATCTGTGCTTGAAGTTCATTGGAAGCCGGTAGGATCTCTTCCTTCATGAAGATGTTGTACAGCACACATCAACGTAAGCAAGCAATACCAGAACTTAAAAGGAATTGGTTTCTTAATATGTGCAGATATATAGTGCCCAAATTCACTGTGTTGTAACCCTTTGCTACTTAATCCTTAGTAATTGCCTCAGACTCTTATTTCTAAATACTTAGTGAAGCAAGGGTAAAAGGAAATTAAAGGGGGGGGAACAGAAAATAGCTTATTTATATACCGAGTAGCAGAGTGACTAAAGCGAAACCCAGCAAGTTCCAAGCACAGTCCACTCACCTCTTATTAAAAAACGGGAGGTTAGGACACTCGATACTGTTCAAAACCAAGCACTGAATGTCCAGACATGACTCAGTGCCGATTACAAAAGAGCCTCATGTTAACTTTCTACGCAGTGACCTGGCTTACAGTGATTTCATTGTGTGATAACGCTTAGTTTACTGAAATAATAATTGAAAAGAAAAAAGGCCTTTTAGATTGATTTTGCAATAGTAGTGCAACAAGAAGCCAATGAAAACAAGTGAGAGTTTTATTTTTAATTAAAGAACTAAAAAGGCTAATATTTTATTAACATAAGGTTGCAAATTAAAAGAGAAATCCCAGAATTCCTTGATAATCTCCACTGTAAAAATGCAAAAGATTTGTGCTTTAAACATTGCCATAACATACTACAGGACCACGTCCTCCCTCCCCTGCCCCTCTCTCCCTTCTTCCAAGGACTACTGAGAAATGGACGTATTTCATCTGAAATGTCAAACGACTGTTCTAAAGCAGATACTCATCACAGTCTTTTTCAGCCCGAACAGTTTGTGTATCACATAAATAAAAAACAACTTTAAATGAGAAATATTCAGAGATTAGCTACAGACATTACCATCTACACTGCACATTTCACTTTTTACAGAGCAGTAGTTGAATGCAAGTATTTGATAAATCAAACATTCACAAATGCATGTCTTTCAGTTTTTTTCTTACCCCATTTCCATTTTTTTTTTTCTTAAAAAATAATCTTCAGTGGTCCACATAATGCCTAGAATATACTTAAGCACAGCTTTCCCTAGAGCTAAAAATTTTAACTCCACCATTGCAAGGCATCCTACACCACAAATTCTCACCATATGACGAAGCGTAGCTTTAGAGGGACTTAAACTGGAATATATACAAGTTCTAAATATTTTACTTCCTACAGGGATGCCTTTCTTGGAAAACCACAAATACTTCTGTCAAAATACTGACTTGAAAGAGCGAAGTCAGGAATATGGATGAACACCTACGATCAATGGGTTTTCCCTCCACTACGGCTTGAAATTATTTTTGTTTGCACTGATGTTTAAAAGCACAACTAAGCTCATTTAATCACTAGAAAGTGTTTGAAAATAAAAGTGAAATCTAATGAGACATGCATGCATGGGGCAGGACTGCTACAACTAACAGTAACTACCTCGCTTTCACATTTGCAGAGATGACAAGCAGATTCTTCTGTAAACACATGATGCAGCATCATTACATGACCCAAGCCAGCCACCCCTGAAGGACAAGCTCGCCACAACTTAGAGCAGACCCAGAAGGTAGCCTTGGCTTGGCAGTACTCAAAAGCTTAGACCTGGTTTAGAGAACTAAGGTGTGGACTGTTTCTTCAGCAGTTTTGCCAGAACTTGAGTACAATTTGGTTTCTACATCTAGGAAAAAAAAAATGTGCAGTGGACATTTTGGCAGAGAAAGCAGGCACACTGAAGTATGCAACTGTTCTTTCCAAAAAGAGCCAAACAATTTCACTGGTCTGGTTTAGAGAACTGGCCTGGACTGCACAGGAGGCAGCGTTTAATTCAGAGGATGGGGAGAAGGAGAACGGCAGAAATAACACACCAGGGACAAACAGGAATCTGCAACCAGCTTTGCTCGTTTGTGTTGAAGAAATTGTATGAGGGAAGAAACTTCAGAAAACTAAGAGTACAATGCACTGCGCTACGAAGATCTTCTCTTGCACAGCTCAGGAGAAGGACGCACTGCCAAGATATTAAAAATTGCATCCTTGTAATGCCCGTAATCACTGCGTTCACAAGCTGTGAGCTAAGATGCAACAAATTCAAGAGAAAAAACTAGGACATTTTTTGCTGTAAGCTTCAGCTGGTCACAGTGGATTAGAGGAAATCCTTTGGCCAGCAAGAGAAGCCCATTGCAATGCAAAATCCCAGCTCCCACCGGGCAGCCGCCGCCATCCAGCAGGTACCGCTCGCAGGCACATGGACGCACACGCTGAAATGAAGACAAGCATCTCATTTTCAAGTTCATTTTTGTAAATGGAAAAAAATGTATAAAATCTATCCATACATTAACAGATACAGGAAGTTACACAATCCAGTTTACACCTAAAGTAATAGCAATCAGTCCATAGTAAGAACAGGGAAAAATTCCAATGCTGTAATTTGTCCGAAGTCACTACAGGGCAGAGGACAGCAGGGCGAGGGTGGTTGGCTTCTTTTTTTTGGTACATGGCTAAGACTGGCTACCTTCCCTACTTCCAAAGCAATGCGACAATTTCAACAGACATGTATTAGGAATACTTTTGAAATGCATCTGACTCTAGCATTAACACTGAATATTCAAAGAATCATATTATTACAGCATGTTTGGATACTTTTGCCTCCAGGAAAGGGCAGTGAACACTAGATATTATCCAAGAGAAATCCTGCACCCATCTTAGAATTTACAGCATTGATCGAGTTAAAGATTTTTATTTTATGATTTTTATCCATCCTGGAACACTTAAAATTTGTGTATCCTCAGCTCAGACATTTACAAAGCACGCAGAGACTGTTACTACTCAAGGAACATTTAGGAGGCTATGGAAAATGTGCTGGTGGGTACTGGTCTAATTTTAGTGAACTCATGTCTACCATTACATGCAAGCCACACCTGGCAGTAGTTTTCCTCTCACACCTCCATTTACTGGAGGCCCCAGAAGACAAGGCTTGAATGAATGGGCATGGAAGCTCAGGTACCATTTTAAGGAATAAAACAAAACAGCTACTAGCAGAGGCCAGCTTGTGGGAATGCCTGCCCTGCTACTGGTGTACCTGTGGGCAAAAAGTGTCAGTCTAGGGCTCAGAAAAGATGCCTGATTGAATTTTAAAGGAAAAGGGAGGCACCTTAAACCCTGAAAAGACAGACTTCCTGTGTTTGACAGGTGTATTCAATACACACACACAAAGCAAGACAGTAAGCTGTGCTCATCCACCCAGAAGACTGCACCATTTTTCTGAACACATAGAATATACAACCTTTTTTCAAAACAACAACAGTAGTAATAATAATAATAATAAAGCAGAAGTGCAGAATCCAGACTGTTGGGTGGTCTGTGTTTAAAAAACAAGAAAGAACAAAAGCTAATGCTGTAAAGACAACTATTCCCTTTCAAAGCAAAGGCCACATAAAACTGTGTTGCTCAGTTTGGTTTTTACTTCATGCCACCTGTAAACACAAGACTGGATATTCAGTTTCTGGGAAGAAATGAAACCACTTTTACATCCAGAGTAAAAGAAAGGCCCTCCAATGCCTGCATCACAGATTACCCAGGAAAAGGTAGCTAGGAGAAAGCTTCCTCTTCTCGTTTGTTCATTTCATTAGAAAGGTCATATCTGAACAAAAGAGCTTTCAATAAAAGCACGAAACATTTCTTGATGTTATTTCTGCCCTCTGTCTCTAAAGTTTGCTATGGGGACTAACACTTTCCATTCCTCACCAACAGATACATCACCTTTTTGGCACCACGGGTGGAATTTCTTCCTAATGTATAATTTTGCTTTATACAAAAGATGATTGTCTAATCATGCAAATCCAACAGAATTCCAAGAAGTGCCACAAGACAGCTCAACTCTTTGTAATCTACTACCTTGTTTGTATACTGCCATAGGACCCTCACAGAAAACAGACTGTCATCCTTACTTAGATCTGACGGTGTATTTCATATATGGCATTTCAACCTCTCTTTCTGGGGGGAGAGAATCAAAATCCACGCCCTGATTCCATTGATTTTTCACTCTCAGAGCTCTGAAATGCATGGAGATTTCTTTGATTTGTTGAAGACGTCTTCACCGAACAGCCTGATTAGAGAAAAACTTACTGATTCAATCAGATAGAAAATAAAGACAAAAACAGGTAGTGGTAGATTTCTCAATCTTTGCTCCTGTCCTTGGAGACTAGGGCAGAGTTTCACCGCTACTGCATTTTCCCCAGCTGGATCTTCTTCCAGGCCTCTGATGCTGTGAAAATGCAGGAATCGAGGATCCCAGCTACAGTAAATGTTCCACCAATGATGGCACATATCTGAAATGTACAGAGAGGAAACAGGTTGGTCAGTGGTGAGGGAAACTTTTACACAGCTTGCAACTAGGGGGAAAGATATTATTGCCTACTGTTAGGGTATTTTCTGGAAGCATACTAAGAAGTGGGTAACAGTACTGGGGATGCAATTACATGACAATCATTCAGGAAAACCATTCTCTACAGTGGAATAACTTAGTGCTATCCTGAACTCATCACAGCCTGAGCCAATCATAAATCCCAGCTCCTAGGAGCCTACAGCATGAATACTGTTCCTTTCTCGGCTAAACTCCACCTATTCTAGAAGCTCTGTGTTGCTCATATCTTCCTACTACTGTTTTCTGTTATAAATACCACGGCCTTGTAGTCTTTTCCCTATTTCACAAGATACAGCATTTGCAAACAGGCAAAAGACACTTAAATAGCATGTGAAGGACAGTGACTAAGAGAAACCCAGCTACCAGTGACACCTACAGCTAAGTCTGTCTAACACTTTCCATTACAAGGGCTGCTTACAAAAGCACTGCCAACTTAACTCTTTGTGGACCAAAGTCTTCCATGCAAGATGTCTCGGGTTGAATTATTTAAACACCAGTAAAAACATGTGATCATTTTCAAGAACAGAGTTAGGGAAAAAATTAATCTCCTGATTAGCGTAACAGCCTACTTCAGTTCTCAAGTGCTACAAAAATGCAAAAGTATTCTGACATGTCAAACCAAAGGTACTTTTGGCTTGGAGCACCCAAAATCAGGGGGCTCCAGTTATGGACTTTGCAACACACTGCTTCAACTCCCTTATCTATGAAATGCGGACAATGCCAACCTTGCCACCCAGGGAAACTGTGAAGGAAAACACATCTGAAGGGTTCAATACCATGACAGTAGCCACCTCAGAGTCCTTGTGGAAACATGACTTGTACTCAGGATCACGTTAATACAAACCACCTGCTAGTGACAAGGCAGCAGTCAAATACTGTAGGATGGGAAGAAACACTGCTCACAGGATGCCACCCTACCCTGCGCGCTGCGCAAGGCAGGGTTCACGTGGAAAGTATGATACAAAATAATGTAACCTAATAACATTTAACAGCCAAGTTATAATTACACAGGACCTGGCATTTCCTAACTCCCACATTTCTGACTTCATAACTGTGATCCTCTTTTAATTTGGTCTTTTACATTGTGTAGGATTAGGTGGCTGTGAGAGTAAAAGACACCATGTCAGCAAGAAGGGGACAAGATACAGAGCTGATCACCTGAGAAGGGCCTGCCTAGGAAAAGGGGAGTTTTGCTGTGAGCTAGAAGCCGAGAGAGAGAGAGAGAGAGAGAGAGGAACCCAAAATCAGTAAGCCAACGTAGCAGGGTATCAGGGAAATGCAATACAACTGACACAGAAGGGAACCAGTGCCACACTAGACTTACCATGCCATGTTTCTTCTCCCACACAGCACTACACCCCACCGACAAAGTTACAGACAAAAGAGTAACATAATGTAACAGCAGCAGCGTTCAGCTCAGCAGGGAGTTAGCAGTGGCAACAGAACAAACAGTTCATTAAGGCTGAGTGAAGGCTGCAAGAAATAAAGCACTCATTTACATATGTATTTATAACCGGGATACATGCATTTAGTGAGCTTGGTGAAAGGAGAAGCTGCAGTAAACATGGCTTTTGCAGGACAGTTGGCATTCCAGCAGATAAAGGCTTCAAAAGCCAGAGCACCAGCCTGAGGCAAAGTTAGTATTTTTAGGGGACAAGTCCAGCTCCTGCCCCCTCTGCCCTCCTCCTTGCTATCCCTTGGAGCATGACGCAGGGTGACTTTTCAGGGAAAATGACCGCCATGGAGTTGGGTTATTTCAGTCCACAGCAGCTCAGCTGACAGGAGATGTTGTACCGCAAATAACAGAAAACCCGTCCAACACTAAGATTTTGCATCATATGGTAGGAAAATCTGATTTCAGTGCAGCAGCGCAAGGGGGTGGGGAATAGAAAAAAAGTATATATTCATCTGCACAGCTCTGTACTGCCGAGTGTTTATGAGTCACACACACCTGGCATTCGCGTGGAGCCTGCCTCCCAGCACGCACACAGCCCTCTGGTTTCGTTGTGACAAAAAAAGGCAGCACCAGGGTCAGTCTCTAGGTCAGCACAGAAGCTGTACCACCGTGTTTCTTTACCATCACAGTTCTAATACATATGGAGCATTGCTCCTTAGCGGCTCTGAAGGCAGTTCGGCATCATGTGTTTATTTATATTTAATGGAGTTTTATACTGGGAATGATCTGCATCTGGCTCCATGAGGTTACAGTTTGACTCAGGCCCAACCATTAAAGGAGGAAGGAAAAGAAATATAGAAGGGTAATAATTACAGCAGTGAGAGACCATGCAATGTGGGGTACACGTGAGGGTTTTGAACAGAATACGATTATAGGACAGTGGCTGGGATGCAGGCTGAAGTCTAAAGGAAAACACAAGTGTATATATAGAACCAGGCAAGGCTGCGAGCAAAATGACAGAAAGGCAAGTGTCAGATACGTGACCACTGACCTCTGGGATGTCTTAAAAACTGAAAGTTACTTTTAAGGACAGAGGGGACCAGTAGGACCCGCAGGGAATTCCTAGTAAGGTAAGCTGCAGAACCCCATCCAGAGGTTTCTGGCTGACCTGCAGCACATCTTGTAGAACAACATTGTCTTGGTTTTAAAAATGCCACAGGACTGAGTCTATGATACCCGTCGGTAACAGGCCCCATGGCTGAAATAATTCTTCCTGCAACCATTTCCCTCCCCCCTTAATTTCCAGTTTAATTTTTTCCACACCTAGAGGGCAGATGAGTCCTCTCATATGAGGAAAAAAAAAATCTATTATTTTCTTTGGATTTTGAATGCTTCAGCAGAAGTTTGGCTTGCTTTCTGCTTGCTCTCCCCTCCCAGCCCCTAGACTGACCTCATGATAAAACTTTCAGTTTGGCCACTTAGAGGAACTCATAAATTTTCAGCAGTGAAGCTTTCCCCCTTGCTCCATAACTTCAATCACGAGGCCATGAATGGTTTCTCTTTCTCTTTATGGGGAGATGCCTTGATTTTAAGCAGTACAGTTTAACAGGCAAAAACTGCTGTGTTTAACACTATGTGAAGTGTCTGTGGTTAACCTCTGGATCCATGGCAAATTCACAGCACAGTGACAGTGGCAACACTGACCCACAAGCAATATAAAATCTTACTTAGTACTGAATTTTTTGAAGCGTGACATGTAAAGTAAAATCTATGCTAAACCAATGCCTTTTGTCCTGCACAGGAAGCACCTCTCACATGCTACAGAAAATTAGGATAATTCTTTATACCACAAAAACCCAAGGAGCAGGCATGAGTTAGAGCGGGTTTGTTGGGAACACAGAAGACCTGGGAACACTGCTATGGTGCTATAATGCTGCTCTTAGTGGCACTGAACTTTCTGGGGGGCAAAGTCATTACTAACAAAGAGCATCAGCTAACTTCCCAGCAGCTGAATGAAATTCCTTTGGTTCTCTGCTGAAAAGCCAACACCCCTCTCGCATCTTATCTCTCCACAAGAGATCATCCATCCACAGTCTATTCTTCCCTCCAACCTCCACACTGTTTCCCCCCTAGTCTCTTTCAAGCCCACAGGATCCTCCCCCATCCCCAGGACAGATTTAAATTTACTGAAAGCCACAGGGGTGCCCTAGTAAACAATCTGCTCACTAAAAGGAGTTGCAGGTGATCCTCCCCTACCCGGAGCCCCTCTTGTAGTTTTTAAATTAAGCAGCTGCTGCTCAGAAAAAGCTCATGCTTTCCATGGCCAGCCTCATTCGGCAATGACTCCAGATGCCCTAGCACAATCTCTGTCTGGAGCTCAGCCCAGTGCTGATCACCACTAACTGGTCTCCAGAGCAACTGTGATGCAAAAGGCCACGCTGGAGACACAGGACGGGGCTAAAGCAGTGGAAAGGACAACGGAACAGATCATGTCATCAAAACAGAGCAAGGAAACCTAGGACAAAAGGAGTTTCAGTCCTCTGCAGCACTGCTCCCCCACTCCAACCTTTTCAATGCCACCTTGAACGCTGTAAAGCTTTAAGTGTAGCACGTACACAGCCAAGGCTGCCCTACTGTAAAACATTTCTAGCCTAAATGAGAGCAAGAGCAGGTCATCTGTACTAGGGCCAGATGGTCCACACTGATAGCCATGATATAGCATCTGTAACAAGGATCTGCCTGTAAGTCAGCCACATCGGATAAAGGTCTGGTACACCTGTCTGATGTACTGCGTAACAGCTACTGCAGATATCAGTGTCATCCACGCATCTCCATAGGAAGGACATTCATTGGAATGGCCCCAAGTGAGCTTTTTGAGACTACAGCTATTTATCAGACCAAACAAAGCAGACAAAAATCAATTGTAAGACTGTTCTTCAGCAGTCTAGCAGCCAGCACATGCCTGGCTAGCTCTACAGATAGGATGTGGCAAAATTCTAGCTGGGGCCATTTCAAATCCAAAAGGTCACTGTTGCAATCATTGAGGAAAGCCTCTCCTGTAGACTCCTCATGTAAACTCTGAAGCATAGTATCAAATTCAACAAAGATACTATTTATATGCATACAATGGCATATCAGCAGTAAATCAATGCTACCAACGGACATGACAAAGAATAATGGCAGCTATCAGTCATTTCCAAATACTGCTTCCCATTAAAAACACCTCCACATCCTCACCCCCAACAAGATGCATAAGAAACCTATGACAGCATATTGTTACGGAAAGAAGTAGAGGCAGTATGAGATGCCAAGTCATAAAATGCTTATGTTTGATCTTTTTTAGGATTACATTTTGAAACCAAACAGACATGCTAAGAAGAAAAGGTCTTAAACCGCAATGTTTGAATTTTGCTCCAAGTCCCGATCTCTTGGTGTTTGTGTATCCTAGAGATCACATGAATTTCTAAAGTTAAGTGAAGGGAACTTGGTGTTTATCAGAAGCTGCAAAATCAAAATCTTTAAGTGCAACACAGCCACACTGTTTAGGTTACTTCCAATTAAAATATTCAAACAGTTTAAAAATCAAAATCCACAGTCTTCATTGCAGCCAGTTTATCAACTACTTCACATTCTACCATGCTTCACTGGCACAGCAGACTGTAGCTTAAATTTTAAGCCAACTCCCTCGGGACACATTTTTTAAAGTTCTGGAAGATCTTTAAATAGCTCTTTGCCTAACTAGCAGTTTGGACAGTACAGCTTTGTTATAGGTGCTGAGATCAGTACTGCAGGATGTTATCTGGATCGATAAAAACATAACTCGTCACGAAAACACCTCCGGAATTTGATAATGCAGCTCTTCTCCACTTCTACCAAGGAGTAAATATCTAGAACTGGCACACTCATATTAAGCCAAGTAGCAGCACCACGTAAAACAACTGCCCTGCATTGTCTGCAAGTTAGATCGCATCATTAGAGAGACGGTTTATTGCAGCATGCTTTACTGCATACCACATTAGCTTTACTTCCAAGTTTCTGACATGTTGCAATAGTGCCCATCCTGCCTGGACAGAGTCTGTCGCTTCTGGAATAGGATAATTTTCTTTCTTCTTGTGCCTAGCTATTGAATCAAATTGTCAGAGCACAGGGCTTACCAGTTACCTCACTTACACTTCAGTACAACTGCGGTGACGTGCTGCTTTATTTCAATCATGTCACAATGCTCTGAAGCAGAAACTCAATTCTTGACAAGAAAGGCTCAGAACAGAAATGAAAGGCAGGCAGGAGACAGGAGAATTAGAGGTTTAGAGTAACTCACCGATGTGATAAACCTGTACAAAGGCTGTCGCCTCTCTGTGTATTTCACTGTGATGGGGCTCAAATCGTAACGAAACCAGATAGCTGGGATAATGCGGCCAGTGTGACTGTAGGCTACGTACTCCTAGAAAAGAAAGTGGGGGGGAAATGGCAGAAAATGTGAGCAATCTCATTCCAGATAGAGTGTCTGCAATAAAACTGCTTCTGTGGATCTGGCCCTTACCCCACTGTTTTGTACTAATGATCAGACTGAAAGAAGCAAACAGTTAATTCCTGTGTGACTGCTAACCCCCATCCTTATCAAATAGGAAAATAAGTTCTTTACAGTCTGATAATGATATAGGCTGGGAACAGAGAGTAACGGTGCTTACTCTCACCTTCATTCAAAATTACAGAAGTAAACAGAAAGGCTGTAATTGATTTCTCTAGCTTAGATCTGCTCTATTTAAATACAAGCAGTCTCTAGGTCGTTGCAGGTGTAGTTTTTGTACTGTCAGTATGTAAATCGTATACTGGGATATTCATCAAACGGAAGAACCTGAAAATCCCTTCTTGTCCATGCACTCAAAACAGCAAGCAGCAGCTCCCATCTCTAAGGCCCCCTTCGCATTGGGACCAACAACGTGAAAGCTTTGCCCACTCAGTATGAATCACATAAAACCACGTTTAAACCATGTTTAAAAATCATGCTGAAAGCCAAAAGGAAACTGTATACAGAAAAATATTGGCAGAGGTTCCAAAAATATTCCAAGCTGGTTCGGGAGAGACGTCTTCAGATTGGCAGTGATAACCTCCTTTAATCACAGGTACAGTGCAATCAATCAGCCACAGGACAACACTCCAACAAGACATACTGCACAATGCCAATGCAGAACAGATACTAACATCAACTTAGTATCAGAAGTCACATCTTTTTGAGCTAATATTTTGTCTGTGCTCTCAGTGAAAATATATGTCAGTTTTCAAGGATCAGGACATTTATCTCAACAGACTGAAGAAAAAAATCAAAGAAAAGCAGTCTGGGGACTCAGTAATCCAGTCAGAGCCATCAGCACTGGCATGGTACACACTACCTCTTTATCGAGCTGCTCTTCTCTTCTTTAGCCCTATGACATGCCTGCCAACTCAGATGACCTCTTCTGTTTTAATTCTCCTTCACACAGAGGCAAAGACAACCTCAAATACTTCAGAAAGATGAAGAAAGGACAAGCAATAGGACACCCATGAGCATGATACAAAAAAGATAATTTTACTCTCTGTAAGCTCAGAGGGAGCTAGTGAAATAGCATCTATTTCCTTTGTTAATCTCATATAAATCCCAAATTTCCCTCTATTTAGTTTTTTTCCATGGATGACAAGAGAAGCAGAATGCAGCTGAAGTCCCTAGTCATAGTATTTTCAGGGCTCTTATTGCACAAGTTCTGCAGCGTATCTTGGGACACTGGGTATCTGGGGAAGTGAGGAAACGGAGGGAGGCAAAAGGGGAAAGGAGACAGACAGTCCACATTTAAGACTCCATCCACCTCTTCATACTAGTCAATCTGTGCCAGACTATTCCAATGGCTTCTGATTTCTGTTTCCCACCAATCAGTATGGGAGTCAAGCACTAAAGCACTGATAAAAGAATTTTTATTTTTAATGAGAAGAAAATGCAGAGGCAGCACTGCTTCTCTGCACTTTCAGTTCTGATAGAACTGAGTTAATTTTTTCCTTCCTTTCCCCTTTTCCCCACCAGCAACCCTGCCCTAATGAGTCAGTCTTGGCTGAATGCCCCAATTTGCAACCATGCTCACAGAAGTGTCAAAAGCTCCTGCTATTTTCCAAATTACTTTCAGAACCTGCATTGCAAGAGTCTTATCAGAACAACAGTTGTGACATTAAGCAGAACAAATACACTGTAATCTGAATAGAGGGAGACATCCAAATCATGGGGACACACTGTACATGCAAACTCAAAAGTCACTAGACAGGAATGTTAAACTAAGAACTAGTCCATGAAGGCGTGTGCTTGATTCTCAGTTATGGCAAACTAGCAGTAATTAGATATTATAAAGAGATTCTGGACCTTCATTTAGCACCTGACTGGCAAATCATTTTAAACTGAAAGAGACTTTTTACCTTGAAAAGTAAATACGGTCTTTTTTTTTTTTTTTAAAAAAGTTCAATACACTGTATTATTAAAATACAAATATCTTCACATTTAATGTAAATTAATTTAAGAATTATAAATACATAATAAAATAGGCACTGTGAAATAGTCAACCAGTACAAATTTGCTGCTGCGGGTTCAATGGCTTAATATCTGAAATCAACACTTGTAAAAAGCTAAAAACTCTGCTAACTTATTTGTCTGAAACATCTATCGCAATTGAGACTGTTTTATTAATAAAACCACATGTAAGTGCTGTTTTGTATTTTCAGTTGGATTGCAGTTTCCATCCAGATGCATCCTGACACAAAGCACAAGAGCTCCTGCAGCATGTAAAAACCTTCCACACAATTTACAGAAATCTAGATAGTCAAACTGACATATGAGAAAGTCAGGAGTAAGAATACCTTTCTCTAGAATTAAAACAATACCACTACCTGCTCTGACAAGCCCTCACAATCCTGACCCCGGTAAACGCCAGCACCAGGAGCAACAGGAAGCCCCACTCTGAAGAGCTTCAGTTCCTCCTGCTCCCAGCAGAGGCTACTGCTCACCTACAAATGAATGTACATGGCTGCAGAGCAGAGGAGCAAGAGGGAGGAGGAATAATGACTGAAGATCCTCTATGCGTCCACTGGGCTGCAATGAGGAGCTTCTCTGAGAACTACCTGCTTCTTTACCTTATTTGCTACAGTATACTGGTATGAGTATCGCTGCTTGCCGCTCATGTCTTCATACACTGTCGGGACTATCTTTAATATGTAATCGTGAGATGCAAGAGCTGTGATCAAGAAAGGAAAGTATATGTTAGCATTCAGAGAAAGGAATCATAGCCTATATAACATTTCAAAGTAAACGTGCAAAATCAACTAAAACAAGTCACGTCACATAAAAGTTTCCCTCCTCCTTATACTCAGGTTCTGTGACAAAGTGACAATTTCACATCCTACATTTATGTCCTTTGTACAAAACTTAGTAAGGTAGTTGGAACCTGCCCACCATTCTAAGAATTCTGTAGTACCACAACCCATGGAGGTAAGTTTGGGTCACTTGAACCTTCCTAAACTGCTTGCAACTATAAATGATAAGACTTATCAGCACCACAAAAAGCTGTCCTAGTTAAATCAAGAACCAGCTAAGGTTAGAGCTGCAGCTCACTGAGCTTCTTTTGACAGAAAAAGCTGAGGCATCACAGCCCGTGTAGTCCCATTTCTTGTGCACCCATCTTTCTTTCTTTCTCTTCTTCCTTCTCCTACAGCTGCCTAACAGTTACAATTTTTTTTTTCGTGATTTAAATGGCTTGTGCCTTTTTTTGTGTCTGCTGAAATAGTTCTAAAACAGAATTCTAAATGATTTCTCTGCAGGATCCTTTGGCCAAGTGTAACACAATAACATTCGGCTCCTGGAGAAAAAGAAAACAAAACATAACTGTCTAGCTCCAGGAACAGCCATAAAAATTTTGTTCCAAGAATTGGACAAGACCGATACCCAGCGGGAGCGTGAACACTTGAAGGACAAAAACTACGCTGAAGTGTAGCATGCACTGCAAATTTCTTTTTGTGTTGCTGGTCATAAAAGAAGGGCAATGAAAATGTCTATCCTTCCAGCCACACGGTAGAACTTAAGGTAAGACCTAACTTGCAACACAAGAACAAAGAAAAGTTCTTGTGGTGGTGACAGCAGAAAAGGGAAACTATAGGAATAGGATATAGATTAAAAAACTCAGTAATTCTGAGTCAGTCATAACAGAGCTGGAGACAACGTCCAGGTTGCAGAAGGGCTGCAACGGACCTTTCGGGCTAAGCCTTCTCTATGGTACTGGAGAAAATGGGAATGTCAGCAGTGTCTGGATTGTTTTGGTTAGAGGCAAATTAAAGACTTCTGGATACACCGGTGTTGCATGAATGGCCCTGTTTTCCCTCCTGCAGAGAGTGGCTAAGAGCTGTAATCACCACGAATACATACGATTTGAGCCGAGTTTGTCTGCTCCCTCCAAGGCATTGAATGCTCCATGAACGTTATGGACCTGGAAAGCAAAACGGTGCATGAAGAAACTATGCTCTGACTTGGTACTCTTGATCTTTGCTTCCCTATCCTATCCTGTAACAAGGAGACCAGCCTGATTCAACCTTTCGAAAAACAAAGCCTCAACCCAGTAAAAGATGACCTGAAATATCTTTCAGTGACCGTCACCACAGAGGCTGGTTCCAAGTAAAAAAGTTGATTTCACAACGTCTTACAAGATGAAACTCCAAAACCACTCCAAAGCTAAAGGAATTGCAGTTGGAAGAGGACAGTTGTGAAATTTCATTGTGAGATATTTCCTAAGAGCTTTGCATAGTTAACTGTGAAATTCATTTATCAGTCTGAAAGAGAAATAAATGGGAGTCATATTCAGGTTAAAACTCAAGAGTTCTCCTGTAAAGGTAGCTCATGTCAGAGCAGTTGGGCTTGTACAGCCTTAACTCATTAGCCCAGCTTTCACACCATGCACACTATGCCCTTGGAGATGGAAAGGACACATGCCAACGCTGCCATCCATTCAGCTTTTCCTGCAGCTGGTCCCAGGCATGCAAGTATCTGTTTGCCCAGAATAACAGGATTTCCATCCCATGCCTTCCACATACTATGATCTAGCATCTGATGTTCACCAACAGAATAATTGATTTGTGAACTCTCTAAACAGGGAAAACCCCACAGCAACAGCTGTAGATTAGAGGTTGCATCATTCACATAATGTACAGTAAGCCATACAGAAAGGACAAATAAGTCCACAACCTAGAATTCCTGACCTTAAGCCAGACAACAGGGAAGAAGAGTTTGGAAGAAGTATTTGGTCATGGGTGTGAGAGTTTCACCTCACTAACAGCGCAATGCAATCTCGTTCCCCGACCCTCTCAACAACTAATATCATGTGGATGTATTTTTCTCAACCTAATGGCTGTTTACCTATTCAGAATGCTACAGAGTGGATGATGGTTTGGAGGAAGCAGCAACTGAACCCGTTTCTCTCCTGAGAAAGGAGATTCTAGAGAGAAAAAATCATCAGCAAGTTCAACTGGCAAGGTGCTGGTAACAAGCACAGAGCAAATGCAACCGCTGAACTTTCAACAGTCTGCCGGCATTTAAAATATTTTACACAACGGCAACCATTTCCGAACTACACATGTGGACTGTACCTATTCTTTCCTCATTGTAAAAAGCGTATGAAGAAAGAGAATCCCTGGACTGGGCCACAGTATTATGTTCCATTCTTGACAGAGCTGAGAAGTCGGTCTCTTACAGCATATCTGGGCCAGAGACTTTAAGGTCCACTTCAAACACTCTAACAGTAAATATTTGAGCGGTTACTCAGCAAACAACTGTATCTATCCTGTGAGGTACCTGTATATTTGGACTTACATTCTTGTCCTTGGCTCCCCAGCATCCGCACTTCTGTGTATATGTAAAAATTGTCTGCTCTGCATCTCTCCACACAGTAAGTTTGCAAAGCTGCGAATTACAGAGCTTCCACACAGACAAAGCCACCAGACTTCTCCACAACTGCCTGTTTCTGTGCCATCAGGTCCTTTGGTGCCTCTGCCTCTTTTGTGTTTGCAACATGGATGGCATCAGTAACTCCCAGTCTGATATTTTACCATGTTTTTCCTTGTGGAATATTCTGGACTCCCATTACAATACTTGCTGTCCGTAGATTGCTAATTAACCTCTGCTCTACAAAGTGCACAGGTGTGTTCCTTGGGGGAACATACTTGTTTGTACCTTGTTAAGTACCTGGAGGGACTTCAACAAGGAGTAAGCTTTTGGCCACAGTAACAAAATTGCTTTGCAACAGAAAACTTAAGCAAGCCTGTTTTAGCCAGACATTCTCAGGAACTGTCCTGCACTACCAAGGCCAAATCTAGTGCTTGGTGTGGTGCCACAGGAGGCTACTCAGTGGTTTAACAGTGCCAACACTTTATTCTCCTGCAACATGGACCTCAAAAAGATGCTTGCCAGGGCCTTAAGCACCCTAGGCCTTAACATCTACAAACACATGCAAAGACATGTAACTGGACATATAACTCAGGCAGAGTTCAACAGCTCTGGGATTATTCAACATCATGATCTAGCACTCAAGAGAATTCCATGATTAAAAACATATAATCTCCTACTTTCCACCTCTCTTTCTTTACTGGGTTACCTGACACGCAAGAACCTCATTGGTTTGAATTTTGGTCTCATCTACATGAGGGAAAAATCTACAAAATTCTGCCGCTATTGTGCATAAACTACTGTTGAAGAACTGAAGCTCATTCAATGTCAGGTGAGATTTAAATCTCTATTTCAAACAGACTTTTTTCTGGAGAACACAGCACGTACCTTAGTGGATCATTCTGGCAGAGGTGGTAACAATCTACAAAGAACTTACTCCCAACACACGACACAAGAAGCTTCTCACCCTCTTTAAGAAATACGAGCACGTATTACATCAAAGCAGGTGGAGCCAACCTAAAATATTCAAAGGTCTATCTAGATAGATTTAAAGCTCTCCATACTTGCTGGCTCTCTACACTGCTTGCTGAGTCTTGGTAGCACCTGTTTAGTGAACACATCCTTCTTCAATTTGTGCTGTTGAACTCATGTTTGCCTACAGGATCAGCAGCACCTACATGCTCCATTCTTGTATATGGAGATGATGAGTAGTTATTTTAAACTTTGAAAATACTAATCAGAACTCGTCCAAATCAGGAGCCAACTACATATTTGCTAGACAGGTTTCCCACCACCAGAACTGAAGATGCTTGCTCCTTTGCCCCCAACTGTCCAGGCTTCTCATCTCATTCATGCTGATTCGCACTTCAGCTCCATTACTCAAAGACTCCATGATAAAACAATGGGAATGCTACCTCAGAGCACTGATTTCCCACGCAAACTGCAGAACTCCCTATTAGCACTTACCTAATATTTTTCATAATCTCAGTGCGCTTTACAGACATTAAGCCAAGCTTATTTATATGCTAATATTTCAGCGTTCCCACACAAGATATTTCCTAAAAGAAGCCGGGAGCAGAATCAGAAGACTACAAAGCAACGCTTAGACTTGTTAGCATGAAAAAGGGTTTTGGAAGTGGGTGTACAAGAGGCAGACTAATGAGACGTCTGTGCTGAGGAAAGAAGATTATAGAGAGACTATGGGTAAGCAACGTTTAGGGTGAGTCGCAAACTGGGTGTGCACATATATAACTCCCACCTATGGTGCTAGCTCCTTGGAAGTAGGCTAGAGAAGTGCTGTAATCTGTCCTTATTGAGAAATCAGGAATTATTACATAACTTGCAACACCTGGTGAAACTCTATCCACTGGGCAAGTGCACACATTCAGCTTCTTCCCAGCAGGCAACTGGCAGTTTTAAGTCTAACTTGTGTTTCATAGAACAAATTTGACTAATAGGTGTCTGCTACACAAGTACAGTGAAGTGAATTAAAAAGAACTTGTCTGGTGCCATGGTAAAGACAGTAGCAAGCACATATCTTAGTATACTCACTGCCTCCCTGCAAAGGCAGTCAAGATTTCTTTGCTCTATTAATACTGAAAACAGTACTGCATAGGATTTCGCAAACCCATGAATCCTCATTTCTACTCCCTGCAGGAAGATAGCCACATAGTTTTCCAAAAGCACTTTCAATTTCAGATTGAATTCGATTACTCTGTGACTGAACACTGCTCCTTCCTGAGGTGGTGGCATGTAAACAGTTTGCGAACTCTTCCGGACTGAGTGTACATTGCATGAATGCAAGGGACGGGCTTGCTTACCCAGACAGTCCTTTCTCATGTCCTCCCCACGCTGTACATGGCCCTTCCATAAAACCAAACTGTCTAATATTAAAGTCACTCTAACTGCATTCATTCCTCTAGAGCCAGGGAATTTTCAGGGAAGAGAACTCACCTGTAACTTGTCGCCAAATGAGAGCTTGTGGATGACGTGAGTCATGTCAGGATTCTGAGGCTGCGCAGTGGCACTGTGTGTTGACACGTGAAAGTTACCAGGGACCTAAAATTAGTCAAGACAGGGAAGACAGGATTTCACATTTTATCCCTCAAGGCATTGCTAGGCTCTGCGATATGAAGCAGAAACGCCTGGATCCATCCAGCCTGGCAGGCTGTATCTACTTAGCAGTGGACAACCTCTGGCATGCCAGAGAAAGGCTCCGAAATACCTTCCTGCACTTGACCAACACCACCATACTGCATACAGAGTGGAGATCGGTTACATTCCACAGCCCAAGAGTCTGGCACCCTCACACTGCTACTGCTGCTGACTAGGAGGCGATGAGTGGATCATTCCCAACTTCAGGGATTCCTAACACTTAAGGCTATGTCTTTCATCCCTATTAAAATAAGATTCATGTCTCTGACAGGCAACAAACAGTTGCTTAACATTTTACTCCCACATCTTGCATTTGTAAATGGGCCCACTGCTGCAGAACAACCCATGAAAGCTGTGGATATATTCTTATTGTAGCACTGGTCATAAGCATTTGAGAAGATTATGCATAAGAATGAGTTTTATATAAAGAGAAAAAAAACCATCAAAAACAATGGGGCTTCCCCTACAAACGAAGTTACATCGTCAGCTTCTAGCCCTGGCAATAGCCCTTCCAAGCACAGGATTTTCTGGTTCTAATTTTTTAAATGGAGGGAAATACAAAGTTCTGAAAAAGACAGATTTCACCTAAGGACTCAGTTCCAAGACAGAAAACAAGCACTGGTGTCATTCTGACAGGATCACTGTAGCATGCACACAGTTTTGAGGTCACTAGCCCTACTCTGTGAAGTCTTTCAGCAGATTCAGCTCAGTCAGTGTTATGGAGGGTGCAAGAATTTTTTCCTATCGAGAAAAGGTTGGGAAATCAAGCAACACTGAGGAGCAATCTGACATGGCCTAAGACAAGAGTGGGAGGATGGTTATGCAGCTGGTGCCCATTGTGCCCTCTGCAGAGACACCTCACCAGCAGGGCCATGGGAGGCCACATGCCAGTTCCATGTGCTTTCAGGAAAGCTAATTTAAATGACTTGAGGAACAGCACTGCACTCCTGGGAACACTTTCAGGTGTGGACACAAGCTGTGACATAACTCTGCAGTAAGTAGTACACACAGTCATCTCACTGTTACCTTGTCCTCCCTCTTCGCATTTGAGAATAACACCCAAGTGCAACCCTTGGTCAAGTTTCGAAGCCTGGCCATGTCCCACGCCAGATACCAGCTCATACAGAAGCCTGTACAATTTCTGCCAAGGGACTGAAGACTTCCAGCTCATACACGAGAGGTTCAGGTTTTCAGAGCCCAAAGTCCTGGGTCAGGTCCCCTACCTCTGACAGCAGTCCCAACCACTATATGAGATAATGCAATTCGCAGCCTTTCACAGATTAAGCAGTGAAGGGAGCTCCTCACTGCCACATATGGCAAACCTCTTTTGAGTCGCTTTGGTGAGCGGAACACACCACATCTAGCAGACAAACCCCCAAGTATTTCAGCTCTATGCTTTGGGAACTAACAGAACAAGAACTACCTTTCAAGAAGGCCTTTCCCAGTTTTGTGGGCTATTGGCTGCCAATAATCTTGGTGGCTTAGAGGCGAGAAAAGAAACATCCTCTTTTTAAGTCCCTAATCCTTTCTACGCCATAGAATCAGTAAGAGGTTCTGCCTGTTATTTTTAGATGGGATTTAACATGACCTGGGAGGAAAAGAAGGAAGCAGGATTTTGTAGCCTGTGGTACATGAGGAGGCGTGAATAAAGGGTGTGCCCTTCTTAGGACATCAGTGGGCCCCACCACTGCCTCCCCCACCCCAGCTAGTCATCTCCAGCATTACATAGCAAGGTTATTCAATTCTGAACACACCCATCCCAGAGAGGAGCCTCCTCCAGGCCTGGATTTTCATTCTTTGAGACAGAAGTGCAGCATCCCAACAAAGCATGCACAGAGGCCGTATGCATGTATTCCAAACATCTCAGCATGGAACCGCTTCTCTGTTACGCTGGCACCCTCCAGTAGGGAACATTCCTGTAATTCTGTGGCTCTTGGAACAAAAGAGCACTTGGACAGAGATATTGCCAAAGACCTCTGCACAGTGAGTCACATTTTGGAGGTGCAAAAGTTGTGACAAGTAAACACAGAAGCCATTCGGCATTTGTAGGGAGTTCATACATCCCCTAAACATTAGGCTGCTGCACTGAAAGAGACAGCGCTGGCCACACACAGAGCTGCTCTCTGCTGTTAAGCAATGTTGTCTCAATTCCCTGTTTTGAAGAACGAAGAAAAAGTCTGATCTAACACATTCTCTGTGGGTCTAACTATGCAGCCTCCTCTTCCCACACTGTTCTGCAGCACTGAAAGACTTACCCTTACCACTGATCAGGGACATAACGTACTCTCTACAGGAGAAACACTGACATACAGACTCTCATGAGCATTTTACAAATGGATCTTGCTAGCATTTCCCCAGCTAGCACATACTCACCCACTGTCATTCCTACTCACCTTGTTGATGCTGAAATGGCCATCAAACCTGCAGCCATCCCCATTATTAAGAGGTATCTTCATTGAGTTGTCAATATGACCCACTTCGTGCCTTCCCATTTCATCTTGGATGTCTAGTCCAACCACTGCATGGGTAGGAGGGGAGGGGAGGAGACAAAAAAATCAAAACAGAAGAAATAACAGGAAGGTTGCATAGGAGAAGTATGCACTGCTTGTACTAGGAAAAAATCCACATCTTTTTTCCTGACATTTGACTAAACTGTGCTAATAACGTAATTTGTCAAATATTAATTGTTATACCAGCTCTTCAGAAAGAACTTTGTAACCAAACTTTTCAGACTGCCCATTTGACACAATTATACCTCCCATATCCTGCCAGCTGACTGGAATTTCAGTTACACAAGTAGAAAATCTTCAGGTGGACAAGGCAGGTGATTTCTGAAAAGCAAACAACTAGCTGGTGCATTCAGAGTTATGAATGAAACTTGGGAGGTTTCTTGCTCCCAGAGACAAAAGGGTCACTATGAAAAAAGGAAACAAGATTTAGAAAGAAGCCAGCAAGGGAGGTCAGCCACTAACACGGACTGCAGAGTGAGCACAGGGTCCAAGAAAACAGGTGTCCCGGCCTGGAACAGAAAGCGATGGGGTATTGGCAAAGGCTGCAGCTACTTGATCTCCATCAACCATATTACAGGAGAAGGGCCACTGTATCAGTTTGGGCCCATTTCAAGTATTAGTTAAAATACAAAGAAAAACTGATAAATTAAAAGGGGTACTCACATTCACAATGCAAGTTTGGCAAACTGATGTTCAGATTCACTTCTATTTTACCTCCACTGTCTTTGTCTGGGTCATCCACATAGAGCTCATTAACTCTGGAAGACAGAAAACACAGGTGGGTTCAGCCACATAGCTGCTTTCCACAGGAAAAAAAACAACTTGCATGGGAAGGGAAAAAAGGAGACTCTAAAACAGGGGGTCTGTCTGTGTAACAGCTGCAACAGACTTACAAGACAGAGTAGGAAAAGCCCTCCAGAACTGCATGGAGGCAAATCATGACTTAATTTTAATTCTTGCTTGGCAAGTGCAGGAGGCTTTAAACAAGTCCCTTGCACTAGCAGAAAACAAAACTCCTGCTCTGATTTATGCTTCCTGCCCCCTTCCCTAATCTGAGCTTCCAGAAGTGATACAAAACAAGAACCTAATAATGTTGAAGAGGTGGCAGGCTAGGGTGCTAGCCCTCTACATACCTGGGCTGTTACTCCTTTTAGGAAAGAGGGAAGCATGTGCTTTCTGATTTGTTTCACAGTTTTAGAGAAAGGCCGCTCTCAACTATCCCACAGGAAAGCTTATTTGTGTAACTAATTGCCATTTGTCATTACCACCCAGTTGACAGAGAAGCAGCAAGAGAAGACAGCATGGCATACTTGTATCTCCCTCCTTAGTATCTCATTTCAATCTATGAATGGTAACCAAAAGCAACAACTGAAATTCAGGAGAAGAGGATTTGAGCCAGGAACAGATGGGAAGAAACATCCTGGACAGCAGGATCTAACACACTATGCAATAGTCCCCAAAGAGTAACGTTGTTTCATAGCACCCACAGTGCTGGCACATATTTCACAAAGACAAAATACAGATATAGAGTAAAAGGAATACAAGAGCATAAATATTTATTGTTGGCACATACAATCCATCTGACACATAAAATATAAACCAAAAAAACCCAATGCAAGCACAGCCGAATTAGCTGAACGGTCCTAAAGAATTCACTCCAGGGAAATTCACCAGAATGAACCGAGAAGATGACAAGATTACCTAGCAGCTCTTTCTCCCTTGAAGTCCAACACTGTTCAGCCTCACCAAATAAGATTTGACAATTTATCTTCCAGTTGGACAGATTATAAAGGTGTGGGAACTTATGTTCAACCTACATAAAATAAACTATCTTCCCTAGTAAGTGCTCTGTATTATTTTTATTTAACGCTCAAAGCACATGAAACCCTTTGACAAGCCCTTGCCGAAGAGTCTATATGCTAATAAACAAGCCAGACTAAGGGCAGCTACAAGACAGATTCAGAGTGATTTTGCTCTGGTGATACATCTCTGGACCATAATGAACTGTTTGTCCTGTGGATTCAGAAGAAACAAACCTTCACCCTGAGAAACACACAGCTGCCAATTTTTTTGGAGGTAATTACTCACAGGTCAGTGGGGTTTACAGACACTCATTTAAAACCAGCACAGCATTTGTCTTCGGCTTCACAGCCCTACCTTTCTCTGTCTTTAATTGGCTTGACAAGTTGCTTGCAATCATTACTCAACATATTTTTTCAAGTGATTAATAAAAATGACACAGAGGGAGGGGAAAGATTGCTCATCAGTGACCTAGTTAGAAGCTTCTTGGCTGAGCCCTCTTCTCCCGGGTGGAATGCATTAAATCTACTATGTGTTTATTACTGGCAGATTGGGTAGTGATCAGGATTAAGTCATATGTCCAAATACGGTTGTGAGGAGCAGCTCCAGCCAGGACAGGCATTAATCCCCCAAAGCAATGCACCTTTCTGTGCTCCCCGAGTCCTCCCAACAGGATTCTCCTGTTTTGTAACAGCACCTGGCTTCTTCACAGCTCTCTGCCATCTGAGATGTGGGCCATGCCCAGACAGTACTGCAGGCAACTTGATGTTACTGGCAAAAAGGAGCTATCACGCCAGGGCTGGGAGAAAAGCGCATGAGGTTCAGCAGCACAGCTGAACATCGCAGCTCTTTGGAGGAAAGCTCTAGGAAGCTGAGTATTTGTATTTGCTGATTTCTAATTCTGAACCTGTCAGAAAACATGCAGTCCGGTGAGGGAGGTCTGTAAGCAAAGGCATATAAGCCTTTCAGTGATAAGTGAGTGAGATGTGGTTGCTGGTAAAAGTCAGAGGATAAACTGTGCAGAGGGACGCTATGGAAGCTCTTACATAGGAAGGCAAGCGGTGAGGTCACTCAGTTGCAGACTGGATCACTGAGGCAAAGAGAAGTAGGCCAGTCTGTCCACGTCGCACAGCCCATTAGTCGCAGATAAAGGAAACTGGTTTCCTGTCCTGCACTCTGGTCACTAGACCAATGGTTCCCAACCTGTCCCTTGGGCAAGGCTCACGGCTACTTCCTCCTCCTCTTTACCTAGCAGTCCCCTGCCCCTTTCCTACTCATATTCCCAATTTCATAACCCTATCTATCACTCCTTAGACATCTGACAGCTCGTGACAGTGTGTCCTTCCTTCCTCTCCCTTGGACCAGCAGCGCTGCCTTTCATGGAGCACCCTGCCTACTGAACCCTCCTTCTCCCTCCCAGCTCCAGCCACTGCCTCCTCCTGGTAGCATCAGCTCTTGCAGAGGGCCCAAGCTAACAACCCCAGCAAGGTTTCTTATCAGGGGCTCCAAAGTGCACCCTTTGTGCTGACCTGTTACTGAGGTTCCCTTTCACTACAGGGAACCAAGGGTACGATGACAACACACCACAGGCTACGCTTGCTGGAGTAAACCTCAGAAGCAACATCATCATTTTCAACAAACTCGAAATTTCAATCCCAAAATACATTCTGGAAACCTCACAGGTAAAGCAAACTTCCAGGGTCAAGGCTATTGCTTCCAAGATCTCCCTGTGAACCACCACCACCCAAGTCTGGATGGAGCTGGCAGAGAACTGGCACTCATGCCTCCCTTGCTATCCTCCCCACCATGGCCAAGAAGCCAAATTGCACACAGTCTTCCTGTTATTTAATTGGGCAATCCTGGGATATTGGGAAAAGCACTATTTACCACCTATAGCAACTCCCCCTGAAGGGATAACGTCTCCAGTGGAAGAAATGAAGTTGGCTCTAATTTATAGCTGTCCCTCCTGGAACGGTCACAAGGGAAACAAAACCCGAGGTCAGGCAGAAGGACACTGTAAACGCAGCTGCTTCTATGGCTGTTCAGAGAGGCAGCGTATAGGGTCGTATTGTGACTCCAAAAATGGCCTGTACCTCCTCTGAAGACCCTAAGCACGTAGGAGTTGGTATTTTACTGGCTGCTGTTAAACACTATTTGAATAAAAGTGGCACAATAAAACCGGGGTGAGGTGCAGAGCTATGAAAGTACAATAAGAGCAACAGGACAGGTGAAAGGTGGACCTCTCCCCCCACGGGGCCTCCCACCACTGATTCAAGGAAAGGGAGGAAAGTTTCTCCATGCAGCAGGAGCCATGATCCACACAGAAAGAATCCACTTCACTTCTAGAAAGAGCCACTTCAAAATACTTTGCATTCCTGAGCAGTGCTGCTCAGCTTCTCAGTTGCTTATCCTGTTTGCTTACAAAACTTGCAGCATTACACAGAAAAAGTTGGAGGGACTTTGGGTAAGATTGCAGATCATGCAAATGGCATGCGAGAGAGAATGAAAGCGGGAAACAGCAGCAACAAGGCTCAGCATTTAAGATTTCATCCAAAGAAAGCCAGACCCGTTCCCCATGCTTTAGGACTTAGATTTATGATACAACAGCTTTGTTTCCTCAGAAACAAAATTTCCCCAGTAACTTATTTCCACCCAGCAGCCGTGGCCACTAACATTAGACACTTCAGCACTTCAACCGCTGAAGACACACTGCATCAACTTTTCAGAGCTTCACGCGCTGCCTGGGTGCTCTCTAAACACATCTTCCTTGTCCTCTGTCCTCCTTGTACTAGTCTCTGCTTCAAGTTTTAGCTTTCTTTCTCCCTTTTTCACAACAACCAACCAGGCACCCTCCTCCCCAGTCATCAGCCATACAGAAAATACAACCACTTTAACAAGCTGCATTTTACCTTGTCCTCCAGCTCCCAGGAGGTACTCACTCTCTGATCTCCAGGACCCTAAGCCTAAGAGGGAAAATAATTATTCTTCCTTGAGGGAGCCCAAAGCTTCTCAAAAGACTTCCTCAGGCAAGCTCTTTTTGCTTCGCTTGCCATTTCAGCTCTAATCAATCACCTTCCAGAAACACAACCATCCAAAGCTGAGATTCCTGCACTACCATCTTTTCAATTGTGCCAGACCAGAGAAGACCCAACATAGGACAAACAACCCATCGTCTTGTCAATTTGTGCAAAGGAACAACAAGCAGTCAGCAAATTCTCCACTGTGTAATAAATTGTGCATGTCTATTGCTCTGCCATTTGTAATCTTCCTTCTATGCCCTGAATCTCAATCAGTTCTTCATTGAGAATGTCTTTGTCCCAGATTAGGTCTCGGCTCAGCAAAGAAGCACAGAAAACCCACTGTCCTACAAAGGAGGGAATTGCAGTTCTCCAGGAGGCAGGAAGAAGAAGGGTTTGAAAGACGTCAACGTAGACTTGAGTCAGAAATTGCAAATGACATCATGACACGACCTTCCGCTTCCTGCTAACCCACACAAGTACATTAGGACAAACGGCATAACAACACTTCACAAATATATAACACCTTTTATTAGGTAATCTCCAAG
Source organism: Sagittarius serpentarius (assembly GCA_034782735.1). Lineage (NCBI taxonomy): Eukaryota > Metazoa > Chordata > Aves > Accipitriformes > Sagittariidae > Sagittarius > Sagittarius serpentarius. The sequence goes on along the minus strand of JAVKLA010000042.1, from coordinate 10,208,095 downwards.
TTACCACGCAAACATTAATTAAGCTTCTTAGCACCCCCAACAGGTAGGCAGCTAAGTATTACATCCTTCCACAGAAAAGTGTCTTGTCTCAAGGTCGGTCCATGGCAAGAGCAGGATTACAATTCCCATTCCCCTCTGACGACTAGGCTGTATTCCCTATGCTGGTCTAGTTTGCTCCAGCATTTTGTCTACCTCAACTGGGTGAGCTGATGGAGCTGGAGTTGCATCTCCAGGTTAGTGTCAGAACACGAGTTGTAGCATTGTGCTCCTGGTGCAGATGGCTTATGCTCTGAGGTTATGGTTTCCAGCAGACGGAACTCTTCTTACACCAGGATCACACTCTGCTGTTTATAGCAGGTGCAGCTTGACCCTGCAGGTTGTTACAAGAAATCTTCATGGGCCAAGAGGCACAAGACACATTCCACATACCTTGGAGAGCCAAGGGACAAAAAAACCCCTGAAGGCATGTATGATAACAATTCTGCTTCACTGTAGGATCAGTCTTGGGCGTGAAAATGAATCCAGCGTGAATGTTGGGTTTCAAAAGCTCCTGGCATTTTGCTTCCTCCCACATTTGGGGTACCTGACAGCCTGCATGAACAGTCAAGTTGTGCTGCATGTAATGCAGCCCTGGCATAGGAGCTGGGCTGTGTGATATTCATAGACTAGCCAAGGTATTTTTCATAAAGATTAAAGCAAGCAAGTGTCCCCAGTGAATGACCTGATCACCTTAAATGAACAAATGATTTCGACATTGCTCATGATTTATGCTTTCATGCAAAGGCAGTATTTTCATTACAGATATTTTGTTTCAGTGATTAGTTGCCTTGCAGGGGGGCACAGCCTTCCAGTGGCAAACTTGTTACTTCAGACTGTTCTTTGCTTGTTACTAAATTAAAAATAAAAAAAGAAAAGAAAAAAAAAAGAAAAAGAAAAAGAAAACACTGCCAGGAACGGTCTGTTGCTTTCTACAATGTGCCGTGACAGATGAATTGTTGTTGAGCAGCTACATTCATACCACAGCTATCACATTCGTACTCTCCTATCCCTTCCCCTGGCTGCCAATGCAAGGCAGACTAGATTAGTTAATTACACCTTTCTTCCTTAATGATGGAATACTTGGAAAACTCCTATTGATCCTACAGAACACAGTTCATGACCTAATTAAGGTGATAAAACTGCAAGATTAACACCTTGCCAGCTATTAACTTCTAGTGCTGATCTGAGTTAATTAGAAAAGAGATAGGTGATTTCTACCTTGATCTGCAACGTAACAGCACGATGAATGAGGAAGGCTGCTAAAGGCACGCCAAGCAATTTCTAGCCCTCAATCTACTCTCAACTCTCAACCTACTGCTGATCCTGCCCAGGAAATACCAGACACGTTTAACACTTTAGCTTCATTTCTTCAGCCATTTGAGTCATTTGCTCAGTGGGACAGCCATGTGTGACACTGTCAGTTTTGCAGAGGTTCAAATGTGGAGCATGGACCTCCTTTTCTTTGTCTTTTACAGAATTGAGGAGGTTAATCTAGGTTCTTGTTTTGGACTAAGTCTTCAGTCATTTTCAGTCTGGATAGACAAAAAAAAAAATCAAGATCCTTGATTTCCAGAGTTAAACTCACCCTCCCCTTAACTGCAATGATGGCTTGTAGCTGAGCAAAGAAAGAAAAACCTCTTCCCTCACCAGCCCTTCATTGTGCTTTTCCTGAAAAGGATGTAGCCCCACCTAAGAACCAAGTTTTGGTTTCCTTCATGGCTACTCAGGGGACTGCCTGTTAGGGTCAGACAATAAATCTAGAAGATGAGAAACTAGGAGTTTTCTGCCCTACTCAGGGCTCACCTACACAGGAAGCTAGTCAGCAGCAAAATAGGATGTGCATTTATAGCGCGTTACCTATGCCACACGAACTTCCTGCATGTCCGCTGTAATGCGCACAGTGCCTTAGTTCGGCTTCCTAACTGAAGTAAGCTCCCGTGCACAGATGCGATCTTAGTGCTCAACAGAAATGCCCACACGAGTTATGACATAGCTACTGTGATGCATGCTGTCTTCCCCACATAGGTAATCTGTTTGGGTTTCATGTTATCCTCAAGATGAGGGTGTAATTTCTTGGCTTTCTGCCACCCAGACAAGTCTTTAGCAGTTGAGACTATAAACGCTAAGATAATGGGCTGGTCAAGGAAAAAGGGCTTTGAAGTTAGGCAAGAGTGACCAAACCGAGATTTCTAGTAATACCAGGAATTTCAGTTGCTACAGCCATATGAATGTAGAAGAAAGTCCAACAGTGGGTAGAAGCTAGCAAGTATTAGGGGTTAGCATGGTGCAGAGCAGATCTTATTTTCTTATGTTGCAGCATGAGTTCAACAAACCACACCAACCTCTCACTTTAGATGCAGATACCAAATAAACCTCCCATTGGTGAGAGTTAGACAGTTAATCCTGTGGGTACCACTGCTGTTGAGGTTGCTGCTGACTTGCCCTGAATCAGGCTGTCAATGCATGCACACCATGCACAATTACTCGGCATAACAGGGCTATGAGGTAAGCATGAGTCCACATAAGCAAACCTGGTACGTCTCTGATGTAAGGCACTAGGCCAAGTGCTCTCGATTTCACCTTGCCATCAAAAATGTGCAGCTATCCCCATGCAATCCAGCTTTGTCAAGCACATGACTGCTTTAAGGGAAATATGACACGACCAGAAAGACTGATGCAGTCTCATAGTACAGCTGGCACTGACAAAGTAGGAAAGCTCACCCCACGTAAATGCACACATTAGTTGATCATTCAGATCCTGGCTGACACTAGGAAACTTCAAGCTGGGAGAGATATCTGTTGTTGGAGACTCTTAACACAAAAGAAACTCGAAGCTTACAATAAAAGTTGATGGGAATTGAACAGTTTGCACATAAGGAATCTTCCATATCTTCAAAAGTATTTGATTCATTGGCAAACAAGGCTCAAAATGTCTTTCTGAGATAGTATGTCCCCTGCCATTTGCTACCACCCAGTTTAAATGCTGGCACAGAGTTCTCACACTGTTTGTTCCAGACCACACAGAGCTCCACATTTCTGCACCTTTATTCCGAATGATGGGACTATACTGCCTCGCCACGCACTGCCAGTAACACACACTTGAAAGGGAAGCACAAGAGATTTGCAACATCCTTTGAACACCTTTAAGGTACTGGTTTCCCAGAAGAGAAAGCAATGAGTAAGAAATGGAAAAAGAAAAGTTTACTTCTTACTTCAGAAGTTGCTGAACTGGGAAGCACTTTGTTATGTGACTTTCTGAAGTATTTCCACTGTTACAGGGGGAGCCTATTCACAAATGCTGTGGGTGAGCTGTTCCCAGCAAGAGAGATTCTGATGACCTATAACTCATCAGAAGGAGGTTTTCATATTCTGCGAGCTATTGTGTTGGACGGTCCATGACAAATCAGTTTCCTGCATTCATGTGTCTCAGTCTCTTCCATGACATCCTCTCTAAAATTTTACTGTTTTATTGCTTACAAACACCTCCTCCCCACACAGTTCCTGCTGGGAAAGGCAGTTTACCATCTCTCTGACATTTTAATGAGAAATTTGTCAGCTGAGCATGCAGGAACTTACAGCACCTCTAATATCTTTGCGGAAAATGCATCATCTTGTTAAGAAAAAAGCACGAAGAGGCCTCAGAGAATCAAACAATTTTGCTGTTCAAAACCAAATTTCTAGTCAGGAAACTACCACTACATAAAGGCATGTGCACTCAAGTAATTGGATTAAAATTATGTAAACATTACTAATTCCTCTGGTAAAGTATTAACTAAAAAAAAAAAAAAAAAAAAAAAAAAAGAAAACCAGATGAGAGAATAAGATCTAAGAGGAAAGCAAGAAAAAGTACTATTTTTACTTGAAGCAATTTGTCTAGCTTTTCTCTATTTTTTAAAACAAGAAAACCAAGAAAACTTAGCTGGTGAGAGAAGTGAGTTGGTAAGGTGACCCTAGGATTTTACAAGCAAATGCATGGAACTGAATTCAAAGAAACAGTGAGTGAGTAAGAAACCTAAGATACCATCTCTGAAGTAAATGTGCAATAGGCATAAAGAATTAGCTAGAGCTAGATTACACTACTGTCTTAAGGTTAAACATTACTCAAGGTTACAATTATTCTTGAAATTATAATCTTGACCCAAGTCAGAGCTGCACAAAAACAATGAAAAAGCCACATGGTTATCAGAAGCCGCGTAAAGCACAGTCAATCTAAATATGGCACGTGAGCCCAATGCGTTTCAGAGCTTTTTTGCTCAGCAGTGATATCTGTTGCTATCTGGACCGTAACGTAAGTCTGACACAAGTTCCACCCTTCCTAACTATCCAGGAACTGTGCATGACAGTCCAGTGAGCTCACTGCCGCATCAGCAGGATGATGGAAAATGTTTTCTAGAACCCAAAACAAAGGTACTTGTGTTAACAGTTACTAAGAAAAGTTTACTTCAAGGCAGGAGGAGCATGAGAACAGGGGAAAAAAAAAAATCTGATTAACTAAAATACTTGTTCTATGAGCAATTTTTTAAAGCGGAAATTATTTCCATTTTGCTCAAAGCAAGGTCCTGAAGAGGTTACCTGGGACAACTTGTCTTCAGGCACAAAACCTGTCAACTAAATTTCCAAGTAAGGCTCAACAGGCGAAAAGAAAGATGATAAAACTCACGCCCGAGTAAAGCTATCTGCATGTATCAGAGATTCAGCTCTGACATTAAAAAAAAAAAGATATTATTAACATTAAACTAATAATAATTCATACTTTATGGAATTCATTTTTCCAAAAAGCATCTCCAAATAACATCCAGTGAAGACTGGCAGAATGCAATACCCATTTTATCCACAGGGAAGCAAGGGGAAAAGAAAATGTCTTGTCAGAAAGCCCACCATATCTGACGGGTTGACCCTGGCTGGACGCCAGGTATCCACCAAAACCGCTCTCTCACTCCCCCTCCTTGATTGAACAGGAGAGGGAGAATATAACGAAGGACTTGTGGATCGAGATAAGGACAGGGAGAGATCACTT
>JAVKLA010000042.1:10172854-10202939 GCA_034782735.1 Sagittarius serpentarius | reverse complement strand
GACCTTGATGTCTCCAGAGATGTTTTTCTTACATGTTCTCACTCCTCTCCGGCTGCGGCTTCTGCGCCCCAGTACTTCTTCTTCTCAAATATGTTATCCCAGAGGCGCCACCACCGTCGCTGATTGGCTTGGCCTTGGCCAGTGGCGGGGTCCGTTCTTAAAGCCAGCTGTCACTGGCTGTACCGAACACAGGGGAAGCTTCTAGCAACTTTTAAAGAAGCCACCCCTGTGGCCCCCCCGCTACCAAAACCTTGCCAGGTAAACCCATTACATCTGCAATGGGACCCCACAGTCTCAGAGCACAGACCACATGGATTCAACCAGTAGGCACCACACATTTAAACATACGGTATCATCGATGAAAAATACACTAGTTTTTGAGAATCACTTTGAATCAAACAAGTACAGAGGAAAGTGCCTATTCAGGAGGAGAGGGGAAACAAATCTCAGATGAGGACAAGAAATCAACAGCCTAAGGAGGAAGCGGGAAACTGCAACTGACTGGCATTGATCATCTTAGCATTCATGCTACCTTACACCTGATCACCAGAGAGTTGAAAAGGGTCAGAAGCTTTTGACGTGATCTGTGGTCATATGAAAAATAATCACTGTGCTCAACAGAGAAATCCATCATGCAGCTAATAAAGGATCAAGCAGGTCTGAAACAGTTTTCTCTATCAGAAGTATTTTAGAACCAAGTTTGCCTAGCATACTTTAGTAAAATAAAAAGCTGAATGAATGACTGAGAATTCAGACTCAACCAAAAGGAATCCAAAAACCATTAGACAACTAACTGACTTAGTGAAATTACAGGCACATGTTTCCAAGGTAACAGAGTAAAGCTGTAGAGAATCATATATGCACATACATTCAAACAAAGGAAAACATGATTTTTACTTACATTTCAGTGGCTATGAATCCGGTGAGCTCAGACAGGAAGAGAAACAGTATGAAGAGACAGCAGCAGACAGAGACTGGAAAAGAGGCAAGGGGAGGAAAAGGTTAGTTTCATATCTCTAACAAAGATAAAAACTGTTTTCACATGCTCCAAATGTAATTTTATTACTACTAAAACCTCCAGAAAGGAAAAAGACTCAACATCTCCTTGCTTCAGAAGCACACAGCTACACAGTGTTTTGTGGATTAGGAGACATTTTGGTTCTTTGTCAAGTTCTAAGGCAATGCGCAAGTCATCTCACAGCCTGCTCTATCCACTGGATAGAGCTGGTACAGCAGAGACATGGCAATAATGGACTAGTCTAGCCAATGCCTGATACTTCTCTAATTTCTCCATTTGCTGATATATTGACTCTTCAGAGATGGAAAATTCCCAGTGAAGGGAATTGCGAAGTACCTGGACAGCAAGTCCCCTATCTTTTCTAAGAATGCCAACCTAGAGTTAAAAGGAGGAAATCCAAAGTAACTGGTATATTACTGATTACTTTTCATCGGGAAACTATTCAAAACATTGTACAGTGACATTCACGCAGCAGTGACAGAGTCATTGACCCACACAGGAGGGGCTGGAAGGAAGGACAGCTGTAAATCCTATTGAGCAGGGATGACTGGAGTAGACAAGGATGTGCCAGCTCAAGGAGACAGGGCTGCAATGTGTATTTGTATTAAATAAAATACCCAGGTTCACCATGAACCACTATACAAAAGAGTAAACCAGGAAACGGCATGCTATTCCAGGGCTGTGACAACAGGAGTACAATCTGTCTCACTCCTCAATCCCAGCAGAGTTGCAATGACCAAGCACACTTTGGAAATGACTGCTTTACCATAGCCACTAATCAGGATTAAGAAATCCATAAGAGAAACCCTGTTCCGCAACTGTATTCCACATGACCTATACAGCCTGAATACCCATTCCTTTGGGAAGCTCAAGCAACAAATGGCTGGGGATCAATTTTATCATACAGTTGTGCCTGTCCAAACTCCCTTGGTAGAGAATCGGAGAGGCAAGGGAAGGAAAGAGGAGGTACTTAAGGCAAATACCAAGACAGACCCTCAAGTGACCTAAAAGCCTTGTGCCTCACTCTTCACATTAGTCAGTTTATAGTTCTGAGGAAAGAGAAATGTCTTGCTTGCCCTTCCTCATCAGTCATTTCAAAGGTGGATTAATTTACCGACCCTCCGAAAAGTGCAAGGGATTAAAAGAGATGCCAAAAAATCCATTAGCCAGGAGGAAGAAAGAGAGAAAAGGGAAAAACAAAGTCAAAAACCAGTAGGAGAATGGGAAGCAAGTGGGTATATTAATTTCTGAAGAGAAACCTCAGATGGTTACACTGTTGCTTCTAAGTCTTGGCTGTCAAGACACAGAAGAACACCACTGCTGTAACTCAGCCAAGCCATTGGCATGGTGTGCCATGCAGTGTGGGGGAGGAGAATGGTCTACTTAAAGCACAGAAGCAAATTCTTACAAGAACATATACACCTACATAAAAGCACAAAAAAAGTAACCTAGGCACAAGACTAGTTGATCCAGTGTTTCTTAATCACCAAACAGCAGACACAAGATCTCTGATCTTTGGCAGTATGCAGGGGAGAGCATTTGACAGACACAACCCTTTCTTTAATTGCTTCCCATATTCCTCTCTGCTTGTCATCATCCTGTAAAGGCTTTCCACCACAGCATCAGCTAGATCTCTCTGCTCTCCAGCACTTCTATGCAAACCTGGTACTACTAACTGTAAATTCTCCCCCAAAGCCTTCTCTCTCTTCCAGTTTTTTTTGCCTTTCTTCTCTGTCATTTACATCATCAAATTATCTTCTCATTTTCCGGTATACAAAGTATTTACTCCCTCAAGTTCATCTTCCAATTCAGCTCTTGCAGTGAAGGCCTGTGACAATACTTACCAAATACAGTACAGTAAAATTCCACTAACCTATATCTAAAAAATCCTGCAAGAACGCTGTGAAACACCTGGCAGGGACTGACTTTCAAAGCTCCTCAGTGCTTTTGCCAGTCTTCAAACTGCATAGTTTTCAGCTTGTAAAAGAGATTACTGAGGGTGGACATGAGACTGAAGGAGATGAATGGGGAACAACCACTCACTGTCTCTTCCAGTATGAGAATGGGAGGGAAGGGGGAGGTTAAAACCAAGATGAGGCTTTCTTTTACACAACATCTAACTAAATTCTGAAAATTCTTGACTATGGATGTTGAGGATGCTTAAAAAAAAAAAAAAAAGTCTGTAAGATTTCAAAAAGGAATCATACATGCCCTAAAGAAGAAATCCATTGAGAGCTACTAAACACAAAAGAACCACCTCTAGCTCAGGAAGTCCAGAACTGCCAACTGACCAAAGCCTGGCAAAGCATTTAACCTGTCCTCATGCTCTTTCCCAGGCATCTGCTGCTGACCACTCCTGGCAAGAGGACACTAGGCTACACAGACATTTGCACTGACCTAGCTAGCATGGCCACTCTTGTGTTAAACTCTTCTTGTACAGAGATGTTTTCAGGGCAGGGGAGTGTCTTTGGCATGAGACTTAAGTGAAAGTCTTAGGTGTCAAATTGTCTCTAGAGCCAATTTTTTTTGGATGCAGAACATGAGCTCCTCTCCTTAGTGTGGAGCTGCAGGCACATACAACACTCCCAGTGTAAGAATTTACGCACACAGTGCTTCAGCTACTTATTTCATAGTGAAGGCCTTTACTTGCTTCCATGCAAACGTGCAGTTCCAGATTAAAGGCTAGGATCAGACAAATCATGCACTGTGATGTTCCCAAAGAGCTCGAAGGACCACCTAAGACAGGTTTCTTAAAACTCTCATATGATAACATGATCAATACATCAAAGGTTGCTGACACACACTGCTGTTGGCTAATAAGTAATCCCAAAAGGATGGGAAATTCTGCCACCTTTTTTTTTTTCCTACACTAGCTTCGACCACCTAACGTTTTTGTACATATCCCTTCTGATACATACCCCATCTATGTACATTCCTGACTCTTCCTCTCCACCCCAAAAGAAACGAAAGAAACGCAAAGTGTTTAACACATCATACAGACTGAGAACATGGATCCATGTCTATATTAAGGCATAAAATTAATAGTATTCATTATTCAATGGAACAAACTGGTATGAAGTGCAAGGAACGGGTCTTGTTACAGATGCCATGTGAATCATAACTTTGATATTTCCTGATGTGTATTTAAAACTCCAGCCTCCAAACAGCATAGCTTATTTCTGGATAACATTACCATGTGTGCATACAACATGTGCATGCAAACTATGCATCCACACTGACTGTTAAATAGCAGGATTGCTATAGCAGCTGTCCGAGTTGCAGGCCCCTCTCTCAAGAAGTCAGACTGCTCCTGTCCAGCCAGATGCCAACTGTCAGCCAGCCAGGGCATGTGCTGCTGCTGCCTACATACCCAAACATGGCCAAGTTGTCACCACGTTAGTCAGGTCTGTTAGAATGGCCGTGTGCTGGCATCACAGAGACACTACACAGGGGTGGGAAGGCCTGCAAAGACTGGCACAAGCATCTGGTGGCAGAAGGACAACAAGGGCATGACTGGCTGAGTGGCACAGGGATCACAATGCTGCCTGAAAGAAGAAATTTTCATTGAGAAAAAGGAATGAGTAACTTATACACACTTTTCAGAGAAGCCCACAGCAGTGGGGACACTGTTCTATAAAACCTCACTCCAGTAAACTGCAGTGGACCGCTCTCGATTCCTTCATTCCTACCACTATTTAGTAGCTGGAAGGATTGCTACACAGATCTGAAATACTGTGCATGCCATGTTCACTGCAACTTTTGAAATTACAAAACCATACATAATAGAAAGCCTCAATAGTCCCCTGTTTGGCTTCTGAAGTTGCTTGCATTGGAGATCATCTGCTCTTCTCCACCAAAATACCCTAACACTTACTCTCCCTGAGCTGCTTCTTTCCTAGAAGAGTTGGCCACTTTAGCCCTGGTGGTCAGAAGCAGAGCTGGTATTTTCCATCTCTTTTCTGCTGTAATCTGATCTATGCCTTCTTCCCTAATAAACCTCAGACCTTTCAAAAAAAGGCCTTTTTACAGTCCAAAAGCAACCGTAGGAATCCTGCAGTAAATCCACTCCTATTCCAGAAAGCCTTCAGCACCAGAAGTGATACTGAACTAAAGTTTCAGCAGAAATCATGTGGGAAGGGCCTAAATTAATAGTTGGTTACTATGGGCTATTTTATATCTGCTCTGTAAAACCTGGAGGACTTAAAGAAAGCCAAAATACAGTTGCAGCCACAGTCGTCTGACATATTTACTAGACACTAAAAGAGTTTTTGAGAGGCAGAACCCTTACCCTACCCTCAAGCCCCCAATGTTATTACAAGCTGACTTCCCTAAAGCATTTATCACGAAATCATGCAACCTTCCCAGGCTTCAAATTGGCATGGCAATGGGCTGGTCTCATTCATGGCCTCCCACAACACGCAAGATTACTGGCTTTCAAATTACAAGTCACAGGCTTGGTCAGACAGAAAGCCCATTAGGAAAGCTGCACACAAGATCCTCACATGCAAAGCCACCACAGTTTGTTGGCTGCCTGTGTGGTTCAAAAGCTTATATCAGCCTGTCTAAAACACTCTGACAAAAAGAAGGAGAACCAGTTAGAGAAGAAAATCAAAGCCTGAGAAGCTGAAATAACAATAGAGAGAAATAAGTCAGCTAATAATTTTAAGTAAGAGTCACAGCCTTCAAGCTTTCCCACAACAGACTTATCACTTGAGCTGTTTACTGCAGATCAGAAAGCCTAACAGTGGATGGCCTTTGATGGTTTTTTTGTTTCTAAAACATACTCTTTTGCAGGTGATTCATAACAAGACAAATTCTCAAAGGGAGCCCAGTTACAGTGTGGGAACTCGTAGTTTCCAAAACAGAAGAGAAGGCAGGATCACTAACAAGTTCAAAGTGTTCTTTCAAAACATTAAATCTCATATGCCTCTAAATTAGCAAACAGTTTTATTCAAGCCCTTTGTTCATGGTTTCAGCAAACCTAAAAAGGAGTCAACATAAAAGTAACTCAGCAGTCAGAAGAACATGGAGGACAAGGACTCTCTCTGGAAGTAAATATTGAGAGTAATGTGCTATCTTCACAGCAGCACAGAATAGTTGAGGCTGCCAGGGACCTCTCTGGAGATCATCCAATCCAACTCACCTGCTCAAAGCGGGGTCAGCTAAAGCAGGTTGCTCAGGGCCAGGTCTAGTTGGTTTGAGGATCTCCAAGGATGGAGACACCACAACACCCTGGGCAAACTGTTCCAGTCTTCGACCATCCTCACAGTAAAGAGTGAGGAGTTTCTTTAGCTCACAAAGGGCTTTCCTTTGTGTCCATTGATTCGCTGCTACTGACTCAGTTCTATTTGATGCCTGCTGTTACCAAGGGATATGACATCACTCACGTCACCAATGACATTCAAGGCTACTGACCCATCTACAAGAATGGATGAATGGAGCACAGCTACATGATCAAAGGAAGTCACTGTTCAATGGAACAGGAAAGCTGTGTTAGGCGTCTAATTACAGGCCTGGCAGGATCAACCTGATCAATGTTTACCACTCCTCACGGTGCGCTCACTGCATATAATTGCATGAAATTGCATTACTCAGCCTACAGCCTCCCTCAGGAAGAGGAAGAAAAGAAAAGGGGCCCAAGGCAAGAGATTTATATCAGCTAAAGTCTATGTATTGATACAAAGGAGTGAGAGTGATCGCTATCGGTGGTTTCTGACCAAGCAATTTTTCTTCTTTAAAAGCATGACAATTAACAACAAAATAAGATCTTTGCTCATTAGTCCCACCTACAACATCAGATGAATTCCCTGAGTAAGTTGTGAGAGAAATACACCTCCCAAATCATCTTCACCCCTGGCCACCACATGTTGCCACCCACACTGCTCCTTACTGATCCAGAACCTGGATTCCCTGTTTGCACTAGTTTGGTTCCTCAAGTCTCTTCAGCAAGCAAATGCCTGGGTACACTAACTGTGAATCCAACAGTTACCAGTTGTTTTTCACACTGACTGAGGGGATGCCTACCGAAGAGAGGTAAAAAAATCTGCAGTCATCCCCCCACCCCGTGTTTGGAGCAGACTCACAGCTTCTGTTTATGGGAACACACTAGCAAAAAGCTCTCTAGCTGCTTCAGTAGCTAACAGAGTGGGTATTTCAGTGCTAGCTTTTAGGAGCTCCCTTTCATGACAATATATCTTTATTACTTTTTGTTGTCGAGATACTGAATCCACGCAAGCTACTCCACTGTTTAGTACGACCTGACAGATTGGGCAAAATGAGCTGTCTTGGCAACAAAGGATACCCTTTCCAGTATTTAATACCCTTTAAAAAAATACCCCAGAGACAGAGATGCCAAACGATCTTTAATTTTAGACCAGGGGTATGCAAGGACATCAAAAAGAAGTGTTACTTACTAATAGCCCCTGTGTAGGTTGGCTGTGTAAGGTCTTTTGGCACCTTCCTGTAGATGTCAAACCTGAAAGAGGAAAAGCATCAGCCATAAAACAGGTGGAACATTTCAATACATTTCATGTGCCCACAGGGATGAATGATGCCAAAGTTTTTCCATCCAGCTTTCCAACAACATTTTTTCAGTTTGCAGAAGGATATGAGAAGGAAAACCAAACCAAAACAAAAAATCCTTTTTCTTTTGCACAATTATGTAACTGCGCTCCTTCTTGGCTCCAATTTCCAAAGCACTTCTCTCCGCCTCCCTCTCGCCTTGCTGTCACAGATCTGTGAGAGCTGCCAGGGAAGCAGTCATGCTGGACAAGTTTACAGACCACCGTAAAAGGAAAAGGGTACTCTACAGACTCCTGAATAAAGAGGCCTGGCAAAAAAACCAGTGAGACACAACCTACATTGCCCCTCATAGTTCATATCCTTCAACAGCCAGAAATTGACAATATCAAAGTCAGACCTCAAGGTGTTTAGACAAGAAACCTTGGACGCTGGATACACAAGAGAAATTAATCCAAGAAGTTTGCTACTCCCCCAGCAAAATCCAGTTTAATATTAGACCATTGTTTTGATTCAGTCATATCTTTTAATATCCATATGGCTCAGCTTTGCTATTTTAAACTCTCCATGGTTAAACTTTCACTGTGCTTATGATGTTAGCCGTATTATTTCCTACAACCTTGTGTTACTGCACGTCCAGCCGCAATGCAGCTCTGACATCAGTTTTTCCACCACTCAATAAAAATTAATTAACGCATTAAAAACACACACACACCCTAAAGAAGGAAGTGACTGGTTATCCCCCAAAATAAACTTTTTTTGGATATACCACAAGTGGGTGAGATTTGATGCTTTTTCCAGCCCTAGAGAGGCATGAGAGACACCGGCTTCCAAATTCCTATTCTATACTGCACCTAGATGAAACACCCCCGTGTTTATTCAGTAGTTCCTACTACACCAAATATTATACTGAGAGTTTAAAAACTAGATCACCTTTCTTTTCTTCACTCTTCATCTGTTGAGATCACTTACAACTTGGAGGCACTCTGGGTGAACAAAACAGCATTTGCCTTGCATGAGAATAAAGGATGTTAGTACTGTGTTTCATTCAGGAGTTGAAGATGGAAGAAGGAAGGGTAAGAGAGGGAAGGAGAGCAGGTATAAAGATAGTTCACCCACCCAGTTCAAGTCCTGAACAAGCTATGTAATCACTTAAACATTCCAACAACCCACTGCGATACACTTCACAGTGCATGCTGTACCCGATACACATGGAGCTTTATGTTTTTGTGACTCTATTCACTGCCATCTCCTAAATAGACTAGTAATATTCCTGAACCAAACAGTCCATTTATGGCTCTCCAGCTGCCCAGAGAACATCTGGAAAGTGCTGTTTACATTCTTTCCATATACACCAAAGCAACAACAGCAGCGGATGGCAAAGCAATGCAGAGTAGCTGATGACATCATGGTCTGACAGCCAGAGGAAGTAGCTGATCATTCCTGCTCACAGCCCATTAAATGCTGAAAGCTGGCGTCGTCTCGCCAAAGTCACAATAATAGATCAACAAGGCTAAAAAAGCGGGGGGGGGGCAGAGAGAGAGAGTGCGCACATGAACATGCAAGAGCTGCTGAGTGCGAGCGAACAATTAGAAATAGGAAATAGCTTTATGCTGGATTCAGTAAAAACAGCAGCATGTGGATACTGTAAAAGGAAGTTTGTTCTTACAATGGGAAATATTTACTAGTATTAAAATGATGACCCTCATAAGATTACAAAAAATTTTAAAAATCTAGCTTTTTAAATAACTCAGTGGAAAGTTGGTGTCATGGCAGGGTTCCCTCCTCTCAGACTGCCTTTTTAATCACATACGTAACACCCAAAGCCCACAAATTAAGTTTTACGTGGCGTAAGTAAGCTAGGATTAGGCAAAGACACTACAGAAAGCGATCAATGGCTCCTAGCCACATTCATCGCCTGGCTTTAAGTGCTTAAAAGGCAGTCCACCAGCTCTGTGCTGTTCTGCTTCCCATCTCTTCTATCACAATGTTACACTCCCTTTCCCTTCTACTACCATGACACACATCTAAAAAGGGCTTTAAGTAAGTCTCTGGATCTGATTTGCCTGGAGTTTTGAGAACTCTTGGGTCTATACTTACAGGCTCAAGCCTCCCTGCAAGCATAGTACAGCACATTCGCAACAGCTGTCACGAGGCCCTTAACGCACTTTAAGCATCACTTCATGTATGAGCACAGTGAGCGTACACAGCTTGCTAGGCAAAGAACATCAGGCAAACAGCATCCCACCCTTGAACTTACAGTCTAGAGGCACACACAAGAAGAGTACTGAACAACCCAGGAGAACTGAATAAAGCTTTAATGGCTTTGTTTTGTAGAGTTAACACATTTTTAGATAAGGACAGACACTACGGAATAACACAGAATCAGGAATGGACAACGTATGCAAAAGAGGCATAGCAGACTTGATGGTAGGGAGGAAGGAGGAAAGCTCAGTTGAGATCTTATGGATGAACGCAGAACCTTCAAGGATGTCATCCAGAACCTGACTCCAGCAGCAGAAAGGAAGGGAAGCAAGGGAGGCGCATTTAAGCTTGCAGGAGGATGCTGAAATGATCACAACAATTAACATTAACAGCAAGGGAATGGAAAGGGACAAGTTTGGAATAAGAGACAAACACTGCTGGCTAGACTTTGCTCACTGACACGTGATACCAATAAGTCCAAGAGACTGCCAGACTAAAAGAAAAAGGACTGGCTATGTGCATGTATCCTGGCAGAACATTCATTTGCTTGGAAAAGACATGCTTTGGATTAGGAGGGTTTATACTTTGGCAAAGGTACAATACTCTTCAGGGTATGAGGCATCTTCCCATAGTGCATCTGACACTGGCCACAGTGTACTTGAGAAAGTACAATTTATTTAGTCTGATCCAGGATGGTGAAAACAGCAGCTGGGTTTACGCATTCAGTGAAGGGCAAGTTGGAAACCCAAAAGGATAGCAAGACATTGAACTTTGAAGAGAATGATGGAGATGCTGCCATGGCCAGGGAATAGAGCTATCTTGTTAACTCTGATTTAAACTCCAAGTTAGAAGGTACAAAATGCATAGGATTCAATGACAGCTTGAAAAGTATGTTTGTGAGACACCAGAGGGATGAAATCCCAGCAGTAAGTAGAGGATGGAACCCCAAAGAAGGCCTCATTAATTACATATAATTGTAATAAATAAGTAGATCAAGGAAACTTCTCAAACAAATCCATGAAGTTGACAAGAGTTACTGTAACAGCGAGACCCTAAACCCCAAGAAATCAGAGATTTATGAAAGCCATAGCTCCTATCAGACCTAAGGGTTAAAAATCTAATTAACTTCTAGACTCCACCAGACGAACCCTTCTCCTTTTGCCACTGGCTTCTTGCCTGCTTCACAGAGCTCAAAACCATTTCATGGGATCACTCACACTGTCCTGGGAAGAGAAAAGAATGAGGATTAGACACCACAGACGATTTGTAATGTATGAAGGAGGAGGCCATGGAGTTTTATGCATGGTGAAGGGGAACAGGTTTTACTTGCCTTCAGGTTAGATGTTCCTGCAAGCACCTGCAGTAAAAATTCCAGTAAGACTCTAGGTTCCTGAGGCATTGGTCACTTGGAAGAGTATTTGTACCCTGAGAACAGAAAGGAACCTCGTGCTTGTATATTGCAAAAGCTGCCTTACAGATTTCTGACACTGGCACATTCAAAGCAGTGGAAGATATTACTAATGCTGGAGGAAGACTGGATGTTCAGAAAGGTTAAATAGCCAGCTCATAACGTAGCGAGACACATTGTACTACACTGTGAATATCCACTTTGATAGTCTTGTAGTCATATCCTAAACGACCATGAGAAATGAGGGTGTAGATTTATAGCACGTTCACTGCCTCGCAGTAACTGCTAAGTGAACTCTCTCAACCTGCAGTACTGTGCAGCAGTTTACCCTGCTTTCACACAGGGATACATTACTTTACACTTACAAAGCATGCATACGAACAGTTTCCACAGGACAGCCAGCACGTTGTTTATATATAGCTTTTGGCAAATTTCTTCCTTTGCTCAGAAAGGCAACGCTTGTAAGGCAAAGTACTATCTTTGAATTAATCAACTGACATAGTTGCAGAGTGGAAACAACAAACTTTATGCTAGGAAAGTTCTTTCTCCAGGTCATATGTATCCTCATAAAGGGAAGGCTAGACCTTGCAATACCAGAATACAAGGCTAAAGATAGAACTAGGCTGTCATCAGTATAACAAAGGAATTTCCTGACACATCTAGTGTATCTATTGTCTCTTCTTTCAATGGAGAGCATAGATGCAAACAAAGAAATAAAAAAAGGCTGTTTGGCAATATCAGAGTTTCACAGGAACCAACATGCATAACTAACTGGAGGGAACGCTATGCTATAACACTTTTTTTCTCAATTGAATACTGAAAGGACATAACAGAAAACTTTCTCACCTTCCTGACGGGAATGTCAACAAACTGGTAAAACAGCATCATAAAGAAGAGCAGTACAAGGATCATTCCTAAATAGGTTCAAACAGAGAATTTGCAAACCTTAGCACGATTAAGACAGGTCTGAGGCAGACCTCCAGCTGTCTGATGGACAGGTGTGCAACAGTCCTCTCAGAAATACAGAAATTACATGTTTCATCTTCTTGCAGTTCCACAAGTGGACGGTGAGGTAAAATTGCAGATGGGTGCACCGCAATGGAGCCGAACAAAAGGACGGCAGATTTCAAGTGCCAGTAAGCATTAGCAGGACTTCAAAAGCTATATCTAGACTAATACAGGCTGTTGCTATTCAAATTTTTTTTCTTCAGATAGAAGTATATGCTCTTCATGTTCACTCTTCAGGATCTCCTAGAGCCACAGATAGCATCAAATTGTTTAACAAGCCAGAGCCAAATGCAATAGTGCTCATCTGAGTGGGACAGCCACAAAAATTCTTGTCCAAGGCTGGCTATGCAGAGCCAATGGTAGGTCAAACCCAACAGAATGAAGCAAGTTGATATCATCATCCCTGGGGTGATTCCTGACTTTCTTTTCAAATCTATCTGATTGACAGCACAAGATGGGTGACAAGGAGGGCCAAAGATGTCTACCCAAGCACTGTGGTTTTCTTCTAGAGGAGATACTCCAAATGCCTGCCCTGAGAACGGGGATGAGCTAACTCCCTCAAGCAGGAGCTGCTGTGAGCAGGGCTTCCTGCCAGGGCATGCTTTATATACACCTGAACAGTTTCAAGTCTGGATCTGAAATATTTCAGGAAATGAAGTAATAAATACATTATTTCACTAAAGATTAACAGCCCTCCAAACCAAAAAATCCTCTCTGACATCTTTGGAGCCTGAAAAAAGCCTCCAATAAAATACTACAGTAACATCTCTGTAAGATGCTGTTAACTTTTTCATGAGCAAGAAGCAAGCAATTTGAGGCAATTAAAAAAAAACAAAACTTGTAAGTAGAACTAACTAGATGGTGGTTAAATTTGAATGCCTTGTAGCAAAGGGAAACTGATACCTAAAGGAGTTCGTCTCAGAAAAGGAAAAACACTAATTCCTCCTTCAGTTTACAGCATTTGTTGCAACCCTCAAGCGTGCCCACCCCACCCTGGCACAAACAAAGGAGTAATGCACTGGCCACAGTACCTAGGGCAGACATTCAGAGCACAGATTACAAATTCCCCTATACTACTGACTCACTGTGTGGAGTCACTGCAAAGAGACAACAGATGCTTTAGCTCTGTCTGTGGAGCACTGATACACAACTCTGGAGCGAGCAGTAGTGGGATGTTTTCATGTACCCTTCTGCAAGGTCTGTTTTTACTGATTTAGCTAAGGGGCAAGGGAAAGATTGTTTTGCAGCTCTTGGACTGTATTTTGGATTCCAGTTAATCAAGCAGCCAAGCAAAAGTGCAACACATTCACATGTGCCACTTGGTCACAGAACAGAATTCAGGCACCGTAAGTCAGCAGCAAATAGATTAATTTTCATCCCTTTCCACTCCTCAGATGATTCAGAAATCTAGCTTTAATGCTCACAGACAGAGGAAAAATGTTTTTGTTCTTCAGGCAGATTGTGTTTTTCCCCAGAAGAACTGAATATTTAAACGTTAAGTCTTCTTTTTGAAGCATTCTGGCTCTATCGTAGGTACTTTTGCAGCACGCACTGAAAGGGGACGGTGTTTAGAGGACACGATCATTCATTACAGCAAATTACATTTCTGATGTCAAAGATTAGGGGGGAAAAAAAAAATCAGTATCACGGCTGACATTCCACCTTTAGCAGGTCAATGGTGGCGTAAATACATCATGTCATCTTGTCTTAGCAGTAAGGGTCCATGGCTGTGATTCACACTGAAGAATGTGGGTGTTGAAACAACGCTTGATTCTCCACCTCCCATATTAACCAGCTTTCAGAAGTGACATCTATTTCTCAGTAGATACTACATTTGAAGTTGAGGTCACTAATTCCTGGTGACATTACTCATTCTCAATAACGAGACCAGTGCACAGCGAACAACTACCTTAATTTTATTACACATCAGTAGCTTTGAGATCTCTCTGAAAAGAGACAGCCTGGTACTGCTGAACCAATTTGCTTCATTAACAAAAAACTCGAAGTGGCTTGCAGGAACAACACATTCAACAGCAGAAACGTAATTTCACTATTAAGTTAACCAAACAAGTGACAATTCTACAGCAGATTTGACGAAATAGACAAAGGGGGAATTACTGAGTACAGATACAAAAAGTTAACTTTGAAAATACTATAAAGATTATGTTGTTACTACAATAAGAAATGTGAAGAACTGTCGAGCCAGTGTTTGTATTCCAACATGCTGCATGTTGGAGACCCAGTGTTGGACAAGTGCTCATTCATTATGAGTAAGGAGCAACATCTCCATCGTAATTTATCAGATACCGTAATGTCTGTCAAAGAGAAGAAAAAGGGTGTGTGGGAGATGTCCCTAAGGGTTTCCAAGATACAGGGGAAAACCCAGGTAAGAAAAAGCCAACTGGTGGTGAGGCCTCACAGCCTGAACTGTACCCAAAGGGCTTTTAGGGTCAGCAAAAACTCCATCCCTGATTGCTTCCTCCTTGGTAAGAAACACGATTGCTCTGAGAAACAGAGGGTCTGCAGACTGTAAAAGAGAAAGGCAAGGCACCTATGACACACACACAAAGGGACAGGTTGGTTGTCTGAAGAAACGAAGAATAATATACCTTCCCAAGCTGAGATGGCTTCCTAGATCAACAAAAGCCCTTGGTCAAGGGCTCAAGTTTAAATCACAGCACAAAGGAGCAAAGGAATAATAAACCCCATTTTCAGTGGCAGTTGGCACTTCAGTGGGAGGCTGTATCACTCAGACTTCTTTTGAGATTCCCTATGCTCACACCGTATTTACATATCTGCAGTACAGGTTAATTCACTCCCAAGACAGCATCGTAAGTCAGAAAGCAGGAATAAATCTGTCTTTTCAGAAGCTTTTCAAAAACATGACTGTGTCACACTAAAACCACTGACCCTTTTGTATACCAAGAAAGCAAGCTCTAAAACCCGGCATGCCAGCTAACACTGAATTTGTAGGCAAAGCGCTCTCTCTAAAGCGAAACAAGATTAGGCTGGCCTTTTAAGAACTATTTCATGTAAAAAATGTTTCCTTGCCGCTGCACAGAAAAATCCAAGCCGGTTAAAGCAGTTTTCAAAGCTTGTTTCCCCTTCTGCTTCTGCTCATGTGCTGGTAATGCCCTTACTCAGTTTAACAGCAAGTAGCATAGCTCCTGCAAACTGAAGATACATTCAAGTGCAATACTGCTGCTGGTTTTTTCCATTTGTCAAGTCCTTCTTGCAAACCAATGAAAAGTGGATCAGAGTATGGCTGCAGGCCTTAAATATCAAGAATCTAAGAAGGCATGATGTCAGTATTTCTCCACCGTCAATTCCTGAGTAAGGTAACAAAGAGCTTGCCTGTTCCTTACAAAGTCCGTTCACTACGTACTCACCAGTAAATGGAGTTACAACATGGAAGAGGGAATTTCTACGATTACACACTGTACTTGCCATATTCAAGAAATATAATGACACAGAGGTATCCCACGCAGAATAGACACATTAAGTTTTAAGAAACTCATTCTTCAAAAAAAAAAAAAAAAAAAAAAAGGTGCTTTTTGTCAAAAGAAGATAAAGCACTCTTTTTTAATTATACTGGGTTTCTTTTTCAGGTGCACAGAAAAACTGCTGCGCAGTGCATTTCTAAGAACATACGTTCATTCACAACAACAGTCCCAGACTACTTTTGATGTAAACTACATGCACTGTGGAAGGTACACAAAGAGCAAGGCAGCTGCCAAACACAACCTTGGACAGTCAAGCCTATGCCAGCATCCATTTCATCTTCAATAAGAGTCATCTCAAGACAGCTCTGTCTGATAACAGGTTAGAAAACATCTAGTGCTTTCTCTTCTTTGAGAGCATCTACCATTTAGACATTCTAAATAAATTCATTTTTAGGCCACATCCCTCTGAATTACACCAGAATCTAATTACTTCATGTAGACATCAGTGAATCCAGCCAACTAAGACTTTCTATTCAGCTGCCATTGAAGAGACGAATCATCCTTAACTTTGAAAAGGATTAATTTTCCCTGGAGACAAGAACATAACCTTGGGATTTGTCACTCTATACACTTCTGTTCTTCCTCTTACCATTTCCTATCTGCCTCCTCGAACATTTCTGTTATATTGCTGTATTACAGACATATGATTCAGGCAGCAGAGATGGTTGGTTCAGTCACCTTTATTTGGTTCCCCAGAGGAGCTATAGATCTGATGCAGAGACAGACAACCAACTCTTCCCACAAGATTTGTATAACTGTATCTATTTTTAAGTTTGTCATTTCACGACAGAAGAGGTGCATTAGCAGTTCAGGAAACCAAGGTGGGTGTGAAGTGGGGAGAGGAGAATGAGCAACCTCAACCCCACTTCAGGAAACATGTTTAAGTGCACATGAAATGAGCTGGAACGATGGCTCTGAAGAGTTTTCAATCAGTCCGCAGTATGGGCTACCACAGGACTTTCCTCGTATTACTGCTGCTGCCACCTCTGCAAGAAGCATCCCTAGAGACAGCAGAAGAGTTTACAGACACTGATTCATTCAATACCTGCTGCTATTAAGGCTCTTAGCAGAGATACCACTTATAGTTGAGAATCCAGCAATTCACTTTGCATAAAATGCTTCATCATTTATAAGGAGGATAGGGGAAGCAGGAAGAAACTCAGTCATGATAAATACAAGTTGGATTAAGTCCATCTGACATTCAAAGATGACTGTGCACAAACAGACTCCATTTTCTCTCTCCAGGAAGACTTTAATAGAGGTTGGCGTTACAAAAGGGAGATCAAAATTTAATCACCATGTCTGTCTCAGAAGCTTCCTTCTGCCCCCCAAAATCAGCATAGCTTGGAGGCAGATGGGAAAGAAAAAAAAAAAAGAAAAGAAAAAAGAGAGGCCATATTGAATATCTTCTATGTGAATTCACGGAATCAAAAGGAAGCTATGGAGAGACTGTTGTCAGAACAAGATCATTCAGGCTGGAGACTAATGGCAAAAGGGAAAAACACCCTTCCTTTAGTACCCAGTGGTATTTCTAGAGAAACCTTTCCACCAAAGGCATGCTGTTTGGTGTCAAGGAGCATTTCTATCTTTGTGATCTGCTGACTGCTCAGGCAAAAAGATGTCCATCATCTAACCAAAGCTTAAGAATCAGAAGTACAAAGTGCATAAGAGAAAAACTGCCTCCCCAGCAGTTCAAGATACTGCGGGGTCTGCATTCACTGACATCTTTTAAAGGTTTAATGAAGCAACTCAGCAAAAGAGCTGGCTTACAGAGAGCACCCACTGAAACACCCAGTAACTGGCACTCCCCATCCGCCTCCCCGTACTCCGCAACACGGATTACGAAGTGAAACAGATTTTTCAGGTTGTAGCTACTAGACTAAGAAGGGAAGAAATTGCTGCCCCAGGACTTTATCTCTCAGTGCTTCTTTAATTGAGAGAGACATTAAAAAAAAAAAAAAATTTGCAGGGTGCTAGAAAAACTAAGAGAAACTTGGAGAGAAACTAGGAAGGCATATAGAATACTCCAATGCTACTAGAAGAACAAAAGATTTTAAACCAAAAAATCAAATCACCTAGCTAAGAGCTTAAAAAAAAAAAAACACAACTGTTTAACAGGCAGCAACTGTTCCTCTGTTTCCTTGGGTCACCGCTCTCAAATAATGACTTTGGGACAATTCATCCCCGCTTTGTCAACAAAGCTGCCTTAACAGCCTTTGAATGCTGGGCAGTAGGAGCAGGTCAACCACACCAACTGAAAAGCACAAGCCATCAGGCACTCAGCCGTAGGCAGCTTTTAACCTCTTCAGAGGCCATTTAACTCTAAATAAAAACAAGCAGGCTTATACATACACCCTCACTCCACCAAACGCAGACAGGCACCTCTAACAGAGCGTACCTTTCTGGCTTTGTTCCTTCCTACAAAGCACATCAAGACGCTCACAGTAAGATCTTTAAAAGCAGAGCTGTTACTTTTGCATAATGGATAAATCTAAAAACACCGATTTAGTTTTCAATGTGACTGTTCAAGCTGAGGGAAACATTAAGGTAGAACAAACAGCACAGCTGCGTTAGGTTTGCACACATAGTGCTCTTTTGATTAACAAAACTGACTTAAAAAAATAAAAATAAAATCTCAGGCACCTGTTTGAAGTTGGGGGGGGGACACTTTTATTGTTCACAGTTGTTAAAACCATACCTAGA
This sequence comes from Sagittarius serpentarius, assembly GCA_034782735.1. Classification (NCBI taxonomy): domain Eukaryota; kingdom Metazoa; phylum Chordata; class Aves; order Accipitriformes; family Sagittariidae; genus Sagittarius; species Sagittarius serpentarius. The sequence goes on along the minus strand of JAVKLA010000042.1, from coordinate 10,184,575 downwards.
TCTACTTTGACCAGGACCAGAGAGAAAAAGATTAAGCTCTTTACTTGTTAAATTGATTTTATTCAACAGTGTAACAGCAGGCTGACTCCTAGGGTATGCAGAGATGGCTTGAAACAACATGTGGCTAACAACAGAATATTTGAAACAATCAAAACAGTAAAGAAGATAGCCCTGGAGAACAGCTAGTATCTGGGACAATGATGGAGAAGGAACAAGTGGGGCAAGACCCCCCCCCTCTGCCTAGTGACCCTGAGGGGGGTTGGACATCATCAGACTCCACTGGGAGAGAGGAGAGGGATGAGCAAATGGCTGGGCAGGTGACACAGGAGACCAAGCAATTTTGTGGGCTGGATTATGCACCCCAGGTGTTTGAAAGCTGCTACAAAAAAAAGTCAGACCTGCTGTGACTAGCAGTTTGGGGCAAATCCTTAAACTAGGAAAGCATGGGCTTGAGAGAAGATACAACCCCTAACTAAGAGGGCTGGAGACCTCTAAATGACAGAGAGGGAAGCTATCTGAACCGCCATGTTCCCTCCAAGGTAATGTCAGAACACAGGAGGGTCTCTTTCTCTCAGGGACACTCGAAAGAGCATTAAAATCAAATGACGAGATTTACAGGGTAGAAGTTCTGTCAGAAGGAATTCTCTTGGGTTATTTCATTTTGTTTCTAATTGGGCAAACATCAAGAACAAGTGTGGTTTTTTAAGTAAAACCTCTCTTACTTTACAACAGCAGTGACTTCCAACTCCCTATGCATTTTCAACTCCTTATGGTCCTTGCTGTTCCTGTGCTGGACAAAAATCCAGAACTTTGTTTCACAGATCTATCAAAGAAAGATTTTCTACACACCAGTAAATTCACTCTAAAACAGCCCAAAGGAAGTAGAGGTGTCTTATTCTAACGCCTTCCTTTATACATGTATAGGAAGCACTAATTTTTCTATTTTTATGGAGAAATATTAGTTCAAGATTTCATTCTGAAATCCTTTCTTTAGATCATGTCGCTTTTCTTCCCATCCAAAGGCAAGCACATACTCTGACAACTCTGGAAGAACGCTCAGCTCCTACACAATCCAGCACAGATAAAAGTAATAACTTTTCTTCCAACAAAGCAGGTGAAATCTATTGCCCTGTTTTACAGAGTGGAAAACCAACAGCAGGAAGTCAGCAGCAGGGGAAGAAAATAGGAACTACTGACTCTGAGCGCTTCATTTTGAGACTGTTAATTCTTTGTTTAAATGAAATTTGTTTCCTGTCTGCCAGCAGATGAGAACATAATGTGCAGAGAGCAGCTCAGGACAGCTTCTGGGACAGCCATGCTGGGATCCTGTGGATGGGATGCAGCAGTGGGAGCCAACACACCTGAATTCTGTTCCGCTCCCAGCACTGACTCACTGCATAATTTCTGTTCCAGTCAATTAAATCTTTCTTCTTCAGCTTCTTCATTTTGCAGAGTGGCACCTGGTAACATTTGCCCACCCTTCATGAAGCACGTTGAAATCTACAGATGAAAAACTCCACAAATAAATGAAGTATTACTGATAAAATTTCCAACTTCTTTGAAGGTCTGTGCAAGGAAAGCTGCAGGAAGACAGGCTTATGAAAGGAAAATGGATGTGCACTGCAAGAGCTAAGCCTTGGTTCAGTAACAGGGTTGCGCCTACAGTGCACGTTTGCGAACAACCTTGATCAGGAATGGTTTCGTGAACTGGGACACAAACTTTGAAGCATGTGGAAAGTAAAGTAAGTGATCCTGTTAATCTCAGTTTCACACAGAAAGTAAAACAGTGAATATACAAACACCAAATCTTGGCCCTGAATGTGAGTTCGAGATGCAAATACAGATTCAAAGCAGGACTAATAAGCTGATACTTGTAAATACCAAGCAGTTATTAACACATTTTATAAGATTAACACCTGCGTAACAGCAGATAATATACAAACATCATTAAGTAATCAGCCAGTCCTCATTTACACACAATAGGATATTAACACACATACTGCAGAAGTTGAACTTTAATGGACAAACTCTCAAGGCTTCAAAATTGCATTGAAAACTGCTTAATCCTGAACTACTTCGAGCAAGCTCTGATATGCAAAGGACCGGACAAGGGGGTGGAGGGGCTAATGCAGTTTTGCACTAGTTTATCTGTACTGCATGCAGATGAAGACTGCAATTTTCACATTCTGTATGACTGACTTTTCACTCACAGCATCACACCAGTTTTGAAAGCATGATCCTCCAAATAACTTTTTTTTGACCTGCTGACTCTCCACACTTTTAAGCCCAGGAGTGAAATGTAGGAATAGGTTTCCTTGCCAGCCAGCTCCTCCCTCTTAATTCTAGTTCCAAGAACATAATGAAACTAACAGAGGAAGTTTCAGAAACAAGGAGGAGTACTGAGAACAAGAAAACAAGGTTAGCCAGGAGGACTGTCATTAATTATATAATCCAGCCTTTGGGTAACTGGACATTTAGGGAAAGGGGCTGAGAAAACATTGGAGGCATCAGCCTCTGCAGCATTATGTCATCTGTTCTGCTAGTTACTTAGCAGGTACAGGATTTGCACAGGAAAAAAAAACAAAACAAAGCCATTTATTTCGAGGACAAAAGACTATGAATCCCCACAATGCTTGCAGAAAGAGGGCATAAAAAATGAATACACTCTGCTCCCATTTAAATTGGTTTCCTTCCAAGGAGCTAGTTCTCCTGTTTTCTCCCTTCTGCCAGCTTCCCCAACTCCATTGTGCTGTCCTGCATAACACCTTTTTGTCAGCCATGTTCTAAATTTTGTGCTCTTATTGTTTCAGTGCATAAGAAGCTTGTTCTCTATTGCCCAGGAATACACAGCAATTGCTATTGCTGAAATACTCCAAAAGTGCAAACTATTTTAGGTGGCACCAAAGAATGGAAGACAGGAAGCAGTACATCATATTTTTTTCAAAATAAAATGTTAGACTCAAACATATTTCAAAGGTAATTAGGAGGAGGAAAGTATTTATAATCTCAAATACTCAATGGTGGAATCTTGCCAGCAAGCATTTTATTTCCTTTTAGGCAGTGAAGCAGGTGTCAAAATGAAGGATGGAAGAGAAATGTATTTTTAATAAAGTGAGCAAACTATACTCTGCTTCATCAAAACAGGAGAAAAGTGTCATGAAGAAAAAATGTTAAAGTAAGGGGACTGGTATTTAAAGCAATACAGCCCTCTGTATTCTGGAGATCAGAAAGAAAGAATGGAGGCAGAGAGATCGGGCAACAGGATTAAACATATGGCTGCTCCCCAAACTAAGTAAATTGTTCAGATACTTGAATGTCATAAGTAGACTGTAACCCTTCTTGTCCCGGAGCCTTCATCCCCCTTAAGCTCAGAGATTCTTGCTCTTGCAGCTCTCCAGCACATCCCAGCACTGCTCACCATGGCATCCCCCAGGCACTTCCTCCAGCGCCATCCCTCACCCATTCCCTCTTTTGTGAGGCCCCCAGTGCTGAACATCCAGTCCTGAATATCTCTCCCCTTCCCAACTCAAGACCTGCCAGCTCAGGGTTCCTCTGCCTCCTGCCATGTTCCTCCAGCTCCATCTCACTGCCCACAGCTGCTGGTTCCCAGTACTGAAAGTGCTACTAGCCTCAGTAACCAGCCCCTCAGCCCTTCCGACAGACACAAAGTCCTGATGTCTAGCAGATACTGAACAAAATTCAAAGTTCTACTGTGATTTCCAAGAAATCACCTACACACGACTCAATGCATAACCAGGACACAGCTACGGAAAAAAGAGTTGTACCATAATCTTTCCCATAGCTTCTAGGAATGCCAAAACATTAAGACTCTGTTGCTGCCTTGTACTACCGAACACCTTGAAACAAGATCCAGTAAGATTAATTTAGCATCAGAACTGTGTAAATTTTGTTTCTGGAAGCTGGTTTCTGAAAGGTTTAAGTCCCAGCTGTGCTAGGACAGCACACATCAGATTTGTACAAAACAGCATGAACAAATATAACATCTGGGGAAGAAAAAAAAAGGGGGGGAGGGATGTGTGAAGAAAATAGCTCCATCTTCATAAGGCCTCCCTCAAAAGCACACAGGCCAATCCATACCTTACTGCATGACAGAGGGATTTCTCCATATCAGTAAGGGAAACTCCTAGACATCTTGCTAGGCTCACCTCCTCATGCTGGACCAGGCCAAGAAAACCAATCCAAGGAAAAACCGTTCAGCCACTACTCTGTGAAGTGAGCAAGCAAAGTAAGGTCCCCTTGAAACAAATCAGTAACCGAGGTTCAGAATGGGATTGTTACTTGCCTGAAGCTGACAAGCATTAAGAATAGCAGAACCCTGACTTGAGAGAGTAGACAATGGCATTCATTGCTGTATACACACACAACACAAAGTCTTCCTTCTCCTCCAAAGCAGTTTCTATAGGACAAAAGCCATTCTTAATACACAAGATTTAGGGGAAAAAACCCATACCCTTTCCCACAGCATCCAGCAGGGATTCAACCATATTGTACTTTTTCAGTATCTAACCTAAGACTATCAATAAACCTGCAGTGACCAGCACAGGTACTCCTATTTATATTCCAGTCTAAGGAGACAAGAAATTCTGTATGTGCTTCTACAACTCAGTCCTATTTTTTAGCTGCATATAACTGTATTACCACAACCAAGTACAACTCATCTGCATCATCTGGCTTCCAAGTGAAGTTCCTGGTTTTGACTCAGATTCCAAGAAACATCCATATTGATGCTACCCCACTAGAAAAATGTGACTGATACAGACCCAAGATAAGAGCTGCAACTTGTAGCTGGGGACCAGGTTTACCAGTGTTTGCTAGTCCCAATAGAACTTGTTATAATGCAGCAGCCAGATTCAGATTTGAGTTCAGCAGGGTCACATTTGATTTAGAGTAACATGGAATCCGAATGAGGATCCGAGACTTTACCTTTATCAGAAAACACAAAGTCATATTTACATTACTGGCTGCACTGGTGTTTTAGTGGGCTCTCCAGCCTTGCTTTATTCACAACACCCAGTGGTCTACAGAGATGGGCAGCAATCAGGAAGCCAAGATATCTGCCTTAGGATATGACTGTTAAATAAATACTAAGCAACCATGACTGCCTGCAAACCTGTTAGCAGTAATGCATGTCTGTCCATACTAGCATAGCATTTTGAAGGCACTTCTATTAAATGCCAGTCTTTCTGGCTTCTCTGGATTAAACTAGATGCATCTCATTTGGAAACATCCTTAAAAACCAAACAAACTAAAAAGCAAACATCCAAACACACACAATTCAAATGCAGCAAATCACACTGTCCAACTAACTGCAGTTTTTACTTGTATGCGTCTGCCATGACTACTGCTAAAATACTCAAACATTTCAGTATAAGGAAGACCTTGTAGATCGTGGCAAGATTGTGGTTAATTTTTTGGCAGAACAAGTTTTCCATTTTGGGGGCAGCTGGGTCTGTACAGGAATACCTAGACAACACTTGAGGGCTTGTGCTTGGAAAGAAGACAAAAACGCAGTTGATTCCACTATTTCTTCGTTCATTGCAAGACTATTCTTTTCTCACAACCTCCACCATTTGAATCACCTGCGTAAAAAACACATGCACACTTCAAAATACAAGCTCAACAACTTCCACAGCTTCTTAGTCCCAACGCTGGTGGTATTGCTTCAACTCTGTTTACAGTGTGATTCAGTTATTTTCACAGCAATGAACTATGATGGCATGAAGAAAGCATCTGTATCATCAACGAGCGAACAAAGGAGGACAGTTAAAGTTCAGAAGGAACAATATAAAACTCTCCTACAAAGCCAAACCTTAATACTTCTGTACTAACTCAGGAAGTTTTCTACTCCAATTATATTTTAAGAGAAAAAATGCATTGGGGAGACTTAGGAAGAAATATTTATATAAATGCACACTATGTATAATCAGTTATTTGTGGCATAAACATCAATACACTCTGTCTGTACAACTCTGCTTGCCCATCTGACTGCTGTGACTGCAGAATAATTTCTCAGGTGCCCTCAAAGGGCTATTGTTGAAACAAAGTTAGTCATCGTACTGCCTGGCACCAAAAGCAACTTTGGTAATTACGTAAGGTGGCAGCAATATGACTTGGAAGGCTTGTTTACCAGCGACATTGCACAACGTGAAGTGGAACATGCTTGCCAGACGTGGCTGCAGTTCAAGATGAAAATAAGCTTGCAGAGTTACCAGGTACTATGAAGTGGTCAGCTATCACTTCAGCAGCTAGAGAGAAAAAGCGCAGGTCCCTGTGAAGTATAGAAAGGCAACTAACCAACACAGAACAATGTTACAGCCACTAGTTATAAATGTAGACATTAATTTAGGAAGTGATGGCTACAAGCTCAATCACATTCGGGATTTAAGATTTTGAACAGAATCATTGTACAAGTGGCAACGTCTATGGCTGTGGAAGTGTCACCATGCACAGCTTAGTACAGGGCACATGCAAACCTTTTTGTTATGCCATTGCTACGCACAAACTAGTAAGCACAACTCATCTAATCAGGAAAAGCCGTACCAGCTAGCTTAGCTGTTTATTCTTCTCTCTGTCCTCCCTGCACTGCTTCAGCCAAGAACACACCTGCCTGCTGCTATTGCCACCGTGTACCTTCTATAGGAGAGGCACCGTGAGCTCATTTGTTGAAGTAAGTTCAGCGAGTCATTTTGCCAAATGAACTGAGTGTGTTAGTGCAGCTAGTTTAACAACGTTCTGGGAGAGAACAAGTAGGTAGATGGAGTACAGAGCACTACGATCCGATGAGAAATGCAGAGCTGGTTGAGACTCCAAATTAAAACTCCTGAGCAAATGTGTACATTTCCCCTAACATTTGACATTTATTAGGCAGTGTCAAAACATCATGTAGTCACCATTTCTGCTTAACAATTGGCAAAAGTTCAAACACAGGCTGAAGAAATCCCATAAAAGTTTAAGTGAGATTTGAGGGGTTACAGAAAGATTTTAAGTCGTGACCCTCCCAAACCTATTGGAAGAAAAATAGTAGGGTTACGAAAGACAGCTTTGTTCCTTCTTTTCTTAAGCCTGAAGACCAAAATAAAGCTATTTTTCTTAGGCTCACAAGTGAATGAGAAATTGTTGTCCAAGGGGTTGCTTAGTTAGGAAAAGATTTTTCTCCTTAGACTCCAAATCGCCTACAATCTACTGGTTTGCCCTCTCTACTAATCTGGTTGGGAATCGAAGGCCGACAAACAGGCCTCCTTGATGTTGCTGAAGCAGTCTGTATCACCGGTTTTGCAACGGCACCAGGTCAGCTGTCTTGAGCACCAGTTTGCCTATTAGCCATCACAACTCTTAGGTCTAAATTAAAACCAAACATACTGCCTCTCCTAAAAGCAATAAGGTTGGAAGTGTGTCAGCTTTGGTTAAGACTAGACAATTTGATTTAAAAAAGACATATGGGAACTGAAGCAAAGACCTGCTTGTGTCCCAAAGCAACAAAAATGTTGTTTATCTGAATCAGAATACCCATATAAAAAGTATAATTTATCACAGATGTGCCAAAGAACAGCTGACTGTGGGGGCCCGTTGTACTGTGCAGATGGAATAACAGTCTTTGCCACAAAGAACTTTGACTCTAAATCAGCATTTAAATCCAAATTCCTTCTAAGCCTGGCTCCTTTCCCATGACCTCCAAAATCCAGGTATAACATACTGTTACTTCATTCAGGTTATCAAGCTGTAAAAAAAAAAAAACAAAACCCAAAAACAAAACCACAAAAAACCCAAACAACAAAAAACCAAAACCAAACAAAATAAAAACCCCAAACCCCCTAATGAAAACATCACGATGATTAATTGTGGGCAATAAATTCTGAATTTCTCAGTTAAATATAAAATTAAAGATTCACAGATATTTGCCATTCTATGCCAAAAATGTGGCCAAGGCACAACTGAGAATTGCCCACAATTAGAACAAAAACTTGATTTCCGAGCAGTCTATTTTAGTTTTTCTCAGTCTAATCAGTTAAAGCTACCAAAATAGTTCAGAAGTTTCAGTACCTGCTACAAACCCATCAGTAGCTCTTTCATGCAAATAGGCAGATGCCAAGAAAAGCCAACAGATTCAACAGAACTTGCAGCAACGTTTCTCTCTACCACGCCCACATCCAGTACACAGGAGTCACTTCATTTTTACTTCTGTAATTCTCAACACCAGAGCAGTCTAAAGTTCAGTACTGATGTTCACTGCTGAAGCTAAGCATCCCTGCTAACTGGATCACACAACATGTGAGAAACCTTCTGACCCACAATCACCATGCAAGATGACCCAGGCTTGCAGTTTAATCTAATTATGATTTTAACCATCCACAGATGCTGTAAGTACACAGGTGATACTAGGTCTTAAAGGCTTGAGGGGGAAATATCCGTTCAGCTCCAGCGATATAACTCAAAATCCCCAATCAAATAGGTATGAAGCTGCTTTGCTGACACAAGTTCTAACGAACCGGGGTAGAGGCAACAAGGAAAAAATCTCTCTCTTGCAGCCAAATAGGTTTTAAAAAATAAGAAAGAACCAGGCCTTCCAGAAATACAAACTGATTTAGTAGTTCTGTAGGAGGGCTGGCGTCTCATGATATGCATTGAACAGACCTGTACTGAAGGTTCCAGTCTGGAAGCTGAAAACTTGGTTCCTTACCAACATCACAGCAGGACTGTAGAGATTAGTGCGAATGAAATGCTTTGAAAAATGAAAAGCATTAGGTAAGCACTAAGTATTATTAAAACCCTAAAGATACTTGTGACAGAATAATTATTATTCACTTGAAATTACTTTACTGTGAAAATATTTTATTTATAAATTAAATGCATTTTATATTAACAAAGGGAACCATTGATAAGCCAAGAAAACAGAAGTCCTACAGAAAAAAAAAGTATAGTACAAAAAAGTACAAGTAACAAAACAAGCTACTTCCATATCTAATACCAACTAATGTGCCTTAGACTCTGACCCATGAACACAACTTCCAAGAAACATGTTCAAGCACTTTGGGTTCTTCAGTCTGGCCAAGTATGAACCTGTAAGTCTAGGAAATAGGAAAGAGATTGTCACATGGATGGAAAAACTTTCTTTGACTTCTAGTTGGTGAAGAATAGGGACTTTTTTGGTCATGGGCAGTTTTCACTACTTGTCATTTGTGTCTCTGTCTTCTCCAGATGAGACTTGTGGCACCCTGTTCCTCCTAGAAGAACCTATTTGTGTGGAAACAGAGCTTGAGTCCCAAAATTCTAGCTGGTCTACTATGCCCCTCTCTACAACTGACATTAGCTGTCAATGTCCTGGCACTCTAAAATATCAAAAATAAAAGCTCTATGTGAGGGCAGGATGCAACAAAAAAAGAACTTGCCTTCCCAAATGCCCTAGCAGAGCATTTAAGGACAGTGATTTCTTCAGATGCATTAGCAGCACAGACCTGTGAAATCTGTGGCCTCCAGAAGAACACAATGCCTTTCCACTTGAACCTCTGAATTTTGGACTGTAGAAGATATGTAGGGGCAATTTTAAAAGTTTCTGAACAATCCAACCCTCTAATCATACATAGGCATAACACCCACTTTAAAGTGTGTGCTAAAGACAGGGTGCCAAACTGTACCTGCCAAAGAGAACATCCAATTGAAATCTCTGAAAGAAAAACCTTACATTTTACATGATAAAAAACATCACCTCTTCATTCAGAAACTTACTACAGGTGGTAACCTTATTTCTCTAAGAGCATAGTGTTGTATGTTCTATAACTGTCAGGAAGTAACTGTACATTTTTTTTAATGTATGCATCATGCTTTACCTACGACAGTAAAATTTTCCAGCCTCAGCAGATTTTGTTCCACTGACTGCACAATGAACAAAACCCACAACAGTTAAAAGATAAGTCTCTAACCTTTGAAAAAATTTTGGTCCTGAACTCTGTTCATGCTTCTAAAACAGGAAAGTGGTTTGTTGCGCATGACAATAGTTTCTCTGCACCTTTAAATGTAAAGTTCTTGTTATCAATGGCAGTCTGTTAAAAATCCATCTTTGCCGAAAAGCCAAACTTCAGTAAGCTTAATTATCTGAGGTGCTTTGAAGTGTCTATTTCTAATCCTCCAGTCTGAATGACAAAGAAGTTATTTGCAATTGTGAATCTTTAAAACGCAAATCTGAACTGATGCCTGTTTTTGTAACTCATTAACACAAACTCTGCAACTCAGCCTTTACTTAATATCTTTGTTCCATTCCAAGGTGAAGCACTAGTGCTGCCTCTTAAGACGATTACTCTCAGTGAGCCAGTGTTTCCACATGCACATTCTGAGACCCAACAAAAATTACATTTTCAAAGACATCTGAAACAACATTTTCTTTATCTGCTATTACAAAGTGGCAGCCACAACCCAGGATCCCTTTTTGTTCATGTATTGTACAAGTCTGAAAATAGACGGCAATGGGATTTGCAGCTGGCAGAATGTCTCCAAAGCTGAGAAGACTTTTTCTATCAAATTTTACGCAAAAGCAAAAACGAGGCTCTGGGCCCCGGATCCCACATGATCCAGCAGATGCTGTTTCCAGCTTCAGCAAGTTTTCATTCAGAAGCAACTGCCTCCATGTTCAACAGTGCCCCATGGATCACATACAAGATCCTGTTAGCCTGTATAAATGAGAGGCCCGATTTAGAATTATAGCAAAAACACAATACACAACTTTTGCTTGGGAGAGCTAAAAAACTGCAGTATCACCATCTCCCCCTGTCATCTCAAAGGGGTACAAATGTATGGTTCATGATGTTCCCACATGAGAAGCATGAAACAACAACTGTATCTCTCAATTCCCCAAAACATATGTATTTTTTATTGTAGTGTTAATGCCCTAGTAAAACCTACATGAGAAAACTCATCTGTGTGTCTTCCCCACGGCATCTATGAATTTGGAAACTTATAAATCTTTGGTTCCGGAACGGCTTAATAGGAAAATGAATCCACAGTTGCTATTTCAGCCCCATTTGAGTCAAAGAGGTCATTTTCGCTTCTGCTTTGGCATCTGAAACTCACTGCTATAGCCCATGGGATGCAGGAGCCCCGCAGCAAGGCCAAGTCCCGCAACCCACACCTGCTCCAAATGCCAAAAGCAAAGGTGAAGGTGCCGACGTTGTTTCCCAGCCATCACAGCCACGGCGTGCACCTTTACTCACACGTAGCCTCACTGGTTACGAGTGACCTCCTAAAGCTGTTCTGGGAGCTCGGGGACCAGTGGGAGGAGAAGGGGCCCAGCCAGCGCCTTCATCCCGACACCCACTGCGGGGGCCTGTGCAACACCCGCAGCGCTCAGCCCCCGAGGCCCCGCTGCTCCACCCGTCCTGCCCGGGGGAGCTCGAAACTCCACACGCCTCCTTTTTGCTTTGCACAACAGCGTTATATAATAACAGCCGCTCGCTGGGCAGAGCCTCCCAGTTTCCCACGTCCCTTCCCTGCCCAGACCTACTTCTTCCATCCCTCCCTCCCTCCCCCCTCCTTCGGGTTTCACCTCGCCTGCAGCCGGTCACAGGCCCGGCCCTCTCCTCGCTGTTGCGGGGCGGCCTCGCACAAGCGATGGCTCCCACACGGGAGGCGCCCACCGCCGCCCACGCTGCCTTGCCCCGGCCGGGGGCGGCGGGGCCGGGGAAGGCCGGGCGGGGAGCGGCGGCCCCGCCG
>JAVKLA010000042.1:10158510-10172754 GCA_034782735.1 Sagittarius serpentarius | reverse complement strand
AGTGTCTCGACGGCACCAAGCAGCTTGGTGTCGCTGGCAAACTTGCTGAGGGTGCACTCAGTCCCACTCTCCATGTCGCCGACATGAACAGTCCTACCTATTTTAACCATACACTTGTTAGTATTGCAGCTACAGAATTTATGTGTGCTTTGACTTCCAGAGAAGTCTGCAGTAAACTTCCCATAGAGCTGATCAATTGATTCAACTCTAATTTCTCACTGAGTTTAAAGGTCAGTCTTATGATGCTAAGAGTTCCTCCATGAGCAAAGTCCTTCATATATTTTTGCTCTTTTCATCACCTGTTCTCCACTCTGTCCCACACTGTAATGGCTGATAATTACGCTCTTTTCAATGGTATATCTCCCAGTCCATTGAAGGTAGGACTTTTTTCTCAGCAGAAAGCTGACTCATAAGGTATGCTGCCTTCTATCCTTAGAAAAAGTGAGTCACTAATGGACTTTTCATTATACATTCAAGTACCATAGACTGAAATTTTGTCCTACCAGTCTAGTCCTGAGGTAGTGTTTGGAAGTCTTTTCGATTTTGTATTTTAGTTATGTCTCAGTGAGGCTCTATGAGATACAATAGATGCTGTACAAGGAGCTGTTTTGTATTATATGCTATGAGTATTCCCATTAACTCCAGTAGTGCCATGGTTTCACTCTTCGTGTGCTGTGTGCTTCCCTAGCTAAAACCCCACAAAACTCCCTTTACACCTGCATCATGACATATTCAGCATCTGTTTTCACCCAACACAAACAGTTTACAGTTGTTTTTCAGAGCTGTGTGAAGGCTGAGGAGCTGGGACGTAACTAAAATATGAATCCCATTGGTACTATTGCATTAATAGAAACAGTCCTTTTGTTCAGGCAAAGGTTGGTGATCTTTCAGACACTCAGTGAAGATTCAGCAGTTCTCACACTGGCCCATGACAGAAAGCTAAATGCTATTATTTCTATTTTATAAAAAAGGGAATTAAGGTTGGGGGAGATTAAGTTGTGATAGGGAGGCAATAGAAGTATTGTGGATGGAGCCCAGAAGTCCTGTACTTTTTCTTTTTCCAGTGCAACAATATTTTGTATCAAAGATTTTGCTGTATTTACAGTCACTGCTATTTAACTTCAAGTGATGTCAAAGTGAATGAGCATCTGGCAGAATCTGTGCAGAGTTGCAACATAGTCTGCAATTCACAGGAGGGTACCAGCTTTTGCCTATCCATGTTGTATTCTGTTAAACTAGCTCTGCTGGGTATTTTGAGGGGGGAGGTCTGAATCTCTCTGATGCTGACAGGAGCTGTTATTTTAAACTGTATGATGAAGATGGAAAAGGGATGGTGTTAGGGTGGTTGCTTTGTTCTTCATTACACAAGAGTGGATATGCTGCAATGACAAGTTCGTAAATCAGAGTTAGTTCCGTTCTCACACCACCCAATAACCTTACAATCTCTGTCAACTTCCTGAAGACCTTGGGAAGCTATAATTCGTGATAAAAATGGGAGTTAAAATGTTATGTGTATATCAAAGCTGAAAATTTGTGTCTGGCTGACCTTTTCATTTTGAGCAAATGCCCTCATTTCCTTTACGTTGCTTACTGTTTCCCTCTGAAGCTTGGCATAATAGGAAATCCTCCATGATTGTTCTCCTTAATCAGTGGCTCCATTGTGCCGGCTTCTGTTCCTTTCAGTGAGCAGCGCAGAGGATCGCGCCATGCTCCTAATGGGGCATCGCTCTCTGTGCTGTCAAGCCTCGGTGCCCCAGAAACTCAGACATTTCAGTTCAGCTGCCACAGATGAGAGAATACCACGAGCGGTGTGTGCTCAATTCAGTATGCTGTCAGAATAAGGAATCAGCCCCCTGATTTTCGGTTTAGAAAAAGAGAAAAAACAAGCACTCACTGGATTTTACAGTGATATTTCCCAGTGTTTGTGATGAAGCTTAGATGCATAATGAAAATGAAGACTTTGTAAATTTAGGTTTTGCTTCATTTCCATATGTGGGCTAATGTCATTTCTTGTCATGTCACTGCTAATATTTGCATAGTCATCTGACAATTATAAAGAAGGTGTACAAATCTTTAGGACAAATAACTTCTCCAGAAATACATTCTGAAATGCCTACTAATTATGACTAGCACATCATTTTTAATTTTCTGGTTTATTTCTCTCTGTCATCCAGTCAAGGGACAGAAGTTCTACATTGTGACCGTACACCACGAACCACAGATGGTGTAGCATTTGTATACGTGCCTCTTGCTAAAAATTAGGCAAGTATTTAGAAATAAAAGATGTATTGGCAATAGCTTAAAACAGTTTCTGAAGTAAAAGAAAGGCTAAAGTTGCCAAAAAGATTATTTGTATTGGTTACCTCTGCTTCCTAAAGCATAACATTAACAAAAACATAGTGGCGGGCCAGTGCTCAGGAAGAGCTGATGGTTCACCAAGTCTTATCTTCTGCTTCCTGTTGCAGCACAGTGGTGCTGACATCGTGTTCCTGCACATGCAATATGCAAAAAGCTCAGGGTTCATAATTCAGTGTTGGCACAAATAAACAGTTTTTGCTTGTTGCTATTGATTTTCTGCTGTTCTGCTTTTCTCCGATAAAGCTGATGTCTGCAGGGAGCCAGGTAGTCAGTCAGTCTCTGCAGACATTTCACAGTACATTCACTTTTTTTGCTTTCCTATCATATGGTTTTCAAGTGCAGCTTGCAGTAAAAAAGATAGAGCAGCGTCCAGAGGACTTCAGTCAATGTGTAACCCATTCCTTATGTAGAAAGTTCCCAGAGAAGACTGAGGGGGTTTTGTATGACAGTATGGTTAACAAAAATGGCATAACAACCCCAGGCTTCATGCATTTATACTGGAGTCAAATCTCTAAGGAAATTAGGTTAGTGGCGGCGATGATGATGATAATAATAAATAATGCATGCTCCCCTTGGATCTTGGCTGACTATCAAGACAGACTTCCTGATGATGAGGTGCATATGTCTGTCTCCAGTCTCTTCAAGGTATCTGCAAGGCACCATTTTTTTGCAATTACAAAGGACTGCAGATGAGAACATGCACCATAAGAAGCAATCCAGGAGCATTTGTCCCAGACTTCTGTCTCTGGTTTCCATAATCGTTCTCATCTCATCTTCTCAGACATTAGCAAGCCAAATCTCAGAACAGCTCTGTCAAGTGCTGACAGTGGTGGCAGTGGCAACCCAGAAGCCTGGAGGCTTTTAGTTTTGCCTGTCATGCTGTGGCTTGTTTGCATGAGGATGAGACAAGAGGGGGAGAGGTCCCTATCACATCACGCTAGTAATAGATGGGGTCACTGAATACATCTCCTTTGCTTCCAGTAGGGACTGGGGCTGTGCAAGAGCACATTACCGAGGGATTCTTCATGAAGATGGCAGAAAGCGCCTGCCCCAAACTGTGCACAGCCATTGTCTGGGGAAGTGACTTTCTGCCAATTGCCAAACGTAACTGAAGCAAGGCCACAGCGACGTTTGCGGCTTTTCTGTTGGCTTTGTTGCCGGCAATGCCACGCTGCTTCAGGTAGAAAAGAGGAAGGGCAACCCTGCAGGGGAGCACTGGTTTGGTTACAAAAAAGCTGGTCTCACCCAGGACCGCTGCTCTCCTCCACAGTTGTTCAGCTTCTGCTGGCTCCGTTTCTCCCCAGTAAAATGGGACCAGCTGCACTCCCCTTCCTCCCAGGTGCTGTACAGGCCATTCTGGTTTCTAAGAGAAGAACAAAAAGCATCTCAGTGCACTGGCATGTCTACAGGAACACCTTCTTTGCTGTGGCAGGGGACACCAACTTTAGTTCCAGTAAGTCATTAAACAAGATAAATAGGCTTTGGCAGTAGCAGGACGGACCTCCCCCCAACACATCGACCTACAACCCTGGTGAGAGCAAACAAAATTCAACACATCTCGGTGCACTCAGGTATCACTCAAAAATTTTGCTTCATGTGCTAAAAAGCAAATGGAAGTTGGTATTTGCCCTAATTTGGGATTAGAATATACTTCTGTGCACTCCTGTCTAATCACGTACTCACCTGAGGTTGGACTGAATGTTTGTTTTGGTTTATTCTTCACATACTTGATAACGAAGAAACAAACGCTGCTTGGCCCATCCTCTCTGACTCTCAGGCTGATTTTCTGTTGCTGATTTTCATAATTTTATCATGGGTCTCGTGACATTGAGCTGTTCAGGTTTAGTCATATGTGCGTTTATCATTCTACTTGACTCGTTTAAACAACGTACAAATGAAAGTAACCTTTGTTCAAGGCGTTTAGTATTGATTTGCTTTTTCATAAGCTGCTGTTAATCAGTGTTGTAAAATGGGATGACTTTTCATGACATTAATGCTAGAGATTGATTCTAGATCCATTCCCCATGAATTGCTTTGTCCCAGCTACACTAAGAAACAAGCAGGACTTGCCCCTTCAGCCTCTCCTAGAAGGGAAGGAGGTTTCTTCAGCACATAGAGCACTAGCAGGGCAGTGCCGGTAGAAACCTGCATTGGTAGACCACTCTCAAGTGAAATTTTAAAGGAGCTTTGTTACCTAATTCCTGTTGATAGCCCCTGAGAACCTTGGTGATCTCATCCTTAAACAGCACTGAACTGTTAAATTGAAACAGTAGATGGTATCTTAGAAAGTCGCAGTGAAAGTGGTAGCTTCCCAAGCCTGTGAGATGCTCCGGGCTGTGATAGTGAGTGCTGCTTAGGTGGCCTGGGGCAGAGCCCTCTGTTCTGCCTTCAGGAGCATTTGAAAGAGGAATGGGGAAGCAGTGCTGGTGGCACCCCTAAGGTGGCCCTCTCCCGCAGTGGGAAATTGCCCGGCAGACAGAGCAGCTTTAGGACTCCACTGGATACGTCTGTCAGCTCATCTCTCTACCTACGTATAACGCCCTGGCGCTGTAATTGCCACATAAACTATCAGGCATCACTTTTGCCAGAGGATTTTTTTTTCAGCCTTTGAAAACAAAGTTAAATATATCCTTCTCCTACAGACAGAGAAACCAAGGCACAGAGAATCTGAAGGGCTTGTACAAGGTTACGTAGCAAGTCACAGGCAGTAAATCACCAGGTGTCCTGATTTCCTCTCACCCATATGAATCCCTAGAACTCACTATCTCATATAATAAAGCTTAGCTCAGAGTCTTATTTTGAGATTTAATTAATATGCAAAGTGCTTTGATCCCCTTTGATGAAAGATTCTGTGTAATTCGCTATCATGTTTTAAAGTAATACCTCTAATTGTTATGCATCAGTAAAATGAAATACGGATAATTCATTTGCTATTTTTAGGGAAAGAACTGAGTATTTTACTCCAGCAATTTTAGGTCACAGTGATTTTCAAGAGAAGAGCTGTGAGATTTCTGCTGCTGTTGAAACATTTAGAATGTGAGGATTAGCAAACATACAGTGTATTCTGGGATACTGGCTTTGTAGGGGTGAGTTCCCCCAAGAGGATGACTAACAGCAGGATGTGGGACATAATTTGCATGTTCTCTGACTCTGCTGCAATCATTTGTGTATTGGATACTTGAATTATACATTACACAGAAGGTCACCTACTTGCCAAACTGACAGTCCTGCTGAACGGTGCACAGTCCGGGCTGAGGGAGGAGGGCTGATGTTATTTCAAGAAATGGTTAGTGCTGGCTTCAAAAAGAAATAGCTCTGTGTATGACAGGACTTGGACTTCGTCACTGAATACTTTGGGGGGTATATTCTGCACCACTCTTCTGGTAGCTCTGCCTTTCAGGTTTTTTGCATCTGCTTCTGTTTTTTTCCTGTGGTGAATTTGATGGTGTTGATAGGTGCCATAAATCATCCCTACACGCTCAAATGCTTTCTCCGTACAGGAGGTTCAGCATGGGCAGTGGCAGATTTCCCCTGCTCTGCCTGCTAAGGCTGCCTCTGGTGTTTCTTAGGGAGACAAGAGAGTTCCCTGCTCTCATAGCAGCCTACTTGAACTAGGTTTCTTCACTGACAGAAAGACACCAGTGGGTGCTTTTTCTACGGTCCTGCTCAGAAAAAAAAAGACTAATAAAGACCCACAAACTCATTTTTGTAGATCACCTGTCTAGGAGGAAAAATCTGAACAGCATCTCCCATAGCAGCTAGCCTCTCTGACAACTCATCTTCCACATACTAAAGTTTCAATGAGAGAAATACTGATCCAATATTTCCCCTTTGAAATATTATTTTTCCTGTTAGTACTAACTGTAAAAAACAAATGAAAAAAAGGAAATGATTCAAAACTAACTGACAGAGTGCACTCATCTAATCATCTGATTAGCTTTCTTGCTGATTGTCACACTACCTTGCTGTACCCTGGCTTAAATGTCAAGGTCTTTGGGGCAATGACTGTGTTTTACTGGCTCGTGTGTTTGTACAGGTCCCTGGCGATACCGTAACTCAGACAAAAATGCCATCGGCAGGTGATGCTTTGTGAGCTGCCCGCAGTGTGCAGACTCTGAAAGTTGCTGGCTTACTGGAGAAAGTTTCTGAGCCTTCAGGTCACAGTCGAGGTGTCCAGGCTCCTGTGAGTCTGCAGCCAGTCATGGACAGGACACGGTACAGCCGGCAAAGCCAGGGCTGGTGCTCAGGCTCTGCTGGTGCTGCATGCTCAGGCGCCCTCCTGAATTCTCTTTCCCAACCAAAAACGCTGGCTTTAGTAGCAAGTTCTAGTAAGCTGAACTCATTCCTGTTGCTTTTTTCTGCTTAGAATTGGTTACCACTGGAAGACCAATGGCAGCGGGAACCATTTTATCAAATGCATTCTTCCAAAACCTGTTTTTCAGTTGGGGTCTATAGGAAAGATGTGAACAATTTTCTTCAGTATTTCCACTGAGAGCTCAAATCTTTTAGTTAAGAATTGTTCGAAGACCACATTCGCATTTCCCTTTCCCTTCCCTTCCCTTCCTTTCCCTTCCCTTTCCTTCCTTTCTTCCTTGCATTGGGCTAAACACGTGCTGAGAAAGCAAAGCAGAAACGTATTTTACCATTGGAAAAGCAAGACATTGACAAGAAAAGACAAGTGTGTAAAGGGAAATCAAACCCATCTATTCAGTGAGGTTTCCCTCTGTGACAGTAAATTCTGAAGTTTTCTTAAAGAAGTAACATGGCTGACTGAGAAGATTTTCCTTTCATTTCCACCCCAGGGGGAAGTCAGCAGGTAGGAAACTCGTAGTAGCTCCTGTTGTCCTGGGTGTGCCTACTTGGAGCTTCTACAGAGAGAAGAGACTGTGATCAACCCCCGAGTCATGCATTACTGCTGTTTATAGCTTCGGGGGTCTGCAGTGTTGATTGGGCTTTTCCAGTTCCATTGCCTATAGATTCAGGCACCTCATTTCCACATACTAGTGGGTCATTCAGCACAGAGGGATGATGCGGAGAGAGGAGGGCGAGCAATGGACCTGGAGTCCACCCAGAGTCCACCTCCACTTGCTTTGGAGACCGTGAACATGTTTCTTCAGCAAGCTGCATGCCCTCAATAGCAGAGCTAAGCCACCAGAGAGGAGTGCGCATAGGACCTTCAAATGGGTGCAGTCAAGGCAGCATTTCTCCGCTTGTACTTCTTGCATTATTATTGTGGCTCACCGTGCCTCTACGATCTACCCCTGAGCCACATGCTTGCCATACCATGCATTAGGTTCAGAGCTGACAGGTGCCACCTTTACCCTGACAAGGAGAAGACAGACTTCAAAGTCTGAACTGAAGCTGCACAACCCTAGGTGTCAATGAGAACCTTTGAACCTTTCCCTATGGAATGAGGTTTTTCTCTCCCTGTGCTCTGGACAGAGCTGGAGACCACTGGCTGACCATCAGGGCTTTCAACACAAAATGCATTATGACGGGTAATGCTAGGTCTGCTTTTCTTAAGTCCTAAATGCCTCCAAGGCTGGTGTATTTCTGGGTAGATGACCATGCGCCTCGGAAGCAATGTCAGTAGAAATCAGAACCTCTCATCTCCACTTAGAGTTACAGAGGCAAGGATCTGTTCACATAGTTGCCTGCTCTCCTTCTCGCTGAGCCAGACTCCTGCCTGGTCTAAATCAACGTTTTTCCATTGACTGTACTCCACTATTCCCAAATAGATCTACCAGGAAGACTACAAGCTCTCCACTCCCAATCTTCCACAGGTGCCCTGCTTGGCATGGCACATGCTGCTGGTCTGGTTCCGGGGAAGTGGCTCTGTGGTCCCCGCAGTCCCACGATGGCTTTGTACAATACTCTGACGGGCTCCAGGGGAGCTGCACATGTATACGCCAGGCAAGAGACTGGCCCACAGCAGTAATTCAGATATTTTGTCAATGACACTTCATAAACAAAAGCCATCGGTTTCAGCATGATGTGCCATCCTTCTATTTCTAAGTAAAAGATATATCAGAAAGTCCCCAGGGGGAAAGGCTGTGAGTAATAGCAATGGCACAGAGCCTGCAACCCAACCAGCATGCCAAACAATATTCCAAGAAAATATTTCTAAGTTACAGAAATTGCGTAAGAATGATTATTATTTTTAAAGTACAGAAAACAAAGTCCAGTTTCTAAAAAAGCAAACATATTTTTAGCCTTGCTGGTCTCTTGATCTGACACTAATGGGAACCATCTGTGCTGGGACTGGCTGATGTTCCTGGTAAATAACCTTTCGCTGCAACATTCCAGATGTTTCAAAGGCTTCTTTGCAAAGAAGCATTCGTCTCCCTGCTTGTCACTCTCCCTTTCTGCCTTTCCTGTCCATGTTTACTTCAGGAATATACATTCTTTTACTAAAAAGCTTTTGTTAAAAATAGCTTGTCAGGATTTTGGCTAATCTTCACTATGAATCTTCCTTGCTAGCAGAGAATGAAAGCTTTCATTCCTTGGTGCTGAAAGACTAAATCGGAGATTTGAGAAGGAAGCTAAAAGATTTAGACTAAAGAACACACCAAAAAAATTAGTTGGAGATGGATTTCTACCTTGTGTTGATCCCTCTGAGTATTCCAGCTATTGAACAGACACATTTCTTTTGGTATTGAGAGTTCTTGATGTGACAAACTTGTATTGAATATACAGATGTACTTTATAGGAACAAGATACTTCACTACAAAACCTTTGCAGCTCATTATGTAAAAGAGTTTTGTGGTTTGCATTGCTGCCTCTGCTGTGCTATATCCTGGAGCCGACTGCCTTTCCTATAGGAAGGAAAACATCCCTGGATACATGGGTCACTTTTTTTGTCCCAGCTGAGCTAAGCTGAGCCAGAATGGTGGAAGGAAAATAAGGGGATTTTAAACCATCCTTTAATCTTTCTGTTATCTCCACCTAGAGTCTGCCTGAAATCTGATGTGTTACAGCTTCATTAATGCTGTAATGGGCTCAGGCACAATTAGATAAGAGAAGTCGTGCTTCCAGTGTCAAACCTCCTACTCAGGTCTCCAGCATGATGTCTGTATCACTGGCTAACGGTATGCTACTCAGCAGTAATGAACACTTTGATGTATACTCTCCAGTGGGTAATTCCTTTGTTTTAAAAACTTCACATCACTGCTGAAGTGTAAAAGCTCTAGAAAGTAAAGGAGAGTCTGTCTTTTGGTTTCTGAAGGATTTGGGGTTGCGAGGCTCTGCAGTGTTCTGCTGTGGCTAGGGCATTGCGATTGCGATTGCAGCAAACTCCAGTTCTCTGAGGGTTCTGCAGACTGGGACACACGGCAGAACTGAGCGACTACAGGGTTTTTAGAAGCAGTCCCTTTGTTCTTTTGTCACCCGTTATCAAATTTGTTTCATAACAAAGGCTTCCTGAGCTTGGGGGTTTTGTGTGTGTTATTACTGGTAATATGATTTAAATATTCTGATGATTCATTTTCAGTCCAGAGAGCTGAATCAGCCATGTAGAACATAACTTGCTTCTCCCAAACCGCTACCTTTTCCATCCTTTCTCGTCATTTCTATAAGAGGATGATTCATGCTCCTCTTGTATTTACCATTTGAGCATGTGCCCGATTCCTTTAGCTAATTTCACTTCTTGTTCCTCTTTTTCAAGAATAAAAAAAAAAAGCACTAAAGAAAGCAAAGTGATTGCTGATTGATGTGACATATCCCACTGGTATACCTGGCATGTGAACTAAACCTGAACCAGACAGAGAGGAAAAAATACCTTGAATTATTAAATTGATCAGAGCCCAAACTGAAATTCAGTGAGCCCCTGGCTCACATTTCACATTTTCGAAATTCTGGGTGTTCAAGGGAGGGATTGTATTAAAATATAACTCCAGTATAATGATCTTATTTTTGCTTGTTTAAAAGAAGTCCCTTATTTTATTTATTTATTCAATTCTAATTTGTTTTCTCTGAAGCCTGATTATGGTTGTGACTGGCTCAACCAATTAACTGGGGGGTGGGGCTAATTATTGCTTTACCTGATTACACGCGAGAGCTGTCAGTTCTCAGAGACGGCCATAAGATATATAGGAACATAAGGAAATCTTTATGGCAGGCCCTGGGAAAACAGCTGGACTCTTGTCCCCACTTTCCATCTGGGACACTCTGCTCCTCAGCATAACCTTGCAGTAATCAGATCCATTTTAAAACTAGAGAGCATCTCTGCCTTCCCTCTATCGCTGCCAGTGCAGCCCCTCACCAGACCCGGGGGTCCCCGGCTGCTGCCCCAGGTTGGGGCTCAGCAGAGTCCCCGTCCACGTGAAGCTGTGACCATCGTGGGCCTGTCTGGCTGCTCGTGCCGTCCAGGAGCTGCCACGCTCTAAGGAAAGTCTCTCCCAGTTTTCAACCCCTTCCATTTCAGGGCTCCCCTCAGCCTGCTGCTTTTATGGGATGTCTTCTCCCTTTATTGGGAAGGGATTTTTTTATACCATAGCAGCTGCAAAAAAATACTCTCGAAGAAGTGTATTCATGCGAGCGTCCCTTTGGCTGGGCCTCTATCTAAACAGAGCTCAGCATTTTGTGCGGCGGCCGAGGTGAAATCACAGCTTGCGATGGGCTCCAAGAGCCGCAGGGCGTCTGGCCACGCGTGTGGCCACCCCCGGGAGAAACATCCCATGTTTGGGCAAATTCGTTTGAGCCAGTGCTGCTGTATGACTTCACTCCTCATTCATCCCCGTCAAGAAACAGTTTGTCCAACGCTTCAGAGAAGGACAGCACGAACGCTTGCTAGACTCACCTGAAGGTTTCACAGCAAGGCAATGAGATCAGCTCAACAGTGAATTTTATCAAGTCAAATGGGGCATGAGCAATGTGACAAAGTCACGGGTGGTCGTGACAAGGCATTTAATGGACAAAGAAATGGGTCATTAGATCCCTCTCCTGGGTACCATGTCCTGTCCCACGCGAGGTGACACTCAGAGGACACTACACTGTGAGTCAGTCTGCCCCGTATGGTCTCATATACTTCTGAAAACAACACAGTAGGCCAAAATTTGGCTTTTTCCACAGCCTAAAGGTTTTCGTATTCAAAACAGTCAAGTGTTATTCTCTCCTATGACTAATACTGTGTTTTCACTAACCGCTATTACACACAAACATCACCTCACTCTATCACATGAGAGAATCATGTCATATTGCAAATATTTTAACAAACTGCATAGCAGAAAATGAATAAGCAGTTCTGTATTTACTGATATGGGGGTATTTTTTAACAGTTACAAAAGAAATACAAAGATTGGCTGTAAACACCTTGGAAGCTCATACTAAGACAGCACAGAGAAAGGTACATGAATAACAAAGGGACTCAGATGGAGTGCGTGCGGTGCAATATCCACTGGAATTTCTTTGTGCTTTGCTTCCCTTACAAGTTTCTTTATTTTTTCACATCTTCTTATGAAGTGTCACTCTTGGGTCTCCACACTTAGTTACTCCATAGTCCAAGAATGCGGGAATCGTGGCTTTTGACAACAGAAACCTCACGTTATTTCAGACAGTTTACAGTTGCTTTTGCTGTTACATCCTCCCCTTCTGTCCCCTCAGCAAATAACCCCTTTCAACGCCGTTAGACGGTGAGACACATTTAGACCTGGGGGATGGTAGAAAAGGTGCGGATGAGCAGTGTGAGTACACTGGGAGAGCCTGTCTTCTGGGTCCTTAATTCCTGCACTTAGCACAGGACTTCAGGAGGAGGCAGAAGTACATTTCCATCACCTCTGCAGCTTTCAGCCCCGACAGCCCTAGATAAGTCCAAGCTGCCTACATCTGCCCAAAGTTATTCTTGAGTTGGGAGCAGTTAGTATGTGTGGGGACTCTGAGCACGAAGATCTTTCCCACAGTAGCTGGTTGCCCTGGCTTTACAGACCCTTGCACCTACGAGCTGGTGGGTTGAGATGTAGCTATAGCTAATGGAGAACAGGTTTGTGCTTCCTCCAGGACAGGTAACAAGATGCCAGACTCCAGCTGTATCCCTTCCAGCTCTGCTCCATCCTAATGGGCACAAGCCAGAGTAATCCCAGGCTCTGCCCCTCTGCTCTTCTGTTGGTTACTGTGTGCCATGTACGTTTATGAAGAATTCATCTCTCTTTAAAGATAAGAAGATCAGAAGAACAACCTACAAATGGCAGTGCCTCAGCAGCTCTTATCGCAGTCTTTATGAGAGCGGATGGTTCTGGGAATGTGAAGCTCATACATAGTCACTGCGCCCACAAAACACTGACATCACATGACTAGCAATAAACCCAGCTCTCATGTTTCTGGATAGGAGAGCACGCCTCTCCCTGCTTCTTGGTGCAAGGTACGTCATTTGTTTTCTATTTGAGTTCACCCTCCTCCCACGGAAGCCTTGTCTTACCATACTAGCCATTAAAGGATGTTATTGAGAAAATACATGCTCAAGCAGTAGGAAGAATAATTTCCCATAAGTATATTTTATTATATATCTAATACCTTTCATCTTGAAATATGAGAACTTTACAAATACAGTGATTTTATTGAATAAATACCTTTATGCCTATTGCATGGCATGATTCATAGCAGATTAATAGAGGCAATTAAATGTAAGATTAAATTGCCTAAACCATTTGCCCTACTAAGCTGATCCTGGTGCTGTGAACTGTATCAGTGCCACTAATTCCCAGAGATTTTCCTTTGGAGGCAGGTATTTAATGATTTTGAATATCAAATCCATGGTATCCCAGACTGGCTGTCTAATGCCTGTAATCATGTTAAAACGCAGCACTAAGCAACTTGCCCAAGGCAGCTCGGTGAGTCACTGGAAGAGAAAGCAGAACTCCTGACTTGCATTAGCTGCTCAAGCAGACATGGAGCCACTTGCAAAATTATGACGGGGGACTGTCCACGCTGCAGACTTCTCAAGCGTCTTGGGTTTCAGGCCATGAGATGCTGTATGTCGGGCCCTGTGACAGGCACACACACATGTATGGGGTCATATGGTGCCAGGCGCGCTGTCTGGGCGCCTGGGGTCGTGTAACCGAGCGGCAGATGCAGAGCTGGCGGCAAGCCCCCAGCTGCGGCGCGGGGCTGGCTCCGGGGGCTGTCACTTTTTGGAGCTGGCAGCGCGCGGTGTGCTGCCTGCGGCATCACGAAGTGACGGGGAGCTCATGGCTCTGCATTAAAAATACAGCAGAGAAAGTCTCATGGTGAGGAGCCTGGAGTCCAGGGAGTGACCATTATGGTCCCCACGTGTGAGGGAGAGGCACCCACTGCTGCCAGCGCCTGCTGTCCCCCCACCTCTGCCCACAGCCCTGGCAGAGCCGTCCGGGGCGGGCAGGCGAACAGTGGGCTGAGATTTCCTTAGGCAGGGCTGGGAGAAAAGGGTTTTCTTATTCCTCAATGTACATCTGTATCCAGGATATGTCCTCAGTCGAAATACCCGAGCCACTACACCAAATATTTTCCACTCAGCAAGAAATGGTTGCACGCTGGATGTGGCACACAGAAATAAGGCTGTACCAGGTTTTCCAGCCTGTCTCTCTGGGAGTGAGACCCCAGCCCAGAGCTGCTTTTCATGCTGTTGGGACTGACCCTTCTGCCTCCCCATTCCCCCACCTCATCAACTCCAACGTGAAGAATCTGAGGCAGACTGAGCTCAGCCAAACCCTGGCAAAGGGTTAAATCTCAGGATTTAAATGCATAAAAAGTAATGTTTTCATTGTAGTATGAGTCATCAGTAATTCTATATTGTTTGTATTCTGTTTATTGTAACCTTTCATCGCTGAATCTTTTTGTCTCCTTTCCTTCCTTCCTTCCTTCCTTCCTTCCTTCCTTCCTTCCTTCCTTCCTTCCTTCCTTCCTTCCTTCCTTCCT
>JAVKLA010000042.1:10128660-10158410 GCA_034782735.1 Sagittarius serpentarius | reverse complement strand
CCCTTCCCGTCCCTTCCCGTCCCTTCCCTTCCCTTCCCTTCCCTTCCCTTCCCTTACCTTCCCTCCTTTTTTTCCCTCTCTCTCCCCCCCCATCTTTCCTTTCTTTTTCCTTCTGTTTCTTGTGAATCTATGTCTCTGTAAAACCTGTCCAAATATTTACAAAAGGAAATGCTGGGTTGTGAAACTGAATTCGGAGAAAATGTTACACATGCTGAAGAAATGCATCCAGCACCATTTCCAAATGTTCCCACATGCATTTTTGTTCCGTGTCTCAAGTGCTGAGGCTTGATCCTTCATATCTTTACTCAGACAAAACTTGCACCGAGGGCAGTGAGACCCAGGCTTAGGTCAGGACCAATGGTGCTGTAATTCTGGCTTTGCTGGAACGGTTCAGGACAAGATTTTGGCTGTGAATGACTAATTAAAAAG
Source organism: Sagittarius serpentarius (assembly GCA_034782735.1). Taxonomy (NCBI): domain Eukaryota; kingdom Metazoa; phylum Chordata; class Aves; order Accipitriformes; family Sagittariidae; genus Sagittarius; species Sagittarius serpentarius. The sequence goes on along the minus strand of JAVKLA010000042.1, from coordinate 10,157,981 downwards.
CCAGAATAACCAGTATTACTGGGTAACCAGTTTGTGCAATGGGCTAGTTCCAGGCCAGTGGTTATCTACGCTTGTCACCAAGTTGCTAACAAATTGGCATCAGTGTCAGTCAATGCAGAAGCTGTCTGCAGCCCTCTATTACCCTCTGAGATAAACATCAACTGGGTTGCACTGGGAGACCCGCAGCCTCTGGAGAAAGCCAGCCAGGTCTCCGGTCCTGCTGAGACAAAGACAACACACTCAGCTATGACATGATGAAATTGCCATGAAGTCATTTTCCCAAGAATTCCCTAATGCCATGAGTGAGGGCTCACACTCATGGGGCTCTCTTGTTGTTATGGACTTGTACATATTTTGGCAGAGCAACGTGGGAACTGTTAAAGCCCAGGGGATAAAAGGGGCCAAATGCCGGCAGTGGGTCCCATCTGCTCAAATCAAAGCTTCACCTCCCACCCTCACACTTTATGCTCTTGTTTCTATTATTACCCTTACAATGACATTGTGGTCCAAGTGCAAACACGGATTGTTTTGGAGGAAGGGGTTAATTTTGTATTTCCTGGCTTTTGTTAAGACAGGAAATCTAACCCTTAAGAAAGTCATTTAGGTCAGAGTGGGCTTCTAAAAGCCGCTTCAGCCCTGTTTTGTATTTTCCTTTCTTTCATTCTTGTGGCAGGTTTATTTAAGAAAAGAAAACAAAAATAGAGTAAAGCAAGGAAATAGCTAGTCCAGGATTATAAGTGATTAAGTACACACTGCCACATGTGATGAATTTTTTTCTTCCTGATTTGCGCTGGGTGTAAACAAGACCAGATTCAAAGGTCTCGTAATTACATAAGTCCATCGAAGAGCAATTACCGTTGTGGAGGCAAATTCCCTTTGCGCAAAGGCCTCAGCTGGATGTCTTCCCTGCACCGTCTCAGAGCAGCCAAGGTCCACGGTGTCTGGCCCATATTTAATATTTGGATGATGCTGGTTAACATCACAACTGGAAAGGTGGTTGTCATTGAGAGCACATTCTCGCTTAGACATCTGCAGATGTCAGATGTGGCAATTTCTTTAAACTTGGCAAAAATTAAGGTTGCCAATCTGAAGGAAAAAAATCTCAGTCTTTTAGCTTTGTTTTCCATGTGGGACACTGAGAAGAGTTTGGGACAGCAAGAGAAAAGACTGTCAGAGGCGTAGGGATGCCTGTGCCTGTGAGCCAGGGCTGGCTGTTCCCACTAATGAGGCACTAGTGGCACAGCACCATTACAAATACGGCTTTCCATTGAAGCCTTCAAGCGAAGCCTCCCAACCCGTGCTCCTGCTCCTGCAACACGCAAGGCTTTGGGCTAGTTGGAGGAACTCAACATCCTGATCCAGCACGCTGGGAGAAGGACATTCCCAGCTCCTAGCTCCGCAAGGCTTCTCTGCTTCGGCTGAGCAGAGTCCTTGCCTCTTCTGTGCTCCTGCCCAGTGGTGCCTTAAATCACTCGTGCATCACACTCCAGAGGAGTAAAGAGAGGGGATTCCTGGGTGTAAACTTACAGAAAGGTCAGAATCTGAGGTCCCTATCAAAGGGATAAAATTTTCTTTAGGAAAAGGTGATGAATAAAGTCCTGTCTTGTGGCCATCTGCTATACTGGTTTCTGCTGCAAAAAGCCGTCAAGCAATCGATCATTGCTAATTCCTGCTGTTCTGCTCCTTAGAAACATCTGGGTAGGTTGCTGTTTGACAGACAACGTGCAAGGTCACCAGAGCTTGGCCATGGCATGGTGTCTCAGTGATACCACGTCTTGTGAGGAGCTGGCTCGGAGCGCATCAGAGGAGGACAGGCAGGTCTGCTGCCGCCTGCGCCGTGGCCCGTGCTCCCTGCCCGCCTCCCATGCGCTCCTGATGCGGAGGGACGTGTGTCACCCGCCTGACCGGTGGGCCCTGTGATTCACAGCCAGCGATCTGCTGCGGACAGCTGCGGGGTCCCAGTAACAGAGTGAGTGATGGTGTGGTCGAGCAGAGTCATTTCCCAGCACTGAAGTGTATGAGTGTTTCTCTCACAATCTGTTTCCAACCCACTGTTAAAACAACAACAATAAATAAATGGAATGAAAAGTGCAATCCCGTGTTTATTTTTAAGGAATGTGTTGAAAAAACAGATCCGCTTTGAGGCTGGAGTTCTGGCAAAAACCCCACTGCTTGGCAGAGCAGAGACAATCCTGCGATAAGTGGGTGAGCTGGAGCTGGCACTCGCCCACCCGTGCCCTTCCGCATGTCCCCTCCTCCCGGCCACCCATGGGAGCCTGGAAAGCCCAGGAGCTCTCGGCCGGATACAGAGCCCGGCTGGGTTTAGAAGAAGGTCTGAGCTGGTTAAAGACTGGGGGACATTGTGGGGGAAGAAGATGGAAAATTTGAGGAGTGATGGTTGGCAGCCCACGAGGCTGGTGGGGCAGGACGGCGGGAGAGGGGCCTGGGCTTGAGGGGGTGGATGGAGAGGTGTCCTCTGAAAGGAGCAGCTGAAAAAGGCAAGTGAGAACACAAAACTGCTGAAAGGGGCAAGGAAGGAGCAGCGCAGCTGGGGCTGACAGCACTGGGGGGAAGAGGAATTGCTGGGAAAGAGCTGGGGGGAAAGGGCCGAAGTGGGAGGAGGTGCTGGAGAGGCAGCGGTGGCTGGGGGCAGCCAGTGGCGGGGCTGGGGAGGCGTCACGGGGAGGCAGGGGAAGTGGAATCAGCGCTGACTGGAAGGCCTGAGTAAGAAACACTCAAGTGTCTTGGTGGAAGGCAGTCACCCACAGGCAAAAGAAAACTTTTGGGAAGTGCTGATGCACTACCAAGGGGGGAACAAAAGAGAGCTCCCACTACTCCACTGCCAGTCACTGGGCAGCCCCAGCTTGCGGGGGTGTTCTCAGTGGGGAAAAAGAACTTTGCATGGGCTGCAGGTCGACTACATTTTTTTTCCTTGCACATAAACCATGATGGGACCGGCTCTGAAATATGTGTTTACATTACATTATAAATATATACACAAATATATGTATACACATATATATTTATGCGTAGGTATGTCTGTACATGTATATATGTCTATGCATGAATACAAATATATATATGCGTATGCTTGTCTCTTTATATGTATATTTTAGGAGAATAAGCATGCCCGCACCCAAGGCTCCACAACCCCCCGCACTGCTGCTCCAGCAGCTTCCGTCCCTAGGAATGCTCTGGTTTTTGTGGGAAAGAGGGGAGCGGCCAGAGCTGGGGGGCGGGGGACGGACGGACAAAGGCTGCCTCAACCCCAGCCAGGCCCGGAGCTGTGGGGCAGGGGACGGGGGACAGTGGGTGAGCGAGGTGGCCCAGCCCCACGGCACCTGTACTGGGAGCGGTGGGCACAGGGGTGGGGATGTGTGTGAGTGGTGGGGTGTGTACGTGTGTATGAGGGGGTGTGTGCACGTGTGTTTGTAGGTGTGTGTTATGTCCGTGTATGTGTGTGAGCGTACATGTCTGTGTTTGTATGTGCACATATATATGTGTTTGTCTATGTATGTAGATGTGGATGTGGATGTATGCATGTGTATTTATCTATATAGGTATGTTTATGTGTGGTTTTATATGTGTATGTATACATATGCCTGTAGATGCGTGTCTGTGAGCAAGTGTGTGCATGTGTGTATGTCGGCGCATGTATGTGTTTATGTGTGTATATATGTAAGCGTGTAGGTAAGTGCTTGTGTGTGCCTATGTGTATGCCTATTTATGTAAGTGTATATGCACATATGTGTTTGTGTGTATAGTAGCCGAGTGTATGTGAGTGTGTACATGTACGTGTGTGTGTATATGTATATACGTCTGTATATACGTGCGCGCAGGTGCATATGTAGAGGGGTAGACGGGGGGCTCTGTGTACGTACGTACAGGCGCCCGTGTGTCCCTGTGTCCGCGCGGGCACGCGGGCGCGCTCCGGCGGCCCCGCGGCCCATGACGTCATGCCGGCGGGGCTGGGCGCGCCCCTGCTGGCGCGCCGCCAGGTGACGTCTTCGCGGGCGCCCACGTGACGCGGCCCCATTGAGAAAACGCCGGCCGGGCGGCGCGGCCCTATATAAGGCGGGCGCGGGCGTGCGGGGCCGGACTGGGTCGTGCCGTGCAGCGCCTCGGCGGGACACCGGCACCTCCGACACCGGCCGCGCCTCCTCCATCATTCTCACCCTCCCCCCCGCCTCCTCGTCCCTCGGCCGGAGCCGCCATGGTCAACCTGCGGGTGTGCGCGCTGGAGTGCGAGGCGCTGCGGGGGCTGCTGCAGGAGCGCGCCGCGCAGTGCCTCGTCCTCGACTGCCGCTCCTTCTTCTCCTTCAACGCCGCGCACATCCGCGGCTCCTGCAACGTCCGCCTCAGCACCATCGTCCGCCGCCGCGCCAAGGGCGCCCTGGCCCTGGAGCACGTCGTCCCCAACGAGGAGCTCCGCGCCCGCCTGCGCCAGGGGCTGGTCCACACCGTGGTGCTGCTGGACGAGCGCAGCGCCGACCTGGAGCTGCCCAAGCGCGACAGCACCCTGCTGCTGGCCCTCGGCACCCTCTGCAGGGAGGCCCGCGGCGCCCGCATCTGCTTCCTCAAGGGTGAGTGGCCCCCGGCCCCCGCCGACGGGGAGAGGGCTGGGGCGGGGGCGCGCAGCCGGCTCGGCAGTGCCGCCCGCGGGGCTCCGCTCGCCTCGCCGCCCCCCCGCCCCGGCCGCGGAGCGCTCACCGGGCGCCCCTCTCTTCCCTCTGCCCCCCCGCAGGAGGCTACGAAGCTTTCTCGTCCGCCTGCTCCGAGCTCTGCACCAAGCCGGCCGCCCCCACCGGCCTCAGCCTGCCCCTGAGCGCCAGCAGCGCGCCCGGCAGCGCCGACTCGGGGTGCAGCTCCTGCGGCACCCCCCTCTACGACCAGGTGAGCGGGGACGGGCCGGGGGCGGTCGGGCAGCTCCGCGGGGTGTGGGCAGCGAGCAGGCGCTGCCTTCTGGTGGGGGTGGGGGGTCTGCCGCTTTCGTGCGACGAGAATGGGGGGGGGCGGGGAGGCTGTTGGAAAACCGCCGGGCGAAGTTAACCGGTTGTCTGTCCTTTCTGTTTTAGGGTGGGCCGGTGGAAATCCTGCCGTTCCTCTACTTGGGCAGCGCTTACCATGCCTCCCGAAAAGACATGCTGGATGCTTTGGGGATCACAGCGTTAATCAACGTCTCTGCGAACTGCCCCAACCACTTTGAAGGGCACTACCAGTATAAAAGTATCCCCGTGGAGGACAACCACAAGGCAGATATCAGCTCCTGGTTTAACGAGGCGATTGATTTCATAGGTAAATGAGTTCTCTTGTCAGTCTGTTCTTTTTCTGGGGTCGTGTACCCTGGGAAGTGATTTTTGGGCATTGGTTTCCCCAGTAAAAACTACATTTGAGATTGGGGAATTTCATTCCATTGGGGAGATACACTTGGGGAACATTTCCATTAATTTTATTCTACTTGGAGGAATAATCTTAGCTTCACAAAGCTGTTTGAAATCTTGAGTGAAGAGGCACTGGTCTTGCAGAAAAGAGCTAGTGAATTTAAGCGGATCAGTATTAAAGTAATCTTGCAAGACTGCTAAAGTGACCTGGAGGAGCTATTAGTATAATTGGAATTGGAGCCCAGAATGAAAATAGCTAGACTGCTGGTTCCCTCAGGACAAAGGCTCTCTTTGTCTCAAAAGCACCCGGCGCACCTATTAGGCTAAGGAAGGGATGGATTAAAGAAGTGTAAAACAGCAGCCCGAACTTTCCCACCTCTGGAAGCAGTGGGACTTGTTTGCTAACTGTGTGTTTTAACTCTTTCAGACTCTGTTAAAAATGATGGAGGAAGGGTGTTTGTGCACTGCCAGGCTGGCATTTCCCGATCAGCAACCATCTGCCTTGCTTATCTCATGAGGACCAACAGAGTCAAACTGGATGAAGCCTTTGAGTTTGTGAAGCAGAGAAGAAGCATCATCTCCCCAAACTTCAGCTTCATGGGGCAGCTGCTTCAGTTTGAGTCGCAGGTCCTTGCCCCCAACTGCTCGGCAGAAGCTGGTAGCCCTGCTATGTCAGTATTGGACAGAGGAGCATCGACCACCACGGTCTTTAACTTTCCGGTCTCCATCCCTGTTCATACCTCGTCCAGTGCTTTAAGCTATCTTCAGAGCCCCATCACCACTTCCCCGAGCTGCTGAAAACGGGGTGAAAATGTGGTCAGAACTCAGACTTACTGTCTCAGAAGTGCAATAACTACAGGGACAGTGTCATCAGTCACCTGTGTTTTTGTGGGGAACCATCCATGCATCCTAGAACAGTGTCGTAAAGGGAGAGGAGCTCGCCTGATGCCAGAGAACTAGGCGTTACTGACTTTTCTGCTGACGTTTAAAGCCAGTATCTGGATGTCTGCACAGAGATCAAAGGACACTGTCTCTTCCTGAGCTGTTCCTCCTTGTTTTCTGTCTGTCCTAAGCCTGCTCCATGTTTAGTAGCATGCTCACCATTACTCCCATTCCTGGACACTTTGAGCAACACTGATGCTGTCCGCTTTTATATGACAGTCCTATTTATTTATTTTTACATTAGTGCATTGGGGTTTTTGCCTTCACAAACCTAAAGTTTCAGTTCTAGAGAAACAAAATACCTCAGTATTTTTTGGTACTGTAATCCTGTGTGTGTGTATATCTGTCAGCTCTTCTTGTTTCCCAAGCACTGACGTGAAAGCACCAGGCGAGTGCTTTTTTGAGTTGCCAAGGGTTATATGTTTGCTGATTTATTTATGATGTGAAATAATATATTTCTTCTTCTGAAGACATAGTTTTGTTACATGATTATAACTTTTTTTATACAAACAGAATAAATTATGATATTTCTATTGAGGTGGATGATACATTCTTTAAAATCTTGCATTTTACAGTCCCAAAACTCATGTGGAAGTTCCCAGTTGAAGAGCTGTAAGAGAAATCTGACTTTTCAACTCCGCTGAGATGAGCTCTTGACTGAACCAGATAGAAAAATGGGTTTAAACAACATAATGGACTAGAAACTACTGCTGCTTCTTAACCTGAGCTTTTCTTTGTCCCCATTTGATTATAAGCAGTGGCAGGGAGCCAAGGCTGGCTTCTCAGCTGTAAGGTGGATTTGGCTGCAGTGATGGCCACAGTGCTGTAACAGTTTGAACCAGCTGAGACTTGGGCACGGGGCTATAGTGAATTTAAAATAGTCCCTCCTAGAAAGGAGGAAGAAGCTTCGTTATTGCTTGTTTACTTTTAATGCTTCAAAGGTTAAGTCTAAAAATTAACCTGGTGGTAACAGATCTCCAATGGTTGTGAGCCTGTGCCAAGGTGTTTTCTTTTTCTGTCCCACCTGCTTGGTTCCTTTTTGCAACTCACACTGCCTCTGATGCCTGGAGTTGAAGTATTTGGCTTGCCGGGCTCTCTCTGTAAACAAATCGGGGCATAACAAGAGATCAGGTAACCAACAAGTCACTTATTTTCTTCCCCAGAACCAAATAAACTCTTTCCTTCTGCAGATTCTCACTAGGGTGACACTTACCTGGCGTTTGAATTGAGGCAATGAAGAGTTGCATGTAGCATATCCAAAGCCGGGCAGGGAAGCTCAAACAGACCAGCGTTGCCGGGTGAGGGTGACAGGCAGCAAACGGCACGGGGTTAACCCTGTGTGGTGTGACAGAACTGCACATCTCTCTCCATGGGGCGTATGGGGGGAGCAGCGGCTTTGCTGTGACATATCCTTACCTGGGGAAGCTGATGTGGAGGAGATGTAGCTAGAGGCTTGCTTTCCGAGGCAGGGTAATAAAGCTGGTAACAGGGAGATGTATGCTGGGGGAGGACTAGGACATCTGGTGTCCTGTATCTACTCCAGAAGGGAGCCACCAGTCCTTGTATCTCTGATATTCAAGGAGTCAGATCCTACTTTTTCCCCATCAAAAATGTTTTTGCTTGGGCAGATACAGCAGGTTATGGCTCCTTGTGTAAAATCAAGGCGTTTTAAGAGTTACGATCCTAAGCTTATAGATGAGGGTTTTTTTAAGCATAAAGCAGCTGTGCTCTTGTCACGTAACTGGAGACAAGCAAAGCACCACAAACTCCTGCTGAAATCCTGCAAGTTATCTGGAGTATTAATGGTGCTAAAATCCAGGACTCTTCTCCTGGGAGAAGGTGCCCTTGAAGGATGGGATGATGCACTGCTGCGTCTGAAATTCTTCCACGTGAGCTATCCCTCCAACGCGGTTCTGTCGTCAGCACTACACGTCAGCCATCGCCAAGCTTCAACCTGACACCAAGGGATAAAAAAAATGGAGCAGCTAAAAGGAGGAGAGATCCCTGGGCACTCAGAAATGAAGTTAGAAACACTTATTTTCTTAAAACGTGCATGAACCTTAAAGTGAATATTCCTCCCCAAAGTCTGTCCCATGCTGCAAATCCTGCAAAACCCCTTCGTCGATGGAGAGTCCCTTGGCAGGCTGTGCTGCTCTGTGGGATTGCACCTACCACTGCTTTCCCCATAAAGCACGTAAGGCTGTTTCTGAATATGTGAGCCTTTTTACACCTGCAGTAAACAGTGGAACAAACTTTCACCTTCAAAGCAAAGCAGAGCTTGTTCAGTGGAAAAATACAACCTTGGCAGCCCTGGCCATGCAACTGATAAAAAAAAATGCTGCCTGTTAATCGCAATTCAAACAGAAATCCGCTCCCCGTCAGCCGGGGGAGCTTGTTTATGTGTTTCTTGGAACAATAAAACTCATTACCTGGCAGCCGATCAGCTTTTATAACCTAAGCAGGCACCTGACAGAGGGGCGCAAAAGAGAGCTGCTTCAGCACAAAGTCCGCTGCGGAAAAGCCAGCCAGCGACAGCAGGGCTTTGGTGCAGCGAGGCACCGACAGGCACTTCCAGCTCTGGACATGCGATGTCCTTTTCCAGGTCTTTATCATGATCTTTCTGCTGTCATCCATAATCAGAGTCTCATGGTGCTCAGAGCCTGCAGACTCCCGCAAACTCTGTGAACAGGATCGCACCCAGATCCCAAACTGCTCCTGGTCAAAACAAGGGGAGGGTAAGGGGGCAAGAACAACAGCAAAAAGTAAAAGAGATCAGAGTGAGACCTGCAAATGTCACCTCAGTGCCACAGTTTTGGGGAGACGGATGGGCTCAGCTGGCGGCTTTGCTGGGAGTGGGGGGGGAAGGAGTGGGGTGGCCGGTGAGGTGGGGGCGGAGGAGGAGGTATGAGCTGGGCAAGGAGGCACGGGAGGGGCTAAGATGGGCAGTGGCAGAGCCCATGCATGGCGGAGCTGGAGGACGCCTTGATGACACGGCCGAGCTGAACTTTGCCTGCTATGGATGTGCTAGGGAGGCATTTTCCCTTCTCACCCCTCATTTATTCTCCCTGCTTTGCTGTTTCGTTTGTTCGGGGTATCAAGGCACATGGTTTACCCTGGTTTACAGCTTTGAACTCCCATGTCCCCTGGCTCCCACACGAGCTGGCTGTCCCCCCACGCTAGCGGGGCTTGGCCAAGACCCTGCCCCTCGTTATCTGATCCAAGACGCCTAGAAACCCAGGATGCAGCAGGCGTGCATTGGGCTTTCAGCTTATATAAACCTGTAGTTGTACAGTTGCATACATCCCCATGGAAACCACAAGGAGTTTCCCCTTGATGAGGACGGCAGTAACATCACTTCCTGCTGCTGACAAACCAATTTGTCACGAAGTGATAAAAAGGCATGTTTTGTGTTTGCAGGAACTGGCTCCGGGCTTTGTTCCTCCCAAGCCAGAGGCTGCTCACCCGCCCTGAAGGCAAACAATGGCCATTGTGCGCTGCACAGAGCAGGGATGGGGAGATGCGGACAAGCCCTTCAGGCCCCCAAAATGCCAAAGCATAGACCACCGACACCCCAAAGTTGAGAAAATGCAAGTCATGGCAGTGTGTAACCCAACGCAGCACGTGGCGCTCCATACAGCACCCACGGATGGGTCCCTACAGCTGGGGAGTGTACGTGGCCAGCCCACGCGGGGAGACAGCACATGAGCCGTGTGTAATATCCCCAGCAAGATGCAATACCCAGGGGATACAGTATACCCAGTTATCACATGACAAACAGACACAGAGCTCCAGATTAGATGTGTCTCGGGTAATCCCCTTGTCTCAAAGCTTTTGCCTTTCTTTTGTAATCAGCGCTTTGAAAGGTGCTGGGTGTACTCAAGCTTAGGGACTATCCTGCATTAGTCACCCCCGGTATCAGACTAGCAGGGCTACAAGGATGTGTTCTGCCATTACGTTGAAAAAAGAACATTACATCCAGATCATACACAGGCAAAGCTAGTTTGCCTGGTTACCACCTGGGTTTTTTCCTCTGTCTGGCTCCAGGGCAGCAGAAAGGACACTGAGAGTCATTTGGAAATGATGTTTTAGGGCAGCCCCGGAGAGCCCCCTCCCCAGCTCCTCAGAGTTGCAGCGCAATGGGGAAGAAGAAAAGGTCATGGTGTCTGACTGTCTAGTGTGTTTAAGAAGTCACTACACCTCAAACTTCATCTGAACCTGTTTCTTATCCTTTCCTTTGTCCAGCAATGATGTCCGTGGCAGACACCTACACGCAGTGTAGCCAACGAGATTCCACCCAGGGCTTTGGCTTCGCCAAATCTGCTCTGATCCAAGGCTGTAGGAAGGTTGGGAAAACAGCTAAAACCCAGGCTCAAACCCACTCATGCTGAAAGAACAGATTAGCCCTGAGGTTTGTGCTGCGTGTGACCTTCCCGCTACGTGTTACTTACCATCATGCAGAGCCAGCGCCATGGCTGATGGGGGGCTGGCAGCCCAGCTGAGAGGCACGGCTGAGGCACCTGGTCAGATGGGTCCCATCAGCACCCATCAAGGGCATAAAAGGTTAAGTAGGACCAAGATGTTAAAGGACAGAAAGCAGCCCTGAAGGGAGAGTCCTGAGAGCGTGGGGAGAAGTAGGGTCTGCTGATGCTCTGCTGATGTAATTGGCATTGCTGTGAGGACTTCAGCCTCGCCAGCTGACCCTGCTGGGGACCTGGCTCGGGGTCTGCCTCAGGTCTGTGTGGCCTGTTCTTGCTTGGGCTGTGGCCATGTAACGCTGAGGGCAACCTCCAAGGGATGAACCCAGGTACCCGAGAGGAAGCGGCTGAGTTGCTCTGCTGTTGGGGTGGGTAAAGGATTCCTGGTTTTGAGAGCTATTTCCCATTTTGGAAGTGCAGTGGTACAAACCTGCGCCTGTCTGGAGAGCAGTGCCAAGGTCCTATGTGGACCTGACACTGTTAGTTTGGCACAGAGCAAGTTGGTTCCATCATTGCAAGACTAGTGGCTAAAAACCGGGGGAAAAGGCAGGTTTGTTCTTTGCCCTTACATGGCATGGGACAGCCTGTTCTCCAGGTGTGGGTTTGTTGGTTTGTTTGGTTTTGTTTTTTTTTTCTCTTCCTGGGAGTTTCCATTTCCAGGGTTTTCCAGCTGCTGCGTGTGGCTGCACACCCGTCCTGCAGTGCCAGGCTGTGCATGCCCTTAGCGCTGAGCCTCGCCAGCACCCGTGGCACAACTGAGGGGCTGAGGGCTGGCTGAGGTCCCCAGGAGGCTGCTGGGCTGGGGGTTTCCTGAGCGGTGCTCTCAAGCTCTTGCATTTGCATGCGTTTCCTGCTAGACGCAGAAATGACTCGGTCTGGGCTTCCCCTCCTTGGCGCTGCTGGCAGGCAGGGGAGTGGGTGAGATGAGACACCCGGCACAGCCCGTGCGCAGCTTCCAGCTCACCTTCTAGCCCCCTGGGGCTGGCGGTGGGTGGACGTGTCCTCCAGGCGGGTGCTCAGCAGGGATGTGCTGCTGGCGTGGAGTCTGGAGGGTTGAAGGTGTTTAGAGAGCTGAAAGAGAAGATGGTCGTGAACATACTCGGTGTATGGAATGGGGATGAAGCACAGGTAATAACAGTGGACGTTAGTAACCCTGCTACATCTTACCAAGGCCTTGTTTGGTGTTTAGGCTGGGTGAGTCAGGGCTGTGGGAACACTAATTTCATCAGCCAATTCATTCCAAAATCCATATTGTATAGACCATGTTGGGGCTATCACGAGTGCCACAGAAAACGCTTCATTTCTCCTAAAAGGGTTATGTATGACACCAGCCCTTCTCATTTCAATACCTTTTGGTTCCCATACTATAGGCTATGTTTAAAAATAAACTCCCAGAGGACTCTAATATGGCTTAGTTGCCTCCTAACTCAGTAACCAGTTGGCTACAAATTAGCAGGCTCTCACTACACAATTTTTTTTTTTTAAATTATAGTCTTTGTCTCAGAGCTAAATATAAACTACAGTGTGATTTTTTGAATTCTAATTTCTGATATAATTTAATTTTATTTGAAAGGGGTTTTTTTGTTCCCCAGCAATTGTGGTGGAGATGTCTAAAAATGGCTTTTTCAGGTCTTTTACATACTGGAAAGAGGTCGTTTCTTTTCAGTGTCTTCCCCAAATACTTGTCAAAACGTAATCTATGGTAAATTTGTTTCCACATCAGTATCTTGTTCTTCTTTCAAACCTTGTTAAGGTTTTGTTAAATGGCAACTGGGTCATAGCACTACGTGGTTGTGATGGCAGGTTTTTCTAATTTCTGGAGGATATAAACTGCAGATGTTCATTAACTCTAATAGTCTTTCCTGATACTCTGTGATACCTGCAGACCGACTAGTAACTGCTTTCCTTTCTAGTCTTCTGCAATGAAATCTTGATGATTGCAGACATATACTTGCACAGTGAGTATTTTAAAAATTACATCTATGGGACTGTTTTCAATCCTGTATGCATGTACAATCCTTCTCACATATAAAATACGCAACAGGAAGGTGTGAACTTTGCTGCTTTTCAGTGGTTCAAAGCACCCAGCGGTTGTTCCCATTAGCCAGGCAATGGGGACACCATCGGTATAAACGAGTGGCATAAACTGCGTAACCATGTCTGGTGGGTCTTTCTTTTTTTAATCGCGTAAGTGCTGGTTTAAATGTTACATTACAGGATGTTTTCTTGGCCTTTGTTGTTAAAACAAAGGCAGCAGTCCTACACGTGTTGGCTGTGATAGCATCAGTTGTGAACTCGGTCTGTGTCTGGGCACATGTGACATTTCCCCTGCGTCGCTGGGCTTTGCTGCTGGGAGATCAAAGCTCCCGGCTGACGGCCGGGGTGCCAGCCTGGATCTTCTGCAGCCTGCTGGGATCCTATAACCACGTTTGTGCGATTCCCACTTCTCCCGCTCCCAGGCCTAGGTGGATGACGCCTGGTACCTTGGGGGAGAAGACGACCTCTGGAAACATCTTTAGGCCTTGTTGGCAGCTGAGTGTGAGGAATCCAGCTGCTCAGGGTGTTTCGAGACACACCAACACAAGCTGCAGCATCTGCTGAGATAAGTGCAGGTGGAGCGGGGTGGTTGAAGCTTGTCAAATGTTGAAATGCTGTTGGCTGGAACTGCTGTTGCGTCACCGGGATGCTTTGAGCCGAAGGATTTCTGGCTGCCCTGGGAGCTGTGCGAGGAGCCGGCTGAACAGCGATTGCACGGTATTGAACAATAGTTCCCAGCCTTTCCTACTGACTGGGAGGAACAGAAAGGAACAAAGCCACGTGCAAGGAGAAAAAAATCCTTTTGATCTTTCTTTTGCTCTTCCCACTCTCTTAGAGTTCCTCCCCCCTAGAGCCAGCAGACATCTCGGCACTGAGCAACCCCCAGATTTCAGCACCTTCCCTTGTCCTTCTTTATTCTTTAAACACTTGTCCATGGGCGCCAACGAAGATGGTTGTTTATAACTGCCTTTTGCTCCTCTGTTTACAGCTTCCCTTCCAGACTCCGGGGACGGCTGACGTCAGGGTGCTACATTTGGGCCCGTCATACTTTTATCTGGTGTTAATGCCTTCCATGAGCAGCAGGAATGTGGACCGCAAGGCGAGCTGCCGGAGCGGCCTGGGGAGGGGGGCCTGGGGAGGGCAGAAGGGAGGCAGGCAGCGCTGAGTCGGGGCACGGCGTGGTGATGCCCACCCTGCTCTCCCTGCCAGGTACCAATGGGTTTGCTGGAGAGCACCATGGTCATTTATGGCCTTGTGCGGGGAGGGCCTGCCCACTGGCACCCCGTCCGTCTGTCCGGGCAGCTGGCAGAGCTGTATGTGGCACCACGAGCTACGCGCTGAGCTATTTTTAAGATGCCTGGGCTGCATCCCAAGTTTAGCGTGCTCTATTTCTGGTGCAAAATGATCTTCCTGGATGGGGGATGCAGAGATTTTTTTTTTTTAATATGAAACACAAGGGTTTGGGTTCAGAGGCGGTGAGAGAAAGAAACAGCTGGGCATGACTGGAAGAAAGGTACAAAAGAAAAAAGCAGAGGGAGCTGGTGACCATGAAGGTCTCACCCAGAGGGACAGCCCTGTACTCGCGGCTGCTGCTGAATGCTCATTGCCAATGGTTTCCTCATGGATAAGGAATCAAAAAGGCTTGGATTTGGTTTACAGCTGGGGTTTATTGAGGATGCTGGAGGGCTTTGCATTTGTTTGAAATAGGCTGCTGGGGGAGTTTGAGATTCTAAAACGTTTAACAAGGCTGAAAGGGATGAACAGGGATGCTAAATGCAGAGCTGTAAACTTGCTGGTTGCTTTCACCAATTTTGGACCTGCCTCTCGCTCCAGATTGACTAGATCTCAAGGGCAGCAGAATACCATTTGCTCACCAGGGCTTAAAAAAAATTCCTAAAAAGAATTAACGAAAAGGAGTTGTTTGTTTACTACATGCCTTGCAGTGATACCAAGAGGCCCCGAACAGTACTGCAGGCTCCATTACAGTGGGGATGTCACATTCATGGGGTAGCTGAAGGGAAGCTCTGCTCCTGCCTCCAGGTGCTGGAGCAGATAGACTAGGCCATCACTCATGCCCTGCCAGGCTGCTCACTGTAGGAACATGTTTTACAGGTACAAAGGGATGTGCAGGGCCATGGACTGACTCCCCGTGGCTGTGGGTTTTGCCAGTGCAACCTTCATACCTACATCTGAAACTGGAGGTCTGAAGTGTTTTGTCTTCTCACACACAGGTGGGCTGGTGATGACACAAAGGCTTCTGAGAAGACAGAAGAGGATGTAAAAGTTTTCTTTAAAGCTTAAGAAGAATTTGCCATTCTTAATTTTTCAGCTACCTTCTAAGGATCCACTCCTCAACAGCAAGTGGCACAAAAAATGCCGTGACTGTGAAACTAATCGTGGTGCTAATCAAAGTCCTGTTCTCTGAAACCTACTGCTCCATTACCTCCACCCACCTGTGCATGAGGAAGAGCTTTTCATCAATCATAAATTCAAAGTGGAAATATTTGATATTTCCAAAGCCTAGCACAAGAATGAGAGCTTCTCCTTTGAGATGTTCTTTTGGAGGAATATTTAGGGTTTTTTGAGGCTGGATGAAAATTTTCCACTTTCTGATTTCCAGTCAGGGCTATCTCTGTATAAAAAAAGTTGGCTCCCAGGGATAGGACACAAAATACTTCCACCTACTACCAAAACACAGAAGAAAGGAGTGAGTAATAACATTCAGAATGAGAACTAGGTCTGTTTGCAGGTAGAGACAATCAGATCCGGCAGACTGGGCTTGAGGTGATGTTTCTCATCAATTTTTCTGGTTACCCAGGGTAGCAAATGTAAAGATACAAACTGATTTCTAAGGCCAAAACAGACTATTTTGATTATGCAGTTGAAGTCCTGTGTAACGTAAGACAGACTTCTGATTGAAAAAAAGCCTGTTCTTTAGAAGGATGCCATCCTGATGAATGATTTCAAATGATGCAGAGGTAATTTTTGCAGAAGAATTTTTGGGTAGTGTCTTAGTGGAAAGAGCAGATGACAGTGTCAAACCACCGATTCTCAGAACTGTTCTGTGTTACTTTCATCAAGCCATCTCCTGTTTGTCTACTTCAGTTTACTTTTCTCTGGAATGAAGAGTGTGATGTTATGCCTTGATATTAGCAGATTTAATTAGACTCTTCACCAGCTGGTGACAGACAGAAGCAGCTCACTGGTGAGAGCACGCATCCATCATGCTCTTTCTGGTGGAGTACATTGAGTGATTTAGGGTGCAACGGTCATGAGATCTCACCGTTGCCTTAATGTCAACACGTGTTTTGCCAAATTTTTGTGCTTAGAGGAGTTGTTGTCTCTCCTCAGGGAAGCTGGGATGATGGGCTTGCAGGGAGGGTACAGGTGGCCGTGTTAAAGGCCTGGCCAGCTCAGGGATGTGGCTCCTGAGTTTGGCTTGGAAGTGGCTGTGGGAAGAGCAGGTCCAGCTGAGCACAAGGGCAGAAGCAGGATGGGGAACAGTCTGGGATGGATCCGGAGCAGGAAAGCCCCAGACAGAGATTGCAACTGGTGTGGAGTGATGAGTGGAGTCAGGGTGAGGGTGAGGGAGAAGGAAAATGTGTTCGCCTTGCCGGGGGGAAGAACCAGGAGCTGAGCAGAAATGGGGAGGCATAAGGGGGGGATGCAGATGGGAGCAAGGGAGGTGTAGGGACATGCAAGGTCACTGGGGAAGCGGGGGAGGCAAGGGGGTCAGCGACTTCTGTGTTTGTGGCAAGAGAGGAGACAGGGGGAGCTACTGGAGAAGAAGCAAAGGCAAACTGAAAGGGAAGGAAAGTTGCTTCATGTTTGTAGTGGTTTTCTCTTTCACAGTGAGGTAAGGTCCTGAGTGGAGAGATATGTGGAGGCTGGCAGCAGAAAAGGAGACTTGTTCATCCATCCAAGGAGGGTTTGTGAAGCAAGATGGTGAAAAGGCAGATGCTGGAGGCCATCACACCATTCGGTGAGGAAGAAGGTAGAGCTGATAGAGGGGAGACCCAGTCTGCAATGAGGGAAATATCTCCTGAATGCCAGAGATGCTCCACAATGTGAAGAAGGAAATGGATGCCAAGAGTGAGCTAAACCTGGAGATTATCAGAGCTTCATGATGGGAGACAGGACAAAAAATTTGAGGGGGAAGAAAATGAAGTATGAAAGAATCAAATATATTTGTAAAAAAGACAAGAAAAATGAAGCAGAAAGGATGGGGCTGAGAGCAGGCATATAGCTGGGAAATCACTGAGTGATCAAGTGTGATGGATGGAGCTCCCTCCACCCCGTTCAGACCAGGTTGGAAAGGGGACACTGAGTAACAGGAGAAGGTTAGGCTATTTGCCCAAGACGTCATCCCCATTGTGCAGAACAGGGGGGAAAAAAAATGACTCCCCAGTTTCTAAGGAGGATTGTAGCTTATCTAAATCAGGACAGAAAGGGTTATAACCAGGTGAGAGATGGGGAACGTGTTCTCACTCAGAGCTGAGCACTCAGGCCATGATGGGGTCCTTCAGGGAGAGAGCTCTCTGTTTCGAAGGACTGTTTCTCAGGAAGGTCTCCATTCACAACAAGCTGGCCCATGCTGAGCTGTGCACTACTACAGCTGGATTTCTTCTCTCTTGCAACTATCTGGGACACCTCTCTTCCATGGGCAGGTGCTGCATGTGGTCCCACAGCACTTCCAGACTTCGAGACCTTTTTCATTCCTTATGCAAGTGGGAGGCACAGAAATGCAGAAGGAAGATGCAGCTGAGTGCAGGTGAAGCTGCAGAGCCGTGTGCCTTATGTTGGTGATTTAAGGATTGTACTGACTGTTACACTGGAGAGCCTGAAACTTGTCAGTGCTTGCCCAAGCCTCTCACCCACTGTTGCAGCTTTGGCTGGCTTGTTGCTCCATTTCCCCCTTCTACTGCACAAGCCAGTTTCCCTTCTGAAAGACAGTTTAACCCCTAGAAACGAGGAGCTGATTGTCTCGTTTTGCCCTTCCCATCATGACGTAAGTGGGTATAAGATACCACCACGTCAGAAGTGGGACCAGTTGCTCCAGGCTGTTCCCCTTACAACCTGGCTTTCCACCAAATCGCCAGTCCTGGATCTGGCCAGAGATCTCTGATTTTCTCACCCTTCTCCTCCCCTTCGAGGCAGTAATGGGTCTCTGAAAGGCAGCTAAAGGAATGAGAAAAGGCTTTGCAAGAAGGAGGCTGCTTGTGGGAGCGTGGTGGCTGGCTGAGCAGCCACTGTCATGGCTGAAGGTGCTGGGCGGTGTTTGCAGATGCACTGTGCTGTTTGCCCCATTGCCTGGTGGCTGCTGCGATACGTTTATCCTCTTCCTGAGCCGTGTGAGCTGCTGTTCCCTTGTGCTGCAAATTTCAGATGAGGTGCTGGAGGTCACTGGCTATAAAAAGTGACGGCCCAGCCGGTGTGCCAACCACTCTGCAGGAGCGGCTTGTGCAACTGGGGGTGCAGAGCCTGTGTGGGGAGCGAGGAGTGTGTGGGTGCTGCCGGGTCAGCTCCCCAGCTGAGCAGCGAGCTCCTCCCGCGTGGTGTCCGTGCCAGCTTCGCTGCCTGCGCACGAGTGTGTTGCTGGCACGCTCCTCGCTGAGTTGTCCCTGCACGTGGGTGACATGTGCACGGGGTGTGCAGTGGCCCCGAACTGTGTACGCTTTGGTGGTGAGGGCAGGGAACAGCCTCCTTCTGCTGAGCATGTAGCGGAGGTAGTCATGCTGGACCAGTGGCCAGCCAGCCCCTCTCTGAGGATGCAGAGGGTAGAAGAGGAAGAAGAGGAACCAGCCGGGTGTGCTGGATTTCTCCTCTCACATGAAGGTGGAGCGGCTGCTCACCAACAGCCATGCCCAGTCTTGGAGGTGTTGGCTGTGTCGGGAACCCCCTACATGGCCCTCGGGGGTCTCGCATGAGAGAGGGCTTTGCAAGACCGCTGGCCTTTCCTTGTGCCACCAGGAGAAGCGTGCATCCCCCTGGCCCTGCTTTAGCTCATCATCAGCCACGGGGAGCAGCTGGCCGCACAGGTCCCTGCATTTCCCTCTTCTCCCCCCGCCCCCGGAGAGAGGGGCTGTTTGTGCAGGGCTGAGCACGCAGGATCTGTGCCGGAGGAGGCTGGAAACAGAGGGGCTGTGTGAGCCTTCCTGCCTGGCTCCTGCACCGCTTGGTGACGTTGGCGCCGCAGGAAGGAACAGCGAGTTCCTGAGGGGACATTCCTCCCATAGCTGCGTGGGGCCGCCGTGGCCCCCTCCTGCCGTGGCCCCCCCCCCGGCACACAAGCCCGTCTCCAGCGGTTATTATTGAAACCCATTTCCATGGTACATTTCCAGACCCGTATTTCTTTTCACACGCCAGGGTGGAAGCAACCCCCCTCCCCCGCCGCCCTGAAGCCTTCGTCCAGAGACTTCTCGCGGCGGCTGTACTTTTCCAGCGTGCGCAGGGCACCGCTGCGTCTGCGGGGCAGGAGGGAGCCCTGCGGCTTCGTTGAGGACTCCTGGAAAGCAGGCAGGAGGGATGCATGGGCTGATGCTTGAACTCGGGTTCCCTGCGAGTAAAAGCATCCATGTCCTTGTGCCATTCACCCCTCTTTCTGCTCCTTATTTGCTGATTAAGGTATAACTATTGCCCAGAGATTGCTTTTAGAATAGAAGTTACTTAAAAGGTCTGTTGCTCACTGCATTTTGCTCACTTTTCTGCTTTCAAACATTCTCCTTTTTGCAGCATTTCTTTCATTTGCCTTACAAGAATGAAAATGATTTTTTGGCCAGCAGTACTGCAGCAGCTGTAGGAAAGTTACAGAGAGGGGAGCATGTGCTTGTCCCTGCCCCATCTGCCTTCTGGGGCTGGGCTCGGTCCTGCCAGCTCAGCGCAGCACCGGCGGTGATGAGGCCGATCTCTGTATATGGATATTTCTGCCCTAGATAGCCACAGCGCTGAGCTGTCTCAGGATTTTTTTACCCACACAATAGACACCAGGTCCCTCTGAAATGTAGTGCTTGAGGCTGAAACTGAAAGTTCGGAGAGAATTAGTCACGCCTGTACCCTAGTAACGTTGGCGAAAACCATCCTCAAACACGGCGCAGGCGAGTGTTTTGCAATCCTAGCAGCAGCCCTGCGCTTCTGCTGACGCAGAGGGAGCCGGCGGGGGGAGCGCCAAGCTGACATGCACCCCAGCTGCTTCCTCCTGCCCTGTGTGCCCCGCAGCGGGCTGAGCCCCGGAGGTGGGAGTGGGGTGATGAGGGTCTGGTGAGGATGGCGCAGCGCCGTCCTTTCCATCAGTCCCAACCGGTATGGGGGGCTCATATTGTGTGTCTGCCTTGTGAAACAGCAAACGCAGCCCTGAATGCTTTGGGTGACATCCCTGCGGGGTGTCAGACCCAGGGACCCACCCTGGGAACAGCGTTCCCCTGGGAACGCTCTCCACCCGTGGTGCTGCCGGCACCCTCATCCCAACCTCAGCTTGGAGGGTCCGAAAATTCGCCATGCTCGGGAAGGTTTCGAGCCAAGCTTCAGCTTTTTCGGGCCCGTTGTCAGCCACAGCTTTCCCTGAAAAGTTTGAAGCTCTTTGCAATGTGGAGCTGTCGCTGTGCCTCTCCTTGCCTGGCCTCTCTGTGGGGGTTCTGGGGGTGCGAGAAGGGGGCTACGGGGCAGGGGCGGCCCCACGCTCTCCCCGCAGCGCTGTGGGGCCGGTTTAACTCGTTCCAGATTCACAGGGTTCACGTCAGCGCCTGAAATGAGAACCGCGCCGTGCTTAACCACTGCAAAACATAGCAACGGCACAGCAGCGCTGGCACCCGCGCAAAGAGAAAAAGAAATAATAAAAAAATCAACATGAAACAAAACCAAACTGGTTTTTCAGGCTTGCCTGGGCTTCGCAGCCCAGAAAAAGGCAAAGCTTCCAGGAAATGGATGTGGGCCGGTGGAGGGACTATTATGGATGCTCTGAAAACTCCCACCCCTTTCAACAGGGAGCGTTTTAGGCAGTGCTGCTCTGGTCCTAGCAGTCAGGGAACCTCCCTGGCCCTGCTGTCCCCTGAAACCGGTTGTGCAGGCAGGCCTGGGCAGGGCAGGGAGCGGGCAGGAGCCTTAGTGCTGCCTGTTCTGCCCGGCCTCCTGCACTGCCTGCTCAGCACTGACCTCCCTGTTCACCGCCATTTGGTGGTGCCTCTGGTCACAGCGTTGCTGCTTGTGCAAGGCATCTGCTGTCCCCCTCAAGCCATCAGAAGATCAGGGGGAGCAGTAAGGGGGCTAGTTACTGCCCCAGGAGAAGGTCCTGCTTGGACCTCAGATCCAGAGGGTTCCTGAATCCTGGGATCCCCTTCAGGAGACGGGGGCAAAGCTGCAGGGAGGTCCAGGGAAATATGAACCCACATCTGTGTCACATCTGCCACCTGTTTCCATAGTGGGTCCAACCAGTCTTCTGTGTCTGACCATCCTGAACTGAGGGAGCTCAGAAGGGGGGGCCTCCAGACCCACATCTAAGAGAGAAAGACACGTCCTTGTGCAAGTAGGTGACCTCCCTCCTAAGCCCCAACCCCGCAGCCTTCCTTGGTAGGACATTGCCTTGCACCTCATTGCCGGTCCCTGCCACCGCAGAGATATCAGTGCTTCTTCCAGTGCATGGGAGCTGGGATCAGAGGTGCAGGAGAGGTCCCTGGCTCTGTGCAGGCTTGGCGCAGGGAAGCCAGTCATCCTCTGTACAACGTGCTTTGGGGAGGAACCTGGGGAGCGTTTAGGGTGGCGGAGAAAACTGGGAGATGAGAAAGTGGGTGCAGATGGGCATATCAAGAATGGCAGCCCTTACACTGGATCATGTCCTCTGCTCAGATCGGTGTCCTGCCTCTGATGTGGATGGAAACAACGCGGCCAACGTGGCCAGCCCTAATGGTGCTGGGCCGGGAGGGAGGTAGAAGAGTCCTGATGGACCAGCTGATGCCCTGCAGCAGGAGCTGAGGTTAATGCTATCATAACTTCAAATGCTATTAGTAGTTAGAAAAGACCAGACAGTCCTTTAAAAATCCGCTTGCACAATTCGGCTCTCTTGACCCTTCTGGCCACATATTCTCAGGCTTGCTAAGTGCTGCGGGACACACTGTGTCCTTTTATTGCTCCTCAGTTGACCGGCCATTTATAGCTTCCACCTCTGACTGCTGGGTCTCATATTTTGAAGTGGCGCAAAGGCGTAGGAGGGATCAGCTTTCCTTCTCTGCCTCCTCCCACATACCTGGGTCATGCTACCTCCAGCACTTCCCCTTCCCACACTAAATAAGCTCCCTTGACAGGGTAAGCGCAGCCCACAGTGCTAATTTTAT
Organism: Sagittarius serpentarius; assembly: GCA_034782735.1. Lineage (NCBI taxonomy): Eukaryota > Metazoa > Chordata > Aves > Accipitriformes > Sagittariidae > Sagittarius > Sagittarius serpentarius. Next base: position 10,135,823 of record JAVKLA010000042.1, on the reverse strand, counting down.
TCGCTGCTTGATCTTTTTTCTGGACTTTGTTGGCATTTGCTGGGTAAAGCGAGGCCCCTCCCTGCATGTGCTCTCAGCCCTGGGAGAGGCTTGTCCCAGCTGTGCTGTTGCTGTGTCACTTGTGTCACCAAAGAGCTCTGCTCTGTGTGGTCTTAGAGCTGTGTGTTCCCAGGACACTGGGAAACGTGTGCTCGGACAACTCAAGGCTTTCACAGTGGAAACCTAGAAGTGAATCCAGGCTGCAGAGAGAAACAGGGAGGAGAAAAGCAGGTTGTGACTTGCTGGCCTGCGCCTCCAGAGCCGTGATGGGACATTAACAGGCCACCCGGAGCCTGTTAATGAAACAAAAAACCCCCAGGTGCCTCTCATCAACCAAAATTCTGCAGCCTGGAGGGGAAACCTCTGCTCTGCTCATGTGAATGGCCTCTCTCTGGGTGGCAGGTCCCCAGCCCAACAATGTCAACCCAGAAAGGCACTGCTGAGCAACCAGTGGATGTACCCGGTTTGTCAGTAAACACTTCGCCACTCTGTTAGACATTGCATCAGCACAGTGACCACCACAGAGGTATGACGGGTTTCAGTGATCTCAAGCTCTTATTCAGTTGGTAGTCACATCAACTGTAGAAGCTGATATGCTTTATCAAGGTGAGTCTCCATCATCTTTACACAGAAGAAAGAGGTGACTGAATCATGAAGTAACTTGTTAAAAAATCATCCAGAAAGTCAATGAAGGAGAGAGAGATAGAGAGAAATGAGTCTCAGGTCTCTTGAGTACCTCTGCCAGGTCCCAGGCACCGACTGCCAGTGCTTTTATCAGCTTCCACTCACTTTGAAATACTCCTCAGCACGTTTTCCACCATTTCTTTCCATTTGAAAGGAGAGGCCATTAAATCCTATGACTTACGGGAATGATGGAGTGACTCATGCTAAGCCAAAGCAGAAGTTGCTGTCAGACACCTTACACATCTGGACTTCCAGCCCCATGTCAAACTGTTGCTGACACTTCTCAGGGTTGCTCTGAAACCTGCAACACAACCCCACTATTACATGGCACTGAGAGACGTAGCAGCAGTAGTAAACAACATATCTTCAAGGTGCGATGAGAAAATGTCATACCCTGATTTTCAGTCTGGTAGAAAGGTATGTGGGAACCCCAGTAAATGTGATTTGACTTGTGGTTTTTCATCTCCTGCCTTAGACTGTCATACGGTACTGCTGTCACTGTCAAACTGCTGTTCATCTCGGAGAGGTGGGTGTAAGCCAGCACACCCACAGAAGACACAATCCCACCTTCAGAGAGATTAGTCTTGCCCAGCTTTGCTGTCACATTAGCCAAGAGGGTTTTTTTTTTTTAGTTTGCTTCTCATATGACAACGTCTAAAATAGCTACAGCAAAATGAATAAATAAATAACTACCAGGAGTTTAAATAAGGCTACCTTGCTCATCGTGTTCTCTAGAAGTATCTTCTTTCCTACATAGCAATCTGTTTTCCAGGCTGAATTTAAGGAGCTGGGACACTCGTCTGTGATGCCTGGATATCTTGAGGCCAGAACAGTGTTTACCCAAGTGGGCTGTGGGCAGCTGGGAGCTGCCAAAAAGAGGTTTGCTGTGGATGAGAGGACAGGATGAATGGGTCCATGGAGCGGCTCTCACAATGGACAGGCTGCACAGAGTGCGCACAAGTCCTCAGGGCAGTGCATGTATGCTTGTCTGTGTCCAATGAACATAAAACCCATTTATTTCACTGTGTATATACACCAGGCCAGACATGGGCATGTCCAGCCTTGCATCTTGCATGGGTGAAAAGTGCCATAGAAATACCATCCTATTCAGCTCAGCCCAATAAAACTTGGAGCTATGATTGGGAGGTACTGGGTACCACTCTACCAGTAATAACCATGTGGGTAATTAATAGCATGTTCTTCTCCATCGCTGTATGTCTTTCTGCCATCTGCTGGGCTTTGAGGCGCAAGATGGGATGGCTCCCTGCGGCTGGCAGGCGCTGGCTTGGCTGGTCTCTGGGGGACAAAGCCCTGGGACCAGGGGTGGGGAACTGCCAGTGACTTCATTTTGTGTGGCCTGCAGCCACATGGGGTTGTTTTTTTTTTTTTATTTTCCATCCTCTTATCAGTTGACATTTAGGTGTGTGTTGATGCATGACCTGCCTGAAAAGTCTGCTGTGGCCTCAGCAAGGACGTCTCCTTCCTTCCTGCCCACTCCTGTCCCAGCGAAGATTGTTTGCAGAAGGCAGCAGTGGAAGGTGAAGGGATGTCTGCGTGATATCATCTCCCTTCCCTCCTCCCGCGGGGTCTGTGGTTGCTCCAGAGAACTACCCCATACCGAAATCTTTCCGAGAGTTTTTGACATCTTGCAAAACACTGGAACAACATCAAAGTGTGACGCTTTGTCTGGGGAGGACCCTGGCCTAGCTCACTGGAAGGATGTCATCCCTCTTCGGCTGTTGCTGGCTGTCTTGACGTCGTTTTGGTGCATCCGTACATCTAGAGTGCCAATGTTCACTTCCAGAGGTGAACCGTGCAGTACTGGCAGAGCTGTGGGCGTGCATGAGTCCACCAGCAGATGCAACAAGCCCGTTTCCCAGTGACACAAGCTAAACTGGGAGAGAGACGCTTCGACTCCACCGGGAGCGTTTTCGGTGCAAACCTACCCCTGCGGAGCCTTCTCCCAGTCCGGAGGAGGAAGGGCTTTCCCTGCGGCCGGAGCCGGGCGGGTGGTTTGTAGGGAGACGCTCCCCTCTAGTGGGAGATCCCCGCAGTGCCAGGCGCCGAGCGCTGCCCCACGCTCCCGGGGCTGGGGAAAAAAACCTGAAAGCAGAGGTACTTACTGCATAGCTATACATAAGCAGCACCAGAGGGTCCATAACTGATGATACTGTCTGTCATGAGAGCAACGATAATGCTGGAAGTGAGCTATCCCGTTTCTGTAACTGTGTTTTCAGAGCATTTTCAATCTTCCCTGTATTTTCTGAACACTAAGTGGCCGTTTAATTCCCACAGCATCCTGAGGCGAGAATTCCATATTGTTGTTACCTGCTTTTTACAGAGGGAGAAAATGCTGGAAAATAGGGGGAGGACCTTGCCTGGTGAACGAAGTCATCTGAGGTGAGGGTTCAAGCGATGGTCCCTCCAGCATCGCTTGACTCAGCTCTGTCACACCACTGAGCTGTTCTTCACAGAAAGAACAAAGTTTTGTCATTTTGCAACTGGCCCTTAACTGAGTTGTACGCCGAAAAATGTAAAGTGACTAAATGTAAACTCTTTGCTCTTCTACAGCACTTTCAATGTGGGGGCAGGGGTGGGGAGGGGGAGCACTCAGAAGTGTCCAAGGTTTGAGCAACGGCATATGCCCTAACGCTGCAGGATACAAAACCAGTCTGTGTTGGGAAACGCAGGGGTTTGTATCAGGACTGCCACTGAGGGACCATGCTGAAAACATTATTCTCCTGTTTCCTGGGGACAGGGTTCCCTTCAGTTTGAAGACCAAGGTTTGTGGAGTGCTTTGAGAGCTGCTGATAAAAATTGTTACAAAAGCAGCGAAGCGTTATTACTATTACTCCAATTGTCAGAGTTTCTGAAAGGAAAATATGTTTTTTCCAGGATCACACTGTGACAGAACCGAAAATATCACTGCATTAGTAAGGGCCTGATCCTTGCTCCTACACACTACTCAAGCCAGGGTGTCTTCTGCACCCGTGTGTCTGCACCTTTCCCAGCTTCTGTGCAAACATCTCTGTGGCAGTGCAAGGGGACAGGGAATCTCAAGGGCTTCTCCATAACCGCCTGGCGATGCACAGGTACCCGAGGGCTGGCAGGGACTGGGCTGAGCCCATATGTGCCCTGAGCAATAGCTCCAGTGCTCTGCTTGCGTAAGGGCTGCTCTCATTTCTGTTCATTCAGAGTATTGCTTTATTCTTCCAGAATAAGGGCTTAAGGGGAGAGGAGAGGAACGCAAAGGGCATATTTTGTTACTCACTAAAGTAATTTACTGTCCTGTTGCTGAGGGGATGTATGAGGCCTCATGTAACCCCTCTCTGATGTCTATGCCTAGACCAGTGCTTAGCTTTTGCGTTAAGGATGACATCCTCCTACATGCTTCTGCAGCACTGAAGCCAAGGCTGACCCTGCTCCGACTGGACCTACCCCTGCAGAAATCATTAAGGGTGTGCGCATGGGGCTGGGCTCCAAAGCAGTGTCTTCCTCCTCACTTCTTGCTGGGAAAGCTGTGGGCTGCACCATGCAGCTGTGCCGGCCGGCCAGCTCATGGTGCAGAGGCTCTGTCCCTAGAGCCGAGGTGTGAGAGCTTGTGGGAGCTGAAGCTTTCTTTGCTGAAGGCTTTTGGTTCCAGTCCAGTAACACATGCTGAGGGTTAGCACTGCCTGACAGCTGCTTGGTGGTCTCAGCATGAAATGAGCTGGTGAACCTCAGCTTGGTTCTGAGGGGAGACAGATGTTCGTGTTTTAAAAATATCATTACCATGGTCATTGCTAGCCAGACTGCTTCTTGGCAGCAGAAGATTCATAGCTTTAATAAGCACAGAAGAATAAAAAAAACCAAACCCTTTCTTCAGGTCAGGATCGATGCATTTTGGCTCCAAATTTCCTTGGGAAATTGTGCTTTTTGTGATATTGCAATTGTGGAAAAAAGTTATGAAAATTTAGTCTCATCAGACCTTCGTCCAGAGCATGACACTGACACAGGAACAGTACAGGGTGACGCAGGGGCCTTTTTGGGCAATGTGATGCTAGATAGCCCTTTGCCTGCTTGAGACACTATTGAACATTACAGACCAGTTTTAAACACCAACCATGCAACCTCTGCCCAGAACGGTGTTATCCCTCCTTTATGGGGGGAAGCTGCACAGAGGGATTAAAGCAATTTGACAACAACTGCCCAAGAAAACAGACAACTTCTGTCAGAACATCATCTTCCAAACCTCAGCTCTGTGCCATGACCAGCAGCTGAGGCAATGCCTCCAAGAGCCCTGTCCCAGAGGGGCCAGGCAGCGATCAGTGGGAGCTAAATGGCAAGGAGCCACATGACCCCCGCCCCGTATCGTCCTCTGCAGGTTTCTATCTCTGCCCCTTGGAGCAGAGGTGTCAGGCTCCCTTCAGCCTCCTCTGAGGGCCAGCGAGTGTCCAGCTGAGTGACACGGTGTGACCAGCCCAGGGTTCCTCCTCCTCCTTCTGGGGACAGACTGGCGGCTGCCTGAGCAAAAGTGGGAAAAGATTTAGATAAAAGGAGGCTGTTCTTATCAGTTGGGAAACTCTTGCCGGGACGGCAGGGACTGTGATCCTGGCCCAACTGCAGAAAACTAGGTGGCTGAGTACTGCTGTGCACCGAGCGTGCCAGCCGCCTGGCTCCGGAGCCCCTTTCCTTGGCGCTGGGGTGATTACCTGGCAGGAGGCTATTCCGCACATGCTGCCTCTGCTGTCAGGTTCCCAGCGCACCTGCTCAGGTAGAAGCAACTTCCCTGTTATTAGAGGGCTGGGAAAGCTGCTCCGTGTGCTACTCGCCCTCCTCAGGAATGAGAGTATGTCTAAGTGTTTTCTGGGAACAAACAGAGCAAGACGTCTCCTCCCTTTTGCTTTGAGAAAGTCTGAGAAACCAGTGCCCTTTTGTTGTAACGGCTGGCGTTACTGAGGGCTGCAGCTCGCGTCCTGCTGCCGGTCCCAACTTGCTCAGGATCTCCAGAGAACACTCAGCAGTTCTTCTGCATTGTGCTGCTGTTGTTATTGTTGTTACAAGGGTTATTATTAGAAACCCAAGCCACGCTAATGACCCCAAACATGGTGATGAGGTGACTATAAACGGCCGTGTGTGAGGATAGCACCATTGGCTCAGGAGGCTGCTTTGAAGGTTGGTCAAGAACTAGAGGCCTTGCCATATTGCTCTCACCTAACGGAGAAGATAAAAAGTGCATTAGCAGCTAGATAAGGGTATCCGCATGTCACTGTCACTTCCCTGCTCACACTCAAGCAAGACATCGCTTCCTCAGCCGGGCTCTCATCGCATAACCGTGGTGTCTGATAGGAGCACTGGGATTGTGGGGAGAAGGAGGGAAGGCAGCAGCGCTTCTGCAAAGGCATCCCTGTTGCTTTTCTCCGGGACTCGGCCCGTTCCCAGGCTCAAAGCAGCAACACGGTCGTCTGCACATCATGTTCCCATTATTTTGTCTATGGTTTTCAGGGCACGATGTGTCTTAATCTGCATCTAAGCGATTCAAAGCTGCTGACACCCAGTAATGATGTTCTGGATGCAGCTGTGGAAGAGGAAATAAATGACGGCTTCCCTACTGCTGTTTTCCTTCGTTCTCTCTGTTATTCCCAGGGGTGCCTGGGCTGCTGTGACAATAGAAACTCTCAGGAATCTCAAGCCTTCCGTTTTGCTCTTTTACTTCCTGCGAAGCCCACATCAGTCCGGTGCAAAATGTAAGAGCAAACGAGATAATGCGGAACAGAGTGTCGCAGGAGCAGCGGGACCCATCTCCCAGCTTTGTGGCACAAGAGGACCAGACTCTTGTCAGAGACGGGGAAGAAATCTTCATCCTGTTATGCGATAGTGGCCTTTTCCTGCTCTTGGCCCTTTCCAAGAAGCAGCTGTGCCTCAGAGCACAGCTGTGCACCGGTGAGGATTACTGCAAGCGGACCACTAGTCTGCACCAGTACTGTGTTTTGGGGTTTTTTTAAAAAGTCTTTTCTGAAAAGGAAGCAGTTCTAGTATATTTCTTTTATCAGCATCGTGCAGGGACATGGAGAAGCCCTTCCTCTTACCTCGTGCCTGCAGCCTGTTAATTCAAGATGTCAAGGCACGTGAGACCACCCTTGGGCTGGCGCGGGCGCAGACAACTAGTCTGTATAGGTTGGTGTGAGTATAGGCGTGAAAACAACCGCCTTCGTAGGCTGGCAGGGGGGCACGGTCGCAGACGCCTGGGCTTTACCGACCGGCAGGAGTGCACGGGCGAAGTACCCCCCCTCGCAGGCTGGCGTGGCTGCCGTGGGTGCGGGCGCCTCCCTGCGCGGGCTGACCCCGAGGCAGACCCCTCTCCCTTGCGGGCGGACGGGGGCGCACGGGGCGGGGGGGGCAGACACCGCCCCTCCTCCGGGGGAGGAGCCGGGGGCCGGGCCGAGCCGAGCCGGGCCGGG
>JAVKLA010000042.1:10115413-10128636 GCA_034782735.1 Sagittarius serpentarius | reverse complement strand
TTGGCGGTGGCGGCGCTGGGCGGGGCGGGCGGCAGCTTCGAATCGGCGGCGCGGCGGGAGCGCGGTGCTGCCCGGCTGCCGCCACCGCCCCGCTCCGTCCCGCTCCGCCGGGCCATGGGGAACGCCGAGTCCGTCCTGCGCGGCGCCGCCGCCGCCGCCGGCATCGGTAAGTGCGGGGCGGCGCGTCCCTTCTCCCTGCGCCCCTCCGGGACGGGGCGGACCCGGCCCGGCCCGGCCGCTCCCCCAGCGCTGGAGCTGCCGCAGGCGGGGAGCGCGTCGCGGTGCTGTGGGGCTTGACGGAAAAAAACCAAAGGGGCCGCCCTGCCATGGTCCTGGGGGTGGGGGATGTGACAGTGGCATCGGTGACACGCGAGGTGACAGGCACGGAGGTGGCAGGTAAAATGCTAGGGCTTGGACCGGGTGAGCTGCGGTCGTGCTGCAGGGGGGAGAGGTACCCGGTGGTCGGAGCCCCTGTGTTCATCTGTGCTGGTTACCGAGCTCCAGAGATCGCCGTGTATGGGTTTTCTTCTTCTCCCCCCTCCCGCGAGCGAGAACTGTGTCAATAAATGCACTTTCATCCTTTGCCGTTACAGCCTGAGCAGCAGTCCTGCCAAATCCACCCGCTGTAATTCAAAGCTCCAAAATTGCCTGCCAATCCCAGCTCGCAGGCTGGGAAAACAGACCTGGGAAAACAAACGGATTCATGCTGGCCCTGCAGCGGGGTGTCAGGTTCTTGTTGCCTTTTATGCGTTTTGTGTGTGTCCAAAAAGTCCAACAGTCGGCATCCTGGTTGGCTGGATTTGAAGGGAGCTGATAACTGAACTCAGCCAACCGGTACAAGGTGCCAGTGTTCCAGAATACAAATAATCCTGGGTGGGAATAAGAAAAGTCTTGGGTAACATGTAAGCTGACATGAAGAAGCATCATCATCGTTACTAGTATTACTATATAGTAGCAAGTTTCAACAAGACTGAACTTGTTTCTTGTTAACGTCTCCTTGGCTTCAGGCCTTTGGGATCCATATACTGTTTTTCAGATGCGTGTGGCCTCCTACAGTCTTGTTTTTAAATAAAATGTTGTCATTCTTCACACCTGATTCTTAATGGCAATGTTAAAAATTTGATCAATTTTTCAAGCATTTATAGCTTGATCTGATGTAATGATTTCTTTCAAAAACCTTTAAGTACTTAGTTGTGTTTTCTTTTCCTTTGGTGAAACTCGGAATGTTTTGCTACTGGAAATAAGAAAGTATTGTCATTTACTTAATGCGTAAGTTCAGTTGTGTGATGTGTAGTGGGGTAATCTGTGAAGCTGCACTGCTAGATGCTCTTGCCTGAGCCTCTGTACAGGTGTATGCGGTACGGCGGGGAGGGAAAGGTCCCTCTGGGGCTGTGCCAGGAACCTTTGGAACGTGAGGTTGCATTGCCCTTCTCTCTCCTGAATGGCAAATGCATTTGCAGAGGTCTGGTTGTCCCATATCAAGCAGGTTCACTCTGCTAAGTGCTACTTACTGCAGAAGAAAAAGGTATATAGGGCAATGCAAAGTACGACTTGGGTGTCTAAATCTGCCATAAATACTTCTCACCTCAGGAAATGGGTAATTGTAGGCGATGACCAGAATTAAAAAAACAGAACAAATGCATTTTGAGCCTTGTTTCCTACTGGCTATTGCTCTCAGGTGTGTGGAGCAATATTGAGTTCAGGAGTGCATGCACATTAAGGGAGGGCCTCTGCTGTTCTGCTGGGTGTTGCTAGCCCTAGTGGATTAAGAGCTGATTGTGTTCCTAATGAATGAATGCTTTAAGTGCTGGTTATGTTCTGCTGAAGTGGGTTCTCATGTTTCTTGTATTTCTTTCTCCTGGAAGCTGCTAATGCTGTGTTTGGTTTTGGGGTAGTCAGTCACCATCAGATTTACATTTTGCTGTGTAATGGAAGATTATTTCTAACTGATGCATAACTGTGCTTCCTAATGTTGGTTTCTGCTTTGAAATCCAAACATCAAGTCTTTGATTATAAAGCCAGTTTTGCAAAACAGTACCTAAGATAACATTTTTAAAGTTCATGCACTATCAGGCAAGTCAGACCTTAATAATACATTATGTCAACAGCTACTGCTGCACTCCCATTTGCTTAACAGAGAAGGTAAATAAATGCATTTGGTGATACTTCCTGTATTGGACACAAGGATTTGAACCAAGATGGAATTAATTGTCAAGGACTGAGAAAGAAAGAACATGTATAAACCTCAGCCTGCTCTCAAGTCAAAATAATTTCTCCACTTGCACAATATAGTCATCAGAAATCTGAGGAATCACTTTCTAAAGCCAGTAGCCCTGTCTGCGTTCCAGTTAAACCTCAAGCTGATTTCTATACCTTTCCTATCGCTGAAGTTTCAGCTGTGCCCCCATCACATGCTCCAGCCACCCACTTTCTCCAGTACAGCTTCCGTGGGGCTCCGTGCTGCAGCCTCTGCAGCCCCATCCCTGTTAGCCCCAGGGAAACTTCAGGGATTACCAAATGTGAACAAATCCAAGACGCTGAGCACTCCTTCTGCTGGGATCCTGGCTGCTGGCACCGTTCTCAAGCTATGCTAAAGTGTGCGAAGAGGTGCTCTGGCCAGCAGCTCCTGTATGCTCCACCTGCAGTAGGACTCGGAGCTTGGTGGGTTAGTGGCAATACCTGGTTTGCTACATTTCCGACAGAGTAATCCCCACTGGAAGGGCTAATCTCTCTGGGATGAGAGACGGAATAAGTAATCTCTACTAGCAAATGTGTTACGGCTGTGGCTAGGAACTCTGTTCCTCTGTAGCCTTCACTGAAGTGACTTGAGTAAAGTATTCTTGCTCCTGAGCCAAAGCCCAGATCGGTCCTAGGATATTTATGAAACACAGAAAATGTTGGGGAAACATGTAGCTACTTGACTTCCACCCACTGCTGTGAATTTCTGGTTCTGCTGGAGCAGGGGACCAAGAGCTTTTTTTTCTTCTTAGCTATGTTTGAGGTACCAGCGTTTGGGCAGAAAGCAGGAATGTGGGATTATAAAATCAGTAAATCCTTAAGAGCTGGAGCTGTCACTGAGGTATGAGGGCTCTCAATTTAGAAACAACTGCTTTGTTCGTCTGTTATACAGAGCAGCGGAGCTGGGGCTTGGGCTCAGGCTCTGCAGCAAGGTAAGCTGTGCGGAACAGGGCTGTCCCCAGGTCCCCTGGCCAGGAGAGCCCCCGGTGGGCAGAAGGGCCCCGGGGACGGACGTCTGTCACTAGAGGGCAGCCGGGATTAAAAAGTCAGCGCTGCTGCGCCGTAACGGCACCAGAAAAGGGCGGGGGGGGACTGACACGCTGAATAAATGCCAGGCAAAGGACACTGCGAAGCGGGTTGCTTAAGGGCTTGAGGCTGGTCAAAAGAAGAGCAGGTAGCCACGCAGCGGCTGGTCCGCGGGAGAGCAGCTCTCTGAGGGGAGCGCAGCTGAGGGCGAGCCCTCGCTCCTTGGGTGTCCACACGTGCGCGTGCCCCTGCAGAAGATGGAAGGCGAGCTCCTTTCCCTGAGAGATCTGGCGGTACAAGTTACAGAGGCTGGTGGCTTGTGACGGTTTAGCTGCGCTCATAGTGTGAGCACTTGTTATATCGGGATGGATGTTGAATTCTTCCACTTGGAGTGTGGGTGCCTTCCTTGGCATCACGATGGGCTGACAACTTGCCTGGGACTGTTTCAGGTAGACGTGGCTGGGGGCTGATGCCTGAATGAGATGCTTTGGTTGAGAGTTTGCCCAAGATCTGTATGGGATGGCTAGAAATCCCAGGGTCTGTTTCAGGGGCTGGAAAAGTTTGCAGTGGACAGGGAAGTCTCCAAGGAGTAATCGTCACTTAATCCAAAGAAGTGCTCCTTTTTTTTTTTTTTTTTTTGGTAAATCTTCCTTAGGAACAACTGACCAAATGCAGTCCCCTCTGGGAGCAATGCATGTCCTTCTGAACAGCAGGAAGTCTCTCAGTGTGGCAGGAGCTTTGAATTGTTTGCATTTTGTACAGCTCAACGAGGTCAAAAGTCGCTGAAAGTTTTCTTTGCATAACACAAGTTTACTTATGTCTGTATTGGACAATCATTCCCTGGCTGAACTCTGTTAATGGTCCTTCAGTGTAAAACCAAATTGCAGTGCTAGGGAGCATTACAGGTCAGCATTACAGGCCTCTATGCTGAGTTACTTTTTGGTTGTTTGTCTGAAAACTCCAGTGAGGCATCGGTCGGGCTGGATGTGTTGCTTGCATTCATGGGCAGATCACAAAAATGATGGCAAATGTTGTCATGCTTAGTCTTTCTCCACTTGGTCAGCAGTTCCTCCACAGCAGCGTGTCTGATGAATGCAGCTTCTGTCCTTCCTTCCCCATCCTTCAACGAGGAGCCCCCTCTAACCCTGCATCTCCATGCTTCTGTCTCTCCAGCTTGCAAGCGTTGTCCTGCCCACTGTAGTTTTTGTTCTCAGTGCATGTGGTCTGCCAGTAACTCCAAGAGAGTACCCCTCTGAACCTCACCTTGTGGCTCATCAGGTCTTTTAGAGTTGTTTTTGAGCCCCGTGACCTTGCAAGGGCTTTTGGGGGCACCAGTTGCCCATCTTGAGTTGGTCTTCCTGCAACTTTGGGACAGCTGAACTTCCAATTTGTGAAAATCTTTCCCGGACCCAGTTTTCAACTGGATATTGATGAGCAAATATTCAAGAATTCCCTGATATGTGGCAAGAGAGTTCTTGGGATCTGGGCAGTTAAAGGAAAAGCCCCTACAACCTTTCGGAAGTCCCCCAGCTTTTTGGTGGGTCTAACCTTAATTCAGGGCTTCCGTTTCTCCAAAAGTGTCTTTCTTGGCCTTCTGTCTTCTCTTAGCTCCCAGATTTCTTCTTCTTTGGAAGGTTCTCCCAAAAGACCTGGTGCTGTAGAAGCAAGAAGATTTTGTTATCCAAAGGTTTTATTTTCCCTCTGCTCCGAAATGAAGCAGGGAGGATGAATGAGACCGTTTCTGGGCTGAGGTGGCACCAAACCTTCAAGCAAGCCCCTTCCTGGGCTTTGCCCTGCCCTTGGCTGCTGCTCCACCATGGACCTGGGGCTTAGCACTGTGCCTGCTGCTCACCTTTCTCAGCCTGTGGAGCAGCAGGTCAGGGCTCAGCCTGTGTGTTGCTTATGTGGCTTATACAAATGGTGAGCAGAGGCGAAGCTGGCTTCGTTTTGTGGATTTAAGCATAACGTTTGGCTGGTATCTTGCAATTCACAGAGCTGGGAACTTACTCACGCATGTTTTGCGCTTACCGCCCTGCTGCTTACGCCGAGTCACTGTACCCAGCTGCCAAAATATTCTGTAGCACAGTAAATTCCCGCGTGAACTGTGTTTGCTTGCATTGCCTGTCATGCATGGATCAACAGTAGTTAATTTCTGAGTTAACCTGCACACATTAGGCTCTAGGCAGGCTCAGTTAGCTTACGGGAAAAACAGTGCATTCTCTTCATGTTAAGCATGGTTTACTCCAAGACACCTTCATTTCACACTGTAGAGTCTGTTTTCTCATTAACAAATTTCTTCTGCGGAACTGCAGTTTAGCACTCTACAAAATGCTGTAGACTGTGCCAAGTGCAGTCTGCTTAGTGCCTTGGGACTGTACTGTACATGATAGCCTTAGGTGGATTTTTTAACTGATAAATGAGCAACATATTTGTGGGTTTATCACAAAGGTAATGATAGAGAGTACGTGTTGTATTTCTTCAATGCACAGGGCTGCTTCAAATCAGCCCAGAAGTTTGGGCATGTGGGGTTCTCCGCAGCCTTGTCTCCTGCATCTGCACTGAGCTGTGAGGCTCAGGAAAAGTTGATGCTTAGAAGTGATGTCTTTTTGCACATCTGGATTAATTGGGGCTCAGTTGTTTGCTGGCAGGTGCCCCATGCATTGCTCTGGGACAAACACGAAGTGCTCAGTGGGCTGGTTCACTCTGTAACAGATCTTCACTGGGCAGGGGACTGTCCTGAGGAGCTGGACACACAACACAGTGGCACCTTGCTGTAGCACACCTGTGGCTTAGCAGCCTGGTGAACAAAGGCGAGTGAGAGGTTTCTCCCTTTAGAGTGGAAAAACTTGAGAGACTGATGCGCTTGTTACTTCTGCGTGGCTCTTAAATGCAGGTTACAGGGCTTGTTCATAAGGCTTTTCCCTTTTTCTTTCTCTCTCCTTCTTGCACACTGTAATATGGCTCAGGCTCTGTAACAGCCTTTCTTCTCCCAGCATCGCTCTGGCTGCAAACCCACCACTGTAGGCTGTATCCTTGGGTTAGTTATCTGCACTGTCCTCCCCTCCACAAATTGCTCTGACTTCTCCTGCAGCTGCTTTTTGGGAAATTAGAAAATGAAAAGAACCTAAAATCTATTTTGTGTACAAAACATGGACAAATGTGTTAGGACCCAGATGAAGTGACTAATTACAGCCCTGGGGGGAGACCGGAATGCCCTCGTGGGTCTGGTTCCCATCGTGTCACCTTGGTACACCCCCATTTGGGGCTCTTCACTGGGGGCAAGCATCTTAGCTTCTCTGCAAGCTGCTGCACATACCTAAAAAGGAGCATCCATATGCCCTGACTAAAAGGACTCCAGTTTTCAGAGTTTGGCATTCAAATAGCACAGTTATAAATGCCTGCTCCTGCCTTGAACTGGAACATAAATGTTTATAACTTGTGTTACTCTCTTGACAGTTTTCCCATTAATTAAGTGCTGAGAAACACTTAAATTTCTGACTTCATCTGGGTACCAGCCTGAAGTCTGTTAAAGTTGCAGACTTTTTCCCCATCAAGGACAGAAGCTTTGGTTTTACAATCCTGCCCTCAATTTGCAGAGGTGAATTTTCTCACACATGTACCACCCTCTCTATGCACCTCTTCCCTTTCTGGCCGAGCTCACTGCTGTGGGTCTGAGAACCCCTCAAGGAGTGCATCCTGGTGGTTCCTGGGAAGCAGGTAGAAGTCCTGTAATGGAGGGTGAGATGAGGTGAGGGTAGAAAGGAATGAGCAACTTTAGGTCCTAAAATGATGCTAAAATTCACCCGTCCCTCTTTTGTCTCTATTTCTAGGTTTCTGATAAAACTATATCTCAATTCTAAATAATGTGTGATATTTCAGCAAGGAAAAGCAAGACAAAGAGGCTATTTAAAGCTACCGTCTTTCCAGGGCTTGGCTCGCAGGCTCTGCTTCTTTTGAGTCATTGTGTCTATGGAAAACACAAGAGGCTAGCAAAATACAATGTGCACTTCTAAGTACAAATTCAGAATGCATGCAAAGGTCAGATGTGGTGCATGCTTGGTTTTGGGCTGATGCAAGTTAACTTGGATTTCTGTAATGCAAGGAGGAACATTATAAATGGACAGTGGAAGAGTACTTAGATGCAGTTTACACAATATACTGCGGCCTATACAATAGAATAACTGGTACAGCCTGTTCCTGTGTGCCCTTCTTTTGGTTTGAAGTTGAGGCATTATCTTCTGCTCATAGCTCTGTTCTGTCTTGCTGTTTGAATCTTGGATGAGTCTTTTACACTGGCGGTACCCTTCAGTGTCCTTAGTTGTATAATGAGGCTGGGAGTGTATATGTAAAATGTTTTAGATCCATAAATATAAACATGAAGTGTCACAACATGTGCCCGACTTGAAAGCAGCTACAAAATTATCACAGAGGCTGCTAACCTGGAATGTCTTTGTTCTGGCAATAGGATGAATACAATAAAAGGACTTGCTAAAGGCTGTGCTGAAGGGAGCTGGTTGTCACAGGCTGTTTGAGAGGATGAGGCATGGGAGGGAGGCTGGAAATTCCCCAGGAGGAAAGGAGAGCACAGAGGGATGTGCTGGAGATTACAGCTAGCAGGGCTGTGCTGCACTGGTGGGAGGGAGGAATACTGGACCTGCACAAGCTGGAGAGAGCCTGTTGCAAGGTGGAGGGACAGCCTGAAAATTGAGCAGGATTTTGGAATCCTGAAGGAGTCCATAAAAAAATTAAAAAAATCTGAAGAGCTTTGCTGAGGAGATGGGGCAGATTATTTTTTGTTGTTGTTGTTGTTGTTGTTTTGGGTTTCTTTGGGGGGGTATAAGTACATGTGCCCCTGTGCTTTTCTGAAAGTAAAGTATGTGTGTATTTAAGAAGTTACAACAGAACCTCAGTGCTATGAAAAGTAGCTCTTACATGTCCCTCAAGGATGAAACCCTAGACCAGCAAAGCCAAGAAGGCAGAGCATGACAAAGGATGGTTGCTTAAGTTATTGGGGAAAGGTCAGTGGTGTTTGGGTGCAGGGCCACAGGGCTGTACTCCCAGTAAGAAGGGATGCTAGAGAGGGTCTAAAACCAGTCACTGAGCTCTGGAAAGCTGGAAATGGGGATGATGTACGCTATACCCCAGATCACTGTGGCTGCTTCAAATGTTGCATTTTCAGGGCACAACACTCATCCCAAACACTCATCCAAACATTCTATTTCATAACATGACAAGATCTTAAGAAAATCCACACTTGTGGTGTTGTCCTACTGTCTTGATTACGTGAAGGGGAAATTAAGGCATGAGATGATACAACTTGTCTGTAGCAGTTTATAATACCTGTTGTGGATGGAAGGTTTCTGTTTGCCTGGTTGCAGCCATCCCCCAAAGCTTGGGAGAGTTCAGCAGTCCGGCCAGGATCCCCGCTGTCATCTCTGAACTGTGCTGCCTTCCCAGTGCCTAGGGGTATAAAAACATCACATGCATTTTAAAGCCTTACCTGTGCCTCCTTTCTTCAGCATTGTGATGGATTTTTGGCCTTGTTAAAGTAATCTTCTGCAGGGATCTATCTATTTTTTGTGTGTCAAAGATAATTTTTTCTTTTAGAAATTCTTCACGCTGAAGTAATTTGTTCTCTGTCAAACCTGTTTTGTTTTTTGCTTGAGCTCTGCGAGTGGGAGAATCTTGACTCCCAGAAATGTGTGTGCATCTTTTCTCCTGCATGTGGCACTCCGTGCCAATAAATTCAAACCTTCAAACTGCAAAATCCTCTGAAGAAATGCAGCTCTCCCTGTCTTAGATGCATCCAGCAGGGATGGCTCTGGACCTCGGCTCAGAGATTCCCTATGTGATGGGGTTCAAACCAGCATGGTTTCCCGTTTAAGCCGTACATGGTCTTGACAAGGAGAGGGAGGAAAGGCATGGCCTCTACACCTTCCATTTGGGCAGAAAAACCACTTTTCTTTGGGGAGATAGAGTCCTCCCTTCCCTCTCCTGTCCACTCGTGCCTTGCAGAGGGGAGCTGAAGGCAGTGGGATTCTGTAGGGACAGGAACTGTTTCTTTCCTTAGCCAGACTGGGATAATATGGTTTATCTCTTGGGAAATGAGTCTGTATTGCAAACTGGTAAAGCAGGTTGGTTGGAGCCTGTGAGCTGCTACTCTTCCTTTATAATTTTTTTTCTTTATCTGTAATTTTCTGAGTGCTAATGGGGCTGAGACAAACAACCCTCTTAAATGCAACATGGTAAAAATAACCCAAGTATTTCCTGCCCTGGGCCGTGACCGGGGGTGCTGCCTGGTCCCTGTCCCTTGGGAACGACTTGGATTGTCACAGCCACCCCTGGCCTTGTGACAACTCGGGACTGAGCTGTCATAGCCCCTTAGGTTTGGAGGGTGCTGGTGGTGGGGATACTAAGCACGAGTTGCCAGGGATTAACTGGACCTGTCATTCCGGTTGAGGATTAGATAGCTGGATGCTGTTAGTCTCTCGATTATGAACAGAGCATTCAACAGAGATTTTAAGATGCTTCAGGGCTCCTGCTGATACCAGGGATGCTAACTCCAGGTTTACTTCATATCCATACCTGGACGTGCACAGAGCAAGGTGGGGGAAAGCATCTGTGCCATAAGCATGGCAGGATCAGGCCAGGACCTGTGCCGTACAGCTGCCGAAGCTGGTGAAGTTTGCAGGTGGTAGGAGAAGGGTGGGCAGAGGGAGCAGCCTGGGTAATGGAGAATGCTGGAGAGTGTGAGGAAGAGGAGGGAGGATCTCTCACTTCTCTTTCCCCTTACACTCATGTGGGGAAACAAATAGAAACCTAGCTTTCCTGGCCATGCTGGTGAGCCATGCTGTGGTAAGTGCCCTGCGGGGCTTTTCCCCTTCCTCAGCTGCATGTTTTTGCTGGCACTGGGTGCTCCTTGCTGGGTCTGTCATGCTGACAGTGTGACAGCATTGGGCAGGAGTGGGAAGGTCCCCGGGCACTAGGTGTGAAGAGCACCTGGGGTGGGACCTGGGGGTGAACGGAGTTTGTGGGAGGATGGAAGAGGAGATGCAGAATAAGAGAACCAAGAAGCAGGTTTTTTTGTTAAGCTGCCTCGTTCTCTCTGTTTCTGTAGCTAACCTTTTGCTTCTCGAGGCAACAAAACAAACCTCTTCAAAAAATATTGCAGAATGTTTCTTTGTGTCCTTTGACTAAGCCGTTCCTCATAAACCAGTGGCTTTTGTGTAAACGCAGCCATGGCAGGCAGAAGTATCTCCTTTTTTGCAGGTGTCAAGTATGTTCACTCCCCCAGTAACGTATAAATGGGGAGAGCAAGGCTGGGAGAGGCAAGGCCCGACACAGCCCGGGGTGCCCTCCGCTGCCAGCGACCCCACTGCATCCCTCCCCAGTCCCTGACCCTCCGAGGGGAGAGGACTGCGTGGGCCTCGAGCCAGCTTGTCGCTGGATGCCTGAGGCTGGGTGGTCATCGGATCCGACCATGGGAAACATCGGATCGGCTCCAGGCAGTCCCAGGCTGAACATTAAGCTGGCCAAGGATATGAGAGAGTGAGGGAGGGACACTGAGGAAACCCCCCAGGCCATGTCTTTGGGGAAAGTACATTCTCAGGACTAAAATGTGCAGCTGGAGATCGGTATCGCTGGCTTCCCTCTGCACTTTTAATTGCTAGCTAGTGCTTGAATCTCCCAGCAGAGCTCGGGGTGGCAGCAGAAGCTGTTTGGTTGCTAATTGCTGTGTCTCTGCTGCCTTGTCGCCTCCAGTCAAAGCTGACATGCTAAAGCCAGTATCTGCAGGAGATGAGGGGGACCTCCCTCCCACCCCTGTGGGCTGGGTCTGTGGGCTTCGATGACTTTTTTTTTTTTTTTCCAGATAAAATGAACAAAAATTGTGTCCCGTGACAGCTCTGATAAGCTGGAGGCTCCAGACATGGCACAGCACAGACTGCCCATTATAGGCCTTTGTTTGTTTAAAAAAAAAAAAGCCTAACCTCACTATCTTGATTATGGAAAAAAATTATATAAATGTGCCAGAAGCATAATTGGTGCCAGTGGAAACCAAAAATGACCCTTTGCTTTCCCCCTCCACCCACCTTTTTCACAGTATAGTACTTTGCTGGGAGGGAGCTTTTCTTAGGCACTGGCAGACTGCTGCAGGGATCCTTTCTCACGGACAAGTAGAGCCTTCTCCAAAACATTACTGGTCTCGGAAGCTTCAGGGGATGGTGAAAGGGACCCTGGTAAAATTCCAGGTGGAATAATGCACCCCTGACTCTCAAAGTGTCATTCAAATCTTTTCAAGACTATCTTAAGGGCAACAGTAACATGCCCTAGAAGTACTTAGGAAAATCTTATCAGCATCTTTTATAATGCCAGATCATCCTGCTATTTAGATAATTGTGCAGTCTGTTCCCTTTGAGTCTGCCTCACTGATTGCTGGCCATGGGGAATGATACCAGCTTTGCCTGGCTCTTCAGATGTGCCGAAGGACCTGTTGCGCCTGGGATGATGGAGAGAACAGATGGTCCCTGGGTGCCTTTCCTGCCCCATTTGGGGCTGGTGGCACTCGCACCTCAGCTCCTGGGGCACTGCATGGCTCCCCAGCCCTGGGAAGCGAAGGGGGGAGAAGAGACATCCAAGACAGCCCCTGCCCACCTCAACTGCTACCGCCTCTTTTCTTCTGCAAGACCTTTTTCTGGGCTGGTGGCTCTCTCACTTCTGGCTAATGCATATTTAGCTCTGCCAACCCTCTTGATAAAGGTGTGACCACAACTGGTGCTGCTCGTGGTCTGAACGAGCTTTCCTGTCACTGTCTGGGGGTGAGCTGGTTGCATGTGACCTGTGTTAAGCCAAGTGGCCCTCAATGCCATCATGAGCAAGGTGAAAGCCAGCGCTGGGACAACTACGCAGGTTGGGCTGAGGCTTTGCAGTTTGCACTGAAGGCTTTTTGTGGGAGCCCTGTGGTGATGGCGCATTGAGTGATGTATTTCATGGGAGGATTATTGCAATGAAACACAATGTGCTTTTGTGCAATTATATAGTGTCTTTTAAATCATTTCCTCTAACAAGTATGTCCACACCCAAACAAAAATAAACATTTTGAAAGGCTGCAAAGATAAACACAGAAAGGTTACCCTTAAATACATCCTTTCTCCCCCTCCGTACAGGCACCTGCTCCATTCCCTGGACAGGATGAGCATCCAGGAAGGCTGAATTAAGATTACTAGCATAAACTTTAGCAATGATTGACTTTTGGATCCTTCATTTCACAGCCTTACTATACTTTTTAATCAGTGACTTTCTTGGAGACAAGAAGTGGGGGGGGGGAGTTAGGACTCATTCTGCCACCTGCTTGCTCTGCCTTTTTAAGGTGCTTTCCTTTCATCCCTTTGTGGCTTGTGTCTATGGGGATAGACTGGCCTTGCAAGCCTTATTCCACATGGGGCACATCACTAAGTTGTTTTATTTCCAGGTTGCTCTCACCCATTTTTAGGCATGGGTTGTCCTTGAGCTGCCCAGACGCCTTCCTGCGTGGGTGCTGACCATGCTGGTGGGTGAACAAAGGTGATTCCCCTCCCTCCCCCCTTTTGTCAGCTTGGCAGTAGCCATTGCTACCCAACAGCTGCTGTTGTCTTGCTCTTCTGAAGTTTTCCCAGCTTTCCTTTGGGAATAACTTGGGCAAGAGAGAGGGGATTTTAACCCCTCTTCACTCAGCCTGTTTTCTAGGCTGATAAACCAGTGAACAGCATGGGGAGTTGGTCTTTTAAGATGAGGAAATTACCCTAATGAAGCTGCCTATTTCTCCTCCTTATCCCCTCTCTAACTCATTTGCTTCTTTGCTGTTCCCTGTGACTACAGTTTCTTTAACAGCCTCTTGTGAAGGGTCTCGTCAAAGATGGCATGAAAACCTAACTGCATTGTCAATCAGTGCTCTTGCATTGCCTCCTTTATTCACCCCCCCC
>JAVKLA010000042.1:10020891-10115313 GCA_034782735.1 Sagittarius serpentarius | reverse complement strand
CCCCCCCGGTGAGACTGGTTCAGGTGATAGCCTGTCTCTACTGTGAAGCCCAGATGGGAAAGTGCTCTGCATTTAATTATCATCTTAATTAGTTTATCAGGTGTTGGCACCACGCTAACTGACTTGTTGCTCCTGGATGAACTTTTCAGTAGAGCTCTTGTTCTCGCTGTCCTGTTGTGCTTAATTTTTTTCATTATCACAAAGTGCATCTTTTCACTGGTTCAGGAAGATATTCCTCTGAAATTCAGTGTTTGTTAGCTGAGCTGGGTGATGCATCTTTTTTTGCAAATAACCAAATCACTTCAGTTTTTCTTCATGCCCAGCTTCAGATAGTGCCTGATCATTAATCCCAGAAATGTGCTGCGGTAGGAAAGGTGTAGTCCTGTGACAGATAAGCTTGACTGACATAAATGATTTAGTTCCTCTGTATGCTTCTGTTTTTCCTTAACTGCTGGAGATCGAGGTGACCCACAGTCTCATCTGAAATCCTCCTGCAAATGATCTCCTGGTTTGACTTTGTTTTCAGCTGTTTGTCAGCTATAATTTACGGTCATGCTCCACTGGCTTCAGTAAGATTATATTCTATATTTTTGTATCATTTTTCTGCTACCCTAAGTGAAGAAAAAACATACGTATTTTGTCTATTTACTTTTTTGTGTGATCTAAGCTCTGAATATTGGATTTTTCCCCACCCCTTTCCCTACTGATTTTGTCTCCCCTGAATCATCTTTTTCTATTTTATGATGGACTGCCTCTGCTATCCTTTATATTCTGTTTTTTTTCTGGGAAATTGCATTTCAGTTTTTGCCATTGATTTACACTTGGTTAGCTGGGCTTTTTTCCTCCTCTTTGATGGCAGAGTGTTGCCTGGGGTTTTGTTCCAGAATTACTGTGACCCTTGGGACTATTAAATAGGAATGGAGCTGGAACAGGAACAGTAGCTCTGTCTTTCCCATGGCCTACCCACAGCTTTGGGGACGCTGTGCCTTGGTGACCAACAAATAATTTGGCCATAAGAGGAGACTGAGCAGTGAAGCTCAGGACTGAGGCAGCCTATGAGCAAAGTTTGCATTTCGTCAGCAGTCGCAACCTGTGTGGCCGTGACACGGACCCAGCTGCACTGGTTGCACTGGGAGCTTGGATGCTGAGGGTCTTGGTGGCACTGGCCACTTTGCTGTTGACTCTGGTACCGAAACTGCTGGATGGTCCATGTCTGTCTGACATTGTACCAGGTTCTTCTCGTAAGGGCCTGAATATCCTGAAGGATATTCTTTCTTCTCCTTCCCAGAGGTTCCCCCAGGCAGCTGTACACCAAGGGGACTGCAAACATGGGTTAGATCCTGGCTAAGGCCCTGGTTAGACATGGAGCTCCATCAAAGGAAATATAAGGAGGTGAGTGAGCTCCAGGGAGCCCATTTTCTGGTGATCCCGTGTCGTTTGCTCATCAGTATAACCTCATCAGTCTCTTTGTGACATGAGAGCTTATGCCAGAAAACCCTCCCTTGTATTTGGGCCCATGTTCCTCCCTCTGGGAGGCTCACCTGCCTCCACGTGACCTGTTGGTAGGCAAAAAACCTTAGTCTGTATGACCAACCCTTCCTCACCAGCTCTCCTAATTCAGGGGAGAGTAACATGAATTATTCCCAGTACACAAGCTAGCACAGCCCCTTAGCAAGGGTCTCAGCAGAGCTAAACCAGCCAGGCAGATGCGGTGTGTCAGTGTGATGTTAACGTATTTCTGGCAGAATTTCTGGCAGAGGTTTGTGTTATCTAAGGGGTGGTGGATTTACAGCCTGTGGGAATCAAACTGCTGCACGTGCTTTGAACATTGAGGTGGGGAAAAAAGCTTTATTGGCTTTTTGCTTGTGATTTCACTGGCAATCCAGGAAGTTTGCAGCTGATGGGGAATGTCTTGGCTGCTGACCCTGGAGTGGGGTGAGGGGATTTAAGTACAGATTTCTTATTTCATCTTTATGGTAGTGACTCACCTGACAATTGACTTTATTCTTTAATTGTGATGTTTTAAAGTGAAACTTTGCAGATGGAGAACTGATATTGATGGAGCAAGGTCATTTTGCTCAATTGGTGTGAAGAGATCTAACCCAGGGTTTGATAGTCCTTAGTCCTTCTGAAGTTTCTGTGCCAGCCTTTCCCCGGCTTCGTATCTGATCCTATTCCTAGTGAAAGCAACAGAAATACTGTCTCATGAAAGGATGTTTCTGGTTATCGGGTTTTCTCTAGATCAAGGTACAGAGCATGCCTGTTGTTGATCTCCTGTACCTGAAGAGGACATCCTTCTAGCACTGGCTAAAGCTGACATGGCGTTTGGCTGCTGGGGTTGTGCTTGGTGTAATGCCTGGCGCATTTCCTCCAGGTGGAGGACGTGGTGGCTGAGAGCATCCCGTGGCCTCGCTGGAGTACGTGACCTTGAACAAGGTCATCTGCATTTCTGTGCCTCCATGTTTTCCAGCTACTACTGGGGATACTGTTGACATTGCCAGTGTTTTCTAAAGTGTATTGAAGGTGCTCTGAGATCTGCTGAGAAATAATGTGTGCAGGTTTATTTATGGTATCTTGGTTCAGAGGGGCTGTTACCACTCAGCCTGGTCTCTAGCTTGATGCAAGCCATAGTTTCACAGAGCTTTTCCTATCTGGCTTCCATGTTATGCAGTGTTTCTTCTTGAATCAAAGTTTTGGTAGGGAGAGAGGTATCTGTGGGGTGAGAAGGATGCCACAGACATTTTCCAAGGTCGTGAGCTAAGGTAAGTTAGTGTAGACAAAAAGGTGGTGTTGCAAAACTAGCGCTGGCTGTTTTTTTTTTTTTTTTTACATTTAAATAGCTTTAAAAATTATCTTTATAGGGCTAGCATCCTCCCTGCTGTCACCAAATCCACTGAGTGCAGGACTGGGCCCAACATCTGATTAAATTCCTGATGAGTCGCTATTTCCACTACTTGTTTTTCATAATTGCTTTTGCTAATCCTCAGCTGCATTTGCATTTGCTTAGTGCTCACCATCCCCTTCATCCATGGGTACAAGTCATGAGGTGTCAACATCCTGCTTGTGTCCCTTGTGATGCTTGGCAGAGCTGTAAACACAGGAGAAGATTATCTTTGGCTAGTGTAAATTATCAAAGCTGTGCTGGTATGAGTGAATCTATAGCAACTTACACCAGCTGCAGAAATGCCTGCAGGATATTTCATTCCTGCTGGCTGGAACAGCAGAAGGCTGGTAGGGGAAATGGCCTTGTTCAAACATACCTGACAAGTAAGACACACAGCTGAGCAATTCTCTGCTCCTTTTGTTTTGGTCTGTTAAGGTTTAGCAACAACAACAAAAAAAATCATCTTTTGGGCTTCTATGATTATTCCTGTATAGAGTCAGGCATTTACAAGCCCTGTACATACAGCAGCCTGTTAAACTGGTACCCCAAGACAGATGCTCCCTGGCAGCACATAGGGACATACTTGTGATGAAAAGGATTGCCAGGTTACATAAAGTTTAGCTACTTAAAAAATGAAAAGTTTCCCTGCATGTAACAAGAAACAGAGTTCAGATCTGTAATTCTTAATTATTCTGGCACTGCTTGCACTCGGGTTCCTTGCAGTTGGTTAAGGGATGGGAAGGCAGAGGATTTGTTTAGGTTCTGCTGCATTAACCCAATGGTGCTGTGTCAGAACAGGAAGAAAATGGCACCCAAGTCAAACCTTGTCATAATGAAAGGAAATGCTCCCTTTTGAAGCTAAGCTGAATTTGCAAAATGTCCTCACCCCAATGTGTGTCACTGAAACCTTTCGAAATGGGGTCAGTTATAAACAACTCTATTTCATTCAACTCTCCACAGAATAGGAGGAGAATGGGGCCCAGGAAAATTTACTGAATGGAAAAGAATGAGATCTTTTTAAAAAGAAAAAAGGAGAAATTGTTCCTTCCCAGCTTCTTGGAAGGAATTGCAAACGATGGAGGTAAATGTAAAACCCAAGATGCAAAATCATCTCCTGCGATTAACTTCCCTGTGTAGGCTGCTGAGCTCCTGCAGCCATCCTGCCTTGGGACCTGCTGCCGGCAAGCACCGGCATCATTTCCCCTCCGTGCTCTGCAGCTGCATACGTATATGTGTGCGTATGTTTCTCCCCCCCTGCTTGCTTTCATTCAGGAGAAGTGTTGCCAGTGGGCAAACACTAATCCATCCTGACAGCTCTGCCCATCTTCCTGCTTTGGTCTGGCATCCAGCAAACAGCTTGATTAAGGTCCCTGGGGCTTTATCAGTGCAGCTCGTTGCCTGCAAATTAATCAACAGGTTGCATGTGTTTAACTCTTTGCTGGAGCTGGTTGGGCAATTGCTGTGGGCATTGAATCAAGTCCTTTGAACTGGCTTTTAAATACGGTGCAGCAGAAATAGCCCAAAGTGGTGTTACAGTCTTGATTTCTTGGGGTAGGAGGTGAAGTGATCCCGTAGGCTCTGCAGGTGCTTCTCATCTGGCTTCTGATCTCTAATAGCAGTTTTAGAGTTTTACTTTGTTTCTCTTGGCCATTCACCCACCCCCTGTAAAATATCCAGTATTCATGCAGAGGACAGCCAGATGAAACCTGTACTATTAAAGCCAGATACCCTCTGGGCCCCTCCAAAGTGGAAGTGCACGCAGGAATGGGACCTCCTTGCTATTTTGAGGTTTGCTCTGGAGTGTGCGCGAAAGCTGCCTGTATGTTGTATTTTGTAGTGTTTTCTTTCAGACTTTGGGCTTGCTCTTTAACTGTTTTGTTTTGCCATACTAGGATTAGGAAAAAAATAACTATGTAGTTGCTGTGGTTTACACTTGAGCTTTGATAATGAGCAGAAGATTCAGGGAGCACACACTTGAGTTTTCAGGTGGCTGTAGATACCAGAGTGGAGATGACTGATGTTGTATGGGTATAATGGGTTGAATATCCTCTTACTTCGAAGTTCACAGGATTTCTAGCTTCTTGCTTGCATGTATGTGGGGACACCCAGCTCTTTATCTCCATTTTCCATTTCTACGCATGACCTGTCATCTCCCAGTTGCTGGTGGCCCAGTCGGTGCATCATATCAGCATGCACGTTCACGCACGTTAGCACTACGTGTCTCCGATGGACAGGACAGATACTGACCGCGCTCCCACACGGCGTGAGCCCTGGAGGGGCCAGCGGCACTCTGCACATGGAGTTACATTCCATCTGATCTGGACTTCACCCCACAACGAACAATGGTGAGAACAGCCTGAGCCACGTAGCTCGTATCGGTTATTTTTAGCAACAATCAAAGATAAAAGAAGAATGTGCCTATATGGCGGTTGTCTCCTGTCTCAGCGGGAGGAGATCAGCCAGTGGAGGGAGAGCTGCCCAGGCCTCTTGCTCTGTCTGCATTCCCCCCAGGAAGGATCTGTTTTCTGCAGTTTGCTCCAGTTGGAGAAGAGCAGTGTGTGGCGGGGAATTTGCCAGCCCTCTGTCTTCAGCAGCTGGCCAACATCTGTCTTCTGGATGATGTAAATATTCTCACAACTTGATAAAATAATTTTCATGCCTATTTTACCAGAAGGTTTTAAAGCATCTTAGTCCTCAGTTTGACTTTGTTGCATTCAAGTGAGAGCAGTTTTATTGCTCTCTGTGTGCCAGCGGGGTGATGAGAGGCACAGAGAGCAGATGTGGACTGCCCCAAGGGTCTGTGGATGGTGGCTATCCCTGTACCTTTGCTGTGAGCTCCTTTCTGACCCCTCCATGAGCTCCTGATGCTCCTGGTGCTGTCTCAGCTGAGAACTGTCGCCTGCCCAGGATACAGCTCTTTGCCTGGGGTCACAGATGGTCTGTGCACTTCCACTGTGTAGGACTTTGCCTCCTGCCACCTTCTCTCTTCTTCTCTGACCGACCTTGGGGTCTCTTGCAGGGAGCTGACGGCTCAGTGCAGATGCTGATCCTTCAGCCTTACTTCCACGCTGGTGATGACTTCCACAATTCCGTAATAGCCAGAGGTGAGAAAGGCAAAGCTGCTTCCTGGGGACAAGCTGGGGAGTTGAAGGCTTGTGACTTAGTGCTTTGTGTATTTCTGGCCTCCAGACCCATCCACACCCTGTGATTGCAGCACGGCTTGTAACAGCAGCAGAAAACCAAAAAGTTAAACACTTCTGTTTTGTTCCTTTGCCTATGGTCTGGCTCTTCACTGCTTGCAATAACCAGTTAAGGTAACCCATGTGGGGTGCGAAGGGCTGTTGATCAAAGAAGCAATGGTTCCTGCCTC
Source organism: Sagittarius serpentarius (assembly GCA_034782735.1). Taxonomy (NCBI): domain Eukaryota; kingdom Metazoa; phylum Chordata; class Aves; order Accipitriformes; family Sagittariidae; genus Sagittarius; species Sagittarius serpentarius. The sequence goes on along the minus strand of JAVKLA010000042.1, from coordinate 10,109,059 downwards.
AGAGTGATGCAAATGAGCTTGCAAAGCCTGGGGACAGGGAGTGTGAGGCTCCAGGTTTGCATCCTCAGCATCTGTGGGTGAAGCAGCTTGTGGGGAGTAAGAGGCGAGCTTGTAGGTACCTGCACCAGCAGTAAGAGCTCCCAGGCAGGAGGCTGAAACACCTGCAGGTGCCATGTGTCTGAGCAGGAGCTCACCCATGTTGCTGCCTAAGGACCTTTCCAGGTATCAGCAAAAAAGCATTAATCTGAAATTGCTTTCTCTGCCATTTAAAATGCTGTAATGGCTAATGTGCTCTTATGAAGAGGCTCTTTGCGGCAGACGGAGGGAAAAGTGGCATTTCTGAAGGGAGATTTTAAGCCAAATGACTTTTGGCCACTATAATCTTGAGGATCTAGGGAGTCTTGGGAGAGTATTGAGAGAGCAGGTACCAACAGAGCAGAAAAAAGTTGCCTTGTGCAGGGGTCTCAGTAGCACAGTTCAGATGGTCTTGCTGAGCCTGGCCTTTGCAGCAGAAGCACAGCAGCTGATTCCCCAGTTTCCCATCAGTGAAGACCTTCCCTGTACGAAAAGATGAGATTCCACCTCTGTCCATCCCTCAGGATATTCATGTTTCTCTGTTGATGAAGGCACACAGGCGCAATCTCTTATCTCCATCCCCCTCTGCCAGCGGGGAATAACAAAAAGACAACTACAAACCTTTAAGCTGTGGGGTTTGGGAGGGTGAAAACAGGCAACGTGTTGGCTCAGAATTCTGCATTGTGCCAAAGCCGGTGCAGCCAGCTGGGGTGCATCCCTGCGCCCGAGGTCTGTCACATCCCCAGCCGCTCCTGTTGTAGTAACTGCTGGCCTTTGCACAGCATCGTGACAGCGTGGTGGCAGCTGTGACGCATTGATCAGCCATGCCTGCTGCTGAGCGTTCGTTCCTGTTGCCAGGCAAAGAGGGGTGACCTTTTTGGGGAGGAGGAGGAGATGATGGGGAGAGCGATGGGTGGGTGGGAGGCAGTGGCAGCCCTGGATGGGGCTCCTGGGGCTGTGCTGTGCGGGGGTTCAGGTCAGGGCTGGGGGTTTGGATGCATGGAGCGAAGCCGACAGTCCCTCCCTGCTTGGCTTGATTCCGTGGGTGCAGAAAGCCCCATCTCTGCCTGCCTACTTGGGTGGAGATGAAGATTTCCCCTGCGGGGCCTGCCATCTCTGTGGGATGCAATGCCCGAACTACGGGAGGAAGTATCAGGATGGTGCTTGGTAAAATGCTATTTAGGGGCTGCTGCAGATCTGACTGTATTGCCTTTGGTGTAGGAAATTTCAGGGCACTACAGCCTCCCTCCACCCTGCTCAGCCTGACGTGACCCACTGAGCAGTGGCCGCTAGCAGTCAGGGTTTGGGTCTTGTGCCCTGCACTGTGACTCGTGCATAAAATTGTCATATCGTCTTTACTGCGTGGGTTTTCCTGTGACTCTGGGACCTGGACAGTGCTCTGCTCTGTGCCAGTTCTGGAGTAACCACTCCGGTACGAGTGGCACCGTCAATCTGCTGGGAGCCCTGTGTGAAGGGGTGAGGTGGAACAGTACCAGACATAACCTGAAATGACTTAACAAGCTGCTGAAGTTTTTAAATGTATGTGTCATTTTTTTTTAATTTAAATTTCCTCTGACATTTCATAGGCTTCATCACTCAACGTGAAGCCAAGATCCATGTGAGTGTGTGCGGTAGGATTGTTTTTAAATTTTATTTTAAATACAGATGTCTGGAATAACATTTTTGCACACACTGTAGGAGTGTAAAGGTTTCTAAGCAACATCATTTCATGCTGTTTGCATTAGAGAATGTAAAACAGGGTTCCTTTTTTTAAAAGTCTCTGCAGTGCAGGCATAATTACAGGATCCCATTATGCAGCATTGTGTCTACGGTGAAGCCTGCCCTAATGGAATATTCTGCCCTGTGCTGAAGTCTTACCTGCTTTTTACCGAGACATTTAAGGACTTAATTAGCGTCATTATAGACTACCACCGCCTTCCTCAGCCCTGTGCATGAAGGGATAATGATCTGTCCAAGCTAGTGCATTCACTTCCCATGGTTAACAGCACCACATGAAGGGAGTGTTTCGTAGCTTGCTGCTGCTATCTTGAAGTGAATATGGGGGCGGGGGGAACGGGTTGGAATGAAAGCATTTCCTAGGAGCAATAAATATACTCAGTGTTTACCTGGCCTGGTCTTAGCCATTGAGCTGGGATGGCGTTTGTCACTGGGAGATCCCCATGGAGCTCCTCAGTGTAAAGCCTCATCACGTGCTGCCCTGGCTACCTTACCTGACCGGCCGTGGCACGGAGCAGTGCCAGGCAGCCTTTGTGCTCACTCCTGCAGGTGTGTGCCACAGGGCACCCACATGACTCTTTCGAAGAATGGAGTGCCACAGGAAACAGCAGGAGCCATGCAGATGCAGCAAGCCCAGGTCTCGCCTTCCCGTGATGGCCACGTGGACGTGCTGCACGTGGGCAGCATCTTCCACTTACCTGCATATGCGTACGCCCATATGTGCATGTACATGTGTGTATGCAGTTCCTGCTTGCTACCCTTGCTGGATAGTAGGTGTTGGCATTACACTGAAAGCAGACGAGTTTGATGGGTTGGAGTGGCAGGAGGTGGTGGGCTTGAAGGCACACGGCTCCGGTGCTGAGGGAAGCCGGAGAGGATCGTGCTGCTGCTATATGACTGCAGCTACAAAGCTCCTGTCGGCAGGATGGTTGTTTTTAATCCCTAATGCTTCTATGGTAAACAACATTTGTGCTGAGCTGCCCAACGGAGTTTTATAAACATCTGGGGGCTTTTTGCATTTTACGAGATGAAGAGTGTTGGCTTTTGTACTTGAGACGGGGCCAAAGAAGTTTTTATTGCTCCTTAGGTAACTTCTCTGGCACGTTGTGTTAGGAGCTCTAGACATTATTAATGAGGGGTGTGTGCGCTATGGCGCATATGTTGTTTCGTGGAACGGCTGTTGCTGCTGCGCCCTGTGCGACGATGTAGCCGTAATGTTTCTGACAGGTGTACCACTCTCAGCCCCCTTCATCTCTCTTGTCCATCCTGTGCTGTCCTTTTTACCCTACCTGCTTCAGGTTAGTGCTCTCCAAGCAAGTTTTCTCTGGAATTTTACTAACATCTTGCAGGGACGAAAATTCACCTGTAACCTCTGCTCTTTGTACTTCTCTGTTGGTGGGAAGGGGCACTACGAGAGCGGTTAGGGGATTGGGAGCTGGTCTTGTGGGACATGACACTCCTGCGCTTGTAGCTCAGCTGCATTCAGAGGAGCTCCTTGAAGGCTTGTGGCCCCATATCTTGTGGCATATAAAGAGAAGAAAGAAGGAACTGTGATGCTGCTGGATTTCCTCTGTTTCCCTTGACTCACTCGGAGTCCTGAACATCACCCGCTTGCTCCCTCACCTCAGCAAATGATGTCTGGCCGGAGCTGATGCAAGGAAGTTGCCCATGCTGGTGAGCAGCCTTCAAAGCCCAGAGCTGCTCCTGAGTCTCATCATCTCCTTTTCTGCTTTGCTTATCCAGGATGACTCTCCCACATTGTCCACTCCTAGTGAGGGCTGCTGCAGTAATACAGCACCTATTATTTTTTACAAAAGCCATTTGGCTGCTTCTCTGCCTCTTCCAGCCTCTGCCCCCAAGGAGCTGTGTGTGATCCCCGCTCAGGCCTCCTGCCCTGCTGTACACAGCAGTGCTTGACATAGCATGTCCGGCACGGGAAGGCGCAGGCAGTCCTGGGCCCCCAGCAAAAAGCCCGTCCAAGCTACAGCTGTCCTTTGTGCTTTCCAGTGAGATGGCTGGAGGTCTTGGGCAGTGCTCATTCTGTTTTGCTTCATAAATACTGCAAATGGTGCCAGACGGGGCTTTATAGGATCACATCCTCTGCCCTATGCTCCGAGTAGTTTAAACAAACCTGGGAGGGGGTCTGGGCTGGATCCTTGTTTGTTCTTGAAGGAATTGATGCAGGCTTCAGAGTCCTCATCCATCCATCTTCCATATGGAGATAAAAAGTTTTGGCTGAACACTGCTAAATGTGTCGTCATCTATCACAGCGGAGGCGGGATTGTGTCAAGGAAAAATAATCCACCATCAGGCTCAAAAGAAAAAGGAGAAAGAAAAAAAAAAAAAAGAAATAAGATTTCCAGTAAAATGCGTTGCTTTAAAAAATCCAGTTCACTCTTTGCCAAGTCATTGTTTGGTTTTAGACTTATTTCAGATGAAAGCAACCTTTAAAGGTTACTTTTATCCCTCTTTAATGAGCTACAGAAATGACCCTGGTCTGCTACAGGGCAGAGCCCAGGGGATGGGACTCTGTGGAGCTGATGCATCCCCTTTGGAGTGGCTGTGCAAGCTGTACCACCAGCTCCCTGTCTGCCAAATTCTGTAGCCAGCAGCTTTCAGGAAGAAAAATGAAAGAGGATCATTGATGTATATCTTTCCCCTTGCTGCAGTGGAAATTATATATGCTGCAGTGTGTGTGGGAGAGAGAATATACGTTGCTGTGTGTATTTTTCTGAAGCATTCTGGACCGTGGGGTTTGCACCCTGGGGCCCAAGTTCTCCTAAACCCCTCCTGTGCTGGGTGCTGAGCTCTTTGGAGATGTGTCCCAGCAAGAGCTTATGGAAATCCGACCCCTGCGGTGAGCTTAACCATCTGCAGAGCTGGCCCCTATCCTGCCCACATGAGCAAGGGGAGACCTGTGCTCCCTCCCCAGGTGAAGCAGCAGATGCTGGAGCCCCGTGCATTGACCGCATGCGTTTAGGTGGCAGCGAGGGTGTCTGAGGACCTCTGCAACGATGGACTGTCCCAGCCCTGACCAACAGGAGAATGTCCGACTCGTTAGAAGGGCTCGGCTCTGGGGTAGTGCGAGGGAGAGGTGGGGAAGGTGGGCATGGGGCAGAGCTGCTTTGCAGTCCGTGGGTGGGCTGTGAGAGGCGTAAGTGGGGCTCCCTCAGCTCCACGCAGCAACGTGGTTGTGTGAGCTAATGGGCTAAATGGGGACAGACAAAGATAGCAGCAGAGTCTCCAAACAAGACTCATCAACGTGTGTCTGTGGATTGAGCTCTTCCTCCTGCTGCCTAACCACAGGTAATCCTTTCTGCCCAAGCATCGGGCTCAAGTGGCTCCAGAGTCCGCCAGCCCAGCTGGGAAACCTCCCAAACTGCGGCACAGCCCTTCCAGGCTGAGGGCTGCTGCATTTTCTCACTCTGCTTCCAACGGCTGTGCTAGTAAAACGTTTTTCTCAATTTTCTTTGGATGCATGTCACATTGCTTGAAGCTTTTAGGGGAGACCTGGCTGATACAGAAAGAGTGGCAGGGGGTAGATGAGTGGTACCACGTATAGAAAACCTAATGCACTTGTCCTTCAGTGTGTTGGCGTTGATGTGGTGTTCTGGGACATGTAGCTTTGGATGAGCCACATCTGCACCAGGGTAGAAGGCAGCTGCAAAGGGCTTGCTGCTGGATGAAGATGCTGTCTGTGCTCTAAGGGGGGTGATTTTCATGTCCCCACTGTTTGGAATGCCAGCAGCAGTTTTCAGTCTGCTCGGAGCCCTGCCTCTGGCTCTTGCCACCCCCGGAGAGGTTGTGCGCTGCTCCGGCTCCTCACAGAGCTGATGCTGAGGGACTGGGTGGCCTCCCTGAGCCCAGGCAGTGAGTCTGTGCAAGGTGGCAGTTATTTCTAGGTCTCCTGACTTCCAGCCTGTGCTCCCTTTGGGATGGTTACACCCACTTGGTGTGGCTTGGGCGGGTTTTGAACACGAGCAGGTACCTGAATGTGCTGCTGCTGCTTGCGATCACAGTGTCCGCAGGAGCTGAGGGCCTGCTGGGTATTTGGGGAAGCAGAGAGGAGTTGCCAGCTGCTCACTTCTTGCTCAACAGACTCCCGTGTCCCAAGAGGCTTGAGGCGATGAGGCAGCTGTATGTATGGACGTGGTGTTGCCTCTCCTTGTCTGCATGCACATTGCTGTCCCACAGCACATTCTGGGCTTCCTCTGCTTATATTCAAGTTGTGGGTTTTAAAATCCCTCCCTGCGCTGCTCTTGCAGGAGCTGGAATTGCCTGCGGCTGCACGTGCCCTCTCGGCACCTTCTGGTGCCTCCTGTGTTGGGCAGAAGCAGGGGCTGAAGGGTGTTTTGGTCCTTCTCTGTCGGTTGCCCTGAGGTGTGGTTTTTTGCGTTGTTTTTTTTATTTATTTATTTTATTTTTCTCCCACAGCAACTCATCCATTATGACTATGGGGTCTCTGTGAGTGAGATTTGGGAAAATTAAGCCTTTCTCACTCCTGATTGCCTGGCAGGTTATCTCCATGCTTTGTTAAAGGGAGAGCACTTTGGGCAGTGTTTGCTTGGCCAGTGGATTGCCCCAGGCCAGCAGGGGACATGGGGCAAGTGGTCTAACTGGCTAAGTGACAAGAGGGTAATTTTAGGAAGCACAAACCATGGTCATGTTGCACAAAATTCCACCCGAGAGCGAGGACAGAAAGGGGAGAAGAAACACGCTGGGACCAATATGGGCAGTTAATGGCAGAGTGGCTGTGGCCCGTGGGTGGTCTTAGCTTCCCTGTGAATTTCCAAATGTGACCTTGCAGATTCACAGGTCCCCTGGTCCCATGAGCTGGTGCTGGGACAAGGGCCTCCCCATCAGTAGATCTGCCATGGTTTCTGGTGTTATTTGTTGTCCTTTCCTCAGGTGGATGAGTCTTGGTGGGACAGAGAAGAGTAAAATGTGGTGCAAGATACTAGAGCCTCTCAGCAGAGGGTTTTTTTGATGTGGCTGCAGTGCCCGAACTCTGGCCTCAGTGATGCCCTCCTATAGGCACTTTTCCTGAATCCCCTTTCCCAGCAGAAATCACCTCCATCCTCCTTATCGGACCCATTTTTATGAGAGGGGGTTGAGGGCTGTGATGAGTTTGATGTATTTGCTGCTGTTGTGCGAAGTCTGATGGGTGCTTCCCCCTGCAGCAGGACCAGTCACCCAGGGATGCTCAGCACGAGCAGGATGTGGTGCCCTGGAGAGGGGCTGTCTGCTGGGGAGCTGCCAGCGCAGAAGGCGCTCTGGGGAAAATCCCTATGAACCAGAACTGAGGATGCTGCTGTTTTCTGCAGAAGTGTCAGAAGGCCACTGGAGGCAGTGGGCAATGGAGAATAACTTTCCTATGGGAAAGTAAAGACTTGTTCCATTTTTAACCCTTGCTAATTGAGTCCAGAGTGAAATGTGACCCCAGGTTACATAGTTGTAATGCTTTCTCTGTGTGCTGGGCTCTGGGCTCTCAGGAGGGGGAAGGAGCAGTGGTTTGCTGGTTTTGGCCCAGCTCCATGAAGAAGCAAATTTTTTACCAGCCGTAAATAAGGAAAATTGACAGGCAGGAAGCAGACATCTCCTTAATAGACATCGGAGCTGACAGCCCTATGCGTTGCCTCGGGGATGCCCGCCCAGGCCAGCGTGCGTGGCTCAGGCAGAAGAAAGCACGGGAGAGTGGCAGGGGAGTTTGGGGTCCCTGGTGAGGCCACAAGGCGGGAGCATGTCTGCTTGGGAGCCTCTGTCCTAGGAAACATGTGAACTGGCCCTGGACCGCCATGGCAGGAAGGAAGACAGCCCAGATAGGCATTCGTTTTTGGCAGGGGTCTCCCCTCCCTCCTCAGCGCAGGTATAACGAACTTTCCATGCTTTGCTTTCTGCAGACATTCATGGATGGAGTTGTTCTGCAGAGGCAGGGAAGTAACACTAATTCTGTGCGATTAGCAGGAGCTGGGCTGGATGCTGGTGCTGTTACAAACCATCCCTGTGAATCTGGGAGCCCCTTGGGCATCCCCAGTGTCTGGGGAAGGGCCAGAAGTCACACCCAGCACGGGCACCTCATAGCAGCAGCCTGCATGGCAGACACATTATCCTGGGAGACTGGGCTCTCCTCCTGCTACCTTTTGCCTCTTATTTCCAGGAGGCTTTGTAATCTGATGGTTTCATTAAGACAACAGTGATAAATAATTTATTTGGGCCTTGTCATTAAAAATAGATGGCTGTACCCTACAGGTGACTTGTGGGGTAACTTGTGCCTGCTCTTCTGCTTTATTATGAAACCTGAAAGTTACTCTTTTTTTTTCTTTAAGTACTGCTGCTTTTTTATTTTCCACATTTACTTTTTTTTTTTTCAACCTTACAAATATTAAATATGCCATGTCAGGTTGGTTTTGTTGCAGCCTCTTAGGAAGAGCTGTCTGTTGGGAACTTTCTCTGCCTTGAGGATGTCAACAGATCATTTCTCCTTCATGAGGAAAACAATGGACATCAGATCATTTCTCCTTCATGAGGAAAACAATGGACATGAGTGTAAAATGAGAACTTAAAGTGAAGCAGAGAGTTAGCAACAGTCAGCACTTGCTCTGGACTTGCTTCTTCAAATATCCTTATACTAAATTCCCTGCTGTCCACAGAGACTTCAAGTAAAAAGGGCAGGGTAGAAAAGACCTGAGTTTTTGGTGTTAAATATCTCCAGCCCTCCTCAGGCCATCAGGAGGGAACAGGCCAGCTGCTGGTGTAAGGCTCCAGATGTTGCCTTTGGGAATAGATCTCCCATGGGAGCCAGCTGGCTGTGAGCTCTCTAAGGTGCCTTCCCCTTCTGTCTGTGTGGGGGGCAACTTTTATGAGTCTCATCCCCGAAAGTGGCATGAGATGCACCTCTGGGGCTACCCAGGAACATGGGGTGAGGAAGAAGAAATGGCAAGAGGGCAATGGAAAGCCCAAAGGATCCTCAGCTCTGTGCGTGGGTCTCCCTGCAGACACAGGACACTTCACAGGTAGGTGAGGACTAGACAAGAAGCGTGTGGGTTCGGCTGCCATCCCTGATGTCTCTGCGGGAAGCTGAGCACGCTTTTTCTCTGACGTTTTGCCATCGCTGGAGATCGACACCAGGAAGCTGCAGAGCCTGGATGAGACAAGCTGGCTTCGGTCCCTCCTGGTGCCTCACAGACTTCAGAGCAGCATGGGCTGCGTGGAGGCACGTCAGCTGCCTCTCAAGCTGCCAAGGCTGCTCTGAGATGCAGCGCTTTTGAGCTGCAGATCATCAAAATGGTGTTGCAGGGTGGCTGGAGTGGTGCAGGGGCAGGTTGCAGGGGGAGAACACAGGCTGGAAGGGAGTGTGGCACATGGTCCAGGGCACAGCCATGACAAAAGGGGGGTGGCAGTGGGGTGCAATGAGTGGCAGAAGCTCCGTCACCTGCGGGCAATTGCCTGGGAAGCATCACATCACTGCGTGGTAACGCTGCCAGCGTAGGTCATGTTGCAGTGTGCAGAGCTTCCCTGAAAACGGGGAGCCATCCCTTTTGTTCTTGAAGACAAAGGATCTCTCTCTGGATATGTTCCAGAATGTAATGCTTTGGCGTGGAACAAGAAATTCTCTGTTAACCCTACTTCCCTCTTGGCCCAGTAAACAGGAGGCGCTGAGCAATCCACTCGCCTTTTCCGCCTCTCGGAAATCCTGGGAAATAAATGTTTTGCTTGCTAGTGCAAAACAATTAGAATTGGGGATTTGTGCTTTCTTGCTGGATGTGCCTTTTCCCACCTCCTTGATTAATCTTGGATGCAGATGCTAGTCGTTAGCTGCGCTGCTCAGGATTTGCTGTGTGTTGCCAGGACTTGACCGGTGCATCTTGTAGCAATGAAAGTAGATGAAACATCTGGCTGGGGGAAAAAAAACAACCAGCCCCCGTGGAGCTTCCCGCCAGCTTGGCTGGGAGGGAGGAAGGGACAGACGGGTGGAGAGGGTGCAAACAAGATAGCGTTCAGGGTGGAAAAATGTGATCTGGATTCTCCATAATAAACTTGTCTGTTCTCCTGGAGGCTCTCCGAGCCAGCGGGAATGGGATTTTTGCAATGACTGGAAAGTCCAAGCCTCCCTGTCCCTGAGGATGATGAGGGGCAGTTTGTGGAGAGGCATGGGTGGGTGGGAACGTCCTCCCCAAGTTCTCTTGGGAAGTGTTGATGAGGGCCACTGCTGTTATAGCTGATTGACTGCTGCTGAGCAGGGAAAAAATAGTGATGTCAGATGAAGGCCATCAACCAGGCAGGGGGACGGGGGCGTGCGATGCTGTGATACTGTGCCACGTTGAGGATATTAATTCTCAATTAACTGTTACTGCTGAAAAGCCGTATTGTTCCTCAGGGAGGGACAGATGACAATCTACATCATCCTCGTTTTTCCAGCTGGCGGTCCGCCGGCAGTCACTGGGAACAGACCCCATTGGTGCTGTCGCTGGTGGCAGTGGCACAGCATCCCACCATGGGGGTGGCTTCTGGGTGGCCCTGTGGCAGTGGCAGCCCTGTGCTGACCTCACCTGATGTGTCAGGCAGGCACGGAGCAGCCTGGGCACGGCCAAGCAGCCTCCACTACCAGCCTGTGTGTGGGTTGAGCGTGTTCACTATGTCTCATTTTGGGCTGAGAAGATCATGTTCAGGGTGATGTGAGGTGATGTGGTTTTTCAGGCAGCATCTGGGCATGGGGGAGTTGAAAGGGACAGTTCTCGTGCCCCACTGGGGAAAGGGATGCTCTAGTAAATGAGTGAGTGGGATCCCTGGGGGGGTAACGAAGCGCTGTGCTCACCGGTGGATCGGTCAGCAGGGACAGATGTACTGGTGGGTGACAGGAGCCAGGGAGCTGGTGAGATAGTGGCGTGTCCAGGCTTGGGAAAGACTGCTGTGAAAATGAAGTTCACTTTGTCTGGAAATTTGTTTTTAGTCTCTGCCTGATGGAACCTGTGACCACCCTTAGCTTCACTGGACAGAACAGGGCGGTTTCTGTAGGAACCTTTTCCTCTCTTCCCAGCAAGGAGCGCGGCTGGTGTCACAGAGTGGTTGCAATATTAGACTATCTTCAGAGTTTGACAAGTCATCTTGCAAAATGTGAAATAAGTTGCTATTTGCAGAAAGGTTTTGTGGAGGAGACACGTAACCCAGAGGAAGAGGTCTGGTTTCCAGAGCAGCCAGCTTTGAGTGGACAGCATGTACATCTTCATGTGCAAGGGTGGCAAAGTTAAGCTTTTCTCTGTAGGCATCAAAAGTAAACATCATTTTAAGACAGGAAAAAACCACAACAGGACAGGAAGGTAAGGCCCTTGCCCATGACCACAAGCAAATCCGTGTGGAGCTATAAAAAGGGCAACCGGTTCCTGGCAGGCAGCTTCACGCACGGGTCCCTCGAGTGTCCTGCCTGCCCCAGGCTGAGCTGCTGGTGTCTGGGAAGGGAATGAAAGAGCAGCAAAGAGTTGACTGCTGAAAATTTCCTCCCTGACGCTGGGAAGGACGATCAGTTCTTCCTCAGGGTGAATCACGCTCCACTGCTAAGCAGCTAATCCTGCCGACTGTGGCTGTCCCCTGATAAGCTATCCAGCCAGCTCTGATTAGTTTCCAGCAACTTCATTAGAAAAATAACATTAGAAGCAATTGGAAGTCAATTATGTTTTATGTGACTAATGTTAATTATTATTACTTCTGTTAGTTTGCCTAATCCACCAAGATTCTCCCATTAATAGATGTTATTAATTTGTACCTACAGTGCACTGACTTCCACCAGTAGTTTCAGAGCATTTCCCCAAACTGTCCTCTGTTTTGTATTTACTGTAGATTAACATTTTACTTAAAGTTAATTACTGTGAGCTGTAAGTTTCCACAGTGTCCTATAAACATCAAGTAAGCTTTGCAGTCTGGGTTATTTTTACAATGTGTCAGGCAAAGAAACAGAGGGTAACAGTTTGGGAATGCTAGAAGACACGATAGAAAATGAAACTTGGCAGATAAGTGATTTGGAATAGCGTACCCCTCTCCGTACAGGAGGTAAGAATTGCGCTGGGTATGGATGGAGAGAAAAAAGAGGGTCAGAGGTATCCTTTAATAATTTACTTGCCCACAGACACAGAGTGGTCTCTGATTCCTCTCTGTACTCTAGTGTAAAATGGAGCCATAGCTTAGGACCTATCAATTTAGCACAAGGAGTTTTTGCATAGATGCAGAACAGTTTAGGGACCATTAAGACTGCAGGATGTGGAAGAAAATTCTTTGATCAAAGCTTTTGTCATACTTCCTTCCCCCCCTATTTTTTTTTCCTCTTCTCTTCCTCCATGAGCCACTGCACTGGGGCAATCCAAGAGATGCCCTTGCCTGTGCCGGCTGGCAGGGCTCGGAGTGGAGCAGCTGGGCTCCCCGGCGCTGCTGGCTGGCAAATGGGCCTTTTTGTTGTGTGGTTGCTAGCGGTGCCCCTTGCAACACTCGGGACTGTTGGGTGGGATGGTTTGAAGGCAGGCCACAAAGAGCCTTGTTTAAAAATGGATTGAGGGCTCCAGGCAATCTCTGTAACTTCAACATGTGTTCAGGCAAACTGTGTGCATAATTCAGCGTGTTTAGTTGTGTTAACAAAGCTCCTTGCCAGCGAGAGGAGTGTTTGTTTGGAGATGGCATTGTGGTCCCTGTCTATCTGTGCAAGGATTATTTTCATTCCTAGAAAAATAACAAACCACAAAACTATGGAATTTATATAGAAGCGGCAGTAGGAGGTCAGGGGTTGTCTGAGCACAGCATCGGGGGCTCTGCTTGTTGTGTTTGGCTTTGCGAGAGATTCCTGGTGTGATTTTGGGGGCAGCAATTGATCCCCATCTGGTTCAGCTTCCTTCTTTGGTGGAGTACCAACACATGTCTGTGCTGCAAGGCAGATCGCTCCGTGGGCCCGGTGCAGGATCGCACTGGGGGGGCTGCCAATGGTAGGGATGGCACAAGAGGGACCCACCTTGCCCAAAATGCTCTGGGGCACTGGATGGTCAGTAATTTTTTTTTTTAAGCACAGTTCTATCACTGGCTATTTTGTTAGTAAAGACACTGCTTATTTTTGTGCAGTTGAACTAGTTCTGTACAGCTGGGAGCAGACTTCACTGCGTCGTTTGCATTGCCACTGAATTACTATGTGTCTCTGGTCAGGTCATTCAGCTTCCTGCTCTGCTGCAGTTCTCCACCTCAAATTGGCACAATGTTAATTTATTTCTCAGTTTTAATTTTGAGTGCAGCTTTAATGGAAATGTTAATTTACAGTGAATACTTCAGAGTATCATTTGGGAAAACGCTCTCAAGTTTTCCGTATGGTTATCAGATAGTGACTGTAAAAAACCCAGCCCTCTACTAGATCTAAACTAACAACAAAGGTCGTAACAATGGTTACGAGAGTAAAAGTACTTTGCAGTCGGTTAAAGTTCCATGTGATTATTTACGGGTAGCTTTCTGACCGTCTTGTGAGAAGTATCATAAACTTTTGTGATTAGTTACTGGGAGACAGCCACTGTTGAGACATGTTAATGTTGCAGTTTCTCTACCTGAGTAGTTGTGCCCTGCAGCCCTCCCCAGCTCTGCTTGTGGGGCTAGGCATCAGTGTCACAAAAGTTGCGCTTGCAAAGTAACAAAGAAAAAATGCCTTTTTACTTAGTCTTATTTTTCTTAATACCCTCCTGTTGAGGATGGGAAGCTCTTGCCCTGGCCTTTCAGGGAGTGTGCCTGGCACTGCAGGAACCAGAGTACAACACATAGGCACTGAGCAAACACCTGGGCAGGTTTTCAGGCAGGGCTGTTGACACCTGATCAGCACTTCAGATGCTTCCCTTATGCTGTCCTTGCAGTTACCCACTGCTTTGGAAAGCTGTACACCTGGTGCATTGCTTAGGGGTCTCCCTTATGTTTACCTGCCAGCCTTTTTCCAGTGGCAGAGGGAGGGTGACTGCTCTGTTGTGGAACTGCCCCTTTTCTGCCTCCCGCTTCCAGTGCGAGCTTAGATGGATCGCTTATTTCTGCTCTGCTTTGCTTTCCCATCTCAAAACCAGGAATAAAGCAGCTGCCAGCTTTGTACACTTAAATTCAGAGATCAGCCCTATAGGTGTGTCTTGGACAAGGAGGTGTGGATGAAATGAAGTGTCTCTTCTGTTACCCTGCATCCAACCGGTTCCTCACGAGTGGCCTGTCCAGAGCATGGAGCTGATGTCACAAGGTTTGTGGGAAGTGGCGTGGTGACAGTAAGGCGGGATGAGTGTTATGAACTGGTTGGAATGGCTGGTTATTTTGGAGACGGCAGCCCAACAGGATGCCTCCTGGCTATGTTTCTCACCACATCCCTGTACACTTGTGACCAGCATGGGAACGCAGGGCAACTCAGCCTTGCCTTTTTTCTTAAGATGAAAATGTTTGCTGGAAAGAGTTGTGTTGGGTGCAGATGTTTTGTGTCTCTCATCCATCAAGGTCAGTTGGAGTTCTGCCAACATGAGTGACGTGTGTGCAGAAGATGCCAAAATCCTCCTGCAGACGAGCGCTGTGGGACTTGTCCATGCACTCGGAAAGACGGTAGCTTGGCTTTTACACCGTTGCAGCACAAATAGGGCCTGAGGCTGAACTGGTGACATGGGTGCAAATTCAGGGCAAGAAGGTCTTGTGTAACACCACTGGTCCCTGTGCCAGGCTGGCCCGGTCTCCGTGGAAAGTTGGAGATGACTCATTTCCCCTGTGAATTTGTGAGCTCCTGTCTCTCCTCCCTTTGAGCATCTTGCTACTAGCACTGGTCTTCGACCCGCCTGCATGGTGCTCTTTGCTCGCTAGCTCTATTTATAGGGAATTTAATAAGATATCAATTAAAGAAATGAAAACAAACTGAAGATGTCTGTCAGTGGAAAATCTGGAGTGAGGCAAGGTTATTGGTAGCAGTTTAAAATCTTGTCAGCTCTTTTTATAGACAGTCCCTGTTGCTGTGGGACAGCTGAGCCAGACCCATATGCCCGAGCAGCTGGTGGCAGCCCCTGCGTGGGACCATCATGTTGGGCGGCTCCTGCCTCCCCTGCTCGTTATAAAGGGGAGAGACGCTGATGAGAGAAGTGGACTTGAGGGAGTCCCTTTTCATAAAGAACATGCTGGATAGAGACTGCTAATTAGCTCTTGTGATTTAATGTTTTCCTGTTTGCATACCGTGTGTTTGGGGGATATGGTATTTATGGTCCTGTGGGGAGGGTGTGAGCTGGCATGGAGAGAGGAGATTTCTGTTCCTTCAGAGCTTTATGATCCTCTTTCCTCCTGAAAACTCCAGCTGTGGGGAGACCAGGAAATTGGAGATTTGTTTCTGAGTGAATTAGCATCTGTCTCTCTAAAATCTGTTTCTCTGTAAGGTTTGCTGCACCCTAAGTATTATATTGGCTTGCTGCCTCACACCTCTGCAGTGTCAGCATTGGGAGAGCCTCCCGCTGCAGTAAGAGGCCATCCCAAACAGTCAGCAGTCTTGAAGTCTGTCTTGGGTCTCTGGTGTGTTCAAGAGGTTGGGGGTGAACATGCAGAACCCCTCTGCTCAGGCTCCCTCCAGGCTAGGCTCTCCTCCTGACCCCGTGGGCACCAGGGTCAGTGTGCTGATCACCGAGGGTGTGCCAGTACCACTCGCGTGCTCCTGGTGTCCCTGTGCCCTTCTTCCAAAGCTACCTGGAAGCAAATTATTTCTTTTTAAAAGTTTGAGCTGCTTCTGCTGTGTATTCCCAACCTGGTGACATTATCCCTTGTCTGGTGTTATCTCTGGGGAGACTGGATGTACAAAGCGAGGACTTAATTGCCTTTGCCTAGATGAAGTCTTGGCCCTGCTTGTCCCTACTTCTACTGTCACTTCTTTCTGATGTTTTCTGCTCCTGCTGCTGCCTTCATCCATTCCTGCTGTGGCCACCTCTGCTCCAGCTGCCTCTTATTTGTCAGGTACTTCCTCTCTCCTCCACTTCACCCCTCCCAAAAGTTACCACACAGAGCAAACCGTCTCCTCCAGCCTTATTAAAAGCACAGGGGATATGTATGTGCATAGCTCCTGGGCTCCATTTGATATTGTTTGATCAATTGAGAGCAAGAGGAAGGAAAGTGCCGAGTTGAGGGAATTCAATAGGCACTGTTAAAAAAAGATGTGTCCGAAAACACAAACATGATCTCATGCAACATAGACATTGTGATCTGGGAACTACAAAGGGCTGAGTCTTTGTGTCTGGGCAAACAAAGGAACAGAAATAGCAACTTAGTTCATTGTCAAAAATGATCCTCGCTCCCTGACCATATGATTTATATGGAGCAGAAACCAGGGCAGTTCTGCTTTGCTGCTTTATGCAAGTGAAGAAAGAGGGGAAGACCGGTGAAAATCCATGTGCTGGGCTTCGCTCTGGATGCTTCTGTAGCATCAGAGAAAAAGCACTGCTGTGGTCTCTGATTCACCAGAGTGGCTTCTTCAAGTCTACGTTAGAAAATCAGCCTTCAACTCATGCTGTGGCTGAAATGCATCTGGTGCCACTGCCACTTCTAATTTAGGAATATCACTTGGAGATTATCAAATAAGCAATACTTTGATCCTGCCTTGGCATTTGCACACCCAGCAGCATCCTGGGGGGCTCGCTCTGGGTGTCCTTCTGCCAGCTGTCTCCCATTACCATTTCTGTCAAGGAAAACAAGCCCAAGGCCATCCATGGAAAAAGAGCTGTGAAGGAGAACCAGGACAAACTGGGTTCACAAAAGGCCCTTGGGAAAAGGGAGCTGGGGCTGGCAGGGAAGGAAGTGCGTTTCAGAAGTCGGTCTCAGTCTGGCTTATTTTCTATTTAGACTGTCCCAATCAGTCCCAATCCCTGCACATCCTCTGGTACACTGCTGTCCATTAACTACCTTGGACTAGCCCTGTAATGGGCCCTGGGAAGCCAAGGACATCAAGGGTAAGGAGCTGTTAAAAATGTGAGGTTAAAGCAAAAAAAGGTAGAACTGGCACTATGCTTGTGGGTCAGCATTGAGACCCTGCTCCACTGAATCATCTTCCTTTTGTCTTGCTATTTTCTGTGGAATATTTTTTTTTCTCAGAATCCCCCCCCCTTTTTTTTTTTCTTAATTTTTATTTGGATGCCTGTGTCTGTGCAGATCAAACAACATACTTCCATCATTACAAGTCAGTGAGTCAGAAAAGCCATAATGACTCTGTCTTAAAAATAACCCGAAAGTCCTAGTGCAATTGCTGTGCAGGCTGGGATGTGTTCTTGCATTCCCCAGGGAAAGTCGGAGGCAGACTGAGGAAGAGACCCAGGGAGAGATGGTTATTCTCATGAATAAGCTTTGATGACTTTTCATATCTGCTTTTTGTCCTCTTTGCAGCTCAGCTTTATGCTCTGATGCGAGCTCTGTGAAATGGATGTTTCCTTTCAACCATCTTCCACCTCCACTCCTTTTGCCTTTGTCTCCTCTTTTTTCCCCCATCTCCTTTTTTAGTGGGGGAAGGTTTAGAAAGATCTCATCTCTTAATAAAACTGTGCCTGCTCCAGCTGCTTTGGTATTAGTGCAAAACAAATAATGTTTCAAATGCTCAGCTCTTTTCTCTCCTAGGCGGTGGGAGGGAGTGGAAGAGGAGAGGCAGGGTTATTTCCTGATGATGCTCTGTTGACAATAGGTTTTTGCATCAAGCTTGAACCTGGTCCATTGATAAATGTGCAAACTCCCAGCTTTGAGTATTTGGGGAAATGGAGCACTAACTGCAGGACGTTGTATTTGCTGGCCCAGCGTGGGGACACCGGAGTCTCTGCCTTAGGAGAGGCAGAGCGTGCTGAGCAGCTGGGGTGCCCACCCCACCTGCAGGGCTGGTGCAATTCGAGGGTGCTCCCGACAGTAACAGCAATACAGGCGCTGGTGCACCTCAGTCTTGGGGCGACACCCTTAACCTCTTGTGACATTGTTCTCCCCATTTGTAAAATGGGGAATAAGGCCTCTCCTTTCCTAAAAATTGCTCTGTTGTGTAGTTCTTTTGGATGTCTGGACACATGGCACCCTTGGATCTCCTAACAAAAGAGACTCCAGTGCAGTGGGAGCAGTTTTTCCTTAAGTGTCTTTTCCTAAGGCAGGACAGTAAATCACATTCCTGTTTATCCCCAGACTGGGAACAGGTAATGATGGTGCAGGAGAGAAATGGCAGCCCCTGTCCATGGGTAGGGGTGAGCAGTGGTCAGACCTGCACCGAGTGCCTCTGTCAGTTAGAGCCTGCACCTGCCAAAGCTGACAGGGATTTATCATCTGTTAAATGGGGAGTTGGAGGACCCAGCTGAGCACCTGTGCCCCAGTTTTCCTACCTGTAAAGTAGCTGTGATACAAGCTCTCCAGAGACATAATCTATCAGTTATATCCATGACTTGTTTTGAGCTGCTGATCCATCAATGCCCTTTTGTGACCCTAGGAGTGACCCCACTAGGACAAAGATCATGTGGGGTGAAGTGGCAGATGCCATCGCCTGCATATCTCAAGGGACACACATTGGCGGCCTCAGCCTTATCTTTGTCAGTGTCATCAGACGAGCGTGGTGTTGGCAAGTGGCTATCCCAGAATAATCCGGCAATGATAAGCTTAAGCGTGAGACAAGGCCCACTTGGAGATGCAGGGAAGTCCAGACACATTTAATGAGTGACACAGACACAGCAGGTCACAAGTAAAGGTATTCTTTCATTTTATTTTTTGGTGATATTTAATATATGAAAAATGGGGAATGGAACTGCCCTTGCTCAGCCTCTTCTTGGTTTTCCTGTTTGTTTTTGCTTTTTTACTGTTCATGGCAGAAAGTGCGACCCTTCTAGCTACCTAGTTTCGAGTTGCCTTCTCTTAATATCTCTGTGTCTTCTGCTGTATTTCCCGCAGCGCTTCACGGTGACTCCGCAAAACCTCACTGCACAGCCATGCAACCCGCAGGTAGTTCTTTCCCTCTGATAAGGGACAGCAAAAGCACTTGTCGGAAAGATGTGTTGTAGGTAGTTGGAGGGTGTTCACACCCTTGGATGCAGCTATATCTTTGAAGCAAAAAAATCCCAGACCCTCAGTCCAGAGTACCCTCAAAGCCTCTCAAAGATTTCATTCTTTCCAGAAATCTCAGTCCTTTTAATTCAAAAGAAAAAGCTAGCTCCCCAAGCTCGGCTGGTATATCTGCTCTGGCCATGGGCTTTCCACCAGCTACTCAAGTACGTTGTGATGGTCACCTGCACTCTGTCTTGCTCTCAGCTCTGGGCTTTGGCCCAAGAGATCCATACATCAAACTCAACTGTGTCATATTGTACCGGCTGCTTTTGGGAGGAATGAGATTGCTGAACTCATTTTGCCTCAGACCTGAGCAGATAGAAATGGAGGTCTCCAGATGGGCAGCCAAAGGGCTGTGCTAAGCACTGGTGCTCCACCTCACTGAGATCTGCCCTTTCTAGGCAAAACCTTAGACCCCTGAGGTGCGAGTTAGACCTTCGCTCCTTCCCCAGGTGCTGCACGAGGCAGTGAGCTCACCTGGTCTACATCCCAGGTGGAGTTTCTTATCAGCTGCCCACTTCAGCCCAGGGAGTTAGTTGATACTGAGCTGGTGCTGGGAATGCATGGTCAGAAGTCGCTAATTGTTTAATGCACGATGTTATCATTGTTCTAGTAATAGCAGTGGTGCAAAACTAAGTGAAAGCTCCAGCTCTCCTTGCTATCGCTTTCCCAGGAACTCCTAACCTCCTTAGTGCTGCATTGTCCTTTCCATTGCTTTTTCACCAGGGAAGCTACTGCACTGACTCCAGCTGCTTACCTCTGTACGCACAATCCAGACCCTTTCCTTTCTGAGATATTTCTTCCAAGTCTTATCCTTAACATTTAGAAAAGCGAATTACCTCTATCAAATATGCACTGAAAAAGCAAAGCCACTCACTGCCGCCAAGAACCATGCTGTTTCCCCCCCTCAACAGAATACTCCTCCTACTTGAAAATAATTGTTGAGAAACTGTGATTCCTGAAGTGGGTCTCTGCAATGGCATGTTTTGTCCAGCTGTGTCATCCGCCAGCAAGGGCTTCGGGCAGTTGTGCTTCTCAAAATTAGTTCTCCTAAGGGTAATAGGATTTGCGTATTCTTTCTTGCATGCAATTGTTAGGCGTGTGATGTCTCTTAAGGTAAGTTTCTCTGAGTAGTTATAAATTGTTAGCAGCTGTAGCTAATTAATCTCAAGCATTTACTTGTGAGATTGTCTAGCGCACACATAAGAATGAATACTTTTATTTTACTTGGCCATTTTTTTACAGTTTACAACCTAGATCTGCTAGTTACTTAGTATGTGAACTTGCCCAAGTCATGTATCCCTTTCAACTGAATTTCTTCCACAGAATGCTAATTCTGGTAGCTCTTAACGGCTTTTGTGGACCACTTTGAAATTGTATGAGATGGAAAACATAAATAAGCTACTAACTAGTCTTGGCATAATTCTGTAAGTAGTGTATCTATTGATATGGATATTTGCTACAGATATAAGTATCATTTTGTCTTTGTGCTGATGATATTGGAATGAGGTTTTAATCCAAAACTGAAGACAGATGAGGCTTTTTCAAAGGAGTATCTTCTCTTGGATCATTCAGTGGCCTTGGAGCTCTAGATATTGAAAATCTGTTTGTGACGTGGGTTTTATTTCTTTAACTGGTGGTTAAATGTTGAGAGGAACCAGAATACTGCCCTCAAAAGTGTCATAGTATCCTTAATCTACCTTGAAAATAAATGGGGTTCACGTACCTAAACTACTTTAATTTTTTTTGTGTGTGTGTGTGTGTGTACCATTTTACGTTGTATGCTGCGTAGTAGCAGGAGAATGTACTGTGATCAGCCTCAGAGTCAGCCACACCCCCTGTTCTACCTACGTATGCTAAATGTATAGAGATCATGTCTTTACCAGTGGGTGGTTGGCATTTTGGATAAGGACCTGCCTCTGAGTCAGCTCTAATGGATGTAGTTCTCCTGCTCAAGCAATAGTGGTTTACACTTCTAAAATGAAAAGCCCTTCTGGGTTGTGTTGCTCTAGATAAAGTATTACAGGCTGTACAAACCCACAGTATACTTCATAGACTGATTTAAAAACCATGTTACGCTCTCAGCTTTAACATGCTAAAGAACAGCCAGGACCTTGACAGCTTGCTAAATGGGAGTAGTGATTTGGAACCGTTATTTGCAGTGTATGTGTCTGGCTGAACAGCCCAAATTGTAGCCTCTGTGAGAGTAGTTGCAATTAATTACATATTGCTGCAAGATTCTGGCCTGGATTCCTGCCTCAGTCCCACATAGGAAATAAGCACAAAACTGACGGGGTGGTATGAAGCAAAACAGAAAATTAAGAGAGGACGAAAAGCCTTGCTGGTGATTAGTTGGGCAGGGTGGAGGGAGAGAGAAGGAGGGGAGAATGAGTATTTGCTAGCAATACCTGGCCTGAGAAAGGATGCTGACACTTATTGTAGGGCATGGCTTAGGACACGACTGTGTGCCGTCATGCCCTGAGACCAGGAGCTGTCGAGCAACAACCCAGCTCTTCCCTTGGCTGCACAGCTGTGTGAAACAGTGAGATTAGAGCAGAAATGCACACATACTTTCTTTTTCCGTACTTTGGTAGACTGATCACATTTTAGCTGTGACATCTCTGTAATTCTCATTACTGGAATAAGCAATGTAGAGTTTGACTGTCCTGGACAGTGGTTTGTTGCTGTGGTTTGCTCTAGCATGGGTTTTACAGAGGTGCTGGAGTGCCACACGCATACAGAAAAGCAAACTGTGAAGAAATGCTTTCAGTTTGAAGTACTACTCTGAGGAGCAAAAGCTCTGAGACTGCAGCCCAAGTAATCTAGTTATTAATCATGATGCTCACTTTTGGGGACATGTAGTCTTTTGCCCACTTGGAGCTGAATGGGCCTGCACAGACTTATTTCTGCAGGATGTTCATTTATCAAAGTACACGACTTGACTAGCAAACAGTTGCCAATCCATAGGACTCTCTTGACCCACTGAAATCAATAGCAATACTCCCACCGCCTCTCTGAGCAGAGGCTGCAAAGAAGCAGCAGCAGGATCATTGCTGCTGGGAGTAGGGTATGAGGCAGACGCTCATAATGTTTCTGGAACATTGCAGCCACCTCTGGATAAATCTGGTTTGGTGGTTTTTTGGTGTTTTTTTTTTTTTTTGTCTGCCTTATTCACTATGTTGCTTTTCCTTTTGAGTTTCTTTGCATTGCTGCTTATCTGCCTGATAAGTATGTCCATGTGAATTAGAGAAAAGTGGGTTATGGTTTTAAGTATCTCGGTTAAGATTTTTAAAAAAACCCCCACATTTTCTCAAAATATTCTTCACTGACATAATAGTAACATCTAAACCTGTTCTTAAAAGCTGATGTCTAAACAATCTTGCGCTTAACAGCTGACATGTAGATGTCTTTCTGAACACATACGACCTCAGATAATTAACCTTCACAGCACCACTGAGACCTGTAAAGGTCTTGCTGTGAGCAGCAGCAAGTTAGGTGAACTGCCTCAGGTCAGAGGGAATTGGTGTTGGAGCTGGGATTGGATCCAGTCCTCCTGAGGCAGTATGAAGCCTGATTCTTGAGGAATGTCTCTAAATACATCTGGAAAGTTGGTCTGTATTTAAAAAAATAAAAAGCTATTCCTAGCACAGCCATTGCAGAAACAGCATCTATTTGTTCAGTGTTAAGAATAAGAAATTTCTTAATGGCCTGGTGGAAAGGCTGCAGGGAGTTCTCCTTGTAGCTGAAATCCTCTAATCGTTACTGCAAACCTCTCTGCTGTAGTGGATATGTATTTGTACTGGGAGGTTGGATTAGAGCTTCTTACTTCTAGACAGCTCTAGTGAGACTTGGGTAACCTCAAGTGAAATGCCACTGGGTAACTGCAGGGCTGCCTGTGTGAAATATCTCTGCCCTTCCCTGGTCCTAAAGGCCACCAAAAGCATCTTGGTGGCCTCCTGGCTGACACCCTCAGGACACGGGGTGGAAGTCTGGCTTGGATGCTGTCAGTATGAAATTTTGGTGTCCTTATAGCCTTGGGAGGAAAAACACTGTAATGAGGAAACTTTCTTTTCCAAGGCTGCTGTGTCAGATGTTCTCTAGCACTGAAAAGCACCTGGATCTCCTGTTCCCTATTAATTATTAGAGATGTTCAGCTGACACAGTATGGGAATGAATTCTCTCCTGCAGTGATGGCTTAAAGCTGGCTCACTCCGGAACTGCTGTGTGGTTCACAACTCGCGTCTCTATTCCTGCCTACCGCTGTGTGCTAAGCCCAGGTCATCCAGTGAGCAGAGTGTGGTCACGGAGGCTGATGGTGCTTGCCTTAGATCCTGTCTTCTGTGGTTTTTTTGTGAATTAGTGGAAGATGCTTGTAGAAAAAAAAGCCTCCGTTTCCCCACTCGTAAAATGGAAGTTCGGCTCCTCTGAATCTCATAGTACTTGCCAAATGCTTTTAGATAAACAGATGAAAAGGAGCTCGGAGGAGGGATCTCAAGGGATATGAATTAGCTATTGGGAGACCTTCAACTGGAGTTAATGAGATGGAGAATTAATAACCCCATGGGTGGGTCAAGCTACACTAACTATGTACCTCTTTGCATAATTGATGATGCCTCCCAGTGCAGAGACCCGCTTGCCAGTGTCCTGGCTCAGGTTATGAATACTCAGTCACCTGGCACAGCTGTAATTAATCCCTCCGTGCCCATATGGCAGGCAGGTGCTGCAGCTTTCCATCGGGGATTTGATCTTGTTCTTGCTCCCAGTGTTGGGTTTCCCTGGGGGAGGCTGAGATGCGAAGGCAGGAGCACTGCCTGCTCAGCCACCGGGAAGGTGCTTCAGTGTCCGAAAGCTGAAACCAGAGCCAGGACCTGCTGCCAGGCTCTGAACTGCTCCTTGGAGAGTGGGTGTGAGAGCGCCGGGGGATTTCTCGGCTTCTCTGGTAGAAGCAGCCCTCTGGCAATAAGCAACTGAGGAAGGCATCTGGGCATGTACGGCACAATGTCTCTGAGGAACGAAGCAAACAGAGGGAAGTACAGCAGCTTGCAAGGTAGGAATGCCAAATCTGCCCTAAAACTCCATAATTAACACATCCAGGTCTTGGCACAGTGGTTATCTGTTGTGTTGGGAATACGTGTAATCCATATAAAAGCAGGTACAGAACAGTCAGATAACAATTACAAAAAGGTACTTAAAACCCCTGGCATCTTTTCTTGTGGTAGCTGTAAGGTCTTGATGTTCTGGACAAATTTTAGTGACTTTTCTTGAGTCTGGAGAGAAAAACTGTGTAGTTCTCCTGGTTTTACAACTTTCTCCATTTGCAGTTGGCCTGTATGCTGCTAAAGCAGCTGAATGCCGTCTGCTCTGGTAGCAACCGCCTTGTGCTGGGGGGTAAAACAATCCTCCCAGAGCACTAAAATCTTCTGTGATGAAAGGGGCTGGACAGACTGTTCAAGTCACCATTTACATTCCAGATAGGACGTGCTGCACCTGGAGCTGAGTAACGAATCCGAATTAAATCCCTCCTGGTAGGCTGATGCACCTCAATGGGCTGCAGCAGAGCTGCCTCGGTTTACACGAGCTGGCAATGTGGCGCGCTGTCGATTTGGGTTGCTTTATTTCTAGACCCTCCTTTGTAAGTGCTATCAGTCCTTGGGGCAAAACCTGCACTTCCCCCACTGGTTGGGCTGGCGAGGCTGTAGGAGGCGATTTCTGGCTTCTGCAGAAAGCCTGGGCTGCCTCTGCCTGCTCTCCTCCCCCTGTGCTGCTTTGGGCTCTGGCTGTGCTGCAAGTTGTGGAAAGGTCTAGCTCCGAGCGGGGTGTTTTCTGGACCAGGGCCAGCTGCTTAAGCTGAGTCTGCTTCCTAGCAAATGAGGTGGTATTTTGTCAGACTGTGGCCTCTGGGCCCAGCTACTTGCTCTTCAACTTCTCCAGCATGCTCTGGGCTCCTGCAAGGAAATTGCTGATGCTTACATTTTGCGTTAGTAAGTACAGTTTAAAAAAAAAAAAAGTCCAGTTTGTCTTTGCAATGTGCCAGTTACTCCACACTTTATTAGAACCAAGAGAATTTTCCTGTAGTGTGTCCTGGTCAGGTCAGATATTTGCATTTCTGAGAGGTTCAGGGCTATCTGGTTTTGCCGTGTACCACCCACAATGCATCCAAAGCCTGCAGGCACCCGCTCTAACTGTGCGTCTTGTTGTCGCTTAGGAAGCGTGTACGTGCAGTTAAGGGTGCAGCCTCCCCATCCCTGGGGATGGAGCAGGGAGACGAATGCAGGAGGCCGCATTTCTTCACTCTGTCATCTCCAGGTTCCCTTTACTCCATTTGTGTGTTGTTGGAGGCTGTTTGGAGGCACTTGGGAACAAAGTGATTGTGATAGATTTCAGCAGTTCTCATATCCCTCCCTCCTGATAAGCATCCTCCTGCAGAAGAGCCTTATTGACTTTCAGGTGATGGACATGGTAAGAAACTTGAAGACAATGCAGCAGGGCCATGGTTCACTGGTTACGCTTCATGGTTTATACTGAGGTTTGTGTTAAGACATAGCAGCTGTAAAAGTGAGAAACAAGCATTGGTTCAGCGCTTCGTTGTGTGCTGTCTAAAAGGAGACAGATGTGCAGCTTCGGAAATTCTCTGTCTTCCAGGCCATTGAAATGTGATTCATAAAGCAGTCAAACTTCCCCCCCGCCTCTGTTCCTAGATCAAGAGCAACCTTGTGTAATTCTGCTGCAACAGTGACTGTGTCCTTTCAGGAGCTCTTTTGTAGGCTTCTGTCTGCAAAAGAGCATAAAAGAAATCCCTTTCAAATTTAGGACAGTAAGCTCTGTTAAGAAAGCTCAAATTCTGAAGAAAAAAAAAAATGCTGCTTCCATCAGCCCCTGAATCACCAGAAGTGGTGTTCTTCAAATGGTTAACAAATTCTTGCACCTGCCTCCACATGCACAACTGTAATTTGTGGGAAATTCCTTCTGACCGCAAGACCGGTGACCTCCTCCAAAAGCTCTCTTCACCTTGGTTGCTTTCCAGGAGTAGCCTAGATACATCCAATCTCTTGGAAAGCAAAAGTCCTTTTAGGAGCACCTGCCCAAGGATGAGTTTTCCAGAATTAATTCTTGCAGCTCTTCTGTAGCTGACAGTGGTTTCTGCAGTAGCGAGGAGAAGGCACAGAGACCGCAGAAGTGTTGGGCAACACATGCGAAAGCCCAGGCTGAGGGTACAGCTCCTTCCTACAGCTCCTTCCACTTCAGAAGGGTTCGTGGTGTGCATGTCCACAGAACCAGCGCTTGGGTTTTAGACCGCATGCTTACAAAAGCAGCTCTTCTAATGACGCAGTGATACACTTGGCAGGCCAGCTGTCTGCATTTCGGGGAGAGGTTCAAGGCACTCTTCTGACTGCTTACCTCCCACAGCACGCCCAAAGCCTGGAGGCACCTGCTCCAACCATACGCCTTGTTGTTGTGGGTATGGGCTTAGGTAACAGCACAGCCTCTCTCCCTTTCAGGAAGAAATAGGGAGATGAATACAGGAGGCCACATGTGTCTAATTTATTCATTCTGTCATCTCCCTGGGTTCTCTTTATTCCCTTCTTGTTTTGTTGAAGGCTGTTTGGAGGCACTTGGGAACAAGTCAGTAAAAGCACAGTACATGCCATGCACTCGGTGGTTAGCTTGGATGCAGGATAAACATAGTATCTCTAACTAAATTTATTTCTTTTTGGTGAATTTGTTATCTGGTCGCAGGCAGCAGGGGCTGAGCCCAGTGAAATGCAACAAGCAATGGTATGGGGTAAGCTGTGAATTTAAAACTTTTGCTTGCCCACCAAGGCATCACATTTTTTCTTTTTCTTTCCTTTTTTTTTTTTTGTTCTTTTCTGTCCTCAGAATAGTAATCAGCTGGAGATCAGAGTTTTCTACCCACTGCTTTTCTCAGAGGAGTTGTGTTGGTATAGTGGATGCTGCCTGTGATAACCCCTCCTCTGAAATACGGAGTATTTAAAATAGCTAAATTTGGAGTTTCTTATTCCTTTTGTTTCCCCTCCCAGTCTTTATTCAGGAAAGTGAGATGTGGGTGAGTCTCAAAGGGCACTGTCTGGGAACCTCTGCCCGAAGTTGAAATGAGCTGTAGGAGAAGTGGCAGGAGTTGTGCAGAGCATCTGCCATTTGGACCTCACGTCACACTCTCGCCTCGATCATTTCTTATTTCGGGGGCTTGACCTTTCCACCTCGAAGGTAGAGGTGTTCACAGCATCTGTGCATGTCGCAGGCACATGGTGTGTTCTGCTGCTTCTGCACACAGTAGACCTGCTGCTGGTACGCACACCATCCCTCAGCCAGCCAGCCTGCTGCCCTCAGCCCGTGGGATTGCTCAGCCAGCGTGAGAACTCAGGTGATTTTGCTCAGTGATGTGTGTGGGAATTCCCTCCCCCCTTTTAAGGTTTATAGGTTTTTTTTGTTTGTTTTTTTTCCCTTTTTTGATAGTTTGACATCTTTGAGAGAAGCCAGTGTTAACACTGTGAAAAGAATTAAAGCACCAACCAAAAAGCATGAGAAAAATCTCAAGCAATCAGAGGACTTGTTTTCATTTAAGCTAGCAAATTCTGTAAAGAATGAGCAAGAAAATATGATCTGAGTAGTTGTCATTTCTTTATAAGAAACAGCCTGGGCCCTGTACGCAGGGGCATGCTGTGGGGCGTGCATGGGGGATATGCGTTTTCTGGGGGGGCTCAACACCAAGGAGTTGAGTTCCTCAGGTCTGAGGCAGATGGGACCCTGGGAGCAAGCTGAGTCTCATGGGATGCTGGTTCATCCCCTGCCCCACCAACCAACGTGGTCTCCTGTGGTCCAAGCACCTCTTAATCTTCTGTTCCAGAAATCAGGATAGTTTTAGTTGTTTTCCCCCAATTTTATTTTAAAAAGCATGAAATCTCTACTAACCTGCCAACCACAACAAACAGTGGAGTATCCTGTCGCCTGCAAGTCTACCCTGTCAGCCCTTCTCTGGTCAGGGTTTATCTGTGAGTTTGGAGCCCTGCTTGAGGTTTGGATAACTTTGCACTTACAATTTAGAATACTATAATAAACAAGCAAATAACAGCCTCTTTCCCAGACACACATGTACACATGTACACATATACATGCGGGGCAATGCTTAATTCTTACCATCCGCGGGCCTAGGGGCTGTTTATATACAGCATTGCATGTTTATATATGGAGTTCATCTCCTCAAGTGAAGACATATTAAGCAGCGGGGTGAATATACCAGTTATGTGAACTATGGGATTTCCAACTTAAAAATACTGCCAAGACCAAGCCAGACAAATTGGTAGCACAGCAGTGTTTCTCATTAATGTGCATGGAAAGTTGTGCCTTGTTGATAATGCACAACAGTATCCTGTTGGGAGGTTTGGGAACCCATCTGGGAGCAGCCATCAGAGCTGTTCCAGGCTGGGCTGAGTCTTCTTGCTTTCCTCTGTGTTTTCTTCTCCGAGAACCTTGCAGGGGATAAAAAAAACTGTGCAACTCCCCTGCATTGACATCCTGAAGTCTGTGGGAATATTAGTGAGTGAGTGGTATAGTTTGCTGAATAGAAATAACATTATTACAGCCTCCCTTCTCTCCCCACAGCTGTTCCATGCTGTATGTGGTTTACTGGGTAAGTGGTTGTGATTCCCATCTTCCATCCCAGGACTAATTATTTCAAATGTGAAAATAAGATTACCTGCCATAATTGCATGTGGTCGTTTTTGTTGATGTGGATGCACAGATTTGTGGGTTGGCTTCTTTTGTATTCCGTATGGAGAATGCTCTCCTATTCTCCCCAGTCTCTGCACTTCTAACTCTTCATCTTCTCCCAGAGACAGCAGAAAAGATCAACAGGCTTGTGGTGATGCTGGGTTGATCTGGGAATCAGTTGCTGATTCTGCTGGGAACTTCTGGGGAAACACTGGACAAAGAACAGAACCATGTTCCCACTCCTGACCGATTTCCCCCCCCCCCCCCCCCCCATTTTTTTCCAAGATAGGGAGGGGGGGAAAAGTGCATTCTTGGTCCAAATACTTGTTTATAGCAGACTCTGGAGCAGAGGGTGTGTCTCCAATGTCTGGTACAAAAGGTTACATTCACCAACCAAATAACGAGAGGCCACTTGGTCTCATTGTTCAGGGATCAGTGTCAGACTGGCAAAGAAAAATTCCAGCAAACCCCAGCAATCCCTGGTGGGCTGGACTGGGAGGTGCCCTTGTATTTTCCCTTGGAAAGTGCTTTGTGTCTTCAAATTGGCACTTGGACTTCAGACTTGCTCTCCCTTGCTGCTTGTGATGTGCACCTCCCGTATGTTGTGGGTTTTGCCCTTATTTAAAACACAGCTGCTATTTTTGGCAAGTGCGTACATGCTTCTCTGTGTATTGGAGTTGTAGGGAAAACCTCTGATAAGGCACACAATCGTACTGCAGCTGCTACGGCAGAGGGGATTTTGTCTGCCACTGGCCAGACGGCGTGGCTGGTTCCATTGGCGTTTGCGTTGGGACCTTCTTGCCTCTCTTTGTGTTGGAGGAGGAAGCTGGCAAAGGGCTCACATTGTTCTCCAACTCCGAACAACAACTCCTGGCTTGGGTGGGACCTGGCTGGGGCTTTTGACTTGCTCCATCATGAGGGACTGATAGGAATTCATTCGTCTTGGAGGATGATTAGAAACCAGCAAACCTCTCCTTTCCCGACACAGGATGTTTGAGCTCTGGGTTAGGCATCTCTGCATCAGATGAGCAACCCCTTTCTTTTACCTGGCTGAAAGCACCTGCCTGCTACCTGCAGGAGTGGCACAACTGGATGTCTTATGAAGTGATAATACCAAAAGTTTCTGCATATTTTGAGCCATTTTGCATCCCATTAACAGCTTTCTTGCTACCCTTTAGTGACTGATCTATTCACAGATTGTCATTAGGATCAATGTGGGTATGCTTCTTGGAGAGCTAAAAAGCTGTAGCTGGCATTATTTTCTCCTTCCCTGACAGCATTTCCTGCGAGGGGTTATGTTGCTTCAGGACAAGAATAATATGGGTCAGCCTGTCCCCAAATCAGTCTGAATTCCTTCTAGTAACTGTCACATCTACAGCTGCCGCGTTGTGCCTGACTGCTGAAATGACAGAGGAGAGATATCTGTGATTCATGGAAGAGAATAAGAAATCTGATTAAAGTTAAGAGCTTTAGACTCAGCATAGAGATACCACAGAAATTCCCAGGAATGAGTAAATATAGTTTTGACCCTGAAAGGAGAGTAATCTGCATGGAAAGACCTTGCCCTACAGGGCAGCTTGGCTTTAGAACAGTGTCTGGAGATGGATGCCTGATTGCTGCAGATCTTCGGTGGTCCTGTTTCCACTGCACAGCAATGACTGCCCAATGGCCGTCCATCATTGCTTGCACAGAATGGCCGAGGATGAGTCCAGGAGTGTTGTCCACCTAGCTGGCGTAAATCTAGGGGAGTATTTATGTGCCAGTGACTGATTCTCAGCCATTTGGAGAGCTGTGCCTCACTAACATCTCGCTATCCACTCTTTGATTTTGTTTTTGTTTTGTTCTGTTTTGTTTTTTTTTTTTTTTCTTTTAAACATGCATATTCCTCTTATCTCTCCCAAATCCTGTTGAGTTACCACTGGTTCTCATCAGCAGCTGCCTATGAGTCTATGCCAGCCTTGATGGGTTCCCTGAGGGTTTGTTAGGTGAAGGTACAGTATACAGTGTTCTGCTGTAACCTTGCCTGACAGCTCTGCAAAGCAGGGTCATGTGAAGTGGGGAAGCTACAGGCAGGCTTGGGCAACACAAGCTCCCTGAAAGGGGAAGGCATGACTTATGCTGTATGTAAAAACTTCATGGTGCTTTATGCAGGCAGAAGAATTGCCTTACCAATGATGGGTATCCTCCTCTACGGGGAAGATAGCACCTACTTTACTACACACAACTATTAGGTATAAAAGCATACTATGGCCAAAAGGTCTGTTTCTGCTGAACTGTATCTGGGTATTTTATGTTCCTTGATGTTGAGGTCTGGCTGGTCTAGAAGCTTCCACTTGCAAAAATGACCCGGAGTGCTTTCAGTAACATCGGTGCAACAGGAATGTGTTTTTAGGGTCATGGATCCACGAACGCTGGGCTGTGCTGGCTGAGAGGGAGTGAGCGGTGCTGACTGCCTCATGTTTGGAACGGGTGTGTAAAGTGCTCCAACTTGGCAAGAAAGTCCTTTTGGCCATTTAGT
This sequence comes from Sagittarius serpentarius, assembly GCA_034782735.1. Classification (NCBI taxonomy): domain Eukaryota; kingdom Metazoa; phylum Chordata; class Aves; order Accipitriformes; family Sagittariidae; genus Sagittarius; species Sagittarius serpentarius. The sequence goes on along the minus strand of JAVKLA010000042.1, from coordinate 10,077,942 downwards.
ATTTTTTCCTTTAAAAAGGCACAGTTCTTATCTTGTGAAAATAGAGATATTTCTCCATAAAGACAGAATTTCCCTAGTTAAACATCCTGGCTCATCTGCTCTAAGAAACATCCTCCCTTCGTTATTTGCATTTATTTGCCAGGTTTTTATAATTATTAAATAGAACATGAAACAGTGAAAATAACACTTTATGAGATTGGTTTGACTTTATAAAGATCTTAATTCTGTGAAAGCACCCTTCTAACTTGCCATCCTCTGTCAGGAGTTGCATAGCAACTACCTGCCCTCTTAGGTCCTGTCCTGAACCGAGTATTTTTTGTGGAGAAGATGAACTTACTTAAAAATACATATTTTGCCCCATTGAGTCATTTTTCACTGGAAAAATATGTAGTTGGAGGATGATTAAACTTTGCACAAATTTGGTCCGACAATGGACATTTCTAAAATGTTTTGGTTTGGGACAGCTGGACTAAAACTCAGGGTTGCACTGAGTGAAGTTCACCTCTCCAGAGGTTTCAGGACTTGCCCGTGGCATGGAGGGCAATGCACTTTTGCAGTTTACTCTTTTGCCCAAAGGATGGTCCCTTGCCCCTCTGAGTAAAAGCTGCTTTGACAGGCATCCCATGGGAATGGATCCTGTGAGGGGTTCCACCTAGTGTGAAACATGTATGTGTTTGTGTGGGACCGTCTCTCAGGTGAGCTCTTTAACCACTGGGCTGGGAGACAGAAGAGAAACTTCTCCTCCAGCTGTTCTGGAGGAGTCTGATCCTTTGGAGTCTAATCCTTTGCTTGCCTTTGCCAAAGTTCCCCAAGTGTTTTGATCAGAGACAAACAAAACATTGCATCTGAGCCAGATTAACAGTTCACGTTTTTCAGTCCAGTGAGGAGAAAATAAAATACTTTTGGGTCCCTCTGAAATTACACTGGTTCTCTCCCTGCACAGCCCTATTTTTAAAAGACATGGACAGAGTAGGAAAGATCAAGGGAAAAGAGGCCTTATGGTCAAGTGCCTTGTGACCTGAGGATACTTTGCAGCCCTGTTACATCTCCCTTTGGAGAGTGGCTGTTTTCACTTGGTGTAGGAGAGGTGGGGGTGGAGGCTATCTTCTGAATATTGAGGGACACTAGTGGAAGGAGGCAGCAGGGATGGAAGAATTAAGAGGAGGCTGATGAGAATCACTTGGCTAAATGACAGCTAATGTGGGGGAGCTGAAAACTTCTCACAGATGCTCATGGCAAAGGCTAGCACCTGATGTGAGTTATATCAGAGCAGTTTTTCTCAACTTTTTTAAGAAGTTTGGCTCTTCTGCCTTTGTGTGACCTCCGGAGTTAGCACCTCAGGCCCTCCAGGGTGGGAAAGAAATAGCTGCAGTGATGGGCTGTGGGTGTAAATACCCAGTCCCCTGCTTTGAACGAGCTGAGTTGTGGCTGACAGCGAAGGCAGTTCGCACATCCCTAATTAGTGTGATCACTTGCAGCTTTCAAGCACAGCTGCTTCCCCTCCCAAACCCAAAGGAACTGTGGTGCTGCTACCAGCATGGTCCTACAGTGCTCCCCTCCTGCTGCCTCACGCCTTCCAGGAGGAGCATGATGCATGTGTGCTTCCATCCTTGCTCTCCTGGATCCGTGCCCATATTGAGGAGAAGAAAACGGGTGTTGAGAACTGCAGTGGGGTAAAAGGGGATGAACTTTTCTTGCCACAGGAGATCTAAAGTGCTTGACCTAAGGAAGGTGTTGGGTGTTCCCATGCTTTACACACTTGTGATGATACCACGCAAAGTCCCTAGAGAACAGCCCACTGTTTGTGGAGAAGACATTCCCGTCTCCAAGTCGTGTGAGCAGTGAGAGGGAGGGATACCGTCCCTGACTGAGCTGAGTGGAACAATGCAGTGCTGTCTCTTCTTGCAAAATGTGAGGGGGGGGTATTTGCTGAGGCTGTGCGAAACCCAGAGTTGTCATCTCGCGGTGGCTCCTCTGTGCTGCCCACAAATAAAGCAGAAGGGTGAAGCCTCTGCCTGAGTTCCTCTCACGATGGTGTGAATTTTACTCTCTCAAGACAGCTCAGCCATGGCTCTTATTTTTGCCCATAAGCCTCTCTCCATCTCGCTTTCTGCACACTGTATAAATATCCATTCATAACAGGACCTTCACGTTGTGCAAATATGTTTATATCTAGTTATGTCTGTTTTCTCTCGTGGGATTTCTCTGTGAAATCCTTTTGGTAAGTGAATCTTTTCATCCCCTAAGGCTCTGCAAATTTCTTGTGCAACCTCTGTCTTTGTGTTTTGCATTATGCCTTTTTTTTTTTTCTTTTTAGGCTAAACAGATAACCTTGAGACCCAGTGTGATTTTTCTTTCTCTGTTAGTCCTTTTACAAGATCACGGGACTCTGTGAAATATGTATTCTTCAGTGGTTATGAAGAAAAATAAAAATTCCAAGTATCCCTGAGGAGGAGAAATAAAGGCAGCAGCAGGGATTTGTTAACATTTAGGCAGAATCAGCCAAGAGACTGACACTGTCCAGATGGAAAGACCCACTTCCTGGCTGTAAAGATAACTCACTAAAGGAAACATTAGCTGTGGCTGCATTGGCGATGAGAAACACAACCACTGCCAAGAATTCACCCCAAGCCCGGTGGGAGCTGCCTCTTTTTCTTTCCCTTGTGCTAAGGGTTCAAGTTTACTTAGTTGGGAAATATGCCTAGTGTTTCCTGAAGAGAAATGGTAGCCCGCTAGGTAAAGCACTCATGCGGACTCACAAGAGCTGGGCTAGCTTCCTACTGCGCAAGAGACTGTGGATGACCATGGGCGAGCGGTGTAGGTCTAGGTTTGCTAAGGTGTAAGTGCCTAGCTCCCTGCTGGATTGCTGGTACTGCTCCGCTAAGTCCTGTATTGCTCCCTGGCTGGGAGCTGCTGGCTGTGCCCAGGATATTGGAGACAGTAAGAGCATGTCATGGAAACCTCTGTGCCAGACAGCTACACAGGGTGCTGGAGCCTACTCATCCTGAGCAACTTTTTGGTATCTCAGCTTGGTGATGCCAAAAGCGCAGCAACATAGGTGTCAGATTTTATAATTGTGTCTCTCTGTGGCAGATATTTCAGAACTTCCCTTAGGAGGATGCTGTTTAGCAAAAGGGTGAGGTAGATGTGAACAAAGAGCAAGGGGTTTTAGGTTTGGTTGGGTGTTATATACAACAGAGTGTTTGCTTTGTTAACCCACTCTGAGCTTACTTCACAGTGGGAATAGCTGAACTGCCTGTGCTAATGCTTCAGTTGCAGCCAGCAGGCAGAGGATCTGATGGGATTATATTTGTTTGTGTAGTTTTCTTTCTCCAAGGTATTCAATAGCCTTTTAAGCTACAAAATTAACTGAGCAAATTGAATACAAGACCATAGATCAAGAACTATTGGCTTCTAATTTAATGTGGAGGTGAACACAAGATGTATTGCAGTGTGTATGTAACTCTCCAGATTTAGACCACCTCACTATGACATCCACAGCACATTAATTCGCTGACTCAAAATGACTGAATTCATCACAGTCCTGATGTTTGGTTCCAGCTCGTGGGTGTGCCTCAGACTGTAGGTGTTTCACAGCTTTTTCTTTGTTGCCATGGCAGGAATAAATACTTCAATGCACTTGGTTTGGGGTGTTTGAGATTTTCCTGGATGTCAAATTTAACCTGACAGGTAGGACAAATTTAACCTAAAGTGTAGGATAAATTTAAGACCTGTTCATTTTTTTTTGTTGGTTTTTTTTTTTTTTTTTTTTTTTTGAAGTTGGGTGCTTTGTTCCACCTGGGAACCTCCCTTTGTTAACTGGGCATGGCAGTTTTCTCTGAGTACTAGAAGTTAAATCTTGAAAATATCCTCTATGTGGGACCTGTTTTGGTTTGGATTTTTATAGAAGTTTGATTTTTATTTTTTTCTCTCTAACAGATCTGAATTCAAGTAATTCTTGATCATCTTGGCTTTACAGGCAAAATGATGTAAACAGTGGCACTAAGCATGTAGCTTCTCTGGGAATACTAAAATCCTGTGTGAGTGCTTGCAGGGGAATGAGGATGGATATATTCTTTTCTTTAGGATGATGTTTTTGGAGTAGTTTGCCTGTTTCTGAATGCTACAAAAGCAATACAAAGAAACAACCTTCTGATGCCACCATGTATCTGAAATGGGATTCCCAACTATCCTTCCCACCAAAGCGGTGACTGCTCACAACAAAGCGCTTCAGGCAGATGCTCCACACAAGCTTCGGCTTTTCCAGCCTTGGCTGAGGCTGGAGCTGTATCAGAAGACCAAGGCTATCTTCTTCTATCAAGTCCTTTTTAAAGCTTCTCCTTGATAAGGACTTTCTCTCTCTTTTTTTGGGCAGGTCACTCAATCTTCTGTCACTTTCTCACAAACTGAAAGCAGTCCAGCAATTCTGCTTTTCTATTTATGAATTTCTATTGTCCTGTCAAAGCTGCTTAGGATCTGGCATGTCATGAGTTCACTATTGTCTTCTGGCCCCCTTGTTAAGTGCATAATTTGTTATGTTGCGGTCTGGAACAGGTCCATGTTGCACTTGCTAGTGCTTGGTCACCCTTTGTAGCACACAGGGCAGAGCTGGTACAGTCCCACAGTGGGAAGGGGGAAGAATGGCTTTACTGTGTACTGGGGATTTTTTTTGATACCAAAACATCAGATTTTCTCTCTTCTGTGTTGTCGTTTTGTGTTTTTTTTTTTTTTTTTTTTTAATCTGACATGCCAGAGGGGTTGTATAAGTAACTCATAAAGCTGATATCACCCAGGAAGAACCTGAGCTCCCACCAATTTTGAGATTGCAGGGGAAAATAGCATTTGTTTCTTGAAAAGGATACTTCTGCCTCTCAAATAACTGTGCAATGTGGGTCAGTGCAACATGACTGGCAGTCCTCTTGGGAAGGAATAAACCAAAAAATGTTACAAGTCAACACTTGTAACTTCAGGGGAGTTCATGCTTGGCTGCAGCTACAAGAAAGCCTCGCACTCTAGTTTGTTTATTGCTAGATTCCCAGTGGTGCTAGCCCTGGGATTTCAGCATCAGCCTGGGATGCAAAGGTCTCTTTCCTTCCAGGGCAGAGGCTCCTAGTGCTACCACCTCTAAGATGCCATGGTTACTGGCATATCCGGAAATCATCTCTGAGGCTGTGGAGGAGTGCACAAGGGCACATACATCTGTATGTCAGTGCCCCAGAGCTGTAACTTGCAAGTCTGCCCATAAAATGTTTGTTTGCAATGGGCTTACTGAGGTTGCGCTGGGTTTGATATGAGCTGGAGAGGAAGGGAGAGGTGGGAGCTGGTCTGTGTGGGGCTGCTCTGTGCCAGTGTGTCCAGGTGTTTTGCTATGCCTGTGGTGTTTGTGAGGGGTGTGAAAACGTTCAGACACACACTGCAAGAGGAAGGGTAGTGGGCTGAAAAGAGGGAGAAAATTGGAGACTGGAGTGGAGGAGAGAGCAGAGGAAGCTGAGGAGGAGGTTCTGGCTGTGGCCCAGAGCCAGGGCTGGTTACAGCCTCGCTAGCCAACTTGTGCTCTGAGCAGGCTCATGGCTCTACCTGTAGGCAGATCAATCTGCTATCGTATCACTTGTCCCTTGCCCTTAGCTGCTTCAGACCTTGGCTGCTCCCCGTCCACCACATGCAGTCCATGCCATGTGTCCTCATCTCCTCTTCTTCTGCCCCTTCAGCCCACTGAAGGCATGGCACTAGGACTGCTTATGAGTAAGGAAAGACTTGTGAGATTTTCTTGTGCGTATGCCCCTATGGCATTAAGACGAGCTTCCGTGAGGCAACCTGAAACCTTTTCACCTGCCACTTAAACAGAGGACCCTTGGCACTTCACTCTTGCTTTCAAACATCTGCTTCACAAAAGACAGGAGGTGGTTCCTTGACAGGAGGTGAAATGACAGTGTTTGCTGGAACCTTTGAGCTGAGCAGCCTTTGTTGGGGTTTGGAGTGGACCACGTGGACAGCCCCACTGGCTCCCTGTTGCAGCAGATCCATTTTCCAAGAGTATCTAGCTCAAGCCAAGGGAGTTCCCCCGACTGCCTGGTCTTCACTGAGAGAGCTGCACTCATGACTTTCAGGCTGGGTCTGAGCTTGTGCCAGTTGGCACTTTTCAGCTCCGAACTGTTATGATTTTCTCCAGATGGTGTGTGTGAGTTGCCATGCCCTGAGTTAGCCAGTTGCTCAGCTCAAGATCTCGCTCCTGGCGTTTCATATGCAACCATTCACAAAGTGGCCTATGGAATATGAGAAAAGGAGATGTTGGGTTTTTGTGTACTCCAAAAAGTCTGTGTTCCTGCTGACTTCAGATTTTAATCACTTCCCAAAGAATGTGTCAAGGGCAGAATAAAAAAAGAGGTTTTTGCCCCAAAGAGTTCGCAGCTGAAATGGAAGCATTCAGCTGAAAGGATGGAGGCTGGAAAGACTAATGGCAAGGAGTCAGTGATCTCAAGTTCAGATTGCAATGCCCTGTTTTTTGTTTAGACTTGGTTTCTTTGCTTTCCCTCATGTGTTTTCCTAATGCCTTCTGAAGGGGAAAAGGATGTTTGTGAGGAATGCTTGGAGGAAAGAGCTGGGAGAAGTTGGAGGAGCAACATGCAGCGCCAGGGAGGGATTGAGAACCATGGCCTGGGATGCAAGGAGCTGGTGGATGAGACCAGGGAAAGAAGCAGAAAGGTGAAAACCACTTTGAGGAAGGGAATTTGCTGCCTCTGGTGACTCCCTGTCTTGATTCTGCTTCTGCAGCATCCAGCCTCTATGTGCCCTCTGTAATCTCTTCTGTTCATCTGCTACCTCCTCCTCACCATCACTCTTGGGAAAACCACTGGGTCCCTCTCAACATGAAGCTCCTCTTAGGAGCACTTAATATCTTAAGGTTAGAAGCTCTTGTTGCAGCAGAGAAATAGTCCATTGGTAAATACTTGGCTTGCAGTGAACTGTGGGATCCCACTAGCTCAAATGGGCCTGAGTAGACAGCATGGGAGATGGTTGATGCACCATGTATGCAGAAAATTAGGATGAGCTGTCAGTGGGGAGGAAGACACGGGTAATTTGTTACTCAAGGAGTCAAAAATAGCCTTGCCTTCATGCCTGGATCTGAGGATAGTAAGTGCCTCTAGAAACACTGCACATACACAAACGCTCTTGGATATTTAGGCTTGCCAGGCTTCCCATGCTGACAAGGAAAATGGATGCATCAAGTACATACAGCTTCTCAGGAAGTAAAGTTAGCCCTTTGGGTCTTACCAGCGCTGTCCTTTGCAAAGCTAATCCCATACTAGTGGATATATTAGTGCTTTTGCTGGGCCTGGAGAGATTGGCCCTTCCTCGCTGGGTCCTATAGCTTGTGGTTTGCATGGCTTGTGGCTTGTGCCATGCCTCCCTCTGGAAGCAGCCGGGTGGTCGAGGTTTCACGCAGGTGCTATAGAAGAGCTCCTTTGGGGTGTGGGTGATGTGTTGCGCTTTCTTTCATTTTATGTGCTGATAAGCTCAGTGTAAGCAGTGGATCAAGACAATCTATTTATGGTTTCAACTGAGATCTTCCCATGCCCGAAAGGCAATCTGCCTGACTTAGCATTCCCAAGATGCTGCCAAGCACAGCAAAGCACAGAGGAAGTGCCTCCTGCCTGCATAAACAGAAGGCCGGCAGAAAAGAAAGCCAGGCTAGTGCTTTATGAGGCATTTCAGTGCTGAGGCTCTAGTTGTGTTTGGCCTAGAAGCAATGCTACAGTCCCATAAATCGGTTGTTTTCCTCTAGTGAATGCAAGAGCTGGGATTGAACCCTACAGCGTGCTGCATGCTTCATGTTGAAGGTGACTGGGGAAAGAGTAGAGGCACTGCCCCTTGCGCCCGTCTTCGCAGTGTATAAAGGAAGTCTGAAAATGTGCATGTTTTTTAAAGCTCTTCTTTCCTGTTTGCTTTTTCTAAGTAGGGAAGGAACTGGTATGGTTGTATGCCTGACTCTCTGCATTCTGATGAGGAGAATGTCAGAAGCAAACCAAAATATTTTCATTGAAAAGGGCAGAGGAAAGATTGAATTTGAAATCTCTTTAGCCTATCTGTCTTGAAGTTACGCAAGTGAGGAAAGCACCCCCTGCTCTCTTCCATCTTCCTTCTGTGCGTGCATGTGTGTGTTAAGGGTACTTTCTCCTCCTCATTGCTGAGTCTCCTGTTGTTCATCTCATCCCCACTGATTCTTTCTGGACTCCAAGAAATTTTCTGGCAACACTGAGATGAGATTTGACAGCCAAAGGGCAGGTCCCCGACATCTCCCTTCTGCTGAGACACTGCACAGGTAACATGGTGTCCGCAGTGTGATCAGACCTGCAATGTCTTTCCCCTTTGCAGCTTGTGTTTCAGGGATGTGAACTCACAGCCACACAGAAGATTTGCAGCCACACAAGTCTCTAAGGGGAATACCGTGGGTGGATTTTTGAAAAGGGCTAGTATTAATCTGACAACCTCTGCAGCTATGGATAGAGAGACGTCTGATAAAACTGCTTGTTGTGGGGCGTAGGCAGAGGAGAAGGGGTTTTCACCCCAAAGTGTATCATAAAAGATGCAGTAAAGGGTCTTGTGTCCTGATGGCTTTGTTGAAGGACTCTGTCCCTCCAATGGGGAGCACGTGTTCATTAGTATACGTAAGTAATTGAGTATGTGCTGGGCAATACAGGCATAGCCAGAACTGTGATGAAGATGATTTCTTGCATACTAGGAAGAGATTTCTTGCTCACCTCTATCGTATCTGTGTTAGAACAGACTGGCTTCTCAAGTCCTGTTCATGCTTCATCTTACCTGCATTCAAACAGTACATGTCCTCCTTTGGCAGCACGTTTGTTAGTGAGCTGACTTCTTGTGAGGCTTCCTCTCCTCCCATCTAATCCTTGATTTCGTTCTTTTTGGTCACCTTAGCTATCTCTGTCCCCTGTTGTAATTATTCTCCTTGTTGAAACATTGCAACTCAAGGGCTAAGTTTTTACACACAGTCCTTCATTTCTGTAGCTGCAACTTGCAGAGGATGTGGCTTTTATGCCCATGATGTACACCAACAGTTCGGGCATCTTGAGGGTGTGTGTGTGTGGCCTGCAGTTAGTTAGATTTGAAAAGGAGGACAGGATATGTTAAATACCTTGATCTAAAATTGATACCAATCTGTCTCTTTGGCAGCGGGCTCAAATAATATTTCCAGGCAGGTGAGGAAAGCTGCCTGATGTGGAATTTGAGTGTGATTGTGACCGACATGGATTTTGGGGCTGTTCCAAGGAGAAGACACGTATAAGTAAATCCTCTGGCAGCTCAAGAGCAGAGTGGCTTAGTGCCTGGGTAAAAGATTGCAAGAGGTGAGATCTCAAGAATAACAAAGCACCAGAAAGACTCTGTAGCGAGGAGATGCATCTGTGGAGTATGTGTCAGGCTTCAAAAATCAGCCTTTCACATGTAACTGAGCCCAGGGCTGAGATGCTTTGAGCAGTTGGCCCAATAAGTGCAGCATGCCCCAAAACAAGCTGTGCAAACGATCCTCGCGGCTTTCTGGTGCCGCCAGTACCCCCAAGCAGGAGGGACATCGTGGCCACGCAGTATGTTTACAAGTCGCAGCATCCCTGGGAAGAGGAGGAGAATGCCCAGGAGGCGTGACCTGTTTTGCAAGCATGCCGTGGAGCCTGTGGTCTTCCCTGCTTTTATACAAAAATTATTCAAAATCTCAGATGGTAAATAGAGAGGCACCTAATTCAAATGGTTGATTGTCTTTTTCTGAACGGTTTTGTTTCTGCACTGGTAGTTTTACAGTCAGGCAGAATAAGAATGTAAAGAGGAAATTACTGTCAAACAGACCTTTCTAAATTGCTGTCAGTGGCAGATGAGCCAAAGAGATTCTGTTCTTGTCAGCCTCATTCGAGTAACGTGCTGTCCTCATTCAAGGAGAGCCCTTGTCTTTTTTAGCTGTGTGTAGGTTGAACCAAATAGTAAGTCATGTAAAATGATTGATTTGCCTTACTGCAAATGATTGAAATGTGGCAAAGTGGCAGGAAAAGTAGCACGCACTGCTTGAAATGGATGAATAATGAATGGGGAAACGGTTTGCTTGTGAATTGTAGCCCCCGATTTTCAGCTGAAGTTCCAGGACTGCATCACACACTGGCCTGGCTTTGTAATGCACAGGGGGAGGGGATGAGCACAGCCATGAAGCCGGTGCACAGGCAGCTTTAGGGATGCCTGTGTCGTGCTGGCTGGCTGATTGATCACCTCTCCTCACCGTACCTTTTGCTGCATGTTTGCACATGCACAAATGCAGCAGCTATGGACGTGAGCAGCTCTGCAGCTGGGACCGCAGCCTGGATTAAACACCATGGCAGGAGGCTGCCGATTAACAAAGTATGAGTGAATGAGATTTCAGTCTTTCATCTTCTCTTACACCAAGTTTTTGGTGTCATTTTCCTGGGGCTGATGGGCTCTTTCCTTTTTTTTTTTTTTTTTCTCCCCCACAAAGGTTGCTCTTGCACCTCTCCATTCCTTGCTGTCAGTGCAGTATTAGAAGCAAAATAATAGCCAGCCTAAATCCTCAGGATGGCAAATGACTGGTGGCCTCCCGTCCCAGCAGCAGGGACAGGACTACAACGAAGGATGGGATCTCAGGACTGAAGAGCACTGGCCCAGATTCAGATGCCCTAATTCCCACCTTTGTCTCTGTCTGATGTTTGCAATTGGCAGATGCTGCTGAAAGCTGTGGGTCTTCCCACAGACCACACCAGGCTGGGAAATTGGGCAGAATTTAGGTCAGCTGAACCTGGGCCAAACTGTGTCTAACTATTCATTTGATACGGTTCATCCCTTTGAGGATGCATCTTCCTGCCTGAGAGCATGGCATCTGCTTCCTGGTGGGGGTAAGAGAACAGGCTCTTCTTGGTCAGCAGATTTTCTTCAGCTGGATGGAAAACCAGTCCTGCCCTGGCCTAGGGGACACAAAGGCACAAATTGGGAGCAGCGAGCCAAGAGACGTGCATGGGCACAAAGAGAATTGGGCGAGATGATGTATCAGCAATGATCTCTGCTTATTCCCAAGTGGCAGTCTCTGAGTCTTTTCTGTCATCAACTTTTTCAATGGTAATTATACTTGAGAAAAATAATCCTTAGACATTTCCTCACACTTTCATTTGGGGTACATAAGATGCTTTGTGAAGATAGGGATCATCATCTCCATTTGCAGGTGGCAAAACTGAGGCCTTCAACTCTTACGGTTCAACCAGGCAACATTGATGCTGCCACAGACCCGTACTCCCACAGAGACAGTTCTTGTATCCTTGTCCAGGTCCATCTACAGCTCACCTTTCTGGGCTGGAAACAGTTAAATTGCAAAGCTTCTAAGGACAAAAATACATGCTTGAGGTCTGCAAACCTCATTGGAAAAAGTTTGGTTTAATTTTAGCAGTGTGCTGCAGGCAGATCCTGAGGTTATGGTCCAGGATTTCCAGGGATTAAGTAAAGTAGGGCACAAATTACCTGGGTCATGGAAGGTCACCTACCGCTATAGACTTATTTCATATCCCTCTGTGCTCCGCTCCCGTTAGAGCTGGTGCCCTGAAACTGTGGGAACACAGGACATTCTGTGTCAGCCCACCACCCAGGACAGAAACCCATTTCCCCAAAATAGTTTGGAAACATAAAAAACCTGACTTTTTTCACTGAGCTTCACTGAAACAGTGGAGGAAGAATTTGGGAAGGGCATCCGTTGTGGTGCTGGCTCTTGGTTTGAGCTTGCTGTATCCAACCATGTCTGCTGAGAAGGCCAAGCTGTTTCAAGAATCGTAGAATCATAGACTAGTTTGGGTTGGAAGGGACCTTTAAAGGTCATCTAGTCCAACCCCCCTACAATGAGCAGGGACATTTTCAACTAGATGAGGTTGTTCATCTGACCTGACCTTGAATGTTCCCAGGGATGGGGCATCTACCACCTCTCTGGGCAACCTGTGCCAGTGTTTCACCACCCTCATCGTCAAAAATTTCTTCCTTACATCTAGTCTGAATCTACCCTCCTTTAGTTTAAAACCATTACCCCTTGTCCTATCACAACAGGCCCTACAAAAAAGTCTGTCCTCATCTTTCGTACTCTTCTGTTGAATGCAACCTCTCGCTGCTGCAGCATTCATCACCACTCAGCAGAGAGGAGATGACACCCGGCCCTTCAGGTGCCTCCTCACATGGAAGCAGCTTTGCGTCCAGCTCCGGTTCTCGGCAACGACCTCCCTCGTCTCAGAGCTCTCCCTTGATGGAGGCTCGTTTGTGTCCCTCAGCTCTCACCCAGCCTTCAGCCCCTTCAGGAAGATGCTCTCAAAACACTGTGGCTCAATCGGTTAAACGCGTTTTTGTATTCTGCAGAGCTGACACGGGCCAGAGACTTACGTTGTAGGGTCTTGTCCACCTTGCAGTATGTTGCTGTGCTGCTAGCAATATAGCAGCAGCAGGTGGCAACTTGTGGCATGCTGCCTGTGTGAATATGTACTCAGTTTCTTGGCCAGATTCTGGACTGAGCTCCGACCTGCCACAGCTCCACTCTTATCAACACCCTCTCCAGTCAGTATAAAGCTAGCTCATACACGGCTCCATGGGCTGCAGTTGTGCTGCTGGTTGACTGATCTGCAGCCGTCCCTGTGAGTGTGTTGTGCGCTGGCTTGGAAGGAGTTCCCCGAACACTTAAATAAATGGGGACATCAGTAGCGCAGAGCAGCAGGCAAGGAGAGGATGTTGGACAGGCCAGCTGGAGTGTGTGAAGGCAAATGGAGGAGATGGGAGGGAAAAGAGGCCTGGAAGGTGGCTACATTTGTCTAGACAGTGTCTGTAACTTTTTTTTTATTATTTCTTTTTTCTTCTCAAAGCCTAGCCCATACTGGACATTACAAATGAAAGTGCGTTCTCTGGGTTGTCAGTGCAGCCTTGGCTCCCACCCTGATCTCGCGGGGCACTCCTGAGGAGAAAGCCTGTAAGGCAGCACTGAGAGACTTCTCTGTGCTCCTCCCTTGCCTTTGGTGAGGCTGAAGAGGAGAGGATTTGGGCTGAGTCCTGCTTGGGAAGAGGCTAAAGAGCTGTCACCCCTAAATCCAAGATATACAGTTGCTTGTAGTTAAGCTGTGGAGGCAAAGTGCCTTCACAGCTTTTCGTTCTCTCCTTCTCCTCGGTTTCTGTCCGTCCTTTGCAGGCTCTCCCTGCCCTTGTGGCTCTGTCCTGCAGGAACACGTCAGCTGAATCCAGCCTGTGTCTTTCAGTGGTGGCTCCCGAGTGCTGTCAGGGTCCCCGGCAAACAGCCCCCCGTGCCATGGGGCAGGAGGGCAGGGGCCTCTGGAGCAGCCCGTTGCAGCCTGGCCCCAGCCGGGACCCGCGGCCCCTCCTGGGGCTGGGCCCAGCCCTGCGGCCAGGCAGGGCTGCAGCCGCCACAGAGCTGGCACGTGTCAGAGACGGCAGCCCAGCGGGTAGGGGCACTGTTTGTTTTCAAGATGAAAATAATTGTGCACCTTCTATGGGACGTGGAACGTTTTTCACTTCAGCTGCCTCACAGGGCTGACGCTGGGCTGTGTTGGCTTGATAGCTGTCAGTCATAGTGGTTTATGTGTCACTTAGCAAATTTCATCAAGGGTTTTGAGACTGGTTGTGAGGACTGTGTTGGCAAAAGCAATCCTGTTTAGTTGCCCAAAACTCAACCTCCTCCTGTCCGTGCCAGCTTGGAAGGTACTGGGGCAGCACCCCTATTAACACCTCCAGCAGCCTGAAATACTTGGGTGTATGTATGCTTTTGCTTGGCCCCTCTTCTGCAGCTCAAGAAGCCCGTCTGTGTCTCTCATTTTTTGTCTGTATCATTTTCTCTTGTTTTTCCACTGTCTTTTGCACTTGCACAGAGCACGATTCAGTGCTTTTCATTACGGACACCCCCCCCATTTCTGAGATGCGAGGTTTCTTGACCCACCAGTCAGCAAAACCTCTCCAGAATTGTCCAAAGCCTTGCTGTTCTCTTGTCTGGGATGGATTTTCGCTCAACAAGAGAGCATTCCTCATAATTGAATCACTTTAATGCTTAATTAGAAAAATTCTGTGTTTCCTTGGGGAAGAGTGGAATGTACTGTAGCTGAGGGCAGGCCGGGCATGCTGTGCTTCATCAGCCCCACATGGCATCCCCGTGGAAATGCAGCGTAGGAGAGCAGAGCTCTCCAGAAATGCAGGCTTTTTCTTGCTTTTTTTCTGCCCTCTGTTCTCTGGGGCAGGATAGGAGACTTGGGAAGCTTACAGTGAATTTGGCTATCTGAGGTAGCGGCTGGATTGCAGTCAGACGCCTTGCAGCCCATGGGGTCTCCTTCCTTGGTTGTCCTGATTTGAGCAAGAGGTAGATTTTCATTTTAGAAAAAAGCTTTTATTCTGTCAGGCTCATGAGAAAGCTCCTTACACTAAGTGTGTATAAAATAATTAAGGACTGAATAAAGAACAATAAAAATTAATTTCCTTGGTTAACGCACTTGCCCTAGAGTAAACAAACTAAATGCTAGTCACTATGGTACTTTCAGGTTCTTTCCACAAGTAGCAGCTCAGGCCAGCATGTATAGTGTTCTTTTTTCCAAAACCCCACACATCTTACAGGAATAATCATGCTGCAAACTTGCGCTCGTTCATTTTCTTTTTCCTGAGCTCTGCTGTAACTTCTCAAGGATCTTCCAAACCCTCCAAAGCGATGTCTTTGAGACTGAAAGTTGGTCTCAGTCTGTTGCTTGCATTGAGTATGTTTGGTACTGCCTCCTGCATTTCCCCCTGGACAGCTTTGGCCAGAAGTCTCTCTTGCCATTTCTAGAGCTCAGAGCCAGTCCCAGAAATCCAGCACTTGATCTTTGTTCAGAGTCAGCGCCAGGGAAACTCTGCCTCTGCAATACTCCAGTAGCAAGAGCTGGATGTTGGGACAGTTACTACAGGACCTGAACACAGTGGTTGCTAAAACAAACTATTGCTTTTCATCAGGTTATGTGGGTAGTGCTCTGTAACACTCCTCAGCCAGGGGATTTCTTCTTACCTGGAAATCCCAGGCAGCTCAGGCATCTCAGACCTCTGTCTCAGCTGCCAGGCTGAAAGTGAGAGCTATCTTTTCAGCCTTAGTCCATACTAATTCCTATTAAGCACCAGCCACTAGACTATACCTTTAAAGCTCAAACCTTTGTCCAAGCCAGAAAATTAAATACTTTTCAAATGACCTCCACCACTTAAAATGTTCTGAATACTTAAAACAATGAAAAAACCCACCAGGACACTAAACCGAAGCATAAACCTGCAACAAGAGCTGTGGGATGCTCGTGTAACATCACTGCAGCCCTTGTATATTTGCAGCCTCCCAGAGAAGACCCTACCTGTCCTGGGCTAACAGGGAGAAAATGTAAATTTCTTCTTGTGTGTAGCCCTGGTGACCTGGGGAAATCAAGAAAGTAAAGGATAAATACCAGGAGGCCTGGTCTTTCTCCAGTGGTTTCCAGCCAAAGAGCTCGCAGTGCTTACCAAACATGGATGAGGTCTGGTCTGCCTCCTGCTATGCTGAGGTTGGAGACCAGCAGCCAGAGCCATGATGAGGAATGACACCCAAGGGCAGGGGCTCAAAGGTAGCGATCCCTGTCTTCCAGAGCAGAGGCATCCTTAAATTCTCTGGGTCCTGCTGAATTTTTTTTTTTACCATGGGGTTTTATATAACTCAGTGTCAGGTAGATGTCGAAATATAGTCAGAAAAGCAGGTATTACCATCCCAGTAGGGAGCCTGGGGGAGAGATGCCAAACCCAGAGGTGGCAGGTGCTGAGGATTTCAAACAGTGACGACAGCAGCTCTGCTGGCTGCCACTCAGCTGGGGCATCACAGGTCTTTCTGCTTTTCATTGTCATGGTCTGAAAATAGCTCCTGGCTAACACGCTCCCAACATGAAGTGATGTGCGGGGCTGAGTGCTGCGAGCTGGTGTCAAGAACTGTGCGGAAACCAGTGTAGGAGCAGACCAAACCGCCTATTCTGACTCCATTCCCAGAGTCTAATATTAGCTCACCTGCAGGTATGACAGCCCTTCTGGCAGGCAGCCACGAGGCTTTTTTCTTCTCCCCCCCCCCCCGACTCATATAGTTCCCTTACGGCAGTGACAGCCCAATTATCCCAGCTTTTCCCATCTTCTCTGCTCCTGTTGACTTGGCTTGTGCTGAAGTGTTCTTGGGGGAAGATCAGTGTGTTTTAGCAGATGGACGAAGGCTGAAGAGCAAATTGTTTTAATCAACGTCCCCTTTTTTTGGGGACACTGAGTACTTACTGAAGTGGTAAAACAGCATCCGTAATTTCACAAGGCAGCAGGCTTGTCTCTAAGGAGCTTCTGTGTTTTTTTGGATGCCGTGGATACGGGCAATTAACTTGCAACACAAACTTGGCCTTTCCCCAAGGGCATTTATACTTGCTGCCTGTTCTAGAATATGTGGGGGATCCACAGATTGCATATGCCAGTGGGTAAAAAAAGGACTGACTTCTTCAGTCCTTCTGGGTGTTGTGCTCCTCTGGTCCTGATGCCAGGGACAATCAGGTTGCTCAGTGGTGTTGGGGACCATGAGTGGTGGTCCCATCTTGCTAGCTAGCAAGGTGGCCGTTTGAATGCAGTGATGTAGGTGGTATGGCAAGGCAAACATTTTCCCCACTGAATACAAAGGTGGAAAACTTGCTTCCTGCCCCAGCTGGCTGATGTGGCTCTTTCCAGGAGCGATTCTTCACTCTTCCAAAGAGGGCTCCACAGTAAGCTTCATTTGGTATGGGCTCAGGAGTGAGCAGAAGTGAGTCTTCTCAAGATGAGAACAAACAGAGATTCCTTTCCATGGATGTGATCAGAATCTGGCTCACTTGATAGGAGTTTAAAACATGGTTTAGTTTGTGTATTCTTAAACATTGCTAGTGGAGGTAGTGGATTCTGCTAAATATGTAAGCTGCTGTATAGTAGGTGATTCTGTTTTGGTTTGTTTGTTTTTTTTATACTCTGTGGATAGGTGGGGATCCATGGGCCATGAAAAAAAAGCCACTGGCTGGCAGTGCAAGGAGACAGGCAGGCAGCTAGGAGGGTGGAAGCCCGATGCACCACTCTGTCTTTAGCAGCTGTTTCCCCAAAGGACATTATTGCACTGCTAAGAGGCAGCCTGAGAACCATCCTGTCTGTGCCCAGCCTGAAGGGCAGTCCAGACTCCCTTCCTCTTGGAGGTGACAGTGTAACAGAATACTGATGTGATACATTAAGGTATGCCAAGACTCTCAGAAAGGGAAAGATTCATTCCCTTTTTTTGACTTGACTGCAGTGCAGGCAAACGTCCAGCGAACACAACACACCTCCAAAAAGGACAGCGCCACAGATGTCAGCCAGTGCCTTGTACCCCCACGCTTTCGGCTGCCCAAGGCAGCCCAGGCAGGCCGTGCCTGGAGGCCCTGGGAGAAGCAGGTGCCTTGGAGCGATTGGGATGGTTTTGGGGCATGCGCAGACACCCACCGCTCCTGGTAGTGTTAGCAGAGTCTTAGCAGCATGGTGGGAATTAGCATGTGGGCTAATTCTTGTGGTCCCTGACAGGAATGAAATAATTTTTGTCAACCCACTTGCCTTTTCTCCCATCCCTTCTTATTGCCACTCTGCTTGTGGGAAGATTCCTCAGGTCAGGAAACTAAGACTTGAAGACTCTAATGGGTCATATCCCAGCAGGGCTACTCCTACTCCATTCCCATAGCTGGGTGTTTGAGCTGTTTGCCTTGTATGTATGTATGTATGTATGGCTAGAAGGGGGACTAAAACCCAGGAAAAGCTGCTTGCAATTCAGTGGCAATATGAATTGTGAAGCACCAATGGCTTTTCTTTACATGAAAGAAACTGCATGCAAGGGAAATTGTTAATTATCACTCCACACATTTTTATTGCTAATGATTTGGGTTGTTCTGAGTGGCAATAGGAACTGTCTGTGGGTGTGTGGGTGGATAACAGATACTTACGAGATGTTATAATTTATATTCCTGCTTTTGCTTGGCCAAGACTGTCATGGATATTCTGTTTGTCACTGGCTCCTGTAACAGTTAAGCAAGGCTGTCATTTGTGCTGCGCTGGGTTTTGTAGAACAAGAAAGAAAATTTCCAAACTTGCCTAAGGAGTTGGTCACCCGGTGACAGCCATAGGGATTGGCATTGTGGAAGATGTTTGCTCATTTATAGAGCTGAAAAGCTGTATCTGTTTGGCCTTCTGTATATCTGCAGTATCAAAGATATTAGCTGCAGGTTGTACTTGATCCCATTGTTCCCCCTCTCTAAGACAGCACACCTGGGTACTTCAGTGGCGTGGGCCTTTTTTCCCCATGGCCCCAGTGCTGGGGAAGATGCTTTGCACCTTTTCTTTCACTCTGCACCCTCCTGTGCCTCGGAGCTGCCTTCACCTCCTCCTGCCACAAATGCCTGCAGCCAATGTGATGCAGAAGCACCCCTCTGAACACAGCCCATCTGTCATAGCCATCGCTCAACCCCTATGCTGCTGCCATGGCACACTGTGGCAAAAAACACATGGTTCCTCTCTTCTCTCCTGTATGTTTATAGAATGCATCAAGACTGAAAGGAGCTGCAAGAACACCCTGAAAATGTCCTCTGTGGACTGGGTGTCTGGCCCCACTGTCACTGGGGGACTGCAGCTCACCAGGGCTTTGAGCCCCCACTGAAAGGGGACATCAACAAAGGAGCCTCATGGGGGGTGGGGGGAAAGGGCTTTTCTGCCTGACACCCTCCCCTTTCGACTTAATTTGTAGGCATGGCTGGTTTGTGTATATGCACTTAAACAGTTGTCAGGGTGTGCTTCTGCATCACTGGGAGGAAAGGAAAAAGTGGTGGAGGGGGTGAAATGTACCCACCACCCCAGCTCCATGTTGGGTTGCTACTGTTAAAATATGACTAATGCTAAAAATAATTCTGGTGTTGCTATAGAAACTTGCAGTGTTGCTACGTGTGAACCTGGAGAGGATTGTACCCTCCTCATACCTTGTTTTTCTGTTCCCCTCAGCAAGGCTCACCGCCAAGCCGGACAAGCACAGGCACACCAGACTTCACCTGCTCCTTTGCACAGCCGTGCTGCATTGTCACAGCTGCTTTTGCTGTGTCACGGGATGGGACGGAAGGTCACTATTTAACCTATCCTCTATCTGTCCATCCACTTCTGTTTCTTCCAGCTCCCTCTAATACAGTCTTTGAGTCCATGGCTATCTGGTTTGTCGGCTGCCTTCTGCTCCTTCCTTAGGTCTGGTGTGGCTTTGGGCAGTGCACGCAGGGAGTGAGAGGAATGGGTCCCCTTTTTGCTCTTCCAGTGCCTTGCCTGGCCCTCCTCAATGCACTGCCAGGTTTTCCTTGCTTTCCATCTGTAGTGGAGGAAGAGAATTTGTTGTAAACTTCCTTCGGATCTAGAGATGAAAAGGGCTTTTGTGTTTGTTAACTTTTTAATGGTGCCCCAATCTGCCATCCCCATCTTCCTGTCCCTCCCAGTTTTGGTAGCTAATTTGCAGGAAGCTGAAGTCTTCCAAGCTTTGTAGAAGAAACCAACCAAGGGATCAGTTTACATTTTCCAAGCTGGAATGACAAATGCTGGAAACTTTCGTTCAGTTTGAAAAAGAAGCTGGGATTAACCCAGAGACTGAAAAATCACAGCCCCTGAAGGCCAGTCTGGCTCCTATACAAATTACCCTCCAAGGCAGGGTGAAGCTTTTCCCCCAATCCTGCCATAGCTTTTTCTTAGCTTCATTGATCACTGCAGCTGGGTATTTAGGGAAGAATGATGATCTCTTGTCTCTGCTCCAGATTTACAGCTTGTCCCAAACATGAGGTGGAGTAGAGAGCATGGACTGTGCCAGCTCTTGTGCTCAGATTCACTGTCATGAGAGTATCTCACAGCGGTGACCTGGGAATGATGCAGAGGAAAGCAGAGAGAGAAGAATTTTTGTTTCCCAGGAAAAAGAAAATCTTCTTTTAAAATCCCTTTCAAGTCTGTTGCTTTGAAAGCGTTTTTCTTGCCATGTGAATTTTAAATGGGTTTTAGGATTTTCTTACCTCAGACCTGAGGGTTTGCATCCCTCTAGCACTGATGCAAGTCAGTACCTGGAGGTGATTCACAGCAGCAGAGGGTCGCCAAATTTGGCAGACTTCTGGAGACCTTCAAGTCCTACCTCTGCTCAAAGCCATGTCAGCAAGAGCTGTGCTTGTGAGATAAAAGCTGCCCCAGCCCAGGGGACAGAGGCACAAGCGTGATGAGAAATGGGATCCATGCTGCTAGAATTGACTTTTTGGACATGGACACATTTAATCAGACCTTTAGATATCTACAGATGGTAGTTATGACCAGGGGATGGATATACCTTCACAAACAAGGTTTCTTACACCGCTGAGCACAGTTTAACATCTTCCATTTAACAATGCTGCACTGAATTAGACAAAGTGCAGAGCCAGCGCATCTTCCTTTGGTTTTGTAAATATTTATCTCAGTCTTTCCATTCTCTGAAACACTGTATTAGTCTTTGCAATGTATGAGAGAGCTTGCTGAGCTGGGGACCAGCAACTGGAGCATTAGCTGGGTGATGGAGGGGAGAGAGCTTTCCCCAGCTCTGGCCGAGGCGAGGACCCTGCTCTGAAAGCACTTGTGACTTGTTTACATCCGCAGCCCATTTCTCTATAAATTAGGCTTTTGGGGCCAGTCCACGTGGTGTCATACTGGGAAAACCATTTCGGCTATCACCCTTCCAGCGCTGGAGAGACAAAAAGGGCCTGCTCGCTGCCAGGCTAGGGAGGGCTGGTTTTTTCTGAATTGTTTTTCTGCAGAGCAGCTCCTCTACCAATACCCAGACTGGTGAGGGTGCCAGAGAAGGGTTAAGAATAGAAAGAGAGATGAGGCAAGCTTCTGGGAACTTCCCCTCCCACCGAGACACAGGAACATATGTTATTCTCTGCCCCTTTGGCAAACACGGACAACGCGACTCTCCCCACCTACACGCGCTTGCCAGCTGGTCGTCTTTCTGTCTGTCTTTCAGCATCAAGCTGGTCGAACCTGCCCCACAGCCGCTCCGCCAAATCCTTCTCCTGGCTTGGTGCCACCTTGTTCCCTGCCTTTCTGCAGGGGAGAGAGGGTCGTTCCCTCCACAGGGAAAGATCCCACGAGCTTGATGTTGCAGTGTAAAAGGCTGCACGGTGCAGAACAGGTTGTGTCCTGTCCCATCTTTGCATTAGATGGATTGTACACAGTGCTCTTTTGTTTAAAACTTGGCAACTCGGTGTTGCTTGCAATAAGAGGAGCTTTGCTGTTGAACCATCAAATAGTATGGTTAAATATCAAACTATGATTTGGCTTGTCCAAACATCATTGAAGATGGATGGAGTCTTGTTTAGGATGTGGCTTGATGAACCAGAATCCAAAGATCTAACATGTTTTGTGGTTTTTAATGTGACTATTGGGTTGATTTTGATCTTCCGTCTTGTGAAGTCAGTGAAAGTAGGATCCAGCCCTTTTGAATTCAGTGAAAGTAGGGTCCAGCCCTTTTGTCATGCTTAGGGCAAGCAGATGTGGATAAAGCAGGAATGAGTCCAGACCTATGAATCAACCTTGACCCGAATCTGTGGAGAAGTCTGAAACAAAAAAAAAAATAAACTAGGTTGGCTTTTCTTTGTTATTTTCATTTTCATAACCATCTGCAATTTCTGATGTCAAGCTCCTGACAGACACTGCCCTGTGGGAATTCCAGTCTGACTGGAAGTAGGAGCTAAATCACAAGGAATTTGTTCACAAGATTTATGGCCAGTGGTACGATGCCAACGATTTCATCGCAGTAGTATCTAACGCTCACATGCCTAGTATTTTGAGTATGCATAGTAATTAATACACAAACATAAGTAGGGTACGGACTGAACAGCTGAGAATGAATCTCAACTCCTTGGCTGAAGTTGTGACACACAGGTTCTGACTTAGTCTCTTAAGTACATAACTGGGACATTTTCATCTGGATGGAGAATTGGGAACTCTAGTTATAACTTGAGCTCTGCCTATTTCTCCTGCTGATTGCTGGAGGAAACCCAAAAGGTACAGAATCGGATTTCCTTCCAAGGACTTTGGACCATTGGACGGTCTGAACGTCCTAAATGTAGGATGGAAAACTCTATGAGAACCAGCTCTCTCGTGGTATCCCAGTGCTTGGTGTCATTGTCCCATGTAAGTATAAATAAGCCCTTCCAGAAGGCTTGATTCAGGTTTAATTCCAAAAGTGGCCCCAGGCCAGTAAGTATTTCTGTTGGGACAATTTCTACTGTATTTTCTGGAAAAACTTTCCCAGCTTTAGTACTTACCAGATACCAGTTTCACCAATCAGTAATCCTGGACTCCTCCAATCTGTTGGCCTGCATTACGACACAGGTTACTACTTTGGCAAGGAGGACATTGCTGATGTGTCATTCTAGCACAGAGTTTCAAAGAGAGGAAGGAGTGTTTTGATCTGAGGGAACAGGGCTGGCTTTCCTACAGAACTTCATGTGCTCTCCGTATTTCACGTAGGTAATATATATGTATACTCTCTTTGCCTCAATTTTCCATTTGTAGTTTGGATGTACAAACACATTGCTTCTATCATACTTCATCAGTCGTCTTTAATTAGCTGGTGAGATCTTCAGGATAAAGACATCTAGCGCACAAGGCAGCTCCAGTACATTTAATGAATAATAACAAATGCAGGTTCCCAATTTTTTTTTCATCCTCATTTACAAAAGAATGTGCTATTAGCTGTGTCAGCAACCTGCCCTACGCACTGCCGCAGGGACAGGGGGCCCAAATGGGCTTAGCCACTGCAGCCTGTGCCACAGGCTTGGGATAGACTCTGTAGCAGTGTGGGAGTGCTTGTGTGGGCTAACATCACTTCTTTGTGGACATGAAAAGGGGGTGGTGTTCTCACTGGTGCATACATTCAAACTTTGACCTGTGGTGGTTCCAGATTTTATGTGCTATTATCCTGTCTGCATCCTACTGTATGGAAACAGAGAGGTGCTCTTGCGTACTGTAGGCAGTAATGTGATGTAATAGTTACAAGTCAAGGCTGAGATATCTCAGCTGGGTCTCTTGTCTCTCCTGGCACTGGGTTGTTTGTTTTTCTTGGGCTGCTCTATTTCACTGCGTATCAGTGTCGTGGTTTAACCCCAGCCGGCAACTCAGCACCATGCAGCCGCTCACTCACTTCCCCCCGTCAGCTGGACGGGGGAGAGACTCGGGGCAGTGGCGGGGGAAAAGTAAATATCGTGGGTTGATGTAAAGACAGTTTAATAGGGCAGAAAAGGAACAAAATAATAATAATATGACAATAATAATGATAAAAGAACTGGAATATACAAAACAAGAGAGGCACAATGCAATTGCTCACCACTCGCCAACCGATGCCCAGTTAGCTCCTGAGCACCGATCCACCCCAGGCCTACTCCCCCGGTTTATATACTGGGCATGACGTCCCATGGTATGGAATACCCCTTTGGCCAGTTTGGGTCAGCCCTCCTGGCTGTGTCCCCTCCCAACATCTTGTGCCCCTCCAGCCTTCTTGCTGGCTGGGCCTGAGAAGCTGAAAAATCCTTGACTTACTCTAAACGCTACTTAACACACTGATGTTTTCAGTTGTTGCTATCAACATTATTCTCGTACTAAATCCAAAACATAGCACTATACGAGCTACTAGAAAGGAAATTAACTCCATCCCAGGCAAAACCAGGACAATCAATTATCAACCAGAGAAAGGGGCTCAGGGATGCTCAGGGAATGCTTTGAGATCAATAGCAGAAAGCTTTCATGTCTTAGGAAGCAGTTGCATTAAAGTGGTAATTCTTGGTGTTTAAACAGGATCTGATGACAGATGGGATTAAATGCAAAGCAGCTTGTTACAAGGTCTTAATAACTGTGACAGACCTGGGGAAAGTGGTGTGGGGTGTGTAAGTGATCCAGCGAAGGCAGAAGCACATCATGCTGGATGACAGCTGATAGCATTGCCCAGGAGGGAGATAAGATTATTTTGCAAGAAATTGCGTGAGTGTTTTGGGGAGAAGGGAAGAGGGAAAACAAAAACAGAGGAGAACTTGACATACCCACTGTTCTGTCATCTAACAGAGCTTGTCCTGACGGCACATGTTAGTGCTAGATAACGTGGCCACTAAAGGTAGGGGGGAAAATGTCAGTGTTATTGTCGGGCTGGGACTAAGAGAACAAGAGACTCTTCTTCCTGTTAGACCTGGGGATCGTGGAATTTGCAGGTTGAAAACCAGTGAAGTTGTCATCTCCTTCATGTGTCTTCCCTTGTCCTCGCTTTTTCTTGCAGCATCTCCCTGGGGGTGAGGAGGGGGTGTCCCTCAGAGCTGAAAAAACTGGCTCCATGCTCTGTGGAGAGCAGTGGCAGGGCTGTACACTTGCAAAGACGCTGCCGTGCAGTACAGAGGCATGCGGGGATGCACCTGCCTGGTTTTGCTGAGGAAGAGGCTCATGGGGGTGGAGGTGTTGGCTTGCTTGCCTGCTTGGAGGGATCCCCTCTCAGCTCCACAATTTCTGCTGTCAGAGAGGGAGGAATCACAGTGGCTCACACAGGCAATAGGATTTATGTGTGTCTGGAGCATTCACACCTGAGTGATAAATGCAGAGAAAAAAAGGCCATACACAAAGCTTAGAGATAGGTGAGAGAGAAAGAGTCCTCTGCTCCCAGTGGAATAAAGTTGGGTGGGATAATGTTGTGCTGGAGAAGAAAGGACCAGCATTTCTGAAGGGTAGAGCTGATAGATTTCAGGTGATTGCAAGGCTTCTTTCTTTACTCCTCTGCTTACCCTTGCTGTTGACAGTAGCACACTGATAAGGCTGCAGAAAGGCACCATTGTCTCACTAAATCTCATGTCAATGAAGTGAATGTCATCAGTAGTCCTTGTTTGGACCCAGTGCCATTAATAACCATAGAAGAACTTGATATAGTCTTCCAGTGGGCTTGTGAATAGCACAGTTTTGGTTCCACCACAACAGTCTGAGCTTTAAGGAGCTGGGGTTTGCAATGACCCATAAAACAGCAGGTCCATCATTGAAAATGAGTCTGTGATTGGGTGTGGTTTGACTTGCTAATGTTTTGGCCTTTTGTAGCTGCCTCAGGATGCAGCCTGGTGGCTATGCTGCTACTCTAGGCTTGAAACATGTCCATGATCTGTGCTAGGGTCATCCCAAACCCATGTGAAGCAGGGCTGCATCAGCTAGCTTGCAGGGGGCTCACAGGTTGCTCCTATGATACAGAGAAGAAGACAGCTACCTCTGCTTTTAAGGTGAAATTGAGTTTTACCTAAGTAACAGAACCCATTTGGTAGAGTGCATCCTTTATCTAAGAACATCCAAGATGGAGCCCATGGTTCCTGTGAGCTACGCTTGTGTGCCAAAAGAAGAGGTGGCACTTCAGCTGAGGTCCCAGATGTATTCTGCTTCTTCATAAAATAGGATTTAGTTAAAATGTTGATCTGCAGCTACCTAATTTTAGCAAGTCTGGAGTCCTAAGTGCTGGGGAGCTTCAATGACTGAGCACAGCAGTAAGTGAATTGGCTCTAAGCCTTAAAGGCTGCAGGGATCTGTCCTTATATATAGCCTCTATCTATGTGTATATATGTATATATATTTTTTTTTTAATATGCATATATGCTTATATATCTTTTTAGGTCATTTGAGATACTTCCTAGTCTATGGCAATTCCTAAAAAGAAGTTGTACAGCCTTCAGCCTACTGTTAAGGAACAGATGATCTTCTTGTGTCAGGGTTATTCTCTTCCCTAGCCAGGTTGCTTTCATCTTCTGTATTTCTTACATAGGGAATTTTTTTTCCTCTCATCCTATATTCTGCTGAAGACAGCTACACAGAACTGGAGACTCAGTTGATCTTTTTGCTCATTTCCACCCACAGAAGTCTGTCTTTTAACATCCTAAATACCTTGGTAACAAGATCATGGGTCTTGATTTGAAATGAATCTTTAAAAGTTCTTTTTTTCCTCCCTTTCCTTTTCCACATCTGAATACCATCACAGAGGTAAAGATACGTACCTTCACCCAAAAGACTGAGAGGGTTTCACAACCCATGTTTCCTTTGTTCTCTTTCCTAACAGGGAATTTTATCAGGTTTCTTCTTCCCCTCAAAGTCTGGTAATTCAAAGCACTGGAGTGAAGGAGAATATCTGCTTTTTGCTCTCATTCAAAGCACAGTGAAGCTAGTGTAAAGCCTGGCATTAACTTCAAGGGGTGCTAGCTCAGGTCTGCAGCTGTGCGGGTTTTATCCCACTATGAGCCCTGGGCATCTGATGGGGCCATCTGAGAGCAACTCTTTCTGCTCAGGGGAAGTTGTCCTTGCTGCTCAGTCCACCATGCCACCTATCAGATCAGAACCTCCTTCCCAACAGGCAGGTCTTCACACCCTGCAGCGGCACGGCAGCCAGAGTGGTGGCCGGCACAACCTTAGTCCTTTTCTTTGTGCCATGCTGGAGCTCACGACCTTTTGCCAGTCTCCACAGCAATGCTTTCTGAAGTCCTGGCAGGGGATTAGGGATAAATATGTGCAGAAATGGGGTTTCTTTTGATGGATGAAGAGCTCTCTTACTAGAAAGCAAGTAAAAATAACACAGACAATAATCTGTAAAGTGCTCTCTGAATTTAGGTCTGGATTTTTAGACCCTCAACAGACGGTCTAAAAGGTATGTCAACTTCATATGGCTGTGTGGTTCTGGCAAATGCATGTGTATGTTAAATGCAAGTTACTGTATGCATGGGCTTTGGTGATTTCATTGCTATTTGTTTGCTTTGAGAGAGCATGGCTTTCTTTCCATGTGATTAGTGCTTTAAGGTGATTTGAAGTGGGTCTCCTGACCATAGCTTCTTGTTTGGAGGTTTCCAACCCAAACCTGGCTTGAACACCTTGAAGGTGGCAGTGCAGAATCAAGTCAGTGCTAGGTTAAATGATTGGACTAGATGATCTTATAGGTCTTTTCCAGTCTAAGCAATTCTATGATTCTATGAAATACGGAGCAGGCTGGAGCGTAGTGATGTGGGAAAGGTCTCAATAACAGGCTAACATTGTGAGATGCATACAGCAAGATTTGTATAGGGCCAGGAATTTATGCTGTACCAGGCAGAGAGGGGCATAAAAATACCAGGATCACTGACACAGAGACACACTCTCAAATAACAGAAAATATCCCTGTGCAACAACAGGCAACCTAGGGTTGCAACTGGATGTACAGGTGTTTGTAGGGCTAAAATCTGAACATCATTAAACCAGGTGCTTGGTGGATCATAATATTGTAGGGTGCATGATGCAATTACATAGTTTCAAGCAAACCTTCCTGACTGCTTTGCACAATTGTATAGATCCATGAACTGAACCAGGAATTCTTGTTTTACCATAAAGTGACTAAGGCTCATGAAAAGAGAAGGTAGGATCAGCCATTCATGGGGCTGCACAGGCACTCAAACATCCTATATAGGCAATGAGTCAGGGATATCAGTAACATTGCAAAAATATTTGTCTTAGTGAAGAAACCACAAATGGTCTGAGATCATCTAGTACCAGCTCTCATTGCCCTGTAAAATCCTATGGTTCATAAGCAGTGTCAGATGTGACTAAGGCAGCGAGGTGATGAGTATCTCTGCCTAGTGTCCCCCAGGTAACCCCACGCTTTTGGAAATTGCCAGCAAAATCTGACTTAATGAGCACAAAGTCCTTCTGGACGAGGGTGTGGGGGGAAGATTTCTTGCTTTTCCAGATTCTTCCTTCTCTGTCACAACAGCTGTGAGCTTTCTGTGCCTTAGTACTTACTGTGCTATCAGACCAAGAAAAGGCCCAGTCTGCTACCCTCCAATGTAGCTAGCAGATATCCAAATGGGAGGTCAGATCCTGGAGGCAGCCAGCTTTGTAAATTAGACCTTCCTTTCCAGTCTTGCCCTGCAGATTGCATCTGTGATTGATCTGGTGTTCTTGAATCTCACATCCATGAATTAACCTCTAACAGCATCCATGAAAAGAGTGGAAATTCACTGACATTGGTCCAGCTTTTCATTTTTCCGTCTGTTTTAAAAAAAGGTAATTCCAGTTATCAGAACATGACTTGGGGTTAATACTGATGGAATGGGAGCAGGACGTGGGGCTCCAACTGGTTTTAGACTCTGTCCTTGGGAACTGTGAGACATTGGCAATTAAAACTTGGGCCTTTCTGTCTTTGTTCCATTAGCATTCTCATCTCCCAAAGACTTTATGTAGAGGATGATGAAGTTTTTAACACTTATGACCACAAGGCAAACAAACTCTAGTAAAGGAGAAGAGCCATACAAATTGATGGGTATTCTTAATGTGCCTTGGAGTCACGTGCCTTTTACCTGTCCATCCATATTTCTAGCTATCAGATAGTGTAGCCCGAGTCATAGTGTGTATAGGCACCCTGGAATCAATGGGACAATTTATTTTGCTGAATGTAATGATGAGTTCTCTTTAGAGGAAAAATATTTCAACTGAGTGGTAGCTCATGTTGGGACAAAGCCCAACTGGTTCAGGATCATTCAGCATTGCCCACGGGAAAGTTGAAAGGCGATGGCTAATAAGATGCATTTTCAGTTAAGGAAACAGAATTGACGTTATCCTGCAAAACCTGAACTGAATAAAATTAGGGGCACCCTAGAAAAGAATGACTGATCTCACCTGGAGAAGGTGGTCTGGAGCCCCAGGGACGGGTACATCTCATATACAGAGAACATGAATGCACCTGAGGAAGCTGAGGTAAAAGTTAGAAAGGAAAAAGGAAAGTGAAACTGTCTTTGGAAATACATTCCACAAATGAGGATTTTATGGTTTGTGAATCCACACTGTGCTACCATCTCCAAGGTTGCACAGATGTAGCTGAGGTCAGATTTTGCCCCAAGAGCAGCATCGCAGTTGTGGCAGCTAAAATACCTCTCCAAGAACTGATGCTTGTGGTCATCAGCTAATCACACAGTGGGGCAGTGGTAGCTGCCCTCTCCCCTGAGGTGGGATGAGGACACTGAACCGTTAAGTAGGTGGCAAAGGTGGGTACACTGGTGCTTTCTTCGGAAGCATCTGGGGAAGAAACTGAGTCCCTGCTAAGAAGCTCCTGCCCTCTGTTCCCTTTTTGCAAGCAGTTACACCCCAAACACCATTTGCTGTCCAGTGTGGCTGGCACGGGGCCATGCTGCCTCACCTGTACCCATGTGCTTTGCTGTAGTAAGGGGTAGGTGGGCTCCCCGCGGGAGCGTGAGTGACGCTGGACAAACCTGAGTGCAAAATCCAGCTGCCTCAGGCATGACTATGGCTGCTGAGAAGCAGGAGCATCAGATAAATGTCTCTGATGACTGCCCATAAGCAAAATGTAAGTGAAAAAGAAAGCTGTTTTTTGAAGGCATTTATGAAGGAGAGAGATGTTAAGGTAGAAAAGTGTTCTCATGTGGGTATTTGTGTGAGAGACAGCAGCAACCAGGGAGCGACAGTTACTTAGAGCAGAGTAATAGAGCCTGGAGGAAACTACGCATGAAAGATGTGGCAACTGTTAAGAAAATAACTGTAAAAATTACTTCTTTGTTACTCAGTAGCTTTCCTCCTTTACTCTGGGTTGACACATTGCATGTGCTTCCCAAAAACTGTCAGCTGGATTTCATATCACATTATTCCTCCCCAGCAAGTAAGTCCCAGTCACTGACTCCCTATTCCAGTGGACGATCCAAGATGCAGGAAAAATACAACTGGGTGATTTCAGCAGTTCATAGGTTCTGTAATTAGACCAGGCAAGGAGAGCACCCTGACCTGGTGTGTTCTCTCCTGACCATCACAGCAGTCCAAAAAGGTGTCACTGGGACCCTGTGGGATTCATGCTCTCCTCTGTGAGCACAGCAGAGTATGTCTTGCTAATTAAGAAGTCATGTTTCCAGGGTGTTGTTAGTGTTGATGGGAAGCATTGATGCTGCTCTTGGAAAAGGAGATGAACAAGGCAGAGCTGTTCTGGCATGTGGCCTCTAAGAGAAAGAGGAAGTGACACAAGCTGGTATTTTTCAAGTGGAAAGGGATTAAATCAATGGGAAAATAATAATTATTCCTAGTTCAGAAGAGCATGTTCCAGACGGTGGGGAGGAAAGCCCATTTTCCGAGAGAAGTATGGCTGGGCATTTTTTAGCTGATGGATCCTGAAAATAGATATAATTGATGATGTCCACTTGGAGTTGAAACTTAAGATAACTATACTAAAAAAATCATGATGATGTGTAAAGGCTTTTTCTACTCACAATATTTTTTTTCCTTATCTGATCCCCACCTGCAGCTGGGAGTTGGCTTATTTTTATTGTGTTGAAAGATCTAGTTTGCCTGAAATCCTTCCAGCGATGCTTGCAGCAAGGTTTCCTTCCAGATTGTTGTCATTAGTTTTCAGATACAGCTGGATCTGTATGAAAACTCAGCTTTCTACCACAGGCATTCTCAGTGACCAAAATATAGCATTGTTTGAAATTTCAAAACAAAGTAAACCACATTTCTACCAGTCAGCATGACAGCTAGCCTTGCTATAATGCAGGCTTTGAAGAAGGCGTGCATGTCAAAGATCATTTATGCCCCACAGGGAGGACAGAAACTTCCAAATGCTAAGATGAGGTTGAAAAGGGAAGAAGCAGAGAATGTTTTTCAGATTTAATTTGGGACCAGCCCAAAGGATACCCATGAGAGAGGCAGGGGGAAGGAAATGCCAAAACACAGCTTTCCAGCAATGATGATTCTTTTGCATTTTGTAGATAGTGGTTAAGAGAACATCTTTATTTTTATGGTACATCAGACATGTGCTTTGTGCCCACAGACATAACTTAAATGCCATGTCCTTGCCCAAAGGAGCCTTGTATTGAACTGAGTCCCTTTATTTCATAAAGACGTATGTCTGGTGATAAACAAATTGCACTTAGTTTTTCTTTCCATTCATGCAAGCAATTATGGTACACGACATGAAACTCGGTCAATTGGTTGTGTTGTCAGGCTCTAAGATTCTTCCATCTCTGCCGATGCTGCCCACAGGGATGTTCCCCAAAGCACAGCTGGGCATCTCCTGAGAAGTATTAACATCAGGCTTTAGTAGGGGAGTTTAATCCCCACTGTCTCTGAAGCCTTTGCATAAAGAGCTCCAGGTGGCTACAAAGATGCACCCATATAATTTCTTAAATGGACTTGGAGGCTCACTTATATGTGGAGTTAAACCCTGGTTGCAATGTCCTTTAGAGAGGGAAGCAATAAGACAGAGCAACAGCCTGCAGTGATCTGTGGCAAAGGAGAAGGAGGGATGGCAGGAGAACGAGGGCGAGGAGGGCTGAGGAAGAGGCTGGAGCAGTGGCAGATGTCTCGGCAGGCTGGCAGGGAGAGACTCTTCCAGGTGTGGGGAGGATGTGATGGGGGGTAAGAAGCCAAGCCCATGAGCAGCAGAGAGGTGCTGGTTTTTCTCCCTGATGTATATCCATCAGTCTGCAGCAGCAATGAGCTCTGGTGGAAACGGGCTGGTGTCAAATTGGTCCTTATTCATGAGCAAATGGCATGGCACCGCAGCTGGTGGAAGGCAGCTCCGTGGGGAGCCTTTGCTCACTCTTCCCCGTTTCAACCCTTGCGTAAAGCAGTCTACGCAGGCACCATTTCTCTGGGGTGATTTCGGACCTTGTCAGTTGTGGAACCACATCAGGTGTGCTCTGGTTATTGGTGATGTGACTTTTATTTCACATTCAAATTGTAGCCACAAAGAAAATTTAGCAAGATATGTGTACCCAGGAGTGGGCTTCTCCTAAAGACTCCAATATCCTGATGTGAGGGATGTCTAGAGAATATGAAAAGAAATGAGACATCTGCAAGGTGCCAGGGACAAGCAGGAGCACCTGCCTCTCTAGAAGCTGTGATACAAACTCACATGCTTGCTTTTCTTGTAGACTTAGCTATATTTTATCCAACACTGCTCACAACATGATACCCTCAATGTCTGCTTCAGGTAGTCCTTTTTTTCTAGCCTCTGAAGCAGCTGTGGAAAACTTGCTGCTCCCAAGCAGATTTGAGAGCCGAGCTGTGATGGAGAAGGTGGCTGCACACCTGACATGGGAGAGTCACTGTTCTCAGTTGCCATTCATCGTTTTTCTTCCCCAACCATGAGCATTTGTGACCATTTAAGGCTGAGAGGCTTGGTTTCCTGGCCGTTATTTCTCCTAACACTTGCTCTGCCATGCGTGTCACTTCTGTTGGCTTCCTGCTAGACAAGTGGTATATTTTCTACACTAAAACGAACAATAGCATACATCTTAGTCAAATATGTTTCTCAGTACTGTGTGTACAGGAATGTCATCCTCATTGGGTGTTTGTCTGCCTTAGGTTTCTGTAGCTTTCTTATTCCTGTGTCACCTCGGTGTGTCGGGAATAGCCCCTGCAGCAGTGTTTGCGGAGAGCAGGACCCCAAGCTCTGACCTCCTCTTGGAGATTTGGGGGATAGGTAGGTGGTTGTGTGCAGCTGCAGATCAGTGTTTGCACAAGGAGAGCAATAAATTTCAGACTCTCGTAATTAAATCGCGCAGTTTCGTCTGGGATTCTGTCCTGATCTCAACAACTGTTTGCTAATATTTAAGAAGGCCTTGACAGATTCTTAACTGGTTAATAAATAACTCAGGGAAGAGAAGATTTCTTTTCTAAATTACAGGTTAGTTTGCTTTGTTTTTAATGATGTTCCTCGTGTGTGCCTTTATAAAATTTCTTTAGAACTTAAGTCAAACAGCAACAGGCTAGTGGCATTGAAATTACTTGCACTTTTTTCTGTGTTAAGCCAAGGCAACTTTGTTTTAGTCACTTGCCTCCTGTGAATCCTGTTATGGGATTAAATATGCTATCGTAATTAAAGATTGAAAAGGCCTATGGAACTTGGTTACAGAGTCTGTCCTCTTTCAAAATCAGATTACAAATTCCAGGTGATGTCATCTCAGGTATGAAATACTTCCATCTAGAAGAGATCAGCTTATTTTCCCAATAACATTCCTGAGATCTAGTGCCTGTGAATCTGGGATTCTGCAATTGATTTTGTTTCTCCATATGTTGAAACAGCCCTAGCAAAGAGCGTTCAGTCTCACATCCCCCTGGATTATTTGGTGAATGTTTCTTTCATCTTAGACCACAGACAGACAAGCATCAGCTCACGAGGTGTCATGTACCAGCTACTGAATATAGAGCTGTAAGAAGCAGAAAACACAGGCTCTGCTTCTTTAATTAGTTCATGCATCTGCTTTGCTAGCTGATCAGAAGTCCAGGAGCACAAGGAATATTTGGCCCAGGACACTGATAGCCACGCAGTGAGATCATCAACAATTCTGTCCAAGAGCGAAGGTTAAGGAGTCCTCCTCCTAGGTCCCAAAATAGATTTCCTGTTGAAAACCCAGATAGTTAGACTATTTCAGTATCACACAGCCACTTCTTGCCATTATGCGAAGAGTTGTGAAACTTGGTGGAGTTTATACCCTGATGCACATGACTTCCACTAGACCTTCACCTATGGCTGAAGTCAAGTGATCTCTGCACTTCTGCTGTCTCACAGCTGTGCAGATGTGTCCCTTGTAAGCTGCTGCTTCTCAGTTCTGATAGATCTCCCAAAGGGCAAAGATGGTCCAGGTGTCCAGAAGACAGTTTAGTTTGCTGGTCGATGCAAAGGCTTGGATAGTGTATGGAAAGGGTAAGATCAAAGATACTTGTATTAGCTTTTAGTATAGCTTGGAGAAGGTATGTTGGGGTTTGTTAGGAGTCGCACATAAAAACTTCTCTGTCTGTGAACAGGAAAAGCAACACGAAACAAAGATTGTGCGGTATGGGATTTTTTTGTAGTGAGTTGGTGGCTCTTCTCTAGAGGGAAGACTAAAACTCTGCAGCCAGCATGGATGTTTTTGTAAGCAAGTATGGCCATAGGGAAAACATCTGAGATGTTGGGTGCATATTCTTGCTGAATGTGAGGTGTCTTGTTTTCAGAAACAAGCTCAGCACTCTTTTTTCACACATTTTAGCTCATCTATCCATCTTTTGAATGTCTGACTACCTTAACATTGTACCTTTAGCGAGTCTGAAAAGCAGCTCTGCAAAATGACAAGCCATATGCATAGAAGCACCAAGTCTCTTCTCCCCACCAAGTTGCTCTTGTCTGGTACCAGCCAAGCTCAGAGCAGCACTGTCTTTGCCCCCCTGCACAAACAGGCCTGACTGTCTGAGGAATGGCCAGTATTCACCACTGTCCTCTTGGGTGCTGGATTTCCCAGGCTGGGATGGGTTCAACTGGCTAAGGAGATGGTCTTCTGAATTTCACTAAAAATAGGATGCTTTGGGGAAAAACCTTCTTGTTGGAGGAGTCGTGCCACTGGTGTTCCACATGAATTCATATTTGTAGCCTGAGAATGTGCAATAAATAGGTACACAAAGTTAACTCTGTTATCCAACTTAAGTCGCATGCAGATAAGGGCAGTGCTGGTTTCTGGAAAATATCTGACCCCCTAAAACGCCAGCTTCTGCTGCCTGCTACCCACATTAATCTCTGTTTGAGCCAAGGTTACATCCATACTTCGTGCTCAGAACGAGAGCAGCCAGTCTGCTCAGTTTAGTATTTGGTTAAGAATAGGATAATTATATGTGTTTAGTTCTCAATATGATAAAATCAAGATCTGGCATGGTTGCTGATCTTGTCTTAACCCTAACAGCATGCACAGACTTAAGTTTAATACCAAGGACCCATTCTGTGCTTACCTGCAAAAGGCAATGGAGCTCTGGAAGCCTGTGCCATGAACACAGATCCCTTTAGGGTGAGGAAATACATCCTCCTCCTTTACCTCCAACTCTCCTGAACTCCAGTGGTAGGCACAGAGCTTACCCTACAGCAAGGGCCCTTTCTAGGACTAGTTCAAAGGTGAGAACTTGGCTTCAACCTCAGGTTTCCCACTGAACTTTGTAGGACGTAGCAGTAAATCCTCTTCTAAACCCCAGTTCTGCAGCTGGGATTTGGTCAGAAAAGAGGCATGGAGGAAGTGCGTGCCTGCTCCCAGGTTTGTGAGAGCTGCATGGATGCCTCGGGTTAAGAAGAACAAGGACTGATGATTGTGGGTTATGTCCTGCCTACCACAGAAGGATATGCTTAGGGCTCCCTGTTCCAAGTGTGTCCTTTGTGTCTTTAGATTTTGGGTTGGAAATGTCTTTTTCTTGAACTGCCCAGGGACTGTAGTGCAGGTACTCTGGTTAGGGATTTTTATTTCAAGGGCTGGTGATGCCAGGCTAGGACTGGGCACAGTGTCTCTCTGGTACTGGAAGCATTTTCTTTAGTCCCTAATCAAATCCTACTTAGCCACAATGAACTGCCCTGAAGATTGCATTTACAGCAATAGATTTATATCATAAACTGTTTGCTGGAAGCACCGTATTATTCCTAGTCCCGTGCCAAGGCTTATTTGACTGCACCTGCACTGTGACTTGGCATAGAGGCTTCTTTTCTGCAAGCTGGACCAGTTTTCTTTCTCTGGTTCAGAGGACTCCCGGGCAGTTTTATTGAAACAAGTGGAGAAGGGGGTATAGGCAAGTTTTGGCAGAGCACAAGGGTGGGAACAAGCAGCTGGGGCTGCAGGCATCTGAATCTTGCACTGCTGCTGAATGCTTTGTATCCTGTGCCCAGGAGCCCAGACGCAGGGGCGACAGCAGAGAGCTGGAGAGGGAAGCAGAGGCTGGATGATGCCACATACCAGTGCGGCTGTTTGTCTCCAGTCCTTGCATACCAGCCGCATCGTTGTCCGGAAAGGGGCAAACCGGGGCAAAGTTAACCCAGGCCTGGTATGCAGGCAAAAGCACGTGCAAAAGACACACCAATGCACGCACCATAATTGTCAGGCACAGAGATGCAGATAAGTACTTTGCATGTTGTCCATACCGTACTCAGTCACACACAGTAAATAGGGCTCAGGGAAAATGGGAAACCTGTCCCAGGTGAGATGCTTTAACTCTCTCCAACTTTTCCTTATCCTGGGAGGAGACAAGTGGAGCTAAGGGCCCCACCTTGTAATTAAAGGCATCAGAGATGAGAAGCATGTAAGAAAATCATTCCTAATTAGTAGCTGCATGGGTTAAATGCCACCTTAGTTTTCCTTCTTGGTGGCAAGGTGAGCAAATGGCAAAAAGCCCTTGGCAGGGAAGAGGGTACAGGTTAGTGTGCAGCTTTCTCCTTCCCCGTTAGGAGAGCCCTTTGGTGTCTCTGAGCAGTGACTCTCAGCCCATTAATTCCAGGCAGTTTTCAATCTGAAGTGCATGGCAGGCACAAAACAGATAACCAGGTGTCAAACTTTCTGTCCTTCCCTGGAGTTATGAACAGAGGCTCGAGCACATCTTTTGGGGCCTTCAAATGCATATAAATATTCTGTGTGTTGTTTTGTTTCTCCCCTTCCACGTCCCGTTCTGTGACTTCATCTGATGGTCTTTGGAGAACAGGGGGACTGTTCTTGGAGACCATCCTCATCCTAGAAATCATAAACCTGGCAGCTACCCTAGCCCTCTCTTCTTGGACACGACCCTATCTGAAATGCTCATGGCACATCAAAGGAGCCAAGACATGCTCCCAAAGGGTCTGCTCTCTATTGAGGACACAAGTGTCCTGTCCTCAAGCATCGAGCTGCTTGCAGCTTCTCCTCTCGCTGCTCAGTCAGTTTTGACTGCACCTCCATGACCTGGGAGCTGCCGAAAGCCTTTTATCTTTAAAAGGGAATATTTTTTGGGAAAAAAAAAAAGTCAGGCTAGGATAAATCACAGGGAACAACATTAGCATGTGAATATTATGGATAGGAGAAATTAGATTGTAGAACTAATAGTTCTATGGGTAAGATTTCAAAGACTCCTGCAGCCCAGAGTTCCGTCTATACAAAATGACAGTTGTGCTCCCTCTTTCTGTTTTTTTTTTGCTTATAATTTTAAGAAGAGTCTTTTTGGTTCACCTCCATTAGCGCTTCCTTAATAGGAATCCTTTCTCCGTGCCAGCCCTTTTAAAGATTAAGAACGAGACAATGCCTGTGAGAGGAGCTCCTTACCTCACGGTCTCGTCCCATTTTCTGCACCCAGATGCAAATGGGCAGAGGCAAGAGAGTCCAGGACACCGACGAAGCCTTGGGTGGTGGCACAAACACAGGCAGGCTGGTCTCCAAAGGTTCCTCTTGGGCCTTGAAGGAAACTTGAGTTAAATGGGGGGTATATTAGTATTTGAGCTGTGCAGGGTGTGCTGAGGCCCTGGCAGGGAGGCAGGCTGGTCCCCAGCACCCCAGGCACCGTCAGGAGCGTGGCCATGTGAGCTCCCACTGGGAATCCGCATTTGAGCCTCAGCCCCTCGCGCCGTTTGCTAGCGACGGCTGCTGCAAGGTAGATGGCTGCCATCCTGCAGAAGCAGGTTTTGAAGCCCTGCAGGCAGGGTGGGCTGGGGTAGCTGCAGGCTGTGCCCCGCTTCTTCGATTTATGCTGCTGGAAACCTGGAGAAGGTGTGTAGCCGTGGCCTAATCTGGCCACATGCTTGACACGCAGGGGCCAGAGGCAAAGGAAAGCGTGGTGCAGACACTTCAGGGGCACCACTTTGGATCTCCACTGGGAATTTGGCCTGTTTGGAGAAAAAAGAAATGGGTAATTTAAAAGAATCACTATTTATTTTCACATCATCCAAAACTGTGCAGGGTGTGATCCACACAGAGAAGAAGCAGTGTGATGGAAGTGGTTACTTTTCACTCGCACTGCTTGCACTAGATGCCTTTGCTGGCACAGAAAACACCTGAGGGCAGGGTTTTACCTACACTTTGAGGGGTAAAAGCCACCACTTCTATGGCAAGATGCAATCTGGATGATCATCCTGCCCTCATGCCAGCTCCTCCCACGTGTGTAAGTGCGTGAACTGATTAGATAAGTGACCTGGGTTACAGCTAACTTGGAGAGAAAGAAAGGAAAGATTAAAAAAAAAGTAAGTTCACTTCACCAGTGTTGTTGGGTTAGACCGACTATGAACGTTCACGAGAACTGCAGCCTGAGAGACCTTGGGTCAGCGGCGGTGTTCGCAGCAGGGCTCATGGGTGTGTGAGCTGAGCGATGCGCGTACCTGGAGGCTCCATAATCAAAGGGGTTCATGTTGTTCTCTCTGTGGTTTTTTTGAAGTCATCCTAATTAATTAAACAGCTGATGGAATGGCAGGGCAACATGTAGTGCAAAAACTCAAAGCTGCACAGATTTTCAGTGTGGACCTGATGAAGAGGCTTCCTCATGTACCCTGGTGTCTCATTAGCATAAATAACTCTGCTCCAAGTCAACTGAAATTTCAGCAAGTTGACCATTTTTAAAGCAGAAGCAATTTTACAACAGCAAAGTCGATAGCAGAGCACATGAAATGCTGAAAAAAAGCCTTTCCCTTCCGCAATGGTTCCGAGTTTTTGAACAAAAGCTCTGTTATTGTTGTCAGGTTTTTTTTTTTTCCTTGTAGTTGAACATTTTGACAGAGAATTCACCTCATCTTCGTTAATTTTTTGGCAAGGGAGAAGTCAGCATTTGCTCAGTGAGAACTCACTGAAGCAGAGAAACAGGGCTAGGTAAAGGAGTGTGGCTAACTCCAACATAATTATTGAGAAAAACCAAAGTGTGTAGCGAGCAAGTGCCTCTTTGGTTTAGTGCTTTAACAAATTATCTACATAAGCCTGAGTTATTCCTGAGATTTTATTTCACTTAAGTTAGTTTAATTCCACACTGACCGCAGGCACAAACTCCACTGAGGACCTTGCTTGAATAAAGGAGACAAGTGTAGAACAGATCTGGCAGCCTGCCGTTGCAGGCTTTGCTCAGTGAGTAGCATTGATTCATGTAAGTCGTCATGTCATTCCAGGGAGACCTTGCTAAGAGTTCAGGGATGTGGATCCAGAGCCTCTGAGCAGCAGATATTGGGGGTGTGGTAGATTTTTGGGATGCTGGAGTTTGAAGGATGGGCAGTTCAAATTTGGTGCTGGGAAAATCTGCAAAGCAAAGGATGGGAGTTTTGTTCCTTTGCACGACATTTTCTTCTTGCTGCCGGGTTTCTGGGGATCAGGATCTGGGAGGCTGTTATCAGAGCAGACTCTAGAGATATGGGTGCTGGGTGCTGTTTTTGGGTCAGTCACCCAAAGGAAGTCCAAGTTCCATACCTCTGGGGCTTTCCCCATCTTTCCTACCCTCCTGCAGATAACCTGCAACTTGCTGCAGTGTCTTTAACACTGGGGACAGCTCTTGTCTGGAGCCGTCAGACCTCCTGGAAGCTGGCATTAATGAAGGGGTCACTGTCCCCCATCTATGGGGAAGTCTGTGGGGCGGGTGACTGATAATGGCCAGTCTCCACCGCACAGAAATCACCCTCTAGCAGTTTGACCCTAGCAGTCAGCTGTCACCACAGGTGGTAAATGGATCAGGGAAGATCAGGTGTCTTTGGAAACGATCCCTCAAAGCATAATGCTGGGTAGATGTAAGCTGTCCTCGAATCCTTTCCTCCTGGAGATGTGGGGGGAGGAGGAGGTGCTCCTGCCTAACTGATGGAGCATGACTCTGACTAGTGCTTTGTCCTCGTTGTCCCAATCCACCCCATGGCTGCAATGAGCATGGCACAGCCGTAAAGCTGTAATCTTTTCCTTCCTAAAGAAAAAACGTTCTGAAAACATCTCCACGTAAGCTGGAAGGGCCTGTGCAGGAGCAGGAGGGAAGGTTTTCTCGCCCTGTGTTTGGCAGGCGTGCTGGCTGCAGCGGCAGTGATACAGTAAGCTGATAGCGTGCTCATGAGTCACTTTGCAAACACAGAACTGGTAAAACAGGCTGCACGATGCATCATTAGCGCTCAGGGTATCATAATTACGATGGCCTAGCTCGCTGAAGGAGGGCAAACGCATGATTGTTTATAAGGCAACATTAGCGCAGTTGTATTCTTCTAGGGAAGCCCACAGCCACTGTCGGGACATGGC
Organism: Sagittarius serpentarius; assembly: GCA_034782735.1. Classification (NCBI taxonomy): domain Eukaryota; kingdom Metazoa; phylum Chordata; class Aves; order Accipitriformes; family Sagittariidae; genus Sagittarius; species Sagittarius serpentarius. The sequence continues at coordinate 10,037,848 of JAVKLA010000042.1, read as the reverse complement.
CGTGGCCTCACTGGGGAAGCGAAGACGAGCCTTTGATGTCCTTGCCTCGTTTGCCCTGGTAGCAATTCATTTCAGCAGGAGCATTTGTGGTTGAGGTGTTCTCCTGATGATTTTCTCTTACCTTTTAATGACCTGCTTTCACTTCAGCAAACCAGTTCTCCCCTCTGCTAAATAAACCCTGGAATGAAGATTTCTGGTAACTGGGAAAATACTGTTGTTCCATGTTGCTATAATCACCTTGATTTTATCTTTTTAAGATTGAGGAATTGTCCCCTGTCTGAGGCACATGGGTTTTTGCACTGGCCCGGAGCAGTCATTCATATGCGCTGCCAAGTCTCTGCCTGTGCAGTGCCCAAACCATCCATGCTGCTCAAATTCTGACTCTGGCAAAGGTCTAAGCAGTGTCTTCTGCACAGCCCGTTATTCAGGTTGGTGCACATTCCTGGGAGCAGCGACTTACCCTTTTATAGCTCTTGCTTCAGCTGCAGGCTACTAAGGCATTTTCCCCAGTGAGTCTCAAGAACAAATCTTTCCTATCATTACCTGCCCAGTTAGATTAAATGATGGTAAAACAATGGGGTCTGAGTTGGGACAAGAGGAAGGTAGAGCTGCACGCAGGATAAGAGCCTGTCGAGAGCTCACCCCAGCCATGGTGACCCCCTGTACGGCCCGGGAGCGGTGACTGTTGAGGGCAGCAGACGAGCTCCGGTGGCAACAGCCGCTGGTAAAGGCAGTCGCTGCACCGGAGCAGGTCTGGGTGAATGCACGCAGTCACCAGCGTCACGGGCCGCCATCGTACACACTCTTTGTCAGCTCCCATGGATGTCCGCCGTGTCCTCCAGGGCTAAGCTTGTTTCTGGCAGGTGCTTAGCTGCAGCCGGTCGCCTGAGCTGATTCCCTACGCAGGGGTGGAGGGCCACGGGGCAGGAAGGGGCTGTGCTGCAGCCCCTGCGTGCTTAGCCAGGGCTGAACGTGCCAGGAGGCATGGTCATCAGTGGCAGCCAGTCCACGGCACCAACCCATCACACGCCTGCACTCTCCATGGATGTGACTCTGTGGTGGTGTCTTGTTCCCCAGAAAAGAAGCTTTTGAGATACCCGTTTTCTTCCTAGGTGAGAAAAGGTGTGTGGGTAAAATAGGAAAGATTTCTTTGTTCCCTGCGGGGTTTTGAAAAGCATCCTCTATGAAAAAGAGGCCCTTAAGTTTAGATTTACAGCAGCCCAAGCAGTTATGCAGCTGTATCCAACATCTGCAGCTCTCAAGGAATCTCTCAGTTCCTTACCCTTGCATGTTGTCTTTTCTGACAGTCATAGGTGTGTGTGCAGGTGTGTGGTTTATTTGCTCCTCCTGATTTAGGTGATGCTGTTTTTTAAACTGGTGCATCCTCAGGCTGGACTGAATTCCCATTGACTCCCGCTAGATAAGAAGCATGTCCTGCTCAACATCATGTGGGTTTTTGAAAGGAGAGGAAGGTCAGCATGGTGTCTGGGCCAATCTCTCATTGCCAGAACACCCCCATTTAGCTCTTTCTGTCTCTGGAGACCTCTCTAAGTCTGTTTTACATCTGAGGACACTAATGCACATGAGCTGCACAAAACTGCAGGGGGAATTAGTGCCAGAGAGGAGCAGGGTTAGGTTGTGTCCAGTTCCCAGAGATATGCACGGACCACTCCATCCTCTCTGAGCTTATGCCTGGCCGCAGTATGTGTCTGAGGAAGGCAATGCCCTCCTTTGAGCACCTGGTACATACATGATGGCTGGGCTGCATTTACCCTTCCCGGACTCTGCCGGCAGGTCACCAGCCTCGCGGTGGGCTGCTGGGGTGTGCAGTCATTCTCAGCAACAGCTCTGTGGTACAAGTAGCCTCTTCCCAGTCCCCTAATATCTCTCCTGCTCACAGAAAGGGAGGGGGAGGGAGCCAAGAAGCATGTTTTTGCCCTGTGTGACAGTATAGCACCCACGCAACAGGGCTGTGGCACTTGACCCAAGTCCTCAGCGCTGCCACACTGCAAAGAGTAACTAGTTGCTCCCAAGTGACAAGCCCTGTCTTTCCATTTTAAGCCTATTTGTGAAAGGAGGGCTGTTTTAATTTTTTTTTCTTTCTTTTGATGCCAATCTCTATTGTTGAGGAAACTTTTGCTAGGAAACCAGGACTGGGGAAAAGGAAACTCAAAGACAGAGCAGCCAAACCCTTTGCAGGAATCTGCTCTCCTCTGAAGGTTAAAGCTTGTCACTTTTTGATTTACTGGAAATGATTGGTGTTTCCTTTGTTCTCCTTTGCGGTGGCTGCTCTGATAAGCCCTGAGGGATGCTTTCCTTGGACAGATCTGGAACAATTACAGCAAAAGAAATAAGGAAAGTAAAGCCATGTCCTGTTTTTCCTTATTCCATTTCTCATTAATCAGCGATTTGCCTTGTTTCAGAGACAGGCTCAGGACTCTGCCTCTAATTGTTGGGGACTTTAAACGGCTGCAGGCTCAGACATACCATCCACTACAGACTGCTGCGATGAGAGTGTTGCTGAACGCACTATGTGGCCTGACCTTTTGGTTTTTGGAGAGCTGGTTTCTGGGACTGACAGGGCTCAGAGATGAGAGTCGTTTTGGAGCACGATGTGAAGTTTGCTGGTAGCCCTGAGCCCTTTCCATATGCAGTGCAACTCTGAGTCCTTTCCAGGACCAGGGCAGGCAGGAGAGTGCTGCAGCTCCAGGCTGAGCAGGGCTGTGTTTGGCCCAGAAATACACAGGGAGATCTTGTAGGTCGGAGTCTGCTGGTAAAGCCCCACCGATTCTAGGAATAAATATCTTCTACCAGGCTGGGTGCAGATGGTGAATGGAAAGGGGCTTGGCCAGCCCTCTCCTGCCGTGATGCAGAATGCATGTCGTGTGAAACGGTGCTGCTGTGGGGAGCCAGCTCCAGTCCTGCTCCTTCCTAACGTGGAGTCCTCTCTCACCCCGGGAGAGCTGCTCAATGCGGTGCCATTCCCCTGGCTGTGCAACACTAACCTTTGCTTATCTGTGCTGGGGCTTCCCTGCCTGCAGAAAGCTGGAGGCCCCAATCTGCTTTCCCACTGAAGCAGTAGGAGACTTTCCCAGTGACTTCAGTGGGCTGTGACCAGCTCCGTGACATCTCTGTGCCTTGATTTCTCAGTGTAGAAATGTAATACAACAGCCACTATCTCCTCAGCGTGCTCTGAGGCTTGTTTGTATTTTGTTAAGCACTGAGATGCGTGGGAAAAATGTGTCATGAAAACCCCTCCTGAGAAGGCAGAGCCTGAGCACTTGTGACTGCTGTTTCTTTGAGCTGCAGGGACAAGCCTTGTGTATGATGTTACTTGTGGTGGGCAGCTTTGCCTGGAAGCGGGAAGAAGGGGGGACGGCTGGCTTGCTATTTGGGTAGAGCTTAGACCAATATGAACTTGGGGGGACAGTAGCCGAGTGACCCACTTGTCCAGTCCTCCTCCACCCCTCCCTACGGCTTCATGGCCCAGGCCTGGCCGTGATGAATTGGTCTGGGCTGTGCTGGCTGCTGCAGCACAAACACAACCCACCAAACCTGAGGGAATATTAGGAGCCAGAAGCTGGTCTAGTTACCACCCTCATGCCTTCTTCCTCTACTAGCCTTTAAGGCCAAGCTGCAGAGTGATGGCAGTGCCCGCCGAGCTGCTCCAGATGCCCCAGAAACCTTCCCTGTTTTTTCTTTTTCTCGGCTGGCACACAGCTGACAGCTAGATTGTGGGAGCAGCTGGAAGGAGATACCCAGCAGCACTGTTCATAAAAGTCCAGATGAAGGATTGAAACACCTGCTAGCACCAGGAAAAATGTTTGCTATGGGACGTTAGGAATTACACCCTGTGGTGCACATGGCTGCTCACATGCATAATTTCCTCATCATTGCCAGTTAAAAGGCAGGTGATGGATGGGCCGGTGTAAGCCAAAAGCATAGTGAAGGCAGCAGGCTCAGTGCTTGCCAGGCAGTGGAGATGATGTCTTGCAAACTGTTGCCTTTAATACCTAGAGGTTTCACAAGTATTGCGAGACATTACCTCCTTTTCACTGAACAGAGATATATAATAGATGCTGCTTCCACTTTTCTTTAAATAAAACCCTTCAGTAACAAAGTGCACTACAAGAATGGGTCCTTCTGTTCAGAATAGATGTGGTTTCAAAATACCCAGAGCAAATTCACAGCCATAGGAAAATCCATGACAGATTTTCGGTTGACTTAATCTCAAAACTCAGTGTGGTTCTTACCCGGAGCAAACCCCATCCAGGCCAAAGGATCCCACCACTGAGATGAGCCAGAATAGGTGCATGAGGAAGAAAGCTGTCTGCCACAACCAAGGGACTTGGAGCCACATATCTGCTTGCCAGCATGAAGCTGGTCTGAGGGGAAGAGAGCTGAACTAACTGGAAGATATAGGGATTGAATGCCTCTCCCATGCTATGCCTGTCAACACAGCTTTCCTTCAAGAAGCTGCTGAAGTTGATAGCTGCAGAGCTTCTACCATAACCTCTGAGATCCCTGAGCTGGCCAAGATGCTCCAGACAGCCTCGCACAGCCCTGTGCCAGCACGCGGTTCAGTTCACTTGCATGCACATCCCTATCCCTTAGCACGTCCAGGGCAGCAGTAGGTCTCCTGGATCCATCCTGGCTCACATGCACACAGCTGGGGTGTCCTAGCACCACCTCACGGGTCAGCCCAGAAAGCCATGCCCTGAGTCCGTGTCCCTCCCTGGCCAATGTCACCAGCCTCCCCGGGGAGCTGTGGCTCACCTCACTGCTCTGGATGTGCTGCCTGGGCACGGAAATGGGAAAGCTTATAAAAACTTGTATGGAAATGTTTTGTAGATATTGCTGCTTGGGGGGGCCCTCTTTTTTTTCTTAAGTCTGTGAGATGCTTTGGAAAGAGCTGTTTTCCAGACATTACTGAGCCCTTCTGGGAAAGTCAGCTGCCAGGAGTGCACATCAGCTTGGGCAGGCGTTGGTGCTGGCTGCTTTGGAAAAGCCGGGCCACGACCTTACCTCTCGCCCTCGTGCTGCCTTTGGTTTGCGCCTCATAAGGCGCGGATGCGCTGTGACGTGCCAGTGTGGTCCTTGTTTGTGAGCGTGCGAAGCCTGGGATGGGGCTCAGCCTTTCCAAAGGGAAAGGTTGAATGTCAAGCTAAAAGACTGGTTCTCTGGCACCGCAAAAGAAAGGCTTTAATGTCCTATTAAGTTTCATAACATCCTCTTTATCTGAAATTTCTTAGAGCCCAAACCCAATCTGGGGGTGTAACGAATTCAGTGTTCTCCCTCTATTAGACAGCTCTGATTTCTGCAGTTTTGTAAACATCCCCAAATCCACGTGGCGCTGTAGTAGTTGTCTTTCAGCTGCCTATCTCAAAGTGCCTCTCAAAGGAAGAGAGAAATCCTGTATCCCACTCCAACTCACAGAGGAAAAGGCACTCCGATTCAGACCTCAGCCTTGTATAGGGGAGAAAAACTGACCAGACGCACATGTAGGGTCTTAACTGGTGTAAAAACTCACTGTCTTGAGTGCCCGCTGGGACATAGGCCTCTGAGTGATGTGCAGCCTGAGCAGATGGTTCTCCTGATGGTACCCACGGGCAACCTGACCCGGCAGGCAGGTGCCTTTCTGCATGCTCCTGCACGGATGTGGATGCATGCACTGCCATCAGAAACTGGCTCCGGGGAACTTCCCTGCTCTCACACTTAGTCTCAGGCTTGGGATTCATTACTAGAAATCATTGAAAATGTAGGTAAATAGCCATAAAGCAGGTCACTGAGTTCAGGGATAAAACAATTGTCAGGCTTACCATACAGCCACCTCAGCATTATTGCTGATCCTCAGGAGGGCTGGCACTGCTCTTGACTGATGTCTGTGCTATGAGCTGAGCTGGGACGATGCACTCGCTGCCCGTGTTCAGGTGCCCTGTGCCAGGAGCTGCAGCGACCCACGTGGAAGCAGAGCAAAAAGTTGGGTGATGCAGAGGTGTGCGTTGGTTAAAAGCATGGATTTCTGCAGCCGGCTGGTGGAAAGGGGCTTCCCCATGAACCGAAAAGGAAGAGTTTTCTTAGCGTATGCAACACAGAGGCAAGATTTAGTAACTGAAGCTATTTATTGGAGTCTCTTTAAAACCATGTTTCATGGCTGCAGGGCTGTTATCTTCAGTCCGAGTTGTTGAGTCTCATGGGGGTGTTTTGGGTTTTTTAATAAAAATATCCTGTCTCTTTATTTAATAGCTGAGATAGCAGGTTTAGGCCAGTATCTCCTGGGAAGTCTCTAAAATTGGCAGCTAAAAAAAACCAGTAGACTTTATGAATTACTGATGCTTTATAGAACATGGATGTGCATTTAATTTGGAGATAATTCTGCAGATGTAGCACATCTTGGCAATTGTTTTCTCCCCTTTTTATGCTGCTAATAAGAATGCATGGAAACAAGAACGTCAGTTGTTAGGAATCTTCCGGCTTTGTTCTGTTCGCCTGTTCCTTACCCGGTCTCCTACCCCTCTCCCAGCGGCACATGGAGATCTCCACCTGTCTGTGTTCCTGTAAACCAAGTGTGCAAATGCCCGGTGTGGTGAGTCAGCCAGGTCTTCACACTGGCCATTCTACGGTGGTTTAAGAGGACTGGGACAGTGGAATCACTCTTGTTTTTTATGGTCTCTCCACCGAAGCTCCAACACCTTTTCCCCATAAAATGGAGGCAGAGGAAAGGCTTGGCTGGACAGTTGCTGGGGCCATCGCTGCCATGGGTGGCATCAGAGGACAGGGAAGAATTGAAACTTGCTCTGTTGCCCATTTGTCCCTTTTGCCAGCTCTGCAAGAACAGTAATGCTGAATGATGCCATTAGACTTGAATGTGTGTAGAAACTTTGATCCTGCTGTCATCCATGTTATGTCCAAGGGAGCTATATCTGTTTTTAAAGTCCTTATGAGAGATGAATCAGATGTTTCTCAGAAGGGTTATTATTGTAACTATGGCTCTAGGCAAGAGTGCGATAGCCCCAGCCATGTACTGGTAATCCTGTAGAGAGTAAGACAGGCCATGCCCCAGAGAGCTACCTGCCCTTTAGGTTGCTGTCAAGGTATAATTTACTTTTCATTACGCACAAGCACTGGATAAATTTCTACAAATTTCTTCACTGAGCCTTTTTGACAAAAGGTCTAACTTGAAGCCTCTTGCAGAATTTTTTTTGAATTAAAAGAGCTACTATGATTTTTTTTCATGGCAGGGGAAGCAGTAACTCTCTAGCCTACCTGCTGTAGAAGGAAAACCAGGCACCATATGCAACCTAACTATTGCTCGCTCGCTCTATCTCAAAAATGCCGAACTATGGGAGAGAATTCGTCCCACCAAACGCCCACTAAGCACATTTTTTAAATCTGGTTTCTCAGCCTTTCAGGAAAGGAGAAGCAAAATCTAGCTATGTTCTTCTTGCCTGCTGGAACTGGGCCCCGTTTCATGAAATGTAATGGCTAAGGAGGAAAAAAAAATATATCCAAGGCAAAGATGCTATTCTCAACAAAGGGAACAGTATATGCGACAGCTTCTGCAGCATTCCTGCAACATGATGTCTTTCCCTGCAGACTCTCAGTTAGGGATTGATTGTCTCAGCAGAGAATTGCCCAATTCAGAAAGGCTTAAGGCACACTTCATGAACTGTTTGCTAAGAGGATGAATAGATGGGCATGTGTGTATATAAATCTATAAATCATGTCTTGTTCTGCCCCAAAGAGGACAGCTGAGATTGGATTCTTTGTCATTTGATTTCATGTTCTCGGGGCTAGGGATAAAAGCAGCAGTGTTTCGCATACGGGGTCACAATTAGATGCCGCAGCTCCAGAAGGACAATCTGTGGAAAACAGGAGATAACGTTTATTGTGAGTGCTAGAGCTAGAGCTCACAAAGGGAATAACAACAGTCATGCTGCTCTGATGTGTTCACACTTAAGGGAAAGTCTGGTGAGTTTCTCCTCTGTCCCAATGGGCTTTTTTATACACGTGATGCACGGGTTCTGGTTTGAAACCACGGGTAGTTTGGTGGCAGTGCTGCTGCAAGCTATTGCTGTCCATCACAGTCCTTGCTCTGTCATGCCCATTGCTGCCTCTTCTGCTCAGAAACGCTCTGTTGTGTTTGTGCTGATTTGGATGGACTTTTTGACAGGCTTTGCCCCGCTTTGTCACTGGTGGGTTTTGGAGGAGGTGTGTTGATTGTGGGAGTTGGCACCAACCTTAGAGCAGACAGGCACGGCGTAAGGGCCCTGCAAGCACCTACGCTGTGACCAGGGGTCCTCTGGGAGATGCTCTGAGCAGGGAGGGGAGGGTTGAGTAGGCAGTTGCCCTGAGGAGCTACCATGTTTCTTCCACAGAGAGCCCTCCCCCTGCCCAAGCCAGTGGTCTTTGTGCAGCACTGGGGTACCAGCAGAAACGATGCTCTGCGTGGCCCCCTCCTCAGGGCAAGCTAGAGGAGGAGCCCACAGGAGAGGCAAACCTGAATCCCTCAGCCAAAGACATGTTTTCTGCTACCTGAGGCTGTGCCTGGGGGGTCATCTCTTCTAGTAAAGCCCCCAGAGAAGAGCTGTTAGACCACACGGCAATCCCGATGGTGCCCGTGCGAGCGAATGGGATCCCCGGGCCAAGAGCAGCGCTGCGGCTGTGGGACATCCTGAGCCTACTCTCGCCCTGGTTTGGGTTCTCTCCGTAAGTCCCCATGGGCGGCTCTGCGATCCCAGGCAGACGTCGCGGTGACTCCGTCTCCCTGGCAGCTCTGGGTGAAGCGGGCACGGGAGGTGGGATGCGGGCTCCTTTGCTGAGCACGGTGTGCAGGCAGCGGGGGCGAGCGCGCGGGCGGCACGGCGCAGAGTGGCGGCGAGGCAGGCGCTGATCTCACCGTAACCAGGAGCACCGCCGCTGAGCCCTTGGAGAGGCGCATCCGGCGTGAGAGCTTTGACTCAGCTCTTGCCTCATTCGTGCTGGGTGCGCTGAATGAAACGCGGGAGGTGTGCAGAACAAAAAGCTTTGCTCGTTTCGACGTGGGTACTCTGTCCGCCTCGCTGGCCCCTGCGTGCTTTTTTCCTCCGAGATGATGTGCTGGTGGATGGTTGCGCACAGTCTCCCGCGTGGCCCTGGCACAGCAGGTCCAGCCGAGCAGAGGTGCTGGGTTTTGGTGGGCTGCGCTCTGCCTCTGGCCTGTACAGAGCTCTCACGCAGCCCATCAGGCAACAGCTTTGTGCCTGGATAGCTGGCACGGCTGCATGGGCATCCCCTGGGCACAGAGCTTCCCGCTTACAAATTAACTACGAGCCGTCAAGGGTCAACTCCCTTTTGCTACAAGATGTGTGAAAAGATAGGGAAGGTCAAGCAAGAAGGGAAACGATCCTTGATAGTTTTCTGCACTATCCAGTATCCCTCTCCCCCCTCTTCCTTTTTAATTTCAAGAGAATAACTCCCAAGTAGAGACTTAAGAGTTGGTCCCGTATTTATAAGGCATTAGAGGTAGTATACATGGGTTTTGGTTTGGTTTGGGGTTTTTTCCCATGAGCTCCTAAGATGTAAAATATTATCAGCTACTGTATTTAAAAGTGGCCTTTCAGTCATTCCCCTGTCTGGAGAAATGAGTAACAGGTGAGAGAGCTCAAAGCACAGGCAGATGTCCCGTGTTTGTGTTTCTCACTTGTCATCCCTTCCCCAAAGAGCTCCCAGAGGCCACCCATTACTGTCTGCCTGCTTCATCTGTCGCAGCGACCTCTCCTTCTTTACTAGGAAAAAAGTTTATCTTTAGTCAGCCCCAGGAAAGGCCAGTTATCTACCCCAGATGCGTCCCAATTCTGACAGATTCGCCTTGGCAGCAGCATGCTGCTTTTCAAAGAGCTCAGAAGAAACCCTCCTGCCAGCAAATGTAGATCATGGTTTTTTTCATTTCTTCTGGAAGGGTTTCTTTTTCTCTCTGGGGAGGATTTCTCAGTCTCCCAAAATTCTTCATGCTGTATTTGTGTCTCATAAAATGCATCCTTCTTGCCTGTAGAAATACTGCTGTGTGCTAATACCGGACCAGGAACTGCGTGAACGGTGCAAACAAAGCCAGACTTGGTGGACGCAGAAGGCAGCTAGCCGAAGGGAACAGAGCAGCTTTGGAATGGGTGCCCGGTCTCCTCCCTCCCTATTGACCCTTTGCTAAATATGGGCTAGTTTATATTTCCCGAAAGCAAAGGGAGTGGAAAGCTTAGGGGGGTCAGGAGTAACAGTTGCAGATGTTAGGCTCTGGGTTTGTTTGTTTGGATCTCCCAAGCACACTCTGATCCCAAACTTTTCCGCTCTGACGAGTGGGACTGGGTAAACGGACTCCGGTACTTTTAGTCCAGCCTGAAGTGGACAAGTGTCCACAGCTCCGGATTCACACGCACTTCCATTTCCTCCAGGGTGGCTGCTCATCACCCTAATTGCCCGTCACCCTACCTGCCCAGCGCAGCCTCTGCTTCTGGAGGTGGCAGGTCTGCCTTCAGCTGTCCCTGCCTGGGCTGCCCCGACAGCAAATGATAGCTGGTCTCATTTCCAGGGCTGCTGAACCAGCCATGCTTGTCAAGACTACGTTCCCATGCAGTATTTGGGGGATGGGAGAGGAGTTTCCCCAAGGGTTCTTATTTATCTTCTGCATATCAATGTTTATCAGAAATTATGCTCGTTTTCTGAAGGGTCCCAGTTTGCAAATCTCTAGGTTTCTTGTTAGTACTTCCTATTCCTCATGTTTCTGAAAGTCATTCTTTTATCTCCAACTAGCTTGTGACTGGTATACAGCACCCAGGCACTGTGTCCTGGTAGTTCTGATAGTACTTCCCAAGATCAGCCTATTGCATCCAAAACAAAGTCCTTCTGCTTTTCTTCCCTTATTAAAATAATAATTTGCACTTATGTAATGTTCTTCAGATCTCCTGTGCGAACATTAGCTAACCCTGCTGAAGACACAGACGTGTTTCTGCCTTGCAGATGAAGAAAGCAAGGCAGAAGGCGGGTAACTAATTTGTGAAGGTCGCACAGCAAAGCAGGAGCAGAGCTAGGACTGAAATTCAGATAACCTGCTCTTTCCCTCCCGCTCCAGTCACTGCTGCACAGCACTAACAGTCCAAATTAAGAGATTATAATGCATAATCCATCCTGGTGTGCCAAGAATTCTCTAAATCATATTACACTGTCACATAAAATGATGACTCATTTGATAACACAGCCCACAGCCAGTTCCTTTATGTTAAAATTACATGGACAAGACTGGATTTAAAAAGAAAAAGGAGAGCTTGTTATGTGTGTAGTGAATGCTGAGTTATAGATGCTTTCATGGATTTTATTTTGGCTGATGCTGAAGGAGCATTTGTGAGCCTGTTTGTTGACAGTGGTGCTTGGGACCAGAGATGCTGACATTCCACTAACAATAATAGGAACTGCCTCTGTTTGTTTCTAAATTGGAAATTCTTCCTTACATGGGCCCAGCCCACCCTCCGCCCCCACTGAAGAAAAGGGCATTCGTCTGGGACTTGCAGATGGAGCATCTCCCAGCATGCTGGTGCCTCTGGGGCTGCAGGGTTGGACCTGTGTTTGGTCGTTGCCAGAAGCCCCTCTTCTCCCCGTGCCCTATGGAAAGGGTGGGGAACAACCCAAGGTGGTGCTTTTGGGTTCTCTGGAGAGAAAGGGCTGTTTATCTAAAGCAGTGAATAACATGGCAGAACAATCAGCCCAACTACACTCTTCCCAGAAAAAGATGCTTTCACCGAGTCTCCCCATTGATGTCTCCGCTCCGCTGGCTCCGCTGTCCTTGCCCAGCCCCGCAGCCTCATTGTCCTCGCTGCAACCCCAGCTTCGGTCCTTCGCGACTGCCTCTGTTGCCGTTTGGGGACTCTGTTATTATACTTACCAAAGCCATTTGGGATGTGGCTTGTGCAAGTGACATTGAACGGCGTGTTGCTGCGCTGTGGTTTCACCATTTCCTTTTCCTCTTTCTGGCTGGGCTGTAATTGCCATGGCTGAGGAATCCATCGCAGTGTCCTTTTTGCCAGGAATGCCCACACGTTCTCCAGCTGAGAGTTGCTCTGGCATCTCGTCAGAGATTACTTTTCCATACACTGCGTGGCTGGCGCATGTCATAGCCACTTGCTGCACTTTGAATACAAAAGTGTGGTCAGGGCAGACGGTCGCTGCTTCTTTTGAAGCCACGAAGGGCTTGTTTGACCATGGGACTGGTCCACCTCTGCGGGCTGCATTTCCCTGTCTGCGTCAGATCCCATGGGTCACTTCTGGCCCAACACCATTCCGCCCTGTCTTCCAGAAAATGCGGTTTAATCTCCTTAGCTTTGGGTAAATAAGCCTCACGGCAGCCAAATCTGCGGCAGGCAGTAAGGACTCGGATCAGGAAACAGCTTCAATTGCTGCGTAGTCAAGGCCAGTTCAAGAAGCTCTTTGGAAGGTTTTCCTACTGTTGTGCTGGAAGCTCCTGCTTCCCTTGATTTCTTAAAAAAAAAAGTAAAAAACAGTTTCTATGCGTGACCTGTGGAGACCCTGTGCATCCTGTGCTAGCGCTGAGAGCAGGGGAGGAAAGTAATTGCTTTCAGCAGTTGGAAGGCGTGGGTGGCAGGATGGCTTTGCGCGGTGCCGGAGGACGCTCCGTACACGCATCCCTCCTAAACAAATACCCCTTTAAATGCGTATTATGGGACATCAGGGAACAGCTGCTTTTTTTTGCTCCTCTCCAAGTAGGAGCGAGGCTTATTAGTACTCTCCTTCCATAGACAAGGTGCGGAGGCTGGGAAGTTGTGAGACGAGTAACATTTGCTTTTATCAGTCAAATCTGCTCTCTCCTGGACAGTCACTTCAGCCAGTAGGATGAGGAAGGGAAATACAAGGTGCCGGCAGGAGTGTGACTTCTATAGGGGGAAGCATCTAACACCATTCAGCGCAGCTACAGAAATGAGTTTTTTTCTGTGCATGTGTCAGTAGGAAGGAATTATTTCCACGATACTGCTTGGTGCTTCCATGCTGGATACGTACTTGTTGAAGAAGATGTATTGTACGTCACTGATGTGCATGTTAGAATACCTGTACTCTTTTAGACACGGTGGTATTTGCATGCTGGAAGAGCATTGTAGGCTCATGCAGTCGACTCACGTATTTTTCCAGGGTATCTTTCGTCTGCAGTCTCTGAGAATTCCCAGGGAGCTCTTGCTAAGTAGGGGAGGGAAAGGCAGGTTTCAAGGTGAGATGTGATGGAAGTGGAAGTGGTTTGGACAGTCTCAGAGCTCCAGGCAGATGGGGCTGAAAGAGAAATGGATGCTCCAAGCGTCTACTCAGATTTAGTCACAGAGAGAAGAAAAAAAGAAGGACTGCAGGTGCAGGGGTGTGAAACCGGAGCGAGAGCTGACAGCCCCTAGGCTGTGGAGCAGGGTTATACACAGCTCTGGAGGGAAATGTCTGCAAGCAGCAATCTGGTCTTTGGTAAAAGACAGAGATTTAGGGAGGTCCACAGGTTTTCAGTGGAGCTCAGCTGTGAACAAGTCAGAACTAGCCAGTCTGAGAGCGGAGGAGTAAAACTGGTGCTTGCTGGGAGGCAGCCAGCAGCAGGGGCGACTGCAGCCTTGCTCTGCGGGCCAGGGAAGGTGCACCCCGCGGGGCAGTGGTAGTTGGGGATCGGGGGAGATTGCTCCGCTCAAGCACAGGAGGGCTTGCTGCCCTGAAGGGGAAAGGCAGACAGATTTTTCAGTGTTTTATCTCACTGTTGCTGAAAGAGATGAGTCTGTCGTTATTTACTTCCATCTGTTAGATAGACAAGAACGGCAGCTGCTAACCGCGATACCTTACGTCTCATAACATCTTTCATCCCCCAAAACTCGAGCCCCCACGGGATTTACAAAGACAATGCAACCAATTTGATACCGTAAGAAGACTTACACCTCAGGCTGGTATCAATCAGTGGAAATCTAGCTGTTCTGCGTAAGCTATTTGCATCTCTGGAAACATGACATGTATACGAGTGTGTTTATGTGACTGCTAACAGTCAGTACAGCCCATACCCTCTCGTGAGAGGTCTGGCCTGTGTACGTGGTTATAGGAGGGTTTGCGTCATACCCCTGTCTGTGACAAACCTCAGGTGGAACTCATCACATTTTTGATTTAGAAAGACATTTGTCTCTCTTTTCTTTTTTGTCCCGTATTTTAAAGGCCTGGGTACACATCCATGCACAGTAAGATTTAGAGGTGATTGAAGTGAGCTGGGAAACAGATGTCTGACATCAGTGTAATGCAGAATGCCTTCCCAAGACTTTTCCCCTCGCATGATATTACCCTGATCTTACTCCACTGATCACACCAAGATGTATTTGTTATGGGGGGCAATAGAAAATGCAGAGGGAGAAGCAGCAGTACAGTGTGTGCAGCTAAAAAGTGTCCAGTCCTGTGAGCTGGATCCAACACAGTTAAGTGTTTTGTGGCTCCTCTGCTCCAGAGCTCTGCTCCTGAGTTTGCCGATGGCCGACGGGGTGACCTTGTACGTGTCTCCTGGGTTCCTTGTGCCTCGGTTTCATCACTTATAAAATAAGGATAATGTCACTCACCTTGTCTGCAAAACGGTTTAAGATCTAGTAATAAAAAATACTAGGAAGGAGCTTAGGTGTTATTACCATTTTATGTCTATGAGAATGCAGATGCAAAAGCAAATGACATGCGCATGCAGGTCATCCTGTCCCTTAATCAAAATGAGGGTGAGAGAGGGAAGGGGATTTCTTAAGAGGAGCAGCCATCTGTCAGGCTTACAGAAGAAATTACTGAAGTGTGTTATCAATAGTTATCAAAACTTGCTGGAGCGGAAAGAATTTTAACATGCTAATGAGCTTTCATTTGTGGTTCCTTGGTTGGGACAGTTGGTTTCCTTTCTGCGTTTCTCCAGGCTGAGCAGTGACTTTGCATTGCCTTTCAGTCCCTGCTCAGTGTCGGTTTCTGGTTCTGTTGTACTTTCTCAGTGTGGTTTCTGAGGAGAGTGAAGTCATCTCAGCTGAACTATTTCTCATGCGTATTGTTTTGCATTGTGTGAAGCGGGTTATTTTAACAAACTCTACATTTTTACAATGCCAAGAAGTAGGAGCGTTGATTGCGTTCCTGGAGGCTGCCTCCATGTCCTAAGGATGTGCATTTCCATTTTATTGTCTTCTATTTTTACCTCATTTTTGGGGAGGAGGAAGGGCTGGAACGCCCTTGGGACAGGCAGCGACCGCCTCTGGGCTGGTGTGGTCGGGGTGTGGAAGGAGGGACACTGCGCGTCTGCCGGGCAGCCCCCGGGGAGGTGGCACACAGCCCACACATGGCACGCACACGAGCTGCCCTGGCAGCCCCCAGGCAGCCGCAGAGACCCTGCTGCGGAGAACCCCCTCTGTCACCTCTGGCTTTTTAAGGCTCCTTTAAGCCCTAAAATAACAACTACCACTCCCTGCTGAGGGAAACGGGCTGGGATTAGCCAAAGCCTGCCATTCCCCGCTGTCTAGCGAAAGAAGGACTTTCCTCTCTGTGTAAATAGGATGACATTGCTCCCCTCCCCTTCTCCCTGAAGGGGAGCACTGTGCTTCAGCGTGCTGGCTCCTGCCCTCTGACAGCTCCTGCGTGTGGTTTTACAGCTCAGGGCACCAAAGACAGTGGGAAACATCTGCTAACCTAAGAAGACAGCAGATGGGTGCAAGCGCTTTTAAGAACAGCTGCTGGTGTCTCATTCGATACTCCCATTTAACAAATCCATGTGATGGCAAAAATCCCTGGAAATTAGGTTTTTCTGTCCCCTCTCATCTCCTGAGCCATACTTATCCTAGAATCATAGAACGGCTTGGGCCGGAAGGGACCATCAAAGGTCATCAAGTCCAACCCTCCTGCAGCATACTTGACCCGTTCAAGATGATCTAGGGATTAAAGGCTTGTTATTTTAGCTTCCTTACAATAGATCAGAGCCTGATCTCTGCCAGGCCACTGAGCTATGGGTGCTAGGCTCTCCCCCTCTTCCCACTGTTTTTTTTGTGTCCCAGGACATCGGATAGTCCACAGATGTGACTTCTGCTAAGGGACGCAGTGGATTTTCCCAAACACTAGGCACCGCAGCATCAGCCCAAAGTGTTGGTTGCAGCACCTTTCGTAGCTCTGATGCTCCCATTTCTCCATTCTTAAAACTACAAAACCTGCCTCAGAGAAAAAAGGCTCAGCAGCATCACCTCTCAGCAGCACAAGTGTGACCAGGAAGAAAAAGAAAGCCCTTGCTCTTCTTTAATGGGGCTATAAACATGCTTTTATGTCTGAGATTGGAAGAGAGAGAAACTGTGAGGCAAATCTTGTCAATGCTGCACTTCAGGTTGTCGGCTGAGGTGTCCTTCGTCACCATGGTATTGGTGTGCTTCAAACTAATAACGAATTTGCCAACACAACACTCCTGCTAATACCCTCAATTCCCAGATGAGGAAGCCATGTCACCGAGATGCAAAGTGGCTTCTCCAAGGTCACCCCGAAAGTAAATGGCATGGAGGGGAAAAGGAGCTCGGGTTTATGGACTCCCAGTGTCTCCCAGTGCAGCTTGTACCCTTTGGGAGGGTTTTGCTGATAGAAAGGTCTGTCCCGAGGATAAAGCTGGACTTGCCAGCCCTGCCCTCCTGCTCTCCAGACCGTCGCTTTTCCACGGGAGAAAGAAGAATTTTATTTTTTTGTTTTCTAAGAGAGAGAGGCGAAAGGTAGTTTCCTGGGGCCGGTGGAGCCTCTCGGAAACAGCCGGGCCCGTGTTTACCCAAAGCCCCGGCTGGCAGCTCCTGCAACACCCGCCAGCCGGTTTTCGCCGTAGTTTCTCACCCCCGTTACGGCCCCGCGCAGGGCAGAGCGCGGCCGGTGCCGATGCCGGTGCCGGTGCGGGCTCGGCAGCCCCAGACGTCCCGGAAAGGTGCGGGGG